>CM070621.1:67139954-67754240 GCA_036346255.1 Ampelocalamus luodianensis | reverse complement strand
CTCTCTGCGGCACCCGTGGCATACGAGGAAGGTTGTCGTACGCTGCCTCAAAAGATCCAAACCGTCTTTCCAAAGTCTTTTGCTTCGCATGCCACTCCTTTGCGTAGCTGATCTTGTACTTGAATTTCTTATCGATAGCCACCATAATGTGTTTGGCCTCCACATCCTTCTTCTCTACTATCTCTCCATACATCAAATTGGCTCACGAAGGTCGGCGTTGGGTTACGATGTGCGGACAAAGCAGTGGTGAGCATGCAGGAGTGCGCCTCTACCTTGAGACAATCCGGTGAGTCTCATACTTGGGTCTATGTGCGTGTACTGCCAAGGACAAGCGGCTTGCTCGCACTTCACGATGTCTTGCTCACAGCTGGGTTTGATGACCGAAATGTCATTGCATGGACATAGCCCACAACTTAATGGCATCCTGCAAGGATGTCTTATCAGCAAACATTGAGTGTAACCGAACATCAGTAGCATGGTACTCCCACGGCGATTCGTGCTCGTCATGCGTAGTTACACCCTCAACGTCAAATCTATTCCATTCCTGGGGGATGGGAGCTCCGTCCTCATCGGAACTATCCTCGTCGTCCTCCTGTAGAGCTTCCTCTTCAGCCAAGGCCATCCGGTCATCGCTATCCATTTGACGCAATATGTACTCCATATGCTCTCCTTCATCAGCCTGTCCTGTAGGCTCATCATGCGGTGAACGATTTTCCTCTTTTGTATCTACCGCGTCGGCCTCATCACAAGCAACATCCTCCGAACCCTTCATAACGTCGCCCTCCACCTCCTCTTCTTCATCAACATGCTGAGCACCCGAGCTGCTCCCACCACCAGGATGATATCCGACGACGGGTCCCTGCACAGCTTCTTTTGGGCATGGTTGCACAAGCACAACACACTCATATCCACGGCGTCGATAGCCTTCTATAAAGCCCTTCCACACAGCCGTGCGCATCAGTGTTCTCAACTCCCATCTGATGTCCGTGGGAGACCGGCTCCAAAGCCCTTGTATGAAGACGCTGCACACCTCAGGGTCCAAGGAGAAGCTACGGGTGAGCCAGTACATCACATCTGCGATTTGTGCATTCTCGCCGTCTGGGTGTACGAGTGGCTTGAGAAAACTACTCAAGTCGACCGTGCGGACCTTCACGAACGGTGCCAACACCGTAATGCACTTTCAATGTAGTGGGTATAGGCATGACTTACTGTATGCCTGCAAATATTTTCAATATTGCAACTAGTCAGATTGCAACGCACGACATGCAAGACGTCATTCATTCCCTAAGGCAGAGGCCACAATGAACGTGCAGTACAATATTCGGATTCAACCTAAAAAATGAGCTATTCCATAGAAGTCATTATCTGATTCTGACGCTAACTTGCAATCCTAAATGCTACAAGTGTCGTTCCAGTCTTCTACAGAGCTAATTAACCTATACTAATTTGTTCATACTAATTTACCTCTACTAATTTGTTCATACAACTAATTCATCGTCCTCATGCGCTCGGTCACGCATTATTTATCCAATGATAGTCGGTCACGCATGCACCAATACAACTTCAATACTTCTCATAAACATCACTTATACTCCCCTACGGGCTATTTTTGTCTCTAACTAAAGTTTTCTATCGCTGCTACTTACATACAAATGAATAACATTTCGATTTTCTAATTTTTTCCTCTAACTTTAATTTCCTACAGGTGTTACTTATACTTCTATTTTTAACTACATAAACTATTTTTTTGTCGCAACTATTTACATACAAATTAACTACATTTTGATTTCCTAATTTTTCTCGAACTTAAATTTTGTACAAGTGCTACTTGTACTACTATTTTTAACTACATAAACTATTTTTCTATCGCTACTATTTACATACAAATTAACTACATTTTGATTTTCTAATTTTTTTTCCCTAACTAAAATCTCTTACAGATACTACTTACACTACTATTTGAACTATATAAACTAGTTACTTACTAAAAAATATACATTACAAAATAAAAAAAACTTACCTCACAAACGAAGTCTTCTTCTTCTCCTTCTCTCCCTCCCTCCCTCCTTCCCTCTCTCTTTCTCTCTTTCTTCTTCGCAGAGGCTCGGCCTTTCTCTCTTTCTTTCTTTCTTCTTCGCAACCGCGCAGAGGCTCGGCCGGGGGGACCGCGCGCGGTCTTTATATAGCCATCCAGTCGCTCAACGGTTCGGCGACTGGGGCTCCTGTCGCTCAACCGTTGGGCGATTGCATTTATTGCCGCCCGATGGTTGAGCGACTGCATTTATTACCGCCCGACGGTTGGGCGATTGCATCCTATCGCCCAACCGTTGGGTGACTGGAGCCAGTCGCCCAACCGTTGGGCGACTGGAGCCAGTCGCCCAACCATTAGGCGACATGAGTATTTTCCTGTAAAATAAAAAGTCGCAAGAATAAATTTGTAATTTTTAATAAAAAATAGATTATTTAAATAAAAAAATTCTATAGAATGGTCCCCAAAGAGAAGGTAATTTTTTCTCCACTCCATTTGTGGTAACTACTGTAGTCATAGTTAATTAGTCCTAATCAACTAGTCATAATTAATTTATTTAGTAGGCGTAATTAACTAATTGTAATTAAATCATCGTAAATAATTTTATCATAGTTTATTATTTCTTAATATTAAGAGGTAATGAATTAGTCGTAATTAATGTATTGATAAATAACTAGTGCTAAATAATTAGTCGCAATTAATTAGTCTCTATTATTTAAGTCTAAATTAGTTACCGGTAAAAAAATTAGTGGTGCTTAATTAGTCATAATTAATTTAGTGGTAATTAGTTAGACATAATTAATTTAGTGGTAATTAATGAGTGGTAATTAATATATTATAATTATTTTAGTCGTAGTTTATTAGTGGTAATTACATTAGTGCAAATTAAGTGGTCGAATTTACGTGGCCATAATTAATTTGTTGGTAAGTAATGACTCGGAGTTAATTAGTGTTAATTAATTAAATGTAATTATTTATGATTAATTAATGACGCATAGTTCATTAGTCATAATTAAATAATCGTAGTTAATTTAGTGGAAATTACTTAGATGTAATGAATTACTCAAAAGTAATTTATTGATAAGTAATCAATTTATTGCTAATTAATTAATTATTCATATTTAATTGCTTACTTGTATGTAATATGTCATAATTATTTGTGTCATGGGTAATTAGTGGCAAGTAAATTACTTGTAATTAATTAGTATTAATTTGTTTAGTCCTATGTAATTTTTATCTCCACCACCCTTTAGGAAATTTTTGTGAAAAGAATTAATTTCGGGTACAGTAACCAAAAGTGAATTTTCAGTAATTTCTCCTTCGACAGATTTTCGTTAGGGCATAACTCTCACATGCAAACTGCAAATCAAATGATCTTTGTTCCTAAATCCATATAAAATCATACTCTACATACTGTGTAAATTTCATGCATTTTGGATGAATTTGAATTTTTGGTTGATTTTGGCGTTACTTGTTCTTATTCGTTCATCTCGATCGTTCGAGTTTAGTAGATTCGATTGTCTACAAAAGTGATCCTCAGTAGCACCTGGATGATCTCTAGGAAGGCAAGCAGCCCCCCTTTGATCATGTTGATCCTACTATGTTTTTATACAACTATCTTATTTTGCAACTGTATGTATGCATGTTCTATTTGATGATTAATTTCTCGGTAGAGGTAGTTAATCGGAATAGGTTCATGATCTGTAAGTAAATATTTATCCCTTGCCACTGAGCCTAAGTGATGTTCTTGCTAGTGATTTAGAGCCCGATGGATGGGCTCTGGTCATTTATGTATCGTATACGAGTCGATGTCGCTTAGCAATACTTAGAACGGTAGAATGGGGATCATCATTTGACAATGGTTATTATATCATCACTTTAATTACTTGGGTCAGGGTACTCATGTATGTATTGTATTGGAAGAACTAAAACTAAAAACAAAAAGATTTAGACTTGGGCACATGGTTGAATAGTGTGTTTGTCAGGTGTGTGGTTGGTGTCTAAGTCAACAAGGACTGAACATCTTGTATCACACTAATCTGAGCATTATTGCGTGCAACAACATGAGGGGATTATGGGAACCCTCTTGACTTAGTACTTTGTTATGTGTTAACTTTGAACCGTAGGTGGTAGTTGTTAGGGAGAAAAATGTTTGTTGTTGTTGGAAATGTGCGGGGTGGGATCCGGGTAGGTTCCCTCACCTGAGGAGAATCAGTAGTTGCTAAGGCTTTACGATGACTCTGACACAACGTATAGGTCCTCCGTGGAAGCCCCGTCTACACACACAAGGGCGGTTCACAGAGGGTTTCACCCATAGGGCGGCTCTAAGCTATACATTTCATTGGAAAATATCTCGTAGGACTTAGCTCTAATGGCATACCTTCGGAAGTGTGCTTAATAGCTTGGTAAAGGAGTGGTCCGGTGTGTGGGTAAAGTTGTACACACTTGTAGGGTATGATCTATTCGAATAGCGACGTTCTAGGTTATGGACACGCTGGATTAGGTTTTGCAAGAGTTGACTCTACTTTTTCAATAAAACATGAAATCGGGTGGTACGAATAGGCATTCGTGCTATTGTTGTGGTGGCTGCGAGAAGTACCTCTAGATTGTTTGATTATGTCTAAATATTGTCCTGCTATTATTTAAACAAATAAAAACAGATTTGCTCAATTGCCTTTCAATCTATTACTCTATTGAAAAGAAAATACCTTTATGCTGAAATCTGCTTAGTGTAGTAGCCTTTATTTGATACATGAATGCATCTATCTATTATGTTGTTTGTAAGTCTTGTGAGTACAACTTTGTACTTAACTGGAATGTCCATGCTGTAGAGGAGGTTGACCCCCTAGGGGTTGGCCAATGTAAGACTGACTTCGACTTTGACAACTAGCTCGACGTTTCCAATCAGTTGCCTTGTGGGTAAGGGCAGCCAATTGGCTTTTGTTCGCTACCATCTTATGGCTTGTGCTTTCTGCTGAAAACTTGATCTTTTATCATGCTTTTTGGCCGATCGACACTATGTATGAAATCTGAACTTTGTATATCTTTTGTGTTGTAAACTATGAAGATATCGGTATTGTAACAACTTGTGTATGGCATTGATATTTGTTTGTGAAGGTGTATGTGTACCGCTGTCTTGGGAGGTACGTAATACACCGAGAGTGGAGAAATTTAACTTGTGATGCTAGGACCAATTGGAAGGTTAAGCATTACAAGTTAAATCACCCGGTGGCTCTCACACACTCTCTGCTCACTGTGTCTACGTCTACATGTGCATCCTGGTTTTGCATTGAGCATATCCTGTGGGATACGTTAACTGGTCCGAAAAGCGCGTATCGGTTTGGAGGGGGTATGGAGACCATCGAGTGGGCGGAGGTGCATCAGCAAGCTAACTCTAGCCCAGCTGAGTCTGTCCAATGTCAATGTCATTTAGCTGAGTCATGTCAAACTGGCCACCACCTGCAATCATGTCATTAATGAAGGAATCAAGAAATCCACACCCGGATCGTCCGCCACCCACGTACGATGTCTGCAAGTCCCTTGGTGCGGAGGAGCTCTAGCCTTGACCGTGCGATATGCCAGCGACCTTGAAGGAGTTGTGTCCTTGGTACGGTACTCTATACTGGTCAATGTACGACAGGTGTGGGCGCCATGGGTGCCACAGTCCAAACCCTGCCGCCGTGTACTGCTCCTTGGCAGTAGCTGAGATGGTTGTATCCTCATCGGTTGACGGATGGTGGTCACCCCCACGGTCAACTGAAGGCTGCAAGATAAAATGATGTTAGGCGAAATAAATATTCAGATTCTAAAGTTAACATCTATGCCTCCCAGATGTGAAGTGCGGATGACCGAGGGAGAGCACCAGTATGAATACGAGGTGCAGATGCCAGAAGTGATGCATCCCGATGTCGGACCTAGGAGAAACACCCCCAAATCCTCCTGTATTCAACACTAGTCCTGGAACAGTAGCTAATGTACATAGTAAACAAATATGGTAACATCCATAATTTATACAATTTTATTAATAAATATCAGAGTTTATTACAAGAGAGACTTACAAGCCAACAATAAAGAACACACCAGAAGACGAAGAAGAAGTAGTAGAGCCCAGGCTAATCTGTCGTAGGCAATCGACTTGGGTAGCGGCCTAGTCGTCGAGATCCACACCGGTAGCGAAGTCCTTCTCCTCTGAATAATATTTTATTAAGCAAGAGTAATCACAAAAATGTACTCTGTAAGTTACACCGATAACAGAGTTAATGGATGTAGGGATATATTAAAGGAAGACTTATAGGGTTATTTGTACAAAAGCAATATTTGGCATTTTAAATACAATAGCTAAGTTCAAAAGCTCAAGTTTTAGTATATCTAAAATCAAATTTTATTTTTATTCATCAATTCTTGAGTGTAGGATAAACCTTCATACACAAATGGTGAAGGACTAACCCTCTTACACCAGGCTTTCTGCTCAAATTTCTCACATGGAATTAACATTCATGAAATCATTTTTGTCAAAATATTTTTAAAACAAAACCATAGTCTAATCCATGAAAGGCTTTGCTCAGCATGTCCTTGACCGTGGATATGGTATTCGAATAGTTTGACAATCTGCAGAGGTTGTACAACTTTACCTATAAGGGATAATCAACTTATAATGTCCGCTTCACACACTTCCATAGGTGTGCGTGTAAGACCCGGGATTAACACCCCAAATCCTCTGTGCATTTCTGAACTAGTCTTTAGTTCACACAGTAAATAAATATGGTAACAAATTCATATCGCAGCTTTATTAATAATCAACAGAGACAATAAATAAACACAGCGGAAGGCGAAGAAGAAGTAGTGTAGTCCAGCTGATCTGCCACAGGCAATCGACTGGGGTAGCGGCCTAGTCGTCGAGATCCACACCGGTGGCGTAGTCCTTCTCCTCTAAAATTTTATTTGCATAAAGCAAGTATGAGCACAACTACCGTGCTCGCAAGTTACACCCGTCAAATAACAGAATGACATGCATACATGGATGTAACAAAGGATGGTTTATTAGTTGATTTGCATAAAGCAGCATTTTCTTTAAATACTTGTACTAAGTTCCAAAGTAGTTAGTCTATAACTAAAATCATTTTATAAATTCTCAGTTTTATAGTCAGATAACATTCACACAAGAATAGTGAAGGATATCCTCCTATCACAAGGCTACCCGCCCAAATTTCCTAATTGGATTGAAATCCAAAACCATTTGATAAAGTCTTTTGAAATCAAAACCAAAGATCTAACTTTGAGCAGTTCTACTAGCATGTCCATAACCGTGGACATGGCTATTCGAATAGTTTTACACTCTGCAGAGGTTATACAACTTTACCCACAAGAGATAATCAACTTGTACTGTCCGCTCACACACTTCTGTAGGTGTGCGACTAAGTGATTATCACGAGGCCTTTACAATGCGCCATTCTAAAGTTGTTATGCCCGCTAAGGTTTCACTTCCTTTGGACTATCCGTCTGCCAGAAGTCCCCTCTTGCGCCAAGTGGGAATACTGTCTAACCGACACCCACACACCAAAATGGCACAGCTAACAATGAAACATTGCAAATTACTTAGCCAGGTCCCGCCCACACAGGACATGTGGTAGTACGATAAGGCATAGCATCATACACTCGAAGACCGGTCCTTAACTGACTTGGGCGTCTTACAAATTAAACCCTGGGCCTTAACCCTAACCGGATTAAGCCCGTGCATAAACCTGCACCCACCCTTCATCCATTTCGCCCAAGTCCAAACCAACTTTCATTTTGCTTTTCAAAGACATTTGCAAAATCTTCCATGACAAACCAATACCACAGACTTTTAAACAATAGTTGATAATTTGGCTAAACTTCCCCAAATCAAACATGTTTGGTCTATAAGCATGGCTAAGCATAATTCTTTTCAAATGATCCTAGTTCATACTATCGTATCAACTAGGTTTTGTCTAGGGTAACAATGTATTCGATTCAATTATCAAATTTGGCCATACAAAGGATTTAGGGATATTTATGAATTTAAAACAGGAATTTAAAATACATTGAATAGAAATAAGCATGCAATAATAATTTAAAACAGAATTTAAATAATTCGAAATAATGGGATCGATATGATCAAGGGTATAACTTGCGAGCACGGTAGTTGTGCTCATACTTGCTTTATGCAAATAAAATTTCAGAGGAGAAGGACTACGCCACCGGTGTGGATCTCGACGACTAGGCCGCTACCCTAGTCGATTACCTGTGGTAGATCAGCTGGACTCCACTACTTCTTCTTCGCCTTCCGCTCTGTTTATTTATTGTTGGCTGTAAGCCTTTCTTGTAATAAACTCTGTTGATTTTTAATAAAGTTGTGATATGAATTTGTTACCATATTTGTTTACTGTGTGAACTAGCTACTGATTGTGAGACTAGTTCAGAAATGCACAGAGGATTTGGGGTGTTAATCCCGGGTCTTACAAAGTGGTATCAGAGCCATATTGACTGTAGGTCGTGACCTAGTTAGAATGGCCTTGAGTTGAAAATTTTCAAAACTTATTTTATAAACAAGAAGAATAATTTGTTCTCTCCGATCTTGGTCATCTATCTGTAGATTCTTCATAGCAATTCTTTCTTATCTAATTCTCTCCTCACCATTTTTATAAAGATAAATGGATCCTCTTCCCCTTGTAAAATTCTATAGATGGTTAACACGTTTCCTACCATTACGAATTAAGATCAGAAGACATGAAGTAATCAAGAGAGCATCGTCATGCAAGAATCATCGAAGACCGTAAACCGAAGATCGTTTTGTCAGCCAAACCATATAGCTTAAGATTGCCAAGAATCACTCTGTGTATTGAGTCGTTTCACCAAATTAAAAGAGTCTCGATCGATAGAACGTTGTGTTAAGTTGTCTGAAAAGCTTTTGAGTTGGTTCTTTCGTTTGAGATATTGTTTTGCTCTATCCCCTTAGTTCTTCTTCTTTGTTTCTTTCCTATCATTTGTCTCCTTCTCTAAAACCTCTAGAATAACCGTGGATGAAGAACATCCATCGTTTTGAAGATGATACCAACACCAACAAGGATGTCCTTGCTGAACACAACCAACAAATGATAGCAGAAACCCTTCGGAATTTAAACCAGTTTTTGATCACCCAGACTCAACTAATGCAACAGTTGATGCAACAAAAGAGCAACAACAATGTTTCTCAGCCACTGCTCCTACAACACAAGAACAACGTTACTGCACCAAGTGTTCCAACAGCAAGATGGTGGATCAAGGACAACATGATGCAAGAAACCTCAAGGCTCGTGTGATTCAACCCCAACCCAACCAAGCACCAACGACGACCGTACTCACCAATCTAGGATTAGCACTGCGACCCCCAATGCAGACGTTCCACAACATCAAGGGTGGCCAATCTCAGCAGAACAAGACTTCAAGGGCAGGAATACAATGCTTCCATTGTCAGGATATGGGTCATTATGCCCATCGATGCCCAAAAAGACGCTTAGCACTCACCTCCGACAACATTCCAGAAGCTACTCTGATCGCAACAATAACACCAGAAGCAGGTGGTAAAAACAACAGAAGATACATGTCCCAGTTGCAGAAATACATAAGTTTAGGCTTGTCGATGCCCCAAGAAACAACCATGAAACAGTCAGTCAGCTTGCTGCTCCCCAACACCTCTCTTGGAGGCCAGACACAGAAGGACCCCTCCTATGTTGCAGGCATCACATGTTTCAATTGCCATGAGGCTGGGCATTTTGCCAGTAAATGTCCGAAGAAGCGGCAGGTAGCAAATCCAGCCAACACTGAAGTTCCAAAGGTCAACAACATGCAAGCAAACAAGCAACCAAAGAATTCTGGAAGAGGATGTCCGTACAACATCACAACTTAGGCCTCGTCTGACGAGGAGCAGGATGCAGACAATGACAACTCCAGTTGAAAACCTTGTATTCCCAGCTTTCTTTCTAGCCTCTCTGAATCTCGGGAACGAGATTCCTTTTAAGGGGGATAGTTTGTAACATCCCAAAGTTTTGTTACCAAAGTCCTTTTAAGGGTGTAACTTGCGAGCAGGTAGTTGTGCTCATACTTAATTTATGCAAATAAAATTTCAGAGGAGAAGGACTACGCCACCGGTGTGGATCTCGACGACTAAGTCACTACTGATCGATTGCACTGGCGCATCACTAGACTCCACTACTTCTTCTTCGCCTTCCGCTGTGTTTATTTATTGTTGGTTGTAAGTCTTTCTTGTAATAAACTCTGTTGATTATTAATAAAGTTGTGATATGAATTTGTTACCATATTTGTTTACTGTGTGAACTAGCTACTGATCATGGGACTAGTTCAGAAATGCACAGAGGATTTGGGGTGTTAATCCCGGGTCTTATAGTGCGACTAAGTGATTATCACAAGACTTTTATAATGTGTCATCCCAAAATAGTTATGCCTGCTAAGGTTTTGCTTCTTTTGGATTAAACCATCTGCCGGAAGCCCCCTGTTGCGCCATGTGGGATAATAAAAAGTAGGTCATTCTGACACCCACACAACTGGATGGTACAACCATATTGAAATGTTGTAAATTAGTTAGTCAGGTCTATCCCCCTCTAGACTTGTGGTAGTACGGAAGAGCTTTACAATCTGCAGCTCGCAGATCGGTCCTTAATTGACTGGGCAACTTCCAAAACAATCCCTAGGCCTCGACTATTCACTGATACGAGCCCGTGCATAAACTTGTACCCACCAACTATCCATTTCGCCCAAGTCTAAGCCAGTTTTTATTTTTTTCTTTTCAAATCATTTGTAAAGTTCCATGACGCACCAATGCCATTGATACATTTTAAACCACATTTGATTTTTGGCTATAAATTCTCAAATCAAATATTTGAGGTCTAAGCATGGCTAAGCTTAAGTTTTCCCAAAATATTCTAGTTCATACCACTGTACCAACTAGATTTTATCTAAGGAGACAAGGTATGGATACTTCAATGTCAAACTTTGGCCATACAAAAGTATTGGGATTAACTATAAATTCAATACACGGATTTAAATTACATTGAATATAAGTAAGCATGTAATAATAATTTAAAATAGAATTTAAATAATTTGAAATAATGGGATCAAATATGATCAAAGATGTATCTTTCCTTGCTCAAAAGATTCTTCTTCAACTAATTCAAGTTCCCAGAGTCGTCAAAATCTACACGCGAAAATAAGCTAAATTCAAATAAGTTCAAATAAAATCAAAATTTACTCCAAATTAAATAATTTCAGTATAGATTGCTAGATCTTGATTTTAGATGAATTTAAAAATTTGAATCGTTGAAATCGGAACTTGTATGAAGGAGAACGATTCCTTGGAACACTAAACCCTAAAGAATTAGCTAAATCAAATTTCTGGAATTTTTGAATTATTTTAATGAAGGAAACGCAAATTAATGCGCAAGCATGACGCCAGATCCGGATTTCTTTTTATGGAAAAATTGATTTTCTATAAGAAATCTTATTTCTTTCGTTAACATATGGGCCTAAGGTTTATGGGATTGGTCCACGAAAAGCTAAGGTCCATAGTGAACTCAGTGTATGGAACAGTGTGCACTGCTTGCGCATGTGCTGGCGCAATGCCATGTGGGCATTGAGTTGGCAGAGAGAGGGTGAGTTGGTGCTGACATGGCGCCACATGGGCAGCCACGTAAGCTCCCGACGGGGCAGCGCTCAAGGCCCAAAGGTCACTAGCGATCGGTGGCGATATAGTCAACGACAGGGGTACCAATGAAAAGAGCATGACAAAGCGAACTTGATGCTCAAATACGCGATGAAAGGGTGTGAAGGGTTTGTCGTCGACGAGGAAGAAGGGGACGGAGTTGTTTGGGTTTCGTCGGTGATGAAGCTATGATGATTCTCTAGTGTCGTTGAGGAGCGCCTGATGAAGAACACGGCAGGGCGAGGAAGATGGTGTAGAGGATGGCGTCGGAGCATTGCTGAGGGCAACGAATTTGGCGGCACTAGGGTTTGCGGCCGATGTACCCTAAACCCAAATTCCAGTGGCTGTAGGCGATGAGAATCTTGGTGGATCGTAGGTATGGGATGAGGAGGTAGAGGCAAACTCGGGGTGTCCTTTTATAGTGCTAGGGGATGGCCAAATCGGCATACGGCGCAAGAAAGTTCGTTTCAGAAACGCGGTGAAAACGGAGTCCAACGACGATATGGGAGGGGATAGGGATTAGGTTTGTTGCAGGAGATAGAGAGATAAGAACAGTGATGCTTGCACGAAAAAATTAGGGAGTTCAACCCATTTTCAGAAAAACCTTTGAGAGTTTCAATGGCAGCTGTGAGGTTTGGCTCAAGGAAGAAGAAAGAGAGGAGGAAGGGAGAGCTTACAGGCAGGGCCCGCCTGTAAGCGAGTGAGAAAGAGGCGGGTTGGGCTGGCGCTGGAGAGTGGGCTAGGGAATTAGGCCATGTGCGAGGAAAAGTGAAGCGGGATGAAGAGATTCCGCCCAAGAGCATTTTTCGAATTTTCTTTGGTTTATTGATTTTAGGAATTGTGTTAATTCCATTTAGCTTTTAGAAAATAGCAAATAAAGTCAAAAAATTATGAAAAAATTCACAGAAATTCCCAGAGCTTTTTTGGGCTTAAATAAAATATTTCCAACTTAAATTTGGCTTTCAATTTCGCACATAAATTATTTTTAATTTCTAAAAAATAGGAAAAGCCTTTTAAAATCCAAAAATTCAAGAAATTAATTAAAATTTCCTTTTAACTCTAAATCCAATAAAAACAAATTTCATTTTTTTTACTTTTAAAATCTAGGAAATTCAAGAAAAACAAGAAAACTATTTTAAATTTCAGAAAATCCAACAAAATAATAACTTTATTAATTTTATTTTGGTAACATAACTTTGGGATGTTACACCTGACAGACGTGTGGTTGGAGGACGATATGATGTTAGCACAACCTAAGGCGTAATAAAAAAAACAAGACATAAATTTATACATAACTTATCGCCCCGCCGATCTGTAGTGCGGAACACCGATGGGGAACGCTATAGGCCATGTCCGGGCAACACGTGTGCGGACATGGCACTTCTGGGCCAGGGGCGAACAGAGGCGGCCACGTGTTGGGAGGAGGGAAGTTCGAGCTAGGGAGGTGCGACGGACATTAAATCCGGGCGCGGGAGGCATGGTATAGGACACGTATCGGCTATTGGCACGTCTGTGGTGTCATTTTGACAATACGACACTGCAATGACTACTTTTGTAAAAAGTGTCACCAACTGTGCCATTTATGCTAAAAACACGTCTTAACCCTATTCTTAAATACTAGGTATAGAATACTGACTCCAATTATAAATCTTTGACATTTTTCACTTTTCTCGGTCTCTAGGTACACGAATTTCACCATGAAATTTTAGAAAGTAATTTGTTAATGTTAAATTTGTTTGTATAATTTTATATAATCAATTTAAACATGTAAAAAGATCAAACAGCTCGAGAAGATGAAGATCAAAACATTTTGGCTAGAGGCTTGCTAGGATTGTCAAGATATGGTCAACCAATACATTGATTAGATACCACATCATACACATTGAAGCAATCAAAACCGACTGCTACGTTTGTTCATACCATATTGACAGAATGGTGCACTCATTCCCTATATTAATAATATCATTTCTTAATTGCAAATTTGTAATTATTCCATTTACGTCTGATGAATGTACTAGTACATGTTGACTTCAATTGTTTAGGATAAACAAACTCGTTGCACAATGATTTTTTAGGCATTGACAATCAAATTTTTTAGGGGGAACTGTAGAAGATGGTTTATGTACAAGCAAAAAGGGAAAGATACTCCCTCGAGGAACAAATTAATTGAGAGAGATTAATTGGGAAAATACTTCTCAAAAGCAGAAAGTGGTTTGGCCATTTCAGGCTACTAAGAAACACAGTGGTTCATACAATTTTAGAACAACACCCCAATTAATCTTGGCCATAATAGTCAAGTTTGTTAGAGTTGTAGTTGCGTTGCCAACGAACAATCACACACAAAGTACAAGACACATAAAGTAGTCCCGACAGCCTCCCTCTCTTTATTGATGGGTCCATATGAGATCCGCAAGTGCGTACAATCAGCAACCCCTACCCCTCTTTATATAGGGGGGCGTGCCCTCTCAATAGAATAAGTAATATGGGACTAAACTAGACAACTATATCTCATGGGTCTTAATGGATCTTAACCATTAATGGGCCTCATTTAGGTAAAGCGTCCACATGATCGGGCCTTATTGGCCGATAGTACAACACTCCCCTTGGATACTTTACCAACACCATGCTCATTCTTTGTTAAAAAGTCCTTCCAAAAAAAACTAATGGGAAAAATCGATAAGAAGCAAAAAGTACATAGCTCGTGTCCTTGCTATTGCATATGTTGTCTCATTAAAAACATTCAATTAAGAAAACCCATTGGGACAAAACTTAATTAAGGGAAAACGAGTACAATATTTCATCTTAAAGATGGATATGTATGAAGATTTCAACCTCCCTCAGAAGGCAACAACTCTTTGAGCCTTCTTATGCCAATACCGTGAACATGCTTTGCAAACGTAGAATCTTGCAAGGTCTTGGTGAATAAATTTGTTGGATTTTCACTAGTTTGGATTTTTTTTTTGTATTTCTATATTCTCTTTCTCGTGCTGCTCATGGAAATAGAAATGCTTAGGGAGTATATGTTTTGTCATCGGTGTCTTGACATAGCTATTCTTTATTTGTGCAATGTATGCAGCATTATCCTCATAGAGGATTGTTGGGGTTTTATCCACCTCTACACCACATGACTCTTGGATATGATGAATCAATCTTCTTGGCCATATGCAATCACGAGTGGTTTCAAATTGAGCAATTATCTCTGAATGATTAGTTGAAGTAGTAACTATTTACTGCTTAACAAACTTTCAAGAGATAGTTGTATTTTCGCTTAGAAATTAAGATATATCCAGTATGCGATATGGCATATTATGAGGATTAGAAAGATAGCCATCATCTGAATATCCAACAATTTTAGTGCCTTGGTTCTTGGGATAAAAGAGTCGAGGATTACTAGTGCCTTGTACATAACTAAGAACACCTTTAATCCCATTCCAATGCCTTTTAGTAGGCTAGGAACACATCTTGCCAAATAATTAGCTGCGAATGCAATGCGAGGCATGGTAAAATTTTCACGATATATGAGTGCTCCAATCTCACATAAGTATGGGATTTCAGGTCCCAATACTTCTTCATTCTCACTCTTAGGTCCATGTGGATCTTTCTCCACATCAAGTGACCTAGCGATCTTTGGAGTACCTAGTGGATGAGATTTATCCAATCGGTTATGCTACATACGACCTGACTATTTTAACCCGTATAGTGACCTTTGCAATTTCACACTATACATATTGTAATTCTCATTCACGCTCATACGTGGGACCTTCAGTCCTTCCGAAATCTTCATGAAGATTTTAAAATAAAGTGACACATACAAATATGCAGTCACGACATCTATGAGTTTCATATTTAGATTCATACCTATTCTCACTGATATCAAGTAACGGAATGTAATGTCATACATTACAACAGAGTAGGTTTTATCGTAATCGATGTTGGGTCTATGCGTAAACTCTTGTGCTACTAATCTCGCTTTGTATCTCACCACTTCATTATGATCATTCCATATCTCTTCCAGAACCAACAATATTACCATAGTTCGCAGCTAGGGTTATCACGTTGCCAGTTTCTTGCTCAAAGACTAGAAGTACTAAATATCCCTAAGCGTAGTGTTTGCGGTACAACTGTTGACAAGAAAGATTTCTTTCTCCACTCTCATCAATTGTACTAATCTATAAGCAGGAGATAAAATTTGCATGAATTAAAGACATTGCATAAAGTAAATGCAAGACAGATTATGCACACTAACTGGATAAACTTTATTGTGACTCGAACTTAAAGATTAGAATATTTAATTCCTAATTGTTGACTCTTAGGATTGGCTAAACTTGGTGTTTTATATCTTAACACCATCCTAATTATATGAATTGACACTGGATATTTTAAGGGGATAATTTGGGAGAGGCACAAATACAAAGTCCCTGCCTATTTAGGCGATCTTCTGCTATTTTCACTTGCAGGGTATAGTCAGGAGATCTCTTCGATTCCTCCTAACTCTGTTACCTCCCCCATGGCCTCTTCTCTTGATGTTGTTCCTGTCTGTCCACCCTGTCGTGCTGTGGGGGAGGAACCTCCCCATTGATGCACTTAGGTGTAAACCACCAGTTCTTTCCATGTATAGGATAGAACCTAGCAGGACGCCATACTTCTTGATCTTTCTTTTTCTCAGAATTGTCACAACAACAATCTGCATTGCCGAAAGAGCTAAGATAGCATACTCAATCATATCTTCTTCGGTTATGTCTATCCCAATCATTCTTAGAACATTGGCAGTGCTTACGAGGTCCAGGCTAAACGAGATACATAATTATAGGTCTGCATTTACAGCGCTATCCAATTGTTGAAAGATTCATGCATTCCCTCAAGGCCTCCCAAAAGATCACAGGGATCTTAGATGCATATGAGCTTCAAGACTAATTCAACACATATGTAATTCCTGTTATAGATCAGAACCCATGCCTTGTTTGCAGCAGGAGGAAACCCAATCACTATTCAAGATGTTGTGCATGTCCCTGGCAGTGAGGTGATCTTTAACTTCCAAATCCTAGTAGAGGTAGTTGAAACAATGATGACTCAATTCGGAACTCCCCTTTTGGTACGATCTTCGCACCAATCATGTTGCCTGCATTACATAAAACAACAATTAGTTGGCTTAGAAATATGCCACATGAGTCAAAATATGCGAGTGCAACATATAAACAATTTACTCAAACTATAAATGTGACTGTGAATTTCCAGTAATTTGCTAAGCATATAAACATTTCCATGGAAAAAAAACCAATTTTTGGTAATTAAATAAAGCCTTAAAGACTAAATAATAAAACTAGAACTATTCTAGGGTTTAATTTGCAAGATTTCCATGTGTGGATACCATTAGAATAAAAATCCATAAATTCTAGGAGCTAACCTGCAATATTTTCGGCACTGAGGAACTAATTATATAAATTGAGGACCCTCCTATAATTCCACAAAACCCTAAGGGTTTATATGCAAAATTTCCAACGGTTGGCTATCATTGTTGGCCCTAACAGGCCAGTCCAACCCACCTGGATTCCGATGCCCACATGGGCATGGCTTCAACACGGTCGAGCCGAAGGGTTTTACCCTAACCCTACGACACAGTGGCGGCAGTGGCTTCGAGCCATAGGGCTGTGCCCTAACCCTACAACTCAATGTCAACGGTGGCCTATTCGCCCGGGATGGCCTTGCGATGATGCGGTAGATGTGGTAAGGCGACGGTGTTGCAACGTGGTGGAGCAAGGCGACATGGTGCAGTTGGTGCAGCGGCACTTCGTCCTCACAAGCAACGGCCCAAGGGCAGCACAAAACTTGTCGGCTTCGGTGGGCACCTCGGGGACTTGCCGTTGGTATGGGCTGTGAGAGAGAGAGAGATGGGATGAGCCAATAATCAAAATGGATTTGTCGTAGACAATGTACCAGATGGCCTACGCACGAACATTATCGTGATAATAACGTGTTCGAGTTGTGGTCGCCTTGCTGATGAACAATCACACAAAAAGTAGAAACACATGAAGTAGTCCCGGCAACCTCTCTCTATTTATTGATGGGTGGATACAAAATCCACAGGTGTGAGGGAGGATTCCTGTCCTGTCAATAGAATAACTAATATAGGACTAAACTAGACATCCATGCCTCGTATGTCTTAACCACCAATATAGGACTAAACTAGACCTTAACCAATATAGGATTAAACTAGAATAACCAATATAGGACTAAACTAGACTTTAACCACCGATAGGCCTCGTTTAGGTAAAGTGTGATCAGGCAGCCATGCCTCGTATACGTCACTGGTCCTGGTAGTCACTAACACATGGACAATCCACAGTAGCCCTCCATCACATATATTTACTGCAATTCAAATGTTTGGCATAGGAAAGGATGTATCATTAAGCACATACGGGTCATATTTGAGTTCTATGCAAATGCAGATCGAGGTTATTCCCAAATTCTGATAAACCATAATGACAAAAGTTTATCCAAATCTATTATTGCCAGTAATGCAAATCTTTTATATGACCATCACTGCAAACACGCATCAGCAAATATGCAATGATGTTTGTCGACTTGATTTGCGAGAACTGCACCTTACGCGAGAGCTCGAAAGTAGCTTGTATTGCATTCCTCACCCCTGCTGCACACGTATACTATCAATTGGTCAGACCCAAGAAAAGAATCCTCGATGACAATTCTTAACTTAATATAGCACAGTTTCATGAACCGTCCAAGCCACATGTACGATGTATCCTCTTTAAAGGTAGGTGACGTTCAGAGCAATGTAGATGCAATCTATGAGTAACATTTTCATTACATAATTTGTGAAAAAGAATTGCTTGAAATAAGGCGTGCACACCTAAGAGGCAGAATTACATGAATTCCAATAGGCAAGTCCCAAAAAGAAGGCGCATTAGTATTCATTAAAGAGGAGGTGATTTGGGGGCATTTTGAGGTGGACAGAGGTGACAACTGATGATGTTGGAATTAGGCTCATATGTGTAAAGGCCCATTTATTTTTTAAATTCCAAAGCATGTAAAGTTTTAGACCAGGGGTCTTACACCAGAGTGGTCGAAGTCTTAGACCAGTGTGGTCAAGGTCTTACACCAGGGGTCTTAGAACAGTGTGGTCGAAGTCTTAGAACAGGGGTCTTAGACCAGTGTGATTAAAGCCTTATATCAGGGTGGTCGAAGTCTTAGACTAATGTGGCAAAGCCATAGACCAATGGGGTCGAAACCTTAGACTAGTGTGGTCGAAGCCTTAGACCAATGTGATCGGATCCAAAGACTAGTATGGTCGCAATATACTGGTCGAAGCTATAGACCCGTGGTTGAAGCTGTAGACTAGTGTGTAATCAGGATCTGATAAACACTGCTTAATTATCATTAATTGGTTTTGAATTAGCAGTTACCAGTGGTTTAATATGTATTTTATTATTCAGTTACTAGAGAGTAATTGACTCTACCTCAAAAAGAGCTGGAGACGTTCAGACCAGAATGAATTTTTGAAAACACTTCCATTCTTCTATCTTCCTTTCGGCTCTTCTGTGCTGAAGAGTTGTGCTGTCAAACTGAAGTCATCCCTTCTCCTCGGCGTGCACTGGGAAGGAGGGTGAGTAGGTATCTCCGAACCATTGTCGCAGAGTTCACCAGCACGGGGCGACAATAAAGTTTCTGGGCAGTGCATCTACGTGACCACCCGCGCATCAGATCATCTACAACTCCGCATCGCTTGAGATCATGCGCTTCTGTTTCTTCATCGATCCCGACTATAAGTTGGTCGTACGACCACTCTATTGTGTTTGAGACATATTTTTGTGTATATTTAGAAATGCAATGAGTTGCCTGCGGTTTATATCTCTTTATGCATCTCTAGTTATTTGTGATCTTTGCCTCATACTAAAATCTGGAATTAAAATATTGTCCACATATCCAACAATCCATCTGTGTATGGTAAGTACCAATGCTTCTATGCGTTGCGACAATATAATTATATCCATTGTCAAAATAGTAAAACTCATCCATGCATGGTAAGTACCAACGCATACAAGTGTAGTTACAACCTAACTATATTCGTTGTGAAGTAGCAACACCTTTTCATATCTATTACCAACGCTTGTTTATCTATTGTAACAGACCCTCGCAACGGCCTCAATGGCAACACATATTAAATGCGTTGGTATAGACCGTACCAACACTTATTTGGATTTTTACCAACACATATATGCGTTGATAAAGGGGTGTTCATCTTGTAGTGTGGGTTGATACTGGAGCTAATGTTCATGTATGTTCTGATATTTCCTTGTTTTCTTGTTATCAGGCAGCTGGGGCTTCCTCCGTTCTAATGAGGAACAGATAGCATGCTTCTGTTCTTGGTGTTGGCATGATGGATCTGAGGCTTACTTCAGGGAAGATTGTCCACTTGAAGAATGTACAACATGCGCCAACAATAATCAAGAACCTCATTAGTAGTTCTCTCCTATGTAGGGATGGTTATAAGCTAGTATTTGAGTCAAATAAAATTGTATTGTCTAAGTTGGTAACTTTGTTGGTAAAGGCTATGAGAGCGGAGTTTTGTTCCTCATGAGTACTTTAGAGTATAATTTGAATGTTACAACTAGTTTGAATAAATGTGAGGCCAATATATGGCATTCTCATTTTTGTCATATTGGTTCTAATAGTATTGCTAGAATATTCATATTAGAGTTAATTCTAAAATATAAAATTGTCAAAGGATCAAAGTGTCAAACTTGTGTGCAAGCAAAACAACCTCGAAAACCCTTTAAGGGGTTACAGGAGGAAAAGAACTTGGCACCTTTAGATCTTATCCATTCTAACTTGTGTGAGATGAATGGATTGTTGACCAAAGGAGGCAAAAGACATTTTATAACTCTTATTGATGATGCATCACGATATTGCTATGTTTATATACTAAAAACAAAAGATGAAGCTTTAAATTATTTTAAAATTTATGAGGTCGAGGTTGAGAACCAATTAAAAAAGAAAATTAAAAGACTAAGGTCT
This sequence comes from Ampelocalamus luodianensis, assembly GCA_036346255.1. Taxonomy (NCBI): domain Eukaryota; kingdom Viridiplantae; phylum Streptophyta; class Magnoliopsida; order Poales; family Poaceae; genus Ampelocalamus; species Ampelocalamus luodianensis. The sequence goes on along the minus strand of CM070621.1, from coordinate 67,733,463 downwards.
GATCGTGGAGGAGAGTATAACTCTCATGAATTCTCCCAATTCTGTTCTGAACACGGAATAGTCCATGAAGTTACACTACCATACTCATCCCAATCAAATGGGGTGGCTGAGAGGAAAAACCGGATAATAACAGACTTGGTGATGCCATGTTGGAGAGTGTTGGTATGCCTAAGATATGGTGGGGAAAGCTATATTGACAGCAACTTCGTCCTAAACTGATTAATTACTAAAAGATGTGATATTACTCCATACGAGGGATGGAAGGGGAGAAAACCCAATGTTAATTTTCTGCGAACTTGGAGGTGTTTGGCAAAGATCAACATACCATTACAGAAAAAGATAAAGCTTGGACTTAAAACAGTCGATTCTGTCTTACTGGGATATGCTAATAATAGCACAACCTATAGATTTTTAGTAGTAAAATAAAAAAACTACTAAGATTAATGTTAACACAATAATGGAGCCGAGAGATGTTTCATTTTTTTGGGAATATTTATGCTATGAAAACTGCAAGCAGTAATTCTCGAAATGAGGATAATCAAACTATGAGTAATAGTAATTTTGAGCCTACCACCAACTCTGAACCAATGAGGAAGATAACAATTTAGTCGAAGAGGCTCCCCGAAGGAGCAAACGACAAAGGGTTGAGAAAACATTTTGCGAAGACTGTAACATCCCAAAGAGCTGTTACCAAAATAAAATTAGTATTTACTGGTTTTTCTGAGAATTTACCAGAGTTTAATTGCTTTATTTGAATTTCTGTAGTTTTAAAAGTCAAAAGTAGGATTTATTTGAAGTTCTTGAAGTTTCATTTGGCTTGATTTGAAAAATAAAAATTTAATTAATTTATGGAATTTTCTGAGTTTTTAAAAAGCCTTTCCTAAATATTTTAAAGCCAAAATAAATTTATTTCTAAAACTATAGCCAACTTTAAGTTGGAACTATTTTATTTAAGTCCAAAATAACTCTAGGAATTTCTGTGAATTTGTCTAGAATTTTTGGATTTAAATTGCTATTTTCTAAAGCCTAAATGAATTTCTGGAATAAATCAATTGTAAAATCATTTAAAAATTCCCAAAACCCCTTCTGGGCCGAATCTCTAGCCCGGCCCATTCCTCTTCGCGCGCGCACAGCCCAGCCAGCCCGCTCCTCCCGCCCGCTTTCTCTCTCTCACCCCCACCGCCCGATTCCAATCGGACGATCAGAAAAACCTCCACGTCACCACCTTCTCCCCACGCACACGACCCTTCTTCCTCCCCCGTTTCTTCCCCGCGCAACCGAGCCTCAGCGCCGCCATTGCCGCGCGTGAGAGCTTCATCCCCGCCGCAATTTCCTCCCCGTCTTCTCCCTGGAATCGCGCGCATTAAACTCCCCTTATCTCGCCGCCCCGTTCCCGGCCATTTGCCCCCTCCGTCTCGCACGAAACCGTCGAATCTTCGCCATCACCACCGAGATCCTCGCCGCACTTATCTCCCTCTTCCCGTGCTCCTCTGCCCTATAAAAGGAGAGTCTCGGGAGCGGCTTGGGGCACGCATCCCAGCAATCCAACTCACCCCTCCCTTCTCCTCTTCATTTGGCCGAAATTCAAGTTTCACCGTCGACCACCGCATCGAGGTCCTTCTCCGATTCCGGCGAGGTCAAGAGCTCCCCGGCCTCCCCGACGACACAAACGGCATCGCCTTCACCTCGCGAACCTGGTGCGCTCGTCGTCTTCACCGGAGACCCACCGCATTGCCACCGTCGCCGCGACCCGATCCTCACCACCGCTTTTCATCTCGCCGTCGGCTATCGCCGCCGCCTCAGGTGACCAAACTGTGCGCCCCAAAACTCCCGCATCTCCCTCTTTCTCTTGACACCCTCACCGGAGGCCAGCTCGTCGCCGTTCGCGGCGAGCCTAAGGCCCCGAGCGCCGCCCCGTCGGCGCCGACGTAGCCAGCCACGTGGTCGCCACATATGCGCCCGGTCAGCGCCACGTCGCCTCCCCCGCTCGCGTGTCCCCCTATGTGGCATGCCCGCGTGGTAGGTCCACTGCACCACCTAGCCCTCGGCTCGGTGGAACTCGTCCACCATGAGCCGTGTCTATGACACGTGGGACCCGCGTGTCGGAAATGTCTTTAAATTCTTTTAAATTCCGAAATTCCAATGTTGACATCATATTGCGCAATAATTTGATTTTCCTTTAGGACAATAAATCAAGAAATTCAATAAAATCTATTTTAGGGTTTTATTTAGATTTAAAAACTTCCCGGGGTTCGTTCTCCCTCATACGAACTCCAATTTCGTCGATTCAAATTCCTAAATTCTTATAAAATCAAGATCTAGCCATCTAAACCAAAATTATTTAATTTTGGGTTCATTTGACCAATAATTCCTTTAAACCCTAATTCATTATTTCATGTAAATTCAAACTTCTAAAATTCATATCTTTTGCATTTGAACTCCAAATTGGGTGGTTCAAGTTGCAAAATCTTTATAAAATTATAATATACCTATTTAAACGAAAATATTTCCATTTGGAGTTAATTTGATCTGTCTTTTTGAATTTATTTGAATTCGAGTTGAATTTGTCGTATTTTCATGATTAGATTTCGACGACTTCTGAAAGTCAGATTTCGATCCTACCGTTTGAGAGCAGCGTTCAATCAAGCAAGGCAAGTTATACCCTTGATCATATTGATGCTACTATTTCAAAATATTTATATTCTGTTTTAAAATATTACTGCATGCATATGTTTATACAATTATTTTAATTCACTGTTTTAAATTGCCTTGTTATTCCTATTTCCTTTGTATGGCCAATTTGAATGTTGAACATGAATACTTTGTCACCATTAGAGGAAATGGTACTAAAATTAATCATATGCTTAGCCAATGCGTAGATCAAATCTTGTATTTGGGAAATTTTAGCCAAATCTTCCAAATTTGATTTAAATTGGGTCTATGGTATTGTTTTACCATAGAAGGTTTATAAAATGCTTTTACTCTGAAAATAAAATAAAAATGGGTTTGAACTTGGGCGAAATGGATGATTGGTGGGTGCAAGTTTATGCACGAGCTTAATCTGGTTAGGGTTAAGGCCCAGGGTTTTATTTGGAAGATGCCCAAGTCAGTTAAGGACCGGTCTTCGAGCGCATGATGCTATGCCTTATCATACTACCACTTGTCATGTGTGGGCGGGTGTAACATCCCAAAATTTGCTTTCTTTAAAATTTAATCTCAACTTAATTATTTAAAATTGTTTGGATTTTATTTGGATCTTATTTGTATTTTTGTGTATTATTAGAAGAAAATCTCAAATTCCAAAACTCCATTTCCAATCTATATTTCAAATTCAAATCTCCAGAAAAATATTCGTTCCAATCTCTTGGCCCAATTTATTTATTTTTGCCCTTCTCTCTCTTTTTCTAAAAAAAAATTTAAAAAAATTCAGATTTCCCATTTCGGTCACACATCCAAGATTTCTCCCATGCAAACCTCACTTAGCCCTAAAGCTTTACGCACACTTGTGTTACCAGTAGGCCATTTGGTTTCTGTTGGTAGTACACTCCCTTCCATCCTTTTATACCTTTTTTTCTCTCTCTCCCAAATAGTTTTCTTCCTTCCGAGAGCATTCTTCCCATTTTCTTTGTTGCCAGCAACCGAAGCTTCATCCACCATTAATGGCTTAATGGCTGCACTTCCTTCTCTCTTTTCTTCTCATTTAAAGCTTTCAATTCGAAACCATTTGCAGCATTAAGTCCATAATAACTCTCCTACATTACCATTTTTTTCAATTGCGCAGTCCATCAAGTGCAACCACTGTCCACTGTCGTTCTTACGTTTCCATATTGAACCGACATTACTGTCATCACTCTTTCTTTCATTTCTTTGCACACGAAGCATCAAAATTGATTCCATCTGAAGTGAAACGTTCCCACTAACCTCACCCACGTTACCATGTCATCAATTGCTGCCACCTCCACTCCTTGCATTCAATTTTCTGTTTCTCCATTTACACCAAAAACTGAAGCTTTTATTTCTCCAAACGTTTCATGACGATTGGAGCACCACCTTCACCCTTTAAGAGGAGCATTGTGTGTTCCTGGTTTTCATGTTCCATTCACCTCAAACCAAACTGTAACACCCCAGCTCAGCATTGAGCCTGGAATGCTACTAAAATTAAATTAAACTAAACTAAACTAAGACCAATTACAAATTTTCGGCAAAACCTCCTTTGTATAGTCATCTATACCGAGGTTCCAACAATTAATCATGGCATTTATCAATATCTTCATAATCAGGTTCATTCAAGCATGCAGGATAATCTCATAAACATAACCAAAATTTGCTATTCTCATTATTACAGTTAATCTGAAACTCAAACCACCATAAGTAATTCTTAAGATTGAGTGGTAGTGCGTGCATCCAAACATCTACTCCCTCCCATGCATGTGGGTCTTGCCAGTTGTACCTAAAACACATCAAAGCAAGAGTGAGCCTAAAGACTCAGCAAGTACCAACAAGGCTAAGCAAATTATCATTCATAGCATCAACAATCCAAGATAAACAATGCACCAAAGTATAGCCTTCATGCTCATGTGAATGCAACCAATGCAATGCACCTTTTCAACTTTATCTCTTTCGCATTTTATCGTAATGCGGGTATACAACCGTCATTGTATACCCTTGCACGTGCCCACCGCACGAGGACCAAGAGCCTATACACCACATGTATAGGGACCTTTGCCCATCATCTTAATGATGGGGACCTCTTTGCTCATAGCCCACATTCCACGAATGTGGGGACCTCAAGCCGTCATCTACATGACGGGACCTCAACATGCATAGTCACCACGTGACCAATCCTCCAATATGATTGCATGATGCACATGAACAAAACTTTAAACCATCATACATATGGATTCACAACAACGACGTGCATGAATAAACTTATTCATACTTCTAGCATTCCTCATCATTGACATTCTTAGCATTCTAGTATCCATGAATAGCACATATATTCATAATACTAGCAAACATGAACAATCCTTCATGAATAATAATTAATCATATCTCAAATATTTACCATCCTTAATCATACATGTCACACTATCAACCTTGCATGGTTAGTATGCATCAAAGTACTAGCACCTTCTATCAAACATTCATACATATTCTCTCAATCAGTACTTGCATTCACCAGATAAAATTGGAACTCATCACAATAACATCAGCTTTAACCATAACTAGCATTCATCAAGATAAATGGAAACTCATCACATTAACATTCATGCATGGCTATTACGAGCAAAACACAAACACTCTCGTATACAAGCATAAATATGCTATAACCGAATACTTGCCTCAACCGCATGCGAACGGTGGGCGCGAAGAGGGCGCTGCCCTGGGATCACGCTCCCACCTGAACATAAAGATAACCCCAATCTAAGACCAACATACTGGATCAAAATCATAAATAACAACACAAACGAACTCGCTAATCTCCCAAGCGTTTTCCAATCTTCCAATTTCTAGCGATCGCTTTGGTGATCACTGCGGACAGTCAACTTCTAAAATACATAACTTTCTGCTCAGGAGTCCAAATGAGTTGTTCTCAGACTTTCTGGAAAGTTAATTAAATTACCCAAATAAACTTAGTTGGGGAGCCCTTTTGATTATGCCATCTACTGCCCCTACCAAGCCAAACTACAGAACAACAATTTTCACGTCGGCTTCTCTGGACAGTACACTAAAACCATCATAACTTTTTCTACAAAAGTCCAAATCTTGCGTTCTTTATCTCTCTGAAAAGGTATGGAAATTACCTACAATTTTCGTTATATTGAGATCCTCTGATTTCGTCTTTAACTAATAGATTAACTCAGTTTTCTACAGACTGTCAGGATGTTGACAGATTAACCAGACAGCGGCACTAAACAATTCATAACTTTCTAACCGTTAATCGGATTTTGGCGTTATTGGCGGCCACTGAAAGCTAAGAACATTATCTACATAACTCTAGGAGACCAAAACTCCTAATTCGGCCTCTAAACACACGAAACTGACCGCAGAATAATCTGGACAGAACGCGATCTATTAAATCGACGCAAATCAATCTACCAAACAACATCAACCGCAACTATTACGCATCAAACAACGAAGAACACGCGACGTTACCCTTGTATAATCGCAGCAAGATGATGAACTCTCCCCACGAAGTTGATCTCCTCTCCTTTCTTCACTTGATCGGCAGCAGGGAGCACCGACGGCGAGGAAGGGAGGCACCAATGGAGGGGGGCACCACCATGGAGGAGAGGTGCGCTACAGTAACCATGCTACAGTGCGGCGGCACTGTATCTACAGTGCATCTAGGGTTTTTCCCCTTCCTTTTATTGGTGGCCGGCCCCTCATGGGCCTCCTGGGTCAAGGCCCAAGGCCCAAGTTGTCGAAAAACTGCAGAAACCCCCTTTTTTAATGTCTAATTTCTCTTTTGAACGCTTTCTTTTGTATAATAAATTGGAGTATTACATTAAAACCCCTCTTTCTCCTGTTCAATCGCTTTGCTAAAAGAAATATTCCCCCAATTTTTAATTATTCTCTCCCGATTTAATTATTCTCTCCCAATTTAATTTTTGGGGTATTACATTCTACCCTCCTTAAACAGAATTCGACCCCGAATTCTATCTGTCATCTACTAGCAAAACAACAACAACCCCAACTGAAAATCAAGGACTCTCATCGCAACCAAACGTTACCAACTCGGTACTAAAAGAGTCAAATTCAGAATCGAAGATTTATCACGAAAACCAAATGAGAAATCACTCGAATGCTCAAATCAAATATTTCTTTTATTCTTTCTGTACAGATAAGAACCACAGATGCCAACATAAAGTCAAGCCCCATATGCGAAAGACATCCATCATAAACTCATAGTTCAAACAAGAATCAAGAGAGCGTTTCAGTACTCAAGGAAATAATCTTTTCTCAATTTCTCCTTTAGAAATTAAAATTTCTCACAACTTTTGGAATACCGATTCATCGCACAAGACACTAACTCATTACTCTTAACTTGGCGATCTCAACGCCAAACCCAAATCAAAATACCTTGTCAACACCTTTGAAAAGGGACTCTGATGATCTCACAAAACATTCTCTAACCGATTTCCTTTACTGACAGAATTACTTTGATAGATAACTTCTTATGCATCCCAAAATGGATCTTCACACGTAATCACGTTACCTCAATCCTCAAGAATGGACAACTCGGAATTCACATCACATATTCTCATGTATTTCATAAAAAATATTTCTATCAATGACCATCCCACTGTTCGAAATCCACCGTTATACTACTTTTTCACATTATCAATGGGCGTTCAAAGTTCTAGCATAACAATGCAAAGCCCAAATTTAACCTCCAAGACTCTTGCAACGAAATTCTCATATAAAGTATAGGAAATCCTCGATTAAATCCTAAAAATCCACAATTCCAACATACTCACTCATTAAAATCATCATGAAAATATTTTCTTGACCAGTTAACCATTACAAGGATTATAACTCTCAGAAGGTTACTCATTTAGAGCCAAATCACTCTTGACATTACTCAACATTTTTCATTATCCCATTAATTGACATGACGATTTGATTACTTTATAATCCCACTCTCATTAAACCACGTCATCAAGTTTAACTCTTATAGCCTTGCAATACTACCAAATTGTAGTACTCTATAAAATTGATCAATATTTCTATACTTTCAGTAATTCTAATGTTCCGCCCGAAGTGAACCCGAAGATCTTGGATCACACTCACTATAGGTTCTACTAGCTGTAACAATGCAATCAGTTTAACCTCATAAGACAAACTTCCATTTAGTTAGACTTCTCTCAAAGAACTATATTACGAAATTATTTCATCCTCCAGCGCTCATCGAATAACTTACAACCTACAATTTCACCACTACAATTATTCAACACCTCAAAAGACTCAGGTGAAACGAATAGGTTGATTCTTCCTCAAAAGAAAGAGCGAATGGAATCAATTTTTCAACAACTTGGAAAACATGTGCCATCGCAGCGAACACAAGACCAAGGAAACCGTCACTTAGGCCAAGTACTAAAAACATAAGAGAAAATCAACAATGAGGGCTCAAGCCCTCACCAAAGCGAATACCAAACCACAAATGAGAAGAAGGTAATGTCCTTTGAAAATTGATAAACTCTTATGGAACAACTGCATAAGGTTTAAACACTCTCAAATAAACTGCAAGATGCGAAACGAGACTTAAAGCTCAATTACTTATACTTGAATCATTCATTTAACAAGGAAGGTTATTTTCTGTGATTACTACATCACTTTGTTAGCTTAAACAAGATAAGCTCTTAAGACTAAATCGTAGGAACAACTTAAGAACTAATAAAATCTTTCAACATGTCACTTTGCTCAAAGCAACTCAATCACCACATAACTCAATCGATCCAATTAATCACCTTCGCCAAAACTCGAAACACTTCTACAAAAACCAAGTTACGAAAGACGATCAAATATCTTTATTTCTAAAAGAATCATCACCACACACAAGTCACAATCTCTTGCAGATAATCTTACTAACATCAAGAATAATATAATCTGAACATGAATATTTATTATCAACTATTCCATTAGAAAGCCCCCAAAGTTTCACCAATTTGTTCCATACTGCCTTTTCATCCCATTTTCAAAATGAGAGTATACCAAAATCATACAACATCACTACATCAACTTCTTAAGTTTAGGAGGGGTCTACTACCCAATTGAAAAGCTCCTACCAAAACCCTTTCATCAAGGACACAATTTCATCGAATTATTTCACAATCATGTGAGCATAAGCCACCTATTATATCATATCGGTTCAACTTTTAGCGATGCTCATTATCAAACTTCAACACACAACGCTTATCGACAACCCTTGTTGTTATCAATCAAGCCGTTATGAAATCTAGTTGCTACCTACTTTCCTTCCCAAATCACATGGATATTAACAAGCACATATTCAACTGTTCCTCCTCACATTGGATTTCGGCAAAAAAAATACACTAAAACTTCAAAAATCGAAATCTTCTATCGATCAAGAGTCTCAACAACACTACAACCAAATTCATCGTGTCATCCTACATAGAAGAACTACATAGAACTCCTCCCATAATTTCTAGATACACCGATATTCAATCCATTCAACCGGTTGTACACAATTCTAATAACTAATCATACTAGGGAATATGTAAATCTGGTATTCCCTCTAATTTTCCTTTCCACACAATTAAATCAATCCATGGGAACCAAAGAACCCAACAAGTTTAACAACCTAAACAGTTTTAATGACCAGACTAGTTCATCAAGGTTCCATACTTCTTGATATGTCTCAATCACTACTCACATATACCGTTCATCAAGAACTAAAAAAAGACAACATCATCCTAATGAATTTCACTTCCAAGGTTACTAATTAATATTAATTATTCACTATACCAATGACTCAACTTGATACCCATACCATATCAAGTTATTTGATTACAATATCTGATTTAACCATAACAAGGCATCAGAAAAGGATTTTAGCAATTTCCAACAGAAAAGAGATGCATTAAACTTCATCACTCGGAATAATCCAAAAGAAACACATAGAGCCAAAGTTTTCTCATGTTAACAAACTTGCAACAGAAACTCTCATTACCCATACTTTCAAACGAATACATGAGTCATTCTTTTCCAATGAGAAAGAAGAAACAACCATGGAATTATTAATAATGCCAATTGAGGACGATCACAAGTAGTAAAGACAGCTCAACAGTCGAAAAACAATACTTGTTTCAGAGAACCATTAGAGACCATTGAAACACAACCATTACCATGAACCACGAACCCAAGATAAAATCATCATCTACCACAAAACAAGAATTTCCCAAGATTTGAGGTCAAGAAGGAAAACAACTTTCTAAAACAACTCACGCTCAACTCCTGCAACTATGGTATTCGGGGTAACTACTCTTTTCGTCTACCACGAACGGTGGTAAAACCAGACAAAGTCCAAGGCCACAACCACGGCCTCCACTTCTTAACAACCATTACCGACACGCATAAACAATATAATCAAATATGATTATACATGATCATCTCATGGCAATCATAGAATAGATTCATAGATATAGAATATCATAACATATCATTTCATAGATTATCAACAAGAAAGATAGCATAGAGGCAATTCAACAATTGCTCAACAAATGAAACATAACAACAAATAATGCGAAGCAATGTAATTCCCAACCCCACCTCATGTACAAGTGTCAATTTAATATTTTCTATTAACCACGGACCTAAAGCCCGCTCGATACTAAATCAGAACACCCACCAAAGATTGAGCCCGGAATGCTACTAAAATTAAATTAAACTAAACTAAACTAAGACCAATTACAAATTTTCGCAAAACCTCCTTTGTATAGTCATCTATACCGAGGTTCCAACAATTAATCATGGCATTTATCAATATCTTCATAATCAGGTTCATTCAAGCATGCAGGATAATCTCATAAACATAACCAAAATTTGCTATTCTCATTATTACAGTTAATCAAACTCAAACCACCATAAGTAATTCTTAAGATTGAGTGGTAGTGCGTGCATCCAAACATCTACTCCTCCCATGCATGTGGGTCTTGCCATTGTACCTAAAACACATCAAAGCAAGAGTGAGCCTAAAGACTCAGCAAGTACCAACAAGGCTAAGCAAATTATCATTCATAGCATCAACAATCCAAGATAAACAATGCACCAAAGTATAGCCTTCATGCTCATGTGAATGCAACCAATGCAATGCACCTTTTCAACTTTATCTCTTTCGCATTTTATCGTAATGCGGGTATACAACCGTCATTTGTATACCCTTGCTCGTGCTCCACCGCACAGGACCAAGAGCCTATACACCACATGTATAGGACCTTTGCCCATCATCTTAATGATGGGGACCTCTTTACTCATAGCCCACATTCCACGAATGTGGGACCTCAAGCCCGTCATCTACATGACGGGACCTCGAACATGCATAGTCACCACGTGACCAATCCTCCAATATGATTGCATGATGCACATGAACAAAACTTTAAACCATCATACATATGGATTCACAACAACGACGTGCATGAATAAACTTATTCATACTTCTAGCATTCCTCATCATTGACATTCTTAGCATTCTAGTATCCATGAATAGCACATATATTCATAATACTAGCAAACATGAACAATCCTTCATGAATAATAATTAATCATATCTCAAATATTTACCATCCTTAATCATACATGTCACACTATCAACCTTGCATGGTTAGTACGCATCAAAGTACTAGCACCTTCTATCAAACATTCATACATATTCTCTCAATCGTAGTACTTGCATTCACCGTGATAAAATTGGAACTCATCACAATAACATCAACTTTAACCATAACTAGCATTCATCAAGATAAATGGAAACTCATCACATTAACATTCATGCATGGCTATTACGAGCAAAACACAAACACTCTCAAAGATACAAGCATAAATATGCTATAACCCAATACTTGCCTCAACCGCATGAGAACGGTGGGCGCAAGAGGGCGCTGCCCTGGGATCACGCTCCCACCTGAACATAAAGATAACCCCAATCTAAGACCAACATACTGGATCAAAATCATAAATAACAACACAAACGAACTCGCTAATCTCCCAAGCATTTTCCAATCTTCCAATTTCTAGCGATCGCTTTGGTGATCACTACGGACAGTCAACTTCTAAAATACATAACTTTCTGCTCAGGAGTCCAAATGAGTTGTTCTCAGACTTTCTGGAAAGTTAATTAAATTACCCAAATAAACTTAGTTGGGGAGCCCTTTTGATTATGCCATCTACTGCCCCTACCAAGCCAAACTACAGAACAACAATTTTCACGTCGGCTTCTCTGGACAGTACACTAAAACCATCATAACTTTTTCTACGAAAGTCCAAATCTTGCGTTCTTTATCTCTCTGAAAAGGTATGGAAATTACCTACAATTTTCGTTATATTGAGATCCTCTGATTTCGTCTTTAACTAATAGATTAACTCAGTTTTCTACAGACTGTCAGGATGTTGACAGATTAACCAGACAGCGGCACTAAACAATTCATAACTTTCTAACCGTTAATCGGATTTTGGCGTTATTGGCGGCCACTGAAAGCTAAGAACATTATCTACATAACTCTAGGAGACCAAAACTCCTAATTCGGCCTCTAAACACACGAAACTGACCGCAGAATAATCTGGACAGAACGCGATCTATTAAATCGACGCAAATCAATCTACCAAACAACATCAACCGCAACTATTACGCATCAAACAACGAAGAACACGCGACGTTACCCTTGTATAATCGCAGCAAGATGATGAACTCTCCCACGGTTGATCTCCTCTCCTTTCTTCACTTGATCGGCAGCAGGGAGCACCGACGGCGAGGAAGGGAGGCACCAATGGAGGGGGGCACCACCATGGAGGAGAGGTGCGCTACAGTAACCATGCTACAGTGCGGCGGCACTGTAGCTACAGTGCATCTAGGGTTTTTCCCCTTCCTTTTATTGGTGGCCGGCCCCTCATGGGCCTCCTGGGTCAAGGCCCAAGGCCCAAGTTGTCGAAAAACTGCAGAAACCCCCTTTTTTAATGTCTAATTTCTCTTTTGAACGCTTTCTTTCGTATAATAAATTGGAGTATTACATTAAAACCCCTCTTTCTCCTGTTCAATCGCTTTGCTAAAAGAAATATTCCCCCAATTTTTAATTATTCTCTCCCGATTTAATTATTCTCTCCCAATTTAATTTTTGGGGTATTACATTCCCTCTCTCACCCTCTATTCGCCAGTGCCGTCTCTAGAAACGCCGCCACCAACGACCGTGCGCCCCGAACGCCGTTGCCGCTGCCTCGCTCCATCTCTGGCACCGCTGCCACCACCATTGGATAAAGGACATCGCCGGGGTTCCATTTTGCCCATTCGCTAGTCACCCCATCACTTGCATTGCCGACACCATTACCATGCACTGAACTTCTTTGTTCAGCATGAACAGTGTTCTATGAACAGTGTGATTTCTTGTTTTTCATCATTTTTGCTATATCAAACTTCCAAACACTCGTTCTCTTTCATACGAACTCCAAATCCATTGATTCTTATTCTCAAATTCATCTAAATTCATTGTCTACCTTTTAGTATTTACTTTGTATTTTTTTGGATTTTATTTTATTTTCTGTTATTTATTTATCTCGTTTTGCGCGTATAGAGTCCGGCGTTTCCGAAACCTTCTAGGAGCATTCTGCTGAAGCATCTGCAAATTTCAACGAAGGCAAGTCGTAGACCTTTGATCATTTTGTACCCATTTTATAAAATTATATTGTTTTGTATCAACATGCATTGCTAAGTTTATAATAAAGGCTTTCGGGAATAGTTAAATACCTATTTGACAGTATGACTCCTTGAATAATTGTGAATGACATGTTGACATGTACCCTTGGATATCACAGGTTGGGTTAATTTTAGTTGGACATATTTTTATTACCAACATGGGTATCGTATTATGCTTAGTCATGCTTTAGTTGTACAATAGTTTCCTTCACTATGTAAATCATGAAAATTTGACTTAATGATATATGGAACTGTGGCGTGACCACTATTATTAAAATTTATTGTGCCATGGCAAGGGTTGCCATTTGGTCGGGTTTGAACCAAAAATGATTTCATACTCAGGCGATTGATCGTGCAGTAAAGGGGATGATTTGGGATGAGGTTGACTCGCCTGTGTAGACACTAAGGACTTAACTTTGTGCGTCATTGATCTGGGCCATACCGTACAACCACATGTCCAGGATGGTGTGGACCTGGCTGAATAATTAGCAATATTTTGATTTGGTTCTGTTTGGGTTGATAAGCGACGCAAGAGGGGGCCCAGAATGGCGAATCCATAGCGAGCAGAACTGGGTCAAAATAGAGCTTTGTAAAAGCCTTGTGATAATCACTTAGTCGCACGCCGGGCGCTTTTATGTCTGACATTATAAGATGATTATCTCTTGTGGGTCAAGCTGTACAACCTCTGCAGAGTGTTAAAAACTATTCGAATAGCCGTGTCCTCGGTTATGGACAATGCCTGGTGATTTCACACGAGGGTTCGTTTTCATAAAATTGTTAGAATGGGTTGGATGGATGGATTAGTTGGTTTTGGTTTTTAGTTCGGAAGTGAACTGGGTTGTTCACTAGCTGTTTTAAAGAACTTGTTTACTTATGTATTTAATTTTTTAAATTATGATTTTCAATCTATTTATTGTATTTACTGTCAATATTGCTTTCTGCAAAATAGCCATAAAGCTATGCTTGTCAAGCTTTGCATGAATATTACTTGCATACATTTCCCTACGATTTGCTGAGTACCTTCAATGTACTTACGGCTTTATGCCCTCTGGTTGATCAGTTGCCGAAGAAGACCCAGGGAACACTGAGTTCTATGAGGAGGAGTACTTCGAAGACTATGCGAACTAGGGTGCGTTCTCCACTCGATTGCCTGTGGGCATGTCGGATGGCTACCACAAGAGTTTCTTCCACTGCAAGTTTATTATTCTATTGTTAAAGCCTGCGTGGCAATAATTGTAAAACCTTGACCATAAGGTCCGTTGTTACTTTTTAATAAAATTTGGCTTATTCTTAGCTATTTCGTTGTATGGATATGATTTCATCAATGTTGACACTGTGTGAGCTAGCTACTGATCTTGGGACTAGTTCAGAATACACAGAGGGTCCGGATTTGCATATTCGGGTCCCGACAGGGATGGTATCAGAGCCATATCGACTGTAGGACGCAACCATAGTTAGCATGGTCGTTTTAGCCAAAAGTTTCAAAATATATGTTATAAATCAAACCAACCAATTGATGAATAGCTATTCTTCTCTCATCCTATTCTATTCTTTTCTCATCTTATTCTATTCTCCTCTCATATCATTCTTAGGTTCTTATCTCTAGTCTCCTCTGAAACTCTATTTTCAAATTTAATTTGACCTTTCTCACCTCAATAATCTCTTTTTAATTAAGTCTTCGGTTATCAAAGCGATGGATGGACTGGAAGTCTCAAGATCTGTCGTTTAAGTCTTAGTTGAGCAACCCTAAAAGTTAGACTAGTCAGCATCACCTAGATCGTGTGTTTTAGGATTTTCGGTTGCTCGTGTTTATTGTTTCTTTTGTAGCCTTTTCGGCTATGCTCTGCGTTGTTTTCTGTTTCTGGGTAGCCTGCTCCCCTAGATGACTCTACCACTTATCTTTTGCTTATTCCCTCTCATCTTTTAACTGTCAGTTTGTTCTTCAGATGGTTCGGACCTGCAACACCGCAAGCCAAGGCGAACCCATGGATCCCAACGCTAGTGCTGATCTCAATGCACCACCTCCTTTAGCCGCCGTAGTAGACCAAGGCTTGGGACAGTTCATGGAAGCTCAGACGCAGCTTGATGAATGCCATGATGCAAAACATCAACCAAATGATGAGTCAATAGAATCAGACCGCTACTGCTCTAATGACATTGATGAACCAGAACAATCAGGCCACTGTTGTTCCACCACCAGCACCACCAGCTTTTCAGCAGTCCAAATTGGCAGAATTCATGAGGACGCGTCCGCCTACTTTCTCCAACTCATCTGAACCTTTGGATGCGGATGACTGGCTATGTTCCATATAGAATAAGTTGGCTATTGCTTGATGTGATGATCGCGAGAAGGTTTTGTACGCCACACACCAGCTCGAAGGTACTGCTGCAGAATGGTGGGAGAATTATTGTGCCGCCCATGAAAATCATCAAGCTATCAGTTGGGCTGAGTTTTCTGAAGCTTTCCGCCACTCTCACATTCCTGATGGAAAAGTGGAGATGAAGAAGAACGAATTTCGTGAGCTGCAACAAGGGAACTCGTCGGTGAGTGAATACCTCAACAAGTTCACTCAACTCTCCCGTTATGCCCAAGAAGACATTGCCACAGATGATGCCCGCCAGAAGCGTTTTAAGCGTGGACTCAACCCTAGCTTGAAGGTTCAAGTCGTCGGCAATGATTATATGGATTTCCAACATTTGGTAGACAAGGCCATGCTTATTGAGGAGTCTCGTCGTGAACTGGAAGAATCTCGCAAGAGGAAGATGATGCAGCACAGTGCCCAACAAATTCATCAGCAAAGATCCAGGATGAGTGCACAGCCTTCCGTCCGTTTCACTCCTCCTACTGTATTTAGGACTCCCGCACCAGTTCCTCGCCCAGCTGCTTTAGGACTTCGCAACTTCGGCGACAACAACACCAACAACTAGCAGCCAAGAAACATCAATCCTGCTGCAGGAATTACCTGTTTCAATTGTCAGCAGTTAGGACATTACTCCAACAACTGCCCACAGAAGCAAGCTCCAACGCCTGTCAGATTCAATTTGGGAGCTACTCCAACCAGAACCCCCATGTCAGGAGTAGGACGTGGAGCACCTCAGACTCCAAATGCAGCTGCCAGGACTCCACAACCTTTAGAGAAAAGCCGTGTGAACCATGTCACAGTGGAGGAAGCCTGATGCCCCTGCACGTCGTCTTTGGGGTAAGTTCCTAGTTAATTCAAAGACTGCTTCGCTTTGTTTGATTCTGGAGCTTCGCATTCATTTGTTTCTCAGAGTTTTGCTGCAAAGCATCAGTTCAAGGCTTTAACTCTTAAAACTACTTTGATGGTTAAATCACCCGGTTCAGAGTTGAGTACGAACCAAGGTTGCCCAAAAGTTAAAGTGATCATAGAAGGGGTAGAATTTCTAGCTAACCTCATAATAATAGATTCCAAGTTCTTAGATGTGATTTTGGGAATGGATTGGCTTGCTAATTACCAAGCAATTTTGGATTGTGGTGGTAGAAGCATCACTTTGGTCAGTCCATGTGGAACAAAAGTAAAATTTGAAGCCTCCACGGAAAAACATGATGGAGCACTAGTTTGCAGTGTTAAGGCTATAGCTTTGGAAGATGTGCCAGTGGTTAGAGATTTTTGGATGTCTTTCCTGAAGATTTACCTGGAATGCCACCAGATAGGGACATAGAGTTCGTCATCAATCTAGTTCCTGGAACTACACCTATCTCTAAGAGACCTTATCGTTTACCTATTGATGAGTTAGTTGAGATGAAGAAGCAAATCAAGGAGTTGCAAGATAAAGGTTTTGTCAGACCAAGTTCTTCCCGTAAGTGCCCTAGTGATCTTTGTGGAAAGAAGGATGGTACTCAATAATGTGCGTGGATTATCGCTCACTCAATGAAGTCACCATCAAGAACAAGTACCCTCTGCTCAGGATTGATGATCTGTTCGATCAATTGAAAGGAGCCGGAGTGTTCTCAAAAATAGATTTGAGATCAGGATATCACCAGCTGAAGATTCGTGAGGAGGATATTCCCAAGACATCTTTCTCAACCCGGTATGGATTGTATGAATACACAATCATGTCTTTTGGATTGACCAACGCTCCTGCTTACTTTATGAACTTGATGAATAAAGTATTCATGGATTACTTGGATAAGTTTGTCATTGTCTTCATTGACGATATCCTAATATATTCCAAGAGTGAGGAAGAACATAAGGAGCATCTTCGTTTGGTTCTTGAGAAGCTTAGAGATAATCAACTCTATGCCAAATTTAGTAAGTGTGAGTTTTGGATGAAAGAAGTTACCTTTTTGGGTCATGTCATGTCTGTAAGGAGTTCTCACAACCCCAGTAAAGTCAAGGATGTGCTCAATTGGGAGTCACCCAAGACAGTGCCTCAAATCAGAAGTTTTCTTGGTATGGCGGGATATTATCGTCGGTTCATAGAAGGATTTTCCAGGATGGCAAGACCTCTCACTCAGTTACTGAAAAAAGAGAAGAAATTTGCATGGACACTAGAATGTGAGCAGAGTTTTCAAGAATTGAAGAAGCGTTTGACCACCGCTCCAGTGCTGATTTTGCCTGATGTTCGGAAGGATTTTGAGATTTTCTGTGATGCATCACGTCAAGGACTCGGATGTGCTATGATGTAAGAAAGGAAGGTTGTAGCCTATGCTTCGCGACAATTGAGGCCTCATGAAGTGAATTACCCGCTCATGACTTAGAACTGGCTGCCGTAGTGCATGCTCTAAAGATATGGCGCCATTACCTCATTAGTAATCGCTGTGAAGTTTATACTGACCATAAGAGCCTGAAGTATATTTTCACTCAAGCCGATCTTAATATGAGACAAAGAAGATGGTTGGAATTGATAAAAGATTACGATATTGGAATTCACTATCATCCGGGCAAAGCTAATGTAGTAGCTGACGCTTTGAGTAGAAAGGTCTACTGCAATACTATGATGATCAAGGAGTGTCAGCCAGCACTACATGAAGAGTTTCAGAAGCTCAAGCTTGAATTGGTCGAAGAAGGAGGTTTCTTAGCCACTTTGGAAGTGCAACCCACACTGCAAAATCAGATCAGGAAAGCTCAGGTTGAAGATGCGGATATCAAGGAGATTAAGAACAGCATGAAGAAGGGAAAATCTTTAAAATTTTCAGAAGATGAGCAAGGAACTATTTGGTTCGAGAAGCGTATTTGCGCACTGCACTGAAAGAGCTTAAGCTGTTGATACTCAAAGAAGCTCATGAAACCCTTTATTCCATTCACCCTGGAAGCACGAAGATGTATCAAGATCTCAAGGAATTATATTGGTGGCCTAGTATGAAGTGCGAAATTGCTGAATTCATAGTTCATTGTGATGTCTGCCAGCAAGTTAAAGCTGAACATCAAAGCCCTGCTGGATTGCTTCAACCTTTAGAGGTACCTCAGTGGAAATGGGAAGAAATTGGAATGGACTTTATCACTGGTTTGCCAAGAACAAGAGTTGGATATGATTCTATCTGGGTTGTTGTAGATCGTCTAACAAAAGTTGCACACTTCATCCCAGTCAAGACAACTTACTCAGGAGATAGACTTGTAGAATTATATATGGCAAAGATAGTATGTATGCATGGTGTACCAAAGAGAATAGTGTCGGTTCGAGGATCCCAGTTCACCTCAAGATTCTGGCAGAAATTGCATAGTATTTTGGGCACCAATCTAAATTTTAGCACAGCGTATCATCCACAGACGGATGGACAAACAAAAAGAGTAAATCAAATCTTAGAAGATATGTTGAGAGCTGTGCCTAGCAAATGCGAAATAGCTTGGGATCAAAGTTTACCCTATGCGAGTTTTCAGATAACAACAGCTTATCAATCAAGTCTGCAGATGTCCCGCTTGAAGCTCTTTATGGAAGAAAATGCAGAACACCCTTGTATTGGACTGAAACAGAGAAGGTCAAGTGTTTGGGCCAGATGTTTTGAAGGAAGCCGAAGATCAGGTTCGATCATGTAACACCCCAGCCCAACATGAGCCTGGAATGCTACCAAACTAACATTAAACAATTCTAAGCCAATACATTCTACCAAAATTTTCGGCAGAACTTCCCCTGAATTGTTAACTACCAGGAGGTTCCAACATTTGAATAATACAATATATATAAATAACCTAACATTCAGAATCATCAATAGGCGTTCCAAAATATGAAGCAACTAGCATATTCAGAGATATCCAAAAGACACTACTCATCATTATTACATTTAAACCACTGCATGAAGCATAAACAATTCTCTAGCAGTTTCATTATTACATTTAAACCACTGCATGAAGCATAAACAATTCTCTAGCAGTTTGCACGTTTATTAACATATGAACTAAAAACGATCAACTTTAAAGGTGGATGGAGTGTGTGTGTCGATTCAAGTCTACTCCTCCCATGCATGCAAATCCTTGCAAATGGTACCTAAAAACACAACAAAAGCAAGGGTGAGTCCAACGACTCAAGAAGTACCAAAAAGAAACATTAAGCTCACATGTACATCATCAACATTCCATTCCCAAAGCTTTACATAGAAACATATCTCATGTGGTATGTATGCAAGAATGCAATGCAACTTTTCTCTTTCACTCAGACGCATTTCACCGTAATGCGAGATATGCGACCGTCGCCAGATACCATGTCCGTGCTCGCAAGCACAGGGACCAATGCCCAATACTCCGCAAGTAAAGGGGACCTCAAGCCCACACTCCACAAGTGTGGGGACCATAAGCCCATCGTTTTACGGATGGGGACCTCTTCTCAATGCCCACATTCCACGAATGTGGGACCTCAATCATGCATTCTCGGTCACCACGTGACCGTGCTTTATGTATGCTTTTTCAATGCATATGACAATAACGGTTTGCAAATAGCATGAACAACATCAGCTCTATACATGAATAATAACCATTCATATCAAAGGCATATATCATCTTTAACCTTTAATGTCATACCATCATTCGACCACGACTAATTTATATACCAAATACTAGCATGTATCACAAGCATTCATCATTGCTAACCAGCATGTCATACCATCATTTGTCCACAGCGGATTTATATATCAACTACTAGCATGTATCACAAGCATTCATCATCTTCAACCAGTATATCATACCATCAATCAATCACAGTTGTTAAATATCAAATACTAGCAAGCAATGTCAAACCATCCATAGTTACTCTACCAAACAGGGTACTTGCCTCAACCGCGTGAGAACGGTGGATGCGAAGTAGGTGCTGCCTCCGGGACCAGTCCCTCACCTAAGAATACATTTAAAAGCTTTCTAAGACAACAATAATGAACCAAATAATCCTTATGAGCAAGCACGAAATAGCCATAGCTTGAAACGCGACCCCGACCCCAATTTCTTAAATGCTGAATTGACCCCTCTGTAAACAGTCGTAATCAAAAATTCGTATCTTTTAGTACAGGAGTCCAAATGAGGTGATCTTAGACTTCATTGAAAGCTCATAAAATTCCCCAACTAAACCTAGTTGGTGGGCCTTCCTGATTCGGCAATCTACTACCCCTAACAAGCCAGACAACATAACACCAATTTCACATCAGGTTCTCTGGACAGTACACTAAAACTATCATAACTTTTAGCTCGTTTGTCCAAACTTTGCGTTCTTGACCTTCACTGAAAGCTACGACAATTATCTACAACTTTCGTTATACTGAGATCCTCAGATTTTCCATTTAACAGATCGCACAATGCAGATTACTAAAACCTATCAAATTACCGACAGATTCGTAGAACAGTCCCACCAAATAATTCATAACTTCTGCTACACAGGTCCAAATTTTGCGATCTAATACTTCATCGAAAGCTATTGACGTCCTCTACAACTCTATCGGAGATGACCAGGCCTAAATCCATACTTAACTACACCAAAACGGCTGTCGAATGCAATCTGTCCTGAGGAGACAGAATACCGACATTGCTACAACCATTAAAAATGCATCTACTCGGGGGAGAAGACCGGGGTTACCCTTGACGAATGCTGAGGACCAGGATGCTTCCCGCAAACCTTCACCCTTCCCTCTCCTCCTCCTCCTTCTTCTCCTTCCTTGGCCGGCCTCCACACGCACGATCCTTCGCGTCTCCTTCCTTGGACGACCAGCGGGAGGAGATCGCGCTGCCTGACAGCGGGAAGACGCATGGAGGAGGTGCTCGGACCAGGAGGGGCACACAAGGGAGGGGCGGCTGCCTAGGGAGTGGGAGGCGCACAAGGGAGTGGGGAGGGGTAGGGCGGCTAGGGTTTGGGGGGAGAAAAGGGGTGCCTCCCCCCCTTGGCCGGCCACTAAAGGACCTCATGGGCCGAAGCCCAGGCCCAGGTTGCTGCGTTTTTCCAAAAAAACCATCTCCTCCCACTTATTCAATTATTTTCAAGAAGGTCCTTCCCCTGAATCGACTTCCGATCACTCGTTTCTTTTAAAACTTTAGATTTCCTCCCGAATCCTATTATAGGGTATTACACTCTACCCCCCTTAAACTGAATTCGTCGCCGAATTCTAATCAAGCTACGCCAAGGAGCAAATCACGAATGAACCTAAAACATAACACGCACATGTGGAGAATAACTCCGGATACCGCTCGCGCATGTGGGACTCCAACTCCCAAGTGGCCTCTCTCCCAAACAGATGAGACCACCACACCAGGACGTAAAACGACGTTTGTACTAACTCTCAACTCGACATTTCTGAGAATATTCAACAAAAGAGACTCAAAGGTAAGATCCTGCTCGAAAGTCAACAACATTAACGAAAACTCAAACTCCAAATCTCTCAGGTAGTCACTTGGCACCAAACATGCCCAGTGTTGCGAACACCGCATATGGACCCGAGACGGTCCTAACAATACGCCAACCTTCGAATTCCCGTAGCTGACTAAAACAAACCAAAGTACCTTGGGCTAACCATCCCCTCAATACTGAACCACACAACAAGTACACAGAACACAGAACTCTTGTTCCACCTCTCAATTGAACTCTTCAATGAAACAAGGATCACCTCCTTTAACTAGAAACACACAACAGAATTCCCTTTAAGCAACTCTTTTACCGACCAAAACTCAACTAAATAAGAAAGATTCACATCGCAACTATACATTACCAGCTCAGGTACTACAGAGTCAAACCCAGAAATCGGAATTTCATCAAGAAAACCCGTCTACTCTACAAGTGGCAGTTTGCGAATAAACGTCACGAAAACCAAGGGAAGAATCATTTTAAATGCCCAAATCAAAAACTTCCTTTATTCTTCCTGAACCGATAAGAACCACACATACCACAATCAAGTCAAACTCAACTTACGAAAGACATTGGTTAATAGCACAAAACTCAAACGAGAATCAGGGAAACGATTCAATTCTTGAGGAAGCAACAATTTAACAGTTTCTCTTTTAGGACTAAAATTTCTCTCAGACTTTGGGATTTCAGTTCATCGCATACTAACTCATCTCTCTTAACTTGGCATTCTCATCGTTACGCTCAAGTCGAAATACATCATCCACACCTCCGTATAAAGGCTCTATCGACTCCACCAAAACTTTCTCTCAACTAATTGGACAGATGACTCCCAATGCACCTCAAAATATATCACACACGCAATCACATCACCTCAATCTTCTAAGAATAAACAACTTGGAATTCTCACTCTCACATTCATATACTTCATCAAAAGGGTTCTATCCACGATCATCCCACTGCTCAAATCCTCCCTTAATCTACTTCCTCTACACATAATCATTGGGTGACCAAGGTCCTAGCATAAAATGTGAAGCCCAAATTAAACTCCAAGAATCCTACAATGAACTTCTCATATAGAAGATAGGAAAACCTCAGATTAAAAGCCCCAAAATTCTCACAATCCAAACATACTCGCGCATTAGCATCATCATGAAAAACATCTTATTAACCCAATTATCTTTATAAAGATTCTAACTCTTAGAGAGTTACTTACTAAGTCCAAGTCTTTCCTGGCAATAATCCAACCATCTCGGCTATCTCACTAATCACTTTAACGATGAGATTACATCGCTAATACTACTCTCATTACAACATCCTCATATTTCAACTGCACAACCGTGCCAGGTACCCAATCGCGACACTCTAATACATTAATCAAGATTTTCATCCTTTCGAAAATTCTAATGTTCCACCCGAATTGAACAAAGGATCTTGGATCACAAACCTCCATGGGTTCTAATGGTTGGAACAATGCAATCAATTTAGCCTGAAATGCAAACATTCTGTATAAATAAAATTCTCTCCAAGAATTATACACGAAATCAGTTCATCCTCCCAATGTCCCTCGAATGACTTACAACCTAAGTCTCACAACCTCATTGAATAAACACTTCGAAAGACCCTTTGTGAAACGAATCGAAGAATCCCTTCTCAGAAGAAAAACAAATAAAAACAATTTTCACCACATAGAAACATCTACCTCTCGCAGTGAACAGAGGACAAAGGGAAATAGTTAGTTTGGCAAAGAACCCAGGCAACGAAAGGGAAAGTAAACAGTTGAGGGCACAAGTCCCGCACGAAGGGAAGATCGAACCCAAATAAGAAGGTATTGCCTTTGAAAATTGATAAACTCTTATGGAACAACCGCATAAGGTTTAAGCACACTCAAATAAACCGCAAGTTGCGAAATGACTTAAATCTCAAACACTTATACTTCACTCCTTCCTTTAACAAGGAAAGTTATTCTCTGATTACTACATCACTTGTCCAGCTTAAACTTGATAAGCTCTTAAAACCCAAATCACAGGAACCACTTAAGAGCCAACCAAATCTTTCTTCATATCACTTTTCTCGAAACAACTTCAATCACCTCATAACACAAGAGGTCCACTAATCACAAACGCAACACTTGAAACACTTTCACTATATCAAAATTACGAAAGACGATCCAGTTACTTTATTTCTAAAAGAATCATCACTACACACATAAGTCACAATCTCTTGCAGATAATCTTACCAACATCAAGAATGATCTACCCTTAACAAGACGCGTTATCGTCAACCCTTCCTTTATTAAGCCCCCAAAGGCTTACCAAAATGTTACAGATCCCTTTACCATCGCATCCTCAATTGAGTGTATACCAAAATCTTATATTCTCACTACAACAACCACTTTATTTTAGAGGAAAACTACTGCACAACTAAAAGGTTATTCCCACACCCTTTCATCAAAGACATACTTTTATCTGATAGTCCTACCATCATGTAAACATTGTTCATCCATTAAATCCCATCAATTTATCTCTTAGTGGTGCTCATCACCAAACATTAATAGACATTATTTGCACCGAGCAATTACTCATAATCATTAAATATCCACAAAAAGGTTACTCCAAGATTAGTACCCATTAAGACAATAATCTAACTCCTTTTGAACTTAACCATCCCAAAAGGTTAGATTAACCCATTGAGACACGTTAATCTAATTTACCAAGGAAGTTTATCGAAGGTATTACTCATAATCATCGACTCGATTACATCAATGTTCTACATCTCTTATTAACTATATTGTTTACAGCTAGGTATAACCATGCTCTTAATCACAGCTCCTCGGGAACTACTACAAGACACTTTTAAATTAATCACTTTCCTTTCAAGGATCTTTGTTAGGATCGATCATGCACACACTACAGACCTAACCTGATAACCTATATTATAACCATTAATTGCATTGGCTATAACCTCTCACTTAACCAAGACAACACAACACTACACGGTTTAACATCTTCTTTCATAAAAGAGATCCATTAATCTTCATCACTCAAAATACACAAAAGAGATACATTGAGTCAAAGCCTTCGCGTACTAAAGGACTTGCAGAAAGAAACTTTCATTAACCAAAAAACATCACACGAGTGAATGGATCAAGTTTTCCAATGAGGAAGGTATAACTCCAGTTTAAAGGTCAAACTTGACAATCAACCAAGTTCACTAGCCGCAAGAATAACTCATCGGTTGAGGGAAACAATGATTGCTTTACAAAACAATTCAATCCAATGGAAACATATCGACATGAATAAAACTACTAACCGTGGAAAGATTCGTCAAGCCCAACTGGACAAGAGTGACCAAATTAAATTCAAGGAAGAGAACAACCCTTCAAACGATAATCTTTATTATCAAACTACGAACAGGGGTGTATCCTGGTAAAGCCCCCGAGCCCCTACACGACCTCAACCTCTCAACATGGGTTATCCCCACGCATAATAATCATATAGTCACTTATTGAGCAGTCATACCCATATCATATCAGCAATCAACAATAAGATAAAGCAGAAACGTAAATGCAATGCTTTGCCCATCCCCATCCTACTGTGCACCAGTGTGTGAAATTTTTAAGTTGATTAGCCATAAGAAAATTTCTAATTAATCTAGTCACCACGAACCTACAACCTGGCTTTGATACCAACTGTAACACCCCAGCCCAACATGAGCCTGGAATGCTACCAAACTAACATTAAACAATTCTAAGCCAATACATTCTACCAAAATTTTCGGCAGAACTTCCCCTGAATTGTTAACTACCAGGAGGTTCCAACATTTGAATAACACAATATATATAAATAAACTAACATTCAGAATCATCAATAGGCGTTCCAAAATATGAAGCAACTAGCATATTCAGAGATATCCAAAAGACACTACTCATCATTATTACATTTAAACCACTGCATGAAGCATAAACAATTCTCTAGCAGTTTCATTATTACATTTAAACCACTGCATGAAGCATAAACAATTCTCTAGCAGTTTGCACGTTTATTAACATATGAACTAAAAACGTATCAACTTTAAAGGTGGATGGAGTGTGTGTGTCCGATTCAAGTCTACTCCCTCCCATGCATGCAGTCCTTGCAAATGGTACCTAAAAAACACAACAAAAGCAAGGGTGAGTCCAACGACTCAGCAAGTACCAAAAAGAAACATTAAGCTCACATGTACATCATCAACATTCCATTCCCAAAGCTTTACATAGAAACATATCTCATGTGGTATGTATGCAAGAATGCAATGCAACTTTTCTCTTTCACTCAGACGCATTTCACCGTGTCACGAGATATGCGACCGCCGCCGATACCATGCCCGTGCTCGCAAGCACATGGACCAATTGCCCAATACTCCGCAAGTAAAGGGACCTCAAGCCCACACTCCACAAGTGTGGGGACCATAAGCCCATCGTTTTACGGATGGGGACCTCTTCTCAATGCCCACATTCCACGAATGTGGGACCTCAATCATGCATTCCCGGTCACCACGTGACTGGGCTTTATGTATGCTTTTTCAAGCATATGACAATAACAGCTTTGCAAATAGAATGAACAACATCAGCTCAGTACATGAATAATAACCATTCATATCAAAGGCATATATCATCTTTAACCAAATGTCATACCATCATTCGACCACAACTAATTTATATACCAAATACTAGCATGTATCACAAGCATTCATCATTGCTAACCAAAGATGTCATACCATCATTTGTCCACAAATAATTTATATATCAACTACTAGCATGTATCACAAGCATTCATCATCTTCAACCAGTATATCATACCATCAATCAATCACAGTTGTTAAATATTAAATACTAGCAAGCAATGTCAAACCATCCATAGTTACTCTACCAAACAGGGTACTTGCCTCAACCGCGTGAGAATGGTGGATGCGAAGTAGGTGCTGCCTCCGGGACCAGTCCCTCACCTAAGAATACATTTAAAAGCTTTCTAAGACAACAATAATGAACCAAATAATCCTTATGAGCAAGCACGAAATAGCCATAGCTTGAAACGCGACCCCGACCCCAATTTCTTAAATGCTGAATTGACCCCTCTGTAAACAGTCGTAATAAAAAATTCGTATCTTTTAGGACAGGAGTCCAAATGAGGTGATCTTAGACTTCATTGAAAGCTTATAAAATTCCCCAACTAAACCTAGTTGGTGGGACTTCCTGATTCGGCAATCTACTACCCCTAACAAGCCAGACAACAGAACACCAATTTCACGTCAGGTTCTCTGGACAGTACACTAAAACTATCATAACTTTTAGCTCGTTTGTCCAAACTTTGCGTTCTTGACCTTCACTGAAAGCTACGACAATTATCTACAACTTTTGTTATACTGAGATCCTCAGATTTTCCATTTAACAGATCGCACAATGCAGATTACTAAAACCTGTCAGATTACCGACAGATTCGTAGAACAGTCCCACCAAATAATTCATAACTTCTGCTACAGAGGTCCAAATTTTGCGATCTAATACTTCATCGAAAGCTATTGACGTCCTCTACAACTCTCTAGGAGATGACCAGGCCTAAATCCGTACTTAACTACACCAAAACGGCTGTCCAACGCAATCTGTCCTGAGGAGACAGAATACCGACATTGCTACAACCATTAAAAGTGCATCTACTCGGGGGGAAGACCGGGTTACCCTTGACGAACGCTGAGGACCAGGATGCTTCCCGCGAACCTTCACCCTTCCCTCTCCTCCTCCTCCTTCTTCTCCTTCCTTGGCCGGCCTCCACACGCACGATCCTTCGCGTCTCCTTCCTTGGACGACCAGCGGGAGGAGATCGCGCCTTGCCGGACAGCGAGAAGACGCATGGAGGGAGGTGCTCGGACCAGGGAGGGGCGCACAAGGGAGTGGGGCGGCTGCCTAGGGGAGTGGGAGGGGCGCACAAGGGAGTGGGGGAGGGGGTAGGGGCGGCTAGGGTTTGGAGGGGAGAAAAGGGGTGCCTCCCCCCCTTGGCCGGCCACTAAAGGACCTCATGGGCCGAAGCCCAGGCCCAGGTTGCTGCGCTTTTACAAAAAAAACCATCTCCTCCCACCTATTCAATTATTTTCAAGAAGGTCCTTCCCCTGAATCGACTTCCGATCACTCGTTTCTTTTAAAACTTTAGATTTCCTCCCGAATCCTATTATAGGGTATTACAGATCAATTCGGGAAAAGCTGAGAACAGCACAAACCAGGCAGAAAAGTTATGTTGATAATCGTTGCTGAGAATTAGTTTTTGCAACTGGAGATCATGTGTATCTGAAGGTTTCACCTCTCAAGGGAATGCGTCGTTTCAGAGTAAGCGGGAAGCTTGCACCAAGATACATTGGACCTTTTCCAATTCTAGCCAGAAGAGGAGAAGTTGCTTACCAGTTGGAGCTCCCACCTCAATTGTCAGATGTTCATGATGTCTTCCATTTGTCTCAATTGAAGAAGTGCCTACGAGTGCCAGAGGAGCAGATGCCGTTAGAATCTATTGATTTGCATGAAGATCTCACCTACAAG
This sequence comes from Ampelocalamus luodianensis, assembly GCA_036346255.1. NCBI lineage: Eukaryota > Viridiplantae > Streptophyta > Magnoliopsida > Poales > Poaceae > Ampelocalamus > Ampelocalamus luodianensis. Next base: position 67,704,697 of record CM070621.1, on the reverse strand, counting down.
GAGCAGCCTATCAAGATTCTAGAAGTAGCAGAGCGCGTAACGAGGAGTAAAATCATTCATTTCTACAAAGTTCAGTGGAATAATCACACTAAAGAGGAAGCTACCTGGGAGCGTGAAGAGGACCTCAAGGCCAAGTTTTCGTACCTATTCTCTAGCCAGCCCGAATCTCGGGGTCGAGATTCCGTTGAAGGGGGGTAGGTTTGTAACATCCCAAAATTTGCTTTCTTTAAAATTTAATTTCAACTTAATTATTTAAAATTGTCTGAATTTTATTTGGATCTTATTTGTATTTTTGTGTATTACTAGAAGAAAATCTCAAATTCCAAAACTCCATTTCCAATCTATATTTCAAATTCAAATCTGCAGAAAAATATTCGTTCCAATATCTTGGCCCAATTTATTTATTTTTGCCCTTCTCTCTCTTTTTGTAAATTTATTTTTTAAATCAGATTTCCCATTTCGGTCACACATCCAAGATTTCTCCCATGCAAACCTCACTTAGCCCTAAAGCTTTACGCACGCTTGTGTTACCGATGAGGCATTTGGTTTCTGTTGGTAGTACACTCCCTTCCATCCTTTTATATCTTTTTTTTCTCTCTCTCCCAAATAGTTTTCTTCCTTCCGAGAGCATTCTTCCCATTTTCTTTGTTGCTAGCAACCGAAGCTTCATCCACCATTAATGGCTGCACTTCCTTCTCTCTTTTCTTCTCATTTAAAGCTTTCAATTCGAAACCGTTTGCATCATTAAGTCCATAATAACTCTCCTACGTTACCATTTTTTTTTCAATTGCGAAGTCCATCAAGTGCAACCACTGTCCACTGTCGTTCTTACGTTTCCATATTGAACCGACATTACTGTCATCACTCTTTCTTTCATTTCTTTACACACGAAGCATCAAAATTGATTCCATCTGAAGTGAAACGTTCCCACTAACCTCACCTACGTTACCATGTCATCAATTGCTGCCACCTCCACTCCACTATTATTAAAATTTATTGTGCCATGGCAAGGGTTGTCATTTGGTCGAGTTTGAACCAAAAATGATTTCATACTCAGGCGATTGATCGTGCAGTAAAGGGGATGATTTGGGATGAGGTTGACTCGCTTGAGTAGACACTAAGGACTTAACTCTGTGCGTCATTGATCTGGGCCATACCGTACAACCACATGTCCAGGATGGGGTGGACCTGGTTGAATAATTAGCAATATTTTGATTTGGTTCTGTTTGGGTTGATAAGCGGCGCAAGAGGGGGACCAGAATGGCGAACCTTAGCGAGCGTAATCGGTCAAAATAGAGCTTTGTAAAAGCCTTGTGATAATCACTTAGTCGCACGCCTTCGGAAGCGTGTTATGTCTGACATTATAAGATGATTATCTCTTGTGGGTCAAGCTGTACAACCTCTGTAGAGTGTTAAAAACTATTCGAATAGCCGTGTCCTCGGTTATGGACAATGCCTGGTGATTTTACACGAGGGTTAGTTTTTCATAAAATTGTTAGAATGGGTTGGATGGATGGATTAGTTGGTTTTGGTTTTTAGTTCGGAAGTGAACAGGGTTGTTCACTAGCTGTTTTAAAGAACTTGTTTACTTATGTATTTAATCTTTTAAATTATGATTTTCAATCTATTTATTGTATTTACTGTCAATATTGCTTTCTGCAAAATAGCTATAAAGCTATGCTTGTCAAGCCTTGCGTGAATATTACTTGCATACATTTCCCTACGACTTGCTGAGTACCTTCAATGTACTCACGGCTTTATGCCCTCTGGTTGATCAGTTGCCGATGAAGACCCAGGGAACACTGAGTTCTATGAGGAGGAGTACTTCGAAGACTATGCGAACTAGGGTGTGCTCTCCACTCGATTGCCTATGGGCATGTCGGATGGCTACCACAAGAGTTTCTTCCACTGCAAGTTTATTATTCTGTTGTTAAAGCCTGCATGGCAATAATTATAAAACCTTGACCATAAGGTCTGTTGTTACTTTTTAATAAAATTTGGCTTATTCTTAGCTATTTCGTTGTATGGATATGATTTCATCAATGTTGACACTGTGTGAGCTAGCTACTGATCTTGGGACTAGTTCAGAATACACAGAGGGTCCGGATTTGCAGATTCGGGTCCCGACAGTGGGACCTGGCCAACTAATTTGCAACGTGTCATTCTTAGCTGTGCTATTTTGGTGTGTGGGTGTCGATGAGATAGTATTCCCACAGGCGCAAGAGGGGACTTCTGGCGGATGGTTAGTCCAAAGGAAGTGAAACCTTAGCAGGCATAACTACTTTGGAATGACGCATTGTAAAGGCCTCGTGATAATCACTTAGTCACACACCTTCGGAAGTGTGTCAGACGGACATTAAAAGTTAATTATCTCTTGTGGGTAAAGCTGTACAACCTCTGTAGAGTGTAAAACTATTCGAATAGCTGTGTCCACGGTTACGGACATGCTAGCAGAACTACTCAAAGTTAGACTTTAGTTTTTGTTCGAAAAAGACTTCTTCAAACTGGTTTATCCAAATGGGAATTGGGCAGGAAGCCATGTGATAGGAGGGTATCCTTCACCATTCTTGTGTGAATGTTATCTGACTATAAAACAGAGAATTTATAAAATGATTTGTAGTTATAAAACTTCTGCTTTGGAATTTAGTACAAGTATTTAAAGAAAATACTGCTTTATGCAAATCAACCAATATGCCATCCTTTGTTACATCCATATATGCATGTCATTCTGTTATTTGACGGGTGTAACTTGCGAGCACGGTAGTTGTGCTCATACTTGCTTTATGCAAACAAAATTTCAGAGGAGAAGGACTTCGCTACCAGTGTGGATCTCGACGACTAGGACGTTACCCTAGTCGATTGCTTGTGGCAGATTGCTGGACCTTACTACTTCTTCGTCTTCCACTGTGTCCTTTATTGTTGGCTTGTAAACCTCTTTTGTAATAAACTCTGCTGATTATTAATAAAGTTGTGATATGAATTTGTTACCACATTTGTTTACTGTGTGAACTAGCTACTGATCATGGGACTAGTTCAGAAATGCACAGAGGATCTGGGCTGTTAATCCCGGGTTCTGACAAAGACTTTATAGTATATCTCATGAATGATGTGCCAAGCACTCTTTTCAGAGGTTTATGCATTACCTGATGCTGAGTATTGCAAAAAGGCAGTCCATAGCAAGATGGATTCTATCATGGCTAATGGGACTTGGGAGATCACTGATCGTCCTATCAGGTGCAAACCTGTTGGATGCAAATGGATCTTTAAAAAGAAAATGAGGCCTAACAGTACTATTGATAAGTACAAGACAAGACTTGTAGCCAAGGGTTATACCCGGAAAGAAGGTGAAGATTATTTTGATACTTACTCGCTTTTTACTAGATTGACCACCATTCGAGTGCTTATTACATTAGCTGCTTCACATAGTCTATACATCCATCAAATGGATGTAAAGACAGCTTTCCTTAATGAGGAGTGTAGGACCGAAAAGACGATTAGAGGGGGGTGAATAGGAGCACTATCTATTTTTCGCTTTGATCGGATTCAAATATGATATTGACTCCAATAGCTATGAGAACTATGAAGATCAATATATATATAAGCGTAGCGGAAGACTAGTACTGAATCCCCTTCAAACCCCCAAAAGAAACGACCAAAAATACAAAAAAACAGCCCGATGAACAGTACTAATGAACAGTACCTGTTGTACCGGATGAACAGTGCCAGTCGTACCGGACATCGAAACAACCGGATGAACAGTGCTATTGTTGGGGTGGAGAACCATCAAATGTCCCGATCATATGATGAAGTAAAAGACCAGAACCTCTTAAGTCCATGTTCTCCAACCCGTGTTTCTGGTACCTACACATGAGAAAGGAAAGGTGTCCAAGTCTTGGATCCCGAAGAGTTAGAGAGCAAATACTTGAGAACCCAAACCTTGGACACACCACCACTAGAGGCAATCGAACTATTATGTGAGTTAGCATGATGCGAATGATGGTCCATGCAAGAAGATCCAACACCATCCTTGGAGGCACGCCGCGAGTGGACAACTCGATGAGAAAAACAAGGTCTATCTCTATAAAAGCGACGATGACCTTGCTTGAAAGCACTATGATGTGAACCAACAAAGACATGAAAAGAACTCACACATCCTCACCTGTGGGTGTGTACCTCGATGAACAATACGAGGTCCACATCTTGGAAAATGGCAGAAATCCTGCCTCGTGACAGCTCGTGGGACAAAACCATAACCATGAAAACCAAGTCCACGATGCTGTCCAACACCACTAGAAAAGGTGTCAAAGAAGCCATCAACAAATCGAGTCTTCGTGCTAGGCTCTTTAGTGTGCATGTCATGAGAAAGACTATGCCCACTAGGAGACTTAGAAGCATGAGCTCGACGCAAATGTTTTGCACGCCGAAAATAGAAATCCACAAGATGTCCATTCTTCCCGCAAAATGAGCAATGGTGTTGTAGGACCGGAAAGGCGACTAGAGGGGGGTGAATAGGAGCACAAACTCTTTTTCTCCCAAATCAAATTCAATACGAATCTCACTCCAATAGCTATGAAAGCTATGAAGATCAATCAATCAAGCACAGCGGAAGACTTGTATTGAATCCAATCAAATCCCCAAAAGAAACGACCACAAACACAAGGAGACAGCCTGATAAATAGTACTCAAAGCTACAGTGGTCGGTGAATAGTACTCGAACTTGTACTCGAAATGAACAGTGCTCGAAAGAAGAGTACTCGAAGCTACAGTGTCTTCCTATAGTACTCGTGGCAAGAACTCGAGATGAATACTACTCGGTGCTACAGTACTCGTAGCTACAGTGTCATGCTGCAGTACTCGTAGCTAACACTCGAAATGAACAGTACTCGAAAGAAGAGTACTCGAAGCTACACTGTCTTGCTACAGTACTCGTAGCAAGAACTCGAGATGAATAATACTCGGTACTCGATGCTACAGTACTCGTAGCAGGAACTCGAAATGAATAGTACTCATAGCTACAGTAAAATCAACATAAGAAACTGAACTTCAGCACGATTTCAAAACCAAAAATTGATCTAACTTTTGCTCCACAACTTCAAACTTCACGAGACTTGACACACACCTTCTCAAGGATGTCAGGAACCTATTTCAAGTAACGATCGTGAAGATCCTTGCCAAAGTTCAGACATTTCTCTATTTGAGTGAAGGTGGTTCAAAAACCGAGTCAAAAACGAAATCTGATCTAGAGACTTGCTCGTGGATAATTGCTGATCAAGATAACCCTAGATGGGTTCCCACATGTTGCAGCAAGTTAGATCACAGCAAGAAGTCAAGCAAAAACTCACAACACGAAATCTCAGGAATTAACCAAAAAGGAAGAACGAAGAACAGAGAGCATGAACAGAAGAAAACTTCAGATTTCCATTCATTGAATCAAGAAAGAGATACAAAGAGATACGTCCCCATACGCATGGACAATTGAACAAGGAAGATTACAAGCTCGTCAATCCAACCTCTCCCTCTCCAATTCAAGAACACAATCCATACATGGTTGAGAGGGGATGATACACAGACTCTCAAGAACCCAACGAAGGGGACACAGAGGGAACACAACTCTGCCTCCACCAACAGCTTTCAACCACTAAAGCCTAAAGCCAAAGCAGACTCTAAAGCCTCTTTTGACTAAAGGAAATCCTAAAATCCTTTGAAGTGTTTACCTGGGCAAGCAGCCCCTCCAACCTATTTATAGCCCACGGCTAATGGGTCTCCACCCCGTTACGCCCGCTAAGTCCAAACGGAGCCCGCTCCCACTTGTGCAGCCTTGCGAAATTCCCGTTTCGCCCCTCCTGCACCTTCCGGGAAGCTTCCGCGCTCCTTGTCTCGCACGCCTCGCAACCACCTCGAGTCCATGTCGTCTTCGACACATCCCGACCATTCTGACCTCAGCGCCACCTGCGCCTAGTCCGGTCCACCGTGTCTCGCCACGACTTCGCAACCACTTCGAGTCCACGTCGTCTTCGACACATCCCGACCGTTCTGACCTCAGCGCCACCTGCGCCTAGTCCGGTCCACCGTGTCTCGCCACGACTTCGCAACCACTTCGAGTCCACGTCGTCTTCGACACATCCCGACCGTTCTGACCTCAGCGCCACCTGCGCCTAGTCCGGTCCATCGTGTCTCACCACGACTTCACCCGATGTCCTGCGGTCACACAGACAAGAAACACATCAAATAGCACCGCTCGATACATGAAAGCGTAACTACCATCACTTACCATGCCGAAGTCCAAACCTGTCGAACAAACAGAATATGCAACTTAATCCCGTACGATCGAGTTTGACCAATGTCCGATCGAGCCCGACTGCGCCACGAAACGACTCGACTCCGAACCACTCAAACCAAACTCGACTTACCTAAACCAATGTCAATTACTCATCACACACAAGGGATGACCTCCACATGGTCTCTCAATCTCCCCCTTGATGATTATATTGACAAACCCGGAAAAAGCTGAAGTTGAGTTTGATTTGCAAAGTCCAACATGGTCCAAAGAAAAGAATGAAGCTGATGACCATGTCGACAGAAGGAATACTAGAGCAACAAGTGAAAGAGCAAATTTTTCTCCAAAGTTCTAAAAAGATCCCAAACAAGCTTTTTCTTCTCTATTCTCCCCCTTTTGGCAATAAACACATCAAGAAAGTAAAAGAGAGAATAAGATCACAAATATGGATGAAAAGGCTGAAGTTTGATTAATTCTAAGTATTTTGAGCCATGAGAATTATCCATAATGAGCATAATGAACTACACCCAGCCATAACTCAATAAAAGGCTATCTAGATCATGACAACATAAATATAAGCCAGCTAGAGCACATAGATGACAATCTAAAATGTAATGCATTTTATGAGTAAGTCAAGTCATCAATGAGCAAAGTCTAGGTAGAGATATCCAAGGATGATGCAGGCCATGTCAATAAGCTAAGCGGAACAAGGAAGTACTATTGAGACCAAATAGAGAGCTATGCTCAAGATTTAAACATTAGTTGAGTACTTCATTCTTTTTGTAGCTTTAAGCAAATTGAACACATAAAACATATTTTCTTTTGAAATTCATGGTTGTTGCCAACCAGATTTTTGTTTTATCATGTGCTAGGTCTCAAGCCTTGTGCGACTACTCCAAGCGAGAAGCATAAGAAGATAGTCTAGGTCACCCAAAACTCCCCCAAAGTTCATGCCAAGTGCAATGGCAAGCCGTCTCATAGGAAAGAATTGGTGAGATCAGTTTTTTTCGCACAAAAGAGATCTTTTCGCCTTTTAACAAGTTGTGCTAACTCATGCAACATCAAGAGACTAAAACAGCTCAATCTAAGGCTCATTATAGATTCAACGCTTTACCCAGCCTATTTAACATGGCATGAATCATAAAATGATAGCTCAAGAAAGACTAATCTCGAGTGCTAACATGACAAGTTTTAGTTTAAGTTGAACAATTTTAATTAACTTATCATGGCAGAAGCCAATCCATACATATGAAGTCATGATAAATCTAGCAAACTAAGCACAAGTCATGGCAAGGTGTAAAGCATTGAAGCATGTCATAACAGGATAATAATCAAGGCTCAATGCAAATATATTACAATGCTAGATGCTGAAAATGCAAGAAAGTCCAGCTCCCTCTCAACATTAGATGCAACTTTTAGTTCAAGTTGAGTTAAGTCAAAATTAAGCTCCAGTAGCCCCCAAAAGAACTCCCCCTTGAACTAAAGCAATAAAAACGAGAAGCTGGCAAAGAAAATAGCAAATAGGCAGTCCTTAAAGCATAGATAAGATATAGAGAAAATTATGGCTCAGACTGACTCTCATCTACCCCATATGACTCTAGGACTAACAACTGCCCACCTAACACACCTAGGAGCAAACACGTACCCTGTCTACCCGAGGGTGGCCCGACCCTCGCTAGAACCTAAAAACAGTGAGTGAGCTCAACCTAGTGAGAAGAGAGACAGCTAATAAGCAGCATCCTAGAACCACAAGATAAAAGTAGGAAGACTAAGCAACTCGACTAGAGAAACACTCTAATCTATGCTAGGAGGACTAATCCCAAATGCACCCAAAATGCAATGCAACAACAAGGAGTAAGAGCATAATTAGTAAAGTAAAGCAAGAAAGAATAGAAACTTCCCTCACTACAAACCCATATGACAGACCACCCCAAGCTCTCCTCATAGAGCTGAAAACCTCGAACTATCCAATGGCTTGGTGAAGATGTCACCAACTGGTGGTCACTCTCCACAACCGGAGCACTATATCGCCCTTCTTTACATGGTCTCTAAGGAAGTGAAAGCGAATATCAATATGCTTGGTCCGAGAGTGCCGCATGTGGTTCTTAGCAATGTTGATCGCAGAATGTTATCACAAAAGAGTGGAACACTATCTATGACTAACCCAAAGTCCCGCAGGTCGGCCATCCAAGCACTTGGCTACAAGAATCGCCGCATCAACGTGCTCGCCTCTGCGTGGATCGTAACACCGATCGCTTCCTTGAAGACCAGAAACAAGAGAAGTGCCAATAAATTGGCAGTGCGAAGTGTTCTTCCTATCTATCCTACACCGCAAAGTCCGCATCCAGAAGGCTCTCAAGGAAAGACAGATGAGGAAAAGTACCGATACCATAGTCAATGGTAGCTCAAGGTACCGAAGATGCATTTCACCGCCTCGACGGTGAGAGACGCGAGAGAAGCTCAGAACGAGCGCATGCACACACAGGAAAATGTGTGTCCGGTCTCGAGGCAGTGAGGTACAAGAGGGAGCCAATCATGCTGCGAAACTCCTTTTGATCAACTGGCTCGCCATCCTCATCTGGGTCAAGATAGGCTGTAGAAGCCATGGGAGTCGACACAGGCTTACCATCACTCATGTCGGTTGCTCAGAGGTCACGAGTGTACTTTCCCTGATGAAGAAAGGTACCCTCCCGAGTCTGCTTGATCTGAAAGCCAAGGAAGAAAGTCAACTCACCCATCATACTCATCTCAAACTCGGTGCTCATGACATCCGAGAACTGTGAAACCAGAGTATGGGAAGAGCCGCCAAAAATGATGTCATCCACATAAATCTGAACGAGTAGAAAGTCGGTGCCATGCCGGCGGATGAACAAGGTCTTGTCTACTTTACCCATCTCAAAACCATGACTTAACAAGTAGGACTTAAGCCTCTCATACCAAGCTCTCGGGGCTTGCTTAAGTCCATACAAAGCTTTGGAAAGCTTGAAGACATGGTTTGGGTATTTAGGGTTTTCAAAACCTGGAGGTTGTCGAACGTAGACCTCTTCCTCAATAAAGCCATTGAGAAAGGCACTCTTGACATCCATCTGGTAGAGCTTGAAACCCTTAGAAGCTGCAAAGGCAAGCAGGATTCTAATGGCTTCTAGTCTAGCTACAGGGCAAAGGTCTCCTCAAAATCTAGACCCTCAATGAGAGAACCCCGAGCTACCGTCTAGCCTTGTTTCAAAAACCACTCCATCCTCGCTCTGCTTGTTCTTGAACACCCACTTAGTCCCAATAATATTGTGACTCGCGGGGCTCGACAAGCCACTGCACCTTGTTCCTCTCGAAATTTTCTAGCTCCTCATGCATGGCATTGATCCAAGACTCATCGAAAGGGCGTGACAAACGCCCTTGGGCTCAAAGGAGGCAACAAAGCGCGAATGGAGACAGACTGAGAAAGCGGACTTAGAGCGTGTGACACGCTCAAGATATCTCCAATAATCGCTCTCAAGGATGCCTTTTACGGATATGTCGGGAGGTCCTGATGAGGAGAAGAAGTGGCCTCTACCTCGTGTGCGCATAAGGCAGGACAGAGCCACTAGCTCCGAGGAAGCAAGATGGTGGTCGATCACCTTGAGGTGCCGTGGAAGAAGGCATCTCAAGGGAGGATGAGGAGTGGATCGGTAAACAACCATCGCTCCATCGTCCTCATCATCCACAAAGATGGTCTCGATCGCTCTAAAGAACTCGAGATATCCGGCCTAGTCCCCTGACTAGCCTCGTCAAAGGTCACCTCGCAGTCTCTACCAACTTACTAGACTCATGCAGCCTGCACCTAAAAGCCCGCAAGAAGTCGAGTAGCCTAAAAGATACCGTCATAGGAACGTGACTCGAACTTGTCTAGGTTCCCGCACTTTAGAATAAAGCATTTGCAACCAAACACACGAAAATGAGACGCTGGCTTTCGCCCGTATCTCACCACAAGAAGTGTGGTGCAAGTGTGCAAGAAAACTCGATTCAAACATGGCACGCGGTCGCAATGGCTTCACCAAAACTTCCTGCAGAGTACTCATCAAGCATCGTCCCGCCATCTCGACCAAGGTACGGTTTTTCTCTCCACAACGCCATTCTGTTGAGGAACGATGAAGAAGAGAATTGGTGCTCTACACTGCTCCCCAAAAACTCTCAAAGTAGGAATTCTTGAACTCCGTGCCATTGTCATGCGGATCGCTTGTAAGGCACCCGAAGCTCAACGAAAGCCTACTAAAAGACCTCGAAATGTGAAAATATCTCATCCTTCGAGGCTAAGAAAAACACCCAAGAATACCTCGAGAAGTCATCGACCACAACAAGAACATACCACTTCCCTCCCATCGATCAGACTCGAGTTGGTCCAACTGTGTCCATGTGGAGCAATGTCCCTGCATCGGTCATAGTAATCGTGGACCGAGGATGAGAAGCGAAGAACCATCTTGCCGTGCCGGCATGGAGCGCAAACAAGATCTTTGACCATCTTGAGTTTCGGCAGACCACGAATGAGATCGTGGCCGCTAACTCGGGTCAAATGGTCAAATCCAATATGACCAAGTCTCCTATGCCAGAAGGAGAGGTCGCGGGACTCAGAAGCAACTAAACACCTGAGAGGATCGCCAGACGACTCAGAAAACTCAGCACGAAAGATCCTCCCATAACGAGAAATCCCGCAAACCAGACTACCCGAAGAATCAAGAATTTTGCAATTGTTTTTCTTAAAGCTCACCTCGAAACCGTCATCGGTAAGCTGAGAAACTGAAAGTAAATTGTACTGCAGCTTACTAACCAAGGCAACATCTTTCAAAATGAAAGAATCATTCACGCACAAGCACTTTGGCGATGACGCCTAGAAGAAGCATCTCTGAAGGTGATCTTCTCAAAGACCGAGCACGGACTAGGAAGAAAACCAACAAGAATCTCCGGCCATGTGTCGAGAACACCCGAGTCGACGAGCCAAACCTTTCCCTTCCCTGCCCGGCGAACCTGAGTCAACAAGAGAGTAAAGTCTCAAAGACTGGGTAAATCAACAAAGTGATTTTGGCACCCAATATCGAGTAACATGTCGAGCGATGAGATAGTCAAGCACGACCGACCTCTATCTACCCTATGCTCTCTCGTCACTCAAAGCGTAAGGTCTATGAGTAGACTGTCGCTGCTAGGTCCAATCGCACGAGGAGCGAGTCGAGCATCCGCAACATGCTAAACACGCCATGGTAGTCAGTCTTGATGAGGAAAACGAGATCTACCTCGACGGCGAAGTCACGACCGAGGAGCATATCGAGGACGAAACCGAAAACTCAAGAAACCGAATCCTCGACACGCCCAAACACAAACTCAACGCCCTAGACTCGTGTTGGTCCCGGTGCACTCAAGGTCCGGGGCCACCACGAATACGCCCAAGAGACTCAACACGATCTCTACGCGCGATCTTGGCGCGCTGGCATCGATCGATCAGGTGTCCATCCTTCCGGCGAAAGTGCGGTGATACTTCACCTTGTGAGAGGTAGAAGCAAGACGGGAGGCTTCGCTTCGAGAGGTCAAGCGTAGGTGCAATCACCGCATCGTCGAAACTCGACATAGCCCGCCGACTTAAATTGGACTTTCTGGTCCCGGCTTAGTCTCGATCACACACGGTGCTATGGGTCTAAGCACGGCAGTGCATGCTTCCTTATGTCCTCATAAAAATCATATCCTAGACCTTGATTAAATCTGCAGATCTTAGATTGGTCTAGAATAAGATTGAGCTTCTTCTTGCCTCCTACAAATCTCTCGAGAGTGTTCATAAGGTACCGACACTCCGAAAGAGAGAGGTGCAAGAAGAGCAGGGGAAGAAGAGACAGAAGGTAAGGGAGCAAAAGAAGAACCAAGCAGAGAGGGAAGAATGGCTTGTGCACGCACACCGACTCAAGGGACAAATCCACCATAGCCGCTTGGTTCACGCCGCTAAGCCGCCTCATCCTTACCCCGGGCTTCTCCCTTCTCCATAATCACATTACACACACAATGTGGCTTCTAGAAGGTCCTTAGTTAGCTTCACATATTTCTCATCCAAAGCAATCAAGTCAGATTTTAGTTTGTTACAATTAATGCATGGTGAGCTAACAGGTCCTTAGTAGCAAATCGTACAACTTCCTATCATGATCAATCATATCTTGAAACTGCTTGGAGACGACTTCAAGTTCAAAGCAGCTAACTTAGGACGCTTTAAGCAAGAATCAATCGGCTCAAGTAAAGAAGCTTGTAGTTCAAATTTTATGATCTCCCTGCTTTAAGTTCATCTTCAAGTTATTGCAATTTTCACAAGACTCGGCGCATCAAGGAGCATGGCATAAGATCCTCTAGCAAAGAATGTTCTTATCCTCACATGAGGTGGGAGAAGTAGTCTCATCGAGAGTAAGTAGGGTAACAAACCATCCTACTCGGGCTCTAACTCACAAGCGCACTAACATTCTTCACCTTAACAATATCAAGCTCGGAGGACACACTATCATGCGAGGTCCTTAGTTTCTCCATGTCACCCAATAGAGCACAAAGATGTATCACAATTATCACGGAGGGAGCAGATGTAAGAGAAGTAAGCTCCTGTGATAATCTATCTACTTCCTTCTTTAACTCAAGACACCTAGCCCTAGCTCTAGCATGAAAACCACCTAGCTTAAGAAAAGCATGATTGAGCTGGTCGTAGGTGGGGCATACCTCGTCCGAGTTGGAGTACGCTCATTGTCGCTCGCTTCTCCTCAAGGGCCATGAAGCACATGCCGAGAAGTTGTTGCCGCCATCCTTGGGCTCTTGGTCACCGTCCCGCCGTCGCCGCTCCATCCTTCCACCTCGCCGAGGTCGAGTCGTTGAAGCGGTGAGGACGCGGAAGAGCTTCTTGGCTTTGCCAAAGTTGCGAACTTCTTCTTGCCTTGTGCAGAGCCGAGGCTTCTTGTTGCGTTCTTGTCGGTGTAGTCATTCTTGCCCGAACCGCCATAGTCATTCTTGCCTTTCTCGGCTTGGGGGCGCTTGCCCAATGTGGTTGGGGCCACCACACTCAAAGCAAATCACCGGTCCTCCTCTCTTCTCGTCCCTCCTCCTTGTAAGCATGGGAGAATCTTCGAGCAAGGAGGGCCACCGCTCATCCGAAGTCGCTCTAACGATCATCGCTATGTCACAGAGCGCAAGGAGAATCCGCAAAGAGAATCGTAAGAAGAGGAACCGTGCCAATGTGGGATCGGTGACCAAAGCCATCGATCGTGACTTCGACTTACGAGAGACAACGTCAATCTCGTGAGTCTTGAGGCGCGAATACGCCGCGTCAAGAGTCAAGGTCGAGAGGTCTATCGTGTCCTTGATGGTGGTCACTTTCATCTCCCAAACACGCAGATCAAGTGCCGCAAGCATCTGACGAGCGTTGTCCGAGTCGGGTATGTGAGACCGACCGCCTCGAGGTTGCTTAAGATCTTGTGGAAACGCACGGCACTCATCGAGGACTCACCGAAAGCATCTCGAATTTGTTATATTCTCGCTGAACTAGTCCTCGCGAATCGTCTTAACTGGTGGTGCCTCATGGTATGCGCCGAGGGTCACCCGGATATCGAGGCGATGATAGGTGGGAGATGCGATCGAACTCGCTACGACTCAGGCCTTGGATAATGACGTTCCTTGCCTTAGCGTTTGCCTCAACATCATTCATATTCCCAGTATTGATGTTCTCATCGGCAGGAACAACAAACCGGACCTTGACCTTGCGCCAGATAGCATACCCCTGAGCCTGGATGTATGTCTCCACTCGGCTCTTCCAGAAAGGGTAATCGATGCCATCAAAAATGGGCGGCTTGGTCGAGTACTTGTCAGTCGCCATGGCTATTGAGACCGTTAAGATCTATTGATTAGAGCTAACTCCGCTCGATACCAATTGTAGGACCTGAAAGGCGACTAGAGGGGGGGTGAATAGGAGCACAAACTCTTTTTCTCCCAAATCAAATTCAATACGAATTTCACTCCAATAGCCATGAAAGCTATGAAGATCAATCAATCAAGCACAGCGGAAGACTTGTATTGAATCCAATCAAAACCCCAAAAGAAACGACCACAAACACAAGGAGACAACCTGATGAACGAGACTAAAGCTATAGTGGTCATTAAAATGACTCGAACTTGTACTAAATGAACAAGGTTCAAAGAAGAGTACTGGCTACGATGTCTTGCTCTGAAGCATCGTAGTAAGAACTCGAGATGAATAGTACTTGATGCTACAAGACTGTGAGTCTGCAGTTGTCGTCTTCGCAGACTGTAGCTAGCACTCGAAATGAACAAGACTCGAAAGAAGAGTACTGGTTACAGTTGTCTTGCTACAAGACTGTGAGCAAGAACTCGAGATGAATAATACTCGGTGCTACAAGACTTTCGGTACTGATGCTACAAGACTGTAGCAAGAACTCGAAATGAATAGTACTTTGTAACATCCCAATTTTTAACTTGTGTTTCAAATGTAAGAAAATGAGGGGAAATTAAAACTTTTTCTTACATCTTGCAATTCTTGTATGTTCTAAAGGATTCTTGCAAAAGAATTATGGGATTACAAGTCACAAGTCACTCGGATCGAAAACCTTGTCTTCCAAAAACCCTTGTCTAATCTAGTGATCACCCACTGAAATAGTTTTCTTGGGTGACCCTCAAAACTTTCACAATTTCTAGAAATTGTTTGATATTCTTAGGGCGATCAACCCATTCGACCTTTGGTCAAAACCCTAATCGTAACCTTGGATAATTTACGGACAAAAGTGCTCGCATAAAAACCCTGGAAATTTTACTCAAGGTCCTCTCAAACTCAGCAAGCTACCGTAAAATTTCATAAATTTTTGGAGTAGTTTGCTATCTCAAATGCTCCCTTAAAGTTTCAGCTCAAAATTTACTCCTAAGCAAGCCACTACCCTTGGGTTCAAGTCTAACCCGAGCCCAACGCTTTTCTTTGGTGGAACTCAACCTTTCCGGCTCGGCCGAGCTCCTTCCTTGTCGCGACCACTTCCACCGCTAGATCCTTGCCCTACCACTGATCCGGGAGCTCTCGACCTCCACTCACACGACCACCCCGTGTCCGCTTTGCAAAGACAACCTCCTTGACCTCCCTGACCACCC
The DNA here is from genome assembly GCA_036346255.1 of Ampelocalamus luodianensis. Classification (NCBI taxonomy): domain Eukaryota; kingdom Viridiplantae; phylum Streptophyta; class Magnoliopsida; order Poales; family Poaceae; genus Ampelocalamus; species Ampelocalamus luodianensis. Next base: position 67,689,285 of record CM070621.1, on the reverse strand, counting down.
TTTTTCGCTTTGCAAAGACCACCCTTGCTCGCCCCCTTCTGACCTCCTCGACCACCCCTGCACCTTGGAGATAGTGAGCCATCCATCCTTAGATCTGTGGCTCGCACCTCCGGTGCGCTAAGACCTCCGATCACCTCTTTGAGTCGGGACCCTTCATTTCAAATCCAACCACCCGACCTCCTAACCCGAGCTCCACCCACCCGAGCGCCATGCTCCTTGACCGCTTTTGGGCCTCTCACCACTGGTGGGACCTCTGGGACTGGTCATCCTCGCTTTCCCACGCATGCGTGTGTCGACTAGAGCGCTTTGAGCAAAGGCCTTGTCATTTCTTGCTCTTGTCAACGGCTACCTCGACAACCTTTATTTCAGACGCACCTTTTCTCAAAGTCCTCCTTTCCACCTCGCCTGCTGCTTCGTGTACTTTCATGGCGTGGATCATGACTCAGCAACCTTGAAGCTCAACCTTGCTTCCCCTTACTCTCTCTCAACCTTAAAGAAACCCTGGGCTCCTCTCTGTGTTCCCTTACTCACAACACCCGAGGGCACCCCCTCGCCATTGTCGAACTTTGGAGCTCCTCAAGGCCATCCGAGCTCCAGTGGTTCATTTGCATTCTTGGCGTGCCAACTTGTCCATTTAGGCACTTTGATCATTTCCCTGACTTGCTTTGTTTGGCCTCCTCAGGGATTTTCAAAGTGGGAACTTGTTCTTTGAGGTCGGATCTCCTTCTTCCTTATCTCCGGCAAGCTTTTGGTCGTCGGAGCCGCTCCTGCTATCTCCTTGCTTTCTCCAACCTCAGGTGCCTCTCTTGGCTAAGCTCTTGTTGTTTTTCTAGTTTTACGGAGCTCGTTATACTTTCCGTAGTTTTGTCGTTTTGGTCCTCGTCACCGTAGGCAAGCCCCTGACCACCCTCGGGTTTGTCGGACGGCAACGGGCTGGTATGTTGTCAAGTTCACCAGATCCGAGGATTAAATGTCGATCATTAGGAGTTTATTGTCGAGCAATTAATAGCCGTCGGAAAGGTTCCTCAGATCGCTTACTCGTGGACCTCATTCCCGTTGTCATACTTTAGACCACCCCCGACAAACCTTAGGACCACCTCGGGTTGATTTTGGCCGTTCATGATCTCCCCTGTGGAGATCTGGACCGTCACGATCACTACCCTTGAGGCTCGTTGTAAAGAAAACCACTAAGGACCACCTAGGCCAATTCTCAGCCGTTGAGACCTCTTGGAGGTTAAATTTTACCCGTAGGATATTGTCTGTTAAAACATCAGCGTTAGGACCTCCTCCTCGGTTTCATCCTAGCCATCCACGACCTCCCAAGTTTAGATCTGAGCCTTAGAGTTATTTTTGTAAAGCCTTAAGTCTTTAGACCACTCTCCGCTCAATCTCACCATTGAGACCTCTCGGGTTTAACTCTTAGCCGTAGATCCTCCCTTTCGTGAGGTCTTCAATGAGGACCTCCTGCTTATTTTGCTTAGACCACCTCAAAGACCTCCCTTGGGAGATCTGCGCTGCCTAGGACCTCCCGTGGAGATCTTAGCCATCCGCACCTCTCTCGTAAATGTTATCTCTCGTGACCTCCTCCGAGTTGATCTCGACCATTCACGACCACCTCCGTGAGATCTCGAGCCGCCTGCATCTCCTCCCGCAAAACCCTGTCGCGTAGGACCTCCCCACGTAGATTTTGGCCATCCATGACCTCCTCGGTGAGATCCCACCGCCTGTGTGTCTCTCATTAACTTACGCCTGTGATCTCCTCCGCCGATCATGACCGTTAAGACCTCCTCTTTCAAATCTCACCGCCTGCACCTCCTCCTTTGGTTTTAAAGCTTTAGGGCCTCCCTTAGGGCTCTGGACCGCGAGATCTTGATCTGACGGTCATGACCTCCGTTAGGCGCGAGTAGTTCCTCCGCGTGCGCTGTGCATGTCCTGGTCGGAGCCGTTGGATCTGATATCTACGGCTCAGACCTCCCCTAGGTGCGTTGTAGTGCTTGCGCGGTGCTCGTGGGGTTTCGCGCCCATGCTCGTGCGCCGCGCGATCTTTGATCAACGGCCCACGATCTCCCTGGTTTGAGTGGTTTTCCAGTTTAAGTCCCGAAGGTTTTTATTTGCAGTTTAATTAATTGTTTTGAACTTCAAAATTGCATAACTTTTTCTCTGTAGCTAAATTTAACAAACTAAAGTTCTATAAATGCATCTCATAAAGTACTTTAGCTTAGTATAGGTTTTGCAAGAGTCTTTAATACTGAAATTAATCATGTCTTAGATTTAAAACTTAGAAAAATCATAACTAAATCATTTTTAACTCCAAATGACCTGAAATTTTATATGGGTTACCACTATACCAGAGGTAGCTACCATAAAAGTTTTAGCTTCAAAATCTTTCTAGAAAATATTTTTGCTCAGTGCTAATTATAGCCGAAATTAGGTTTTTAGAGAATATCTTTGCACCACAAATCCAAATTAAGTTTTTCCAGTTTCTATGTCTAGGTATGTTCGTATTTTACCTGTGTATAAATTTCGTCACATTTGGATAACTTTTCTTTGTTGAGTTTTATTTGGAGTTCTTGTTCTTATTTGGTTATCGCCTTTTAGCGTTAGGTTCCAAGGAATTATTGATTACGTGAGTGAATCTCTGCAGAAGAAGAAAGTGATCTACAAACAAGGCAAGCGCTTGATCATATCCACTCCATCCCATTACTTTTAAAAATCTAATACTTTGTTTTACTTGTATGTATGCATGCTCTTGTGTCAATGATTAATTTTGCCGAATAGAGGTAGCTAATCCTATTGCATTGTTTCCCTTAAATTGTTCACCCCTGCCACTACCTTAGGAATATTATCCTCACCGGTGAATTAGAGCCCGGTGAATGATTTAGGAGCCCTTATTTGTCTTTACGTTATGATGCTTAGCAATGCTTAGTTACTGTAGAATTGGGCGTTATCGACCTAGTCGATAGCCTTGATCACATACAACATATTATCGCTTATGATTTCAGCCTTGTACCATGTTTACTTGTGAAAACTAAAATCTAAAACAAAATGATTTAGACTTGGGCATAATGGTATGTTGGTGTGTTCAGGTGTGATGGAATGGTGCCCGAGTCAACAAGGACCGAACATCTTGTTACATGAACCAAGCATTTTAGCGTGCTAACCACACTAGAGGGTATGGGACCTCTCTTGACTTAGTACTTTGGCGTGTATTGGCTCCGGTCGCAGAGCCGCAGGAGGGATGGTGCTTTGGGAGCATTGTAGAGTCCGAAAGGCTTCCGTGATGGCTGGTTGTCTTTCGTTTGGCAATGTAAGCGTATGGATTCCATCCATACGAGCGGCTCGTAGTCAATGCACAATATTGGAAAGCGTCTCGTAGGACTTAGCCGTGCAGCATACCTTCTAAGTGTGCTTTTGTGGCTTAAAGGCGATGCGAAGTGTGGGTACATTGGTACACCCTGCAGGTTAAAACTATTCGAATAGCCTCGCCCTAGGTTATGGACACGCTGGCAAGGTCTTTCAAGAGTTAGACTACAACCTTTTAAAATTAAAACTTGACATGGGTGGTACGAATCGGGATTCGTGCTATGTGTGGTGGCTATTGGGATAGTCACCAATAGGTGGTTACTCTTGTACTTATTGTATCGTTATTTCAACAATTACAATCAGTTTGTCAAATTGCTTTGAATCTATTACATTATTGCAAATGAAAACTTGCTTTTGCTAAAAGTCACCCGAGAGCCCTCCACTTAAATAAAGCTTGCATGTAGTTAATTATAGTTCTGTTATCCCTACACGTCAGTCTTGCGAGTACAAAAACAATTTTTGTACTCAGTTGCTTTGCTTAATGTTTTTGTTGCAGAGGAAGAGGGTGAGCCCCAAGGGCTTCCTTTGTGAGACGTGCCGGGTTTGGCGACTAGCTTGGCGGCCTGGTTGGTTGCCTTGTGGGTAAAGGCACACTAATTGGCTCTTTTGTTTCTGCCATCTTATGGCCCTTTTGCTTCCGCTGTCTATTTGTTATTTGTTGCTTTTGGGCGGTTGGCCTTGTTGTAATAAATCCCTATTATGTATGTCTTTGTTAGATCTCATTGTAGGAATTGATGCATGATTTTGTAACGGTGTGTATACTGCATTTCGGAAGTATACATATCTCGGGGCTTGGTTTATTTGATTTGTGATGCTAGGGTCAATGGAAGACTAAGCCTTACAAGTCGAATAAACCGGGGTCCCCACATACTTGTAGCTACAGTAAAATCAGCACAAGAAACTGAACTTCAGCACAATTTTGAAACCAAAAATTGATCTAACTTTTGCTCCACAACTTCAAACTTCACGAGACTTGACACACACCTTCTCAAGGATGTCAGGAACCTATTTCAAGCAACGATCGTGAAGATCCTTGCCAAAGTTCAGACATTTCTCTATTTGAGTGAAGGTGGTTCAAAAACCGAGTTAAAAACGAAATCTGATCTAGAGACTTGCTCGTGGATAATTGCTGATCAAGATAACCCTAGATGGGTTCCCACATGTTGCAGCAAGTTAGATCACAGCAAGAAGTCAAGCAAAAACTCACAACACGAAATCTCAGGAATTAACCAAAAAGGAAGAACGAAGAACAGAGAGCATGAACAGAAGAAAACTTCAGATTTCCATTCATTGAATCAAGAAAGAGATACAAAGAGATACGTCCCCATACGCATGGACAATCGAACAAGGAAGATTACAAGCTCGTCAATCCAACCTCTCCCTCTCCAACTCAAGAACACAATCCATACATGGTTGAGAGGGGATGATACACAGACTCTCAAGAACCCAACGAAGGGGACACAGAGGGAACACAACTCTGCCTCCACCAACAACTCTCAACCACTAAAGCCTAAAGCCAAAGCAGCTCTAAAGCCTCTTTGACTAAAGGAAACCCTAAAATCCTTTGAAGTGTTCACCGGGCAAGCAGCCCTCCAACCTATTTATAGCCCACATGCTAACGGGTCTCCACCCGCTACACCCGCTAAGTCCAAACGGAGCCCGCTCCCACTTGTGCACCTTGCGAAATTCCCGTTCGCCTCCCGCACCTTCCGAAGCTTCGCGCTCCTTGTCTCGCACGCCTCGCAACCACCTCAAGTCCATGTCGTCTTCGACACATCCCGACCATTCTGACCTCAGCGCCACCTGCGCCTAGTCTGGTCCACCGTGTCTCGCCACGACTTCGCAACCACTTCGAGTCCACGTTGTCTTCGACACATCCCGACTGCTTCGACCTCGCGCCACTGCGCTAGTCCGGTCCACCGTGTCTCGCCACGACTTCGCAACCACTTCGAGTCCACGTCGTCTTCGACACATCCCGACCGTTCTGACCTCAGCGCCACCTGTGCCTAGTCCGGTCCATCGTGTCTCACCACGACTTACCCGATGTCCTGCGGTCACACAGATAAGAAACACATCAAATAGCACCGCTCGATACATGAAAGCGTAACTACCATCACTTACCATGCCGAAGTCCAAACTCGCTCGAACAAGCGAATATGCAACTTAATCCCGTGACGATCAAGTTTGACCAAAGTCCGTCGAGCCCGATCAGCGCTTAAACGACTCGACTCAAACCACTCAAACCAAACTCGACTTACCTAAACCAATGTCAATTACTCATCACACACAAGGGATGACCTCCACATGGTCTCTCAGGTGTAAAGGTCTACTAGGAGACATGGTCCGAGTGGACAAAGCACCATTATCGCTCAAAGAAGAAGTCCTTTGGGACAAGCTGGAAGAAGCAACATCATAACTCGCTCTCGTATCAACACCAGGTGCACACATGCTAAGAAAAAGACTATGTGTATTCCTAGAGGTACGACAATGCACTCGACGCTCATGCTTCAAACGGCGAAAGCAAAACTCAACAATGTGTCCATCTTTCTTACAAAAGGTGCAATGATACTTCTCTTTTGAAGATGTAGTACCATTTGAAGAAGAAGCACCTTTGTCTTTAGAAATTCGTTGGACAACACAAGAAGAGTCAGAAAAAGTCACACTTGCCAAAGAAGAGCTATCCAAAGCGATGGCACAAGGACCAACATCAAATGACTCATGTTCACCACGAAAAAACTCCAACTCTGAATGAAAGGAAGCAAGAGAAATCTTGAAAACATCAATCTCGGAGTGAAGACAAATACAAGAGTCACATGACTTGGCGCTCATATCATCACGCAAAGACTCAATCTCGCTCTTCAAGCCAATGCAAGATGTGCAAGAATTTAATGATGCTTTCGTATTAAGCATGCAATTCAAAGCATCCATTTTATTTTCTAAAACAACACAATTCTTGCAAGAGACTAAGCCATCCTTAAGCAATTTTTCATATTCTAAGCACATGCTACAAGGCCTAGCGTCAATTTCAATAATTTCAGCCCTAGCATTCTCTAATTGCTCAAGGTGAAAGGAATTAGTCAATTTCAACTTCTCAAATTCAGTAAGCATGCCTACACATAAATCACAATTATTTCTAGCCATAGATCTAAAATTGTCTATTTCTAACTTAGCATTATTAAGCTCATGATGTAAGGCAACACAAGAATCACATGGCATAGAAGCATTTGATTTCAATAATTCATTTTCAGATTTTAGGTATGCAAGAGAATTATTCAAGTTATCCATGTCTACAAATAAGGAGTCATAAACACACATGGATGTTTTCAATTCGGAGATCTCATGAGATAAATCACCCTTCTCTCTTTCTAACAATTTCATTTTCTTCCTAAGAGCAATCAGTTTATGATCATATGTCAACAAGACATTTATAAGTTTTTCTTTGCTCACCTTGCTTAGCTCAAGTAGGGGATCGTCCTCGGAAGAGTCATCATGATCATCCTCGAAAAACTCTCCATCATGTTCATCCTCAAACACCGCTGCACACATGCCACTGGGCTCCTTTTCCTTGGGCTCCAAGCGTATCTCATCTCTGAAACTAGGACAATCAAAACAAAAGAGATCGCCACAAATATTGTAGGAGAATCTCTCCTCAACCGACAACATAAATATCGTATGTTCAAACAGCTCATCACGACAGACATCAATGGCAAAAGAACCACGACAAGATGCAAAGAAGTGCTCACAAGTCGACATACTAGTCGCCATGCTCAAAGATCGGTTAAGATCACAAAAGAGCAAACTTAGCTCTATACCACTTGTAGGATCGAAAAGACGACTAGAGGGGGGGTGAATAGGAGCACTATCTATTTTTCGCTTTGATCGGATTGAAATATGATATTGACTCTAATAACTATGAGAACTATGAAGATCAATATATATAAGCGTAGTGGAAGACTAGTACTGAATCCCCTTCAAACCCCCAAAAGAAACGACAAAAAATACCAAAAAAAATAGTCTGATGAACAGTACTAATGAACAGTACTGGATGTACTAGATGAATGATTGCGCTTGTACCAAACATCGAACAATCGGATGAACGATGCGCTTGTACCGCAGTGAACGAAGAAACAGCGAGCATTTAATAGTAATAATCAAAACGAAATCAAAAATTAACGTAACTTTTGATTCGTAACTCCAAACTTCACGAAACTTGAAACACACCTTCCTAAGGATGTCAGGAACCTATTCCATACAACGATTGCAAAGATCCATGCCAAAGTTCCTGTCTTTTTCAGATTGAACGAAGGGGGCTCAAAAACCGAGTCAAAATCGAAATATGATCTAGAGACTTGCTCGTGAGTGATGGATGATCAAGATGATCCTAGATGTGTTCCCACATGTCATAGCAAGCTAGATCAAGAGAAGAAACCAAGCAAAAACTCACGGATTAAAGAAAGCCCCAAAATCATCAAATAGAGAGGATAAACACAAAAATGAAATAGAGACTCATCTCAAGAAGTGATACTTGGATTGATTTGAGATGGATGATTGTTGTTTACAGCCACTCCAACATGAAGGACAAAGCTCACCACATGAGCACACGCTCAATCCAAACCCTAGAAACCCTAGCTCTCCACCTTTCTCCCCAAAACCCTAAAACACAAAATAGGGTTATCAAATGGCCAAAGGGTCTAAGTGCAACCAGCACTTAGCCCTATTTATATTGGAGGCTAGCATCTAGAGAATATTCCATTAGGGCACCCATTAAACCCTAACACACAATGGGTTAACACACGCACGTATCTCAAAGCGTCGTCTTCATCATCGATTGACCTAAACCGCTTCACCATGCGCCAACCCGTGCCGCGGTTTAGCCAAAAGTCACCAAGGCGGTATTTGGTGAAATTACCAAAATACCCCTGTCTCGATCTTTCTCCAAAAGACCAAGTCCAAACTTGGTGAAGCAATCGCCTGCTTCGCCACGTGTAGGTTGATCAACGGCTCCATGTCGTCAAGTCTCTCCCATTCGGATCCCACCGGCACCACTGAGCACTTGCAACGACTCCCGCGCCGCTTGATCCAACCAGTCGCACTGAACTGCCCGTTCGGTCACCCTTGTCCATTCTGCGCCCTGCTTGAGTCCTCTGACCTCACCCGGCATCCTTGATCGTTCTGGACCTCAGCTCTCCAAGCTTAGTCCCGATCCTCCTCGCCGTTGACCGTCATTGACCTGCAAGCCACCTACACAGCAATAGACCAAGAAACCATTTCCGGGAACAAGTTCTTCACAACTTGACCCACGTTAGCCAAAACATGCATCATGCAACACATATGTACTGATAAACATGAACTTGACTTAATAAACACACATCACCACCACGCGGCGTGAAACAAGCCAAACCGGCCGATCCGCCACCCTTGGCTCGGCTCGATCACAACCAAAGGCGGTATGATGACCCCACGACTTAGCCAAAATTTCCTCCCTGGAAATCCGAAACTCTCTGGAAATTTCAAACGAATAGAACTTTTTTCCTGGAGGCTCCAAAAATTATGGGACCAATAGCAGTAAAACCTCCTCTCTTGCCTACACCCTCTATTTTTGGCCCAGTTCAAAAATCCAAAGCCACTTTAATGACCGGTCTGACCGCTTAGCGGTAGCCGGTCAGATCGCCACACTGGGCGATTGGACCGCCTCCCTGGCCGATCGAACCGCCAGCCTCTCACAAGCAAAACAACCCGACAGGACCGGTCTGACCGCCACCATGGCCGGTCAGACTGCCTCAGACCTGGCAGCACAAGAACTTCATCGAAAATAAGGGTTTCTCCAAACACCTCGACGCTATTGCCAATTGTTCAACACACTAAGATTAGGATCATACCCACATGATCTCCACAAGGAGTTAGAGGAAGAAATCTATATGGAGCAACTGGATGGTTTTGTGATTTCTGGATAGGAAAATAAGGTATGCAAATTAATCAAATCCTTTTATGGCATAAAGCAAGCACCTAAACAATGGCACGAGAAGTTTGATAAAACTTTAACTTCTGCTGGTTTTGCTATGAATGAGGCAGATAAATGCGTATATTATCGTTATGGTTGAGGTCAAGGAGTGATTTTATGTTTGTATGTACATGACATACTTATCTTTGGAACTAATAAAGGTCGCTATTGATGAGATCAAATATTTCTTATCTAGATGCTTTGATATGAAAGAACTAGGAGAGGCAGATATTATTCTGAATATTAACTTGATCAAAAATGAGAATGGGATCACCTTAAACAAATCTCATTATGCTGAGAAAATCTTGAGTCGGTTCGGTTTTGAGAACTGCAAGATTTCCCCAACTCCTTATGACGCTAGTGTTAAGCGTCGAAAGAATAAGGGATTAGGCAAAGATCAATTGAGATATTTACAAATTATTTGGTTCCTTATGTATCTATCTGGTGCCACAAGACCTAACATATCATTTGTTGTAAGCAAATTAAGTCGGTTTACTTCTAACCCAAGAGATGATCACTGAGAGGCACTTGAGAGTGTTGCGCTACTTTAGAGGCACAACCTCAAATAGAATTCACTATACTGGGTATCCATCTATATTATAAGGATATAGTGATTCAAATTGGATCTCTAACGCAGATGAGATCAAAGCTACAAGTGGTTATGTCTTTACACTAGCAGGTGCTGCAGTATCATGGAGGTCGTATAAACAGACCATATTGATGAGGTCAACCTTGGAAGCAGAACCTGTAGCACTAAACATAATCACAGTTGAGGCTAAATGGCTTAGAGAGCTTCTGTAGGACTTGCCACTAGTTGAGAAACCAATACCGGCAATCCTAATATACTGTGATAACCAAACAGTGTTGATTAAGGTTACAAGTACAAAGGATAACATGAAGTCTTCCAAACATGTGAAGCATAGGCTTAAATCTGTCAGAAAACTAAGGAACTCCGGAGTGATTACTGTGAATTTTATACGCACTAAGAAAAATCTGACAGACCCTTTCACAAAGGGGCTAGCACGCACGAAAGGCAATTTTTATTGCGTCTAATGACATGGGAATGAGGCCCATTGGAGTTACAACTCAACAGTAACCCATACTTTCTTGATCAGAGATCCTATGACTTAGGTTATGGAAAAAAAAACAAGTTGATGTTTGAACAAGAGAGTACGTTTTTACTAATATATGTACTGGTGTCCTAATAGACAAAGTACTCTCAATTGTATAGAAGGGTGGCTTAAAGCCTTAATGTATTCTAGTGTCCAATGAGAAAAAAAGATATTAGCCTACAGGATACCTAGAATGAATATACCTACTTGAGCTTAACTGTGAGGTCACAGTTCACAAGAATAGGGTATTATCTAGAAAGCTCATGAGCAGATAAGGGAGCATGACCAAATAATGCTCCATTTAGGCTTGGTTCTTTGACAGCCTTGTATCAGTTAAGATTTCAAGTTAAATCTAATCACCAAAGACTGTAAATTTAAGGCATAGTCCATTCATCAGTTGTGAGAAGATAGATCTTGTTATTCTAGGTGCAAGTTCAACCCGTACGAGACTTATACCGAAAGACTAGTATATCAACAACTCTTTAGCACAACAATCTTTATCATCCTATTTTGCTGCTTGCCTTGGAATTGGTGGGGGGTTGTTGGAATTGGGCTCCTATGTGTAAAGGCCTATTCATTTCAAAAATTCCAAAGCATGCAAAGTCTTAGACCAGGGGTCTTAAACCTGTGTGGTCTAAGTCTTAGACTAGGGTGGTTGAAGTCTTAGACTAGTGTAGTCGAAGTCTTAGACCAGGGGTCTTAGACCAGGGTGGTCGGAGTCTTAAACTAGGGTGGTCGAAGTCTTACACATGGGTGGTCGATGTTTAAGTCTTAGACCAGGGAGGTTGAAGCCTTAGACTAGTGTGGCAAAACCATAGACCAATGGGGTCGAAGCCTTAGACTAGTGTAGCCGAAGCCTTAGACCAATGTGGTCGGATCCAAAGACCAGTGTGGCCACAATACATTGTTCGAAGTTGTAGACTAGTGGTTGAAGTTATAGACCAGTGTGTAATCAGGATGTGATAAACACTGTTTAATTATAATTAATTGGTTTTGAATTAACAGTTACCAGTGGTTTAATATGATCTTTATTATTCAGTTACTAGAGAGTAATTGACTCGACCTCAAAAAGAGCTGGAGACGTCCAGACCAGAATGAATTTTTGCAAACACTTCAATTCTTCTATCTTCCTTTCGGTTCTTCTGTGCTGAAGAGTTGTGCTGTCAAACTAAAGCCGTCCCTTCTCCTCGGTGTGCACCGGGAAGGAGGGTAAGCAGGTATCTCGGCACCATCGTCGTAGAGTTCACCTGCATGGGGCGGCAATAAGGCTTCTAGGCGGTGCATCCGCGCACCGCCATCGCACTACATCATCTACGACTGCACTACTTGAGACTATGCCCTACCGTTCTTTATCTTACTCGATTGTAAGTTGGTCGACGACCACTCTATTCTATTTTAGAAATATTTTTGTGTATATTTAGAAGTGCAATGAGTTGCCTAGTATTGATATCTCTTTATGCATCTCTAGTTATTTTTGATCCTTGCCTTATACTAAAATGGGAATTAAAATATTGTCCAGATATCCAGCAGATGAGGCCTGCTAGCTTGATCAATCACCATGCTACCCATAGTTGATGTGGCATGACAGGTTAGTGGGAAGCAACACAGTAGTTGGAGCACAAGTAGTCGAAAATTGACATGTATCGAAATGTTGGTAAAGAAGGCCAAGACCTGACCGAGTTAGTGGTGGATGGGAAGAAGCGTGGTTTGACAAAGGAGAGGCGCACTTGTGACAAAATCCTCAACAGAATGACAAACTCGTGTAAACTCCAAAGAAGGATGAGCCGATCTGTGCGGTTTAATATTCAAGATTTCTAGTGGAATAGTTGTTATGAATAATGTGTGTATCTATTCATGAGGCCCAATGGACAATATATATATATATATGGAGTATAGGGGGTATGATCTGTATACCATATACAGATAAGGAAATACAAGAGGGTCCTATTCTAACACCCCCCTCAAACTCATGGTGAATCACACACACTGAGTTTGGAGAGAAAATACAAATCTTGTACCCTAGTCCGTGGCTTCGTGAAGAAGTCGCAACTCAGAACTCGAGGGCACAAATCGTGAAGCAAGTACTCCCTCCTGCACCTGTGAGCGAGTGTATGAAGCATCCACACCAATGTGCTTGGTGAGATCATGCTTCACTAGGTCTTGGGCAATACTGATAGCACCTGTACTGTCAGACAAAAGAGTCATAGGTCCCATTACAGGCACAACAAAATCTGCAAGTAGCCACCTCAACCAAGTAACCTCTGCTATCACTGCTACCATAGCTCTCAACTCAACCTTTACACTCGAACGGGAAACTGCAGTCTGCTTCTTTGTCTTTCAGGCAATCAGGTAGGAGCCAAGAAAAACACAGTAAACAGAAAGAGAACAACGATAAGAAGGATCACTAGCCCAGGTCATATCAGAGTACGCCTGAAGCTGTAGTGAGGTAGAGCTAGGGAAAAAACAATGAGAGATAGTCCCACACAAGTAGTGAAGAACATAAAGAAGGTGAATGTAGTGAAGATGGGTAGGACGAGCCATGAACTGACTCAAGATATGAATAGCATAAGCAATATGAGGACAAGTGCTCACAAGATACACCAAACTCCCAACAAGATGGCGATATCGAGTAGGATCCTCAAGAAGATCACCATTAGTAGCACGAAGCTACAGGGATAGCTCTATCGATATCTCAGCAGTGCAAGTGTCAGTCAGACTAGAGCGATTAAGAAGACCCTGGACATACTTCTTCTGGGAAAGATAGTAGCCCTCAGACATGGAAGAGACCTCAATCCCAAGGAAGTACATAAGAGAACCAAGATCAATCATCAAAAACTACTCACTGAGATGCTTCTTCACATATGTGATAAATGAGGAATCATTACCAGTGATGAGCATATCATCAACATACAAAAGAAACAGTGTCCTACCCCGAGACGACACATAAACAAAAAGAGCAGGCTCATGGGAACTGATAGTGAAACTAACAACAAAAAGAGCAGGATCATGGGAACTGATAGTGAAACCGACAAGAGTAATCACTGAGGCAAAATACGCACACCAGGCACGAGGAGCATTTTCGAGGCCATAAAGAGTATGACAAAGACGACAGGCGTGCCCATCGCGAACAGAATACCCAAGTGGTGGCTGCATGTAGACCTCCTAATACAAAACACCATTAAGAAAACCATTCTTAACATCTAGCTGAGAGATAGACCACCGTGAATGTAGCAACCGCAACAAGAGTGCGAACAGTGGTGATATAGGCAATAGTGGCAAAATTCTCATTGTAGTCATGATCGTACTCCTGCTGAAAGCTGCGAGCCACAAGATGAGCCTTGTAGCGCTTGATAGTACCATAAGACCAGGTCTTAATCTTGTACACCCACTAGCACATGATCGGACTAGCATGCACAGGTATCGGTACAATATCCCAAGTCTCCGTACGTCGAAGAGCATCAAGCTCCTCTGCCATAGTGTGCTACCACACAGAATGAGGAGCAGCCTCACGATAAGAACTAGGCTCAGTAATAGAGAGCATGAGCGATCAGAGCAAATCCCAGACGATCGGGACGACGAAGGGATGTCCGGTCACGAAGGATGTAACGAGGAGCATCATCAGGAGGATCAGATGTGGGTGTCGATAATATACCAGGAGAGGAGACTGGTGAAGGACGAGGATGCCTGGAGTAGTGAATACCAGAGAAACGAGATGGTGGTACTGCAGGAATAAGAGGCAGTGCTATAGGAGGCAGCATCGGAGATGGAGGTATAGAAGAAACCACTAGAGACAGACTAAGGAAGACTGTGATAGTGGAGAAATGGGTGAAGAGTCAGAAAGAGACAACCATGAAATTGACTCAATGGTGGAAACAGGAGAAGGAGTTGAATCTCGATAGAAGAAAGGTTTAGATTCGTCAAAAATAACATCTCGTGAAATCCTGATCCGTCGAGCAGAAGGACCATAGCAAATGATAAACCTTATGCTCGAACTATAACAAAGAAACACACACTCAACTAACTAGGCCAATAGTTTAGTGCGCTGCAAGGCTACAAAGAACAAAACAAGTACAAACCAAAAACACGAAGGTGAGTGTACTGGGGCTCGAGAATAGAGACGCTCTATAGGATCGACACTTTAAGAGCGGTGGAAGGTGCATATTGATGAGATATGCACAGTGTAAAAGCAACCTCGACCGAATCGTGGTGGAATGTGAGAGGCCAGGGAGAAGAGTGCATGTAGTCTCAATCGATTATGGTGTTTGCGCCAAAGAACCCTATTTTGAGCATGGGCACTAGGACAAGAAGACAAGTAAAGAGTGCCCTACTCGTAAAGAAACGTCTAAAAGCGCTGACAAGATTTTCACAAGAGAATCACAAATAAAGGTACAGATAGAAGAATCAAACTAAGTACGGACCATCGTTGCAAAGCTATGATAGATCGCAAGAAACTGACCACGATTAGACATAGGAAAAATCCATGCAAAACAGGAATAATCATCAATGAAGATCACATAAAATTATGTCCGCCTTTAGAGATAATAGGCGTAGGACCCCATACATCTAAATGAACTAAATCAAAAGGACGATAAGACAAGGACTCACTAGAATGATAAGAAAGTTGTAGCTACTTGCCTAGCTTACAACCCTGACAAAACAAGGCCATGTCAATAGTAACACGTCCAAGAACACCCTGACGAACTAATGAAGAAATACGAGACCCACACAAGTGACCTAGACGTTGATGCCACTCCGCAAAAACATCAGAGGTGGTGGCAGTAGTGGCAGTGGCGGTAGGTGTAGAGGTGACAGGAGCAACTAAAGTGGATGGAAGATGAAGGAAGTCAAGAATGTAGAGACCCTGATGATCCCTATGGTGCCGACCAGTCCTAAGTATCGTCCCTAGCTATCGGTCCTAGACGAAACTGGTGTGAGAGTCAAAACCAACCCTACAACCAAGATCGGTAAGCTGACCCACCGAGAGAAGCTACATGCTAAGCTGGGGAACATGTGAAATAGCTGGAATAGAAAAATCAGTGGACAAAAGAGTGCCCTGACAGCTGACAGACAGAAGAGTACCGTCTGCTGTCTAAATAGAGATAGGAAAAACAGGAGGTCCTACTAAAGTGAGAGATGTGGAGTCCGGCGTCATGTAGAAAGAGGCACCAGAATCCAAAACTCCAGAAGTACCTAGAGGAGACGTCTGAGCTAGACTAGCAAAACCTACTGAGCCATGAGAGAGCTGCCGAAGTAGAGTCTGCCAGAACTGCTGAACAGAGTCACCTCATTGAGAAGGTCAGACGTCTTTGTCCGTCCTCCGTTGAGTGTCGACCCGGGAATTAATACTCTCGAATCCTCTGTGCATTTCTGAACTAGTCCCATGATCAGTAGCTAGCTCACACAGTAAACAAATATGGTAACAAAATCATATCACAGCTTTATTAATAAATACCAACAGAGTTGATTACAAAAGAGGCTTACAAGCCAACAATAAAGAACACAGCGGAAGACGAAGAATAAGTGGTAGAGTCCAGTAATCTGCCACAGGCAATCGACTGGGGTAGCAGCCTAGTCGTCGAGATCCACACTGGTAGCAAAGTTCTCCTTCTCTGAAATTTTATTTGCATAAAGCAAGTATGAGCACAACTACCGTGCTCGCAAGTTACACCCGTCAAGTAACAGAATGACATGCATACATGGATGAAACAAAGGATGGCTTATTGGTTGATTTGCATAAAGCAGCATTTTCTTTAAATACTTGTACTAAGTTCCAAAGCAGTTATCTTATAACTAAAATTCATTTTATAAATTCTAAATTTTATAGTCAAATAACATTCACACACGAATGGTGAAAGATACCCTTCTATCACATAGCTTCTTGCCCACTTCCCCTTTGGATAAACCAGTTTTGAAGAAGTCTTTTTCAAACAAAACCAGAGTCTAACTTTGAGTAGTCTGCTAGCATGTCCATAACCGTGGACACGGCTATTCGAATAGTTTTACGCTCTGCAGAGATTGTACAACTTTACCCACAAGAGATAATCAACTTGTACTGTCCGCTCACACACTTCCGTAGGTGTGCGACTAAGTGATTATCACAAGGCCTTTACAATATTCTGTCTTAATGTATTTATGCCTGCTAAGGTTTCGCTACCATTGGACTAACCATCCTCCAAGGGCCCCCTCTTGCGCTGTAGGACTCCTGTCTAACCGACACCCACACCAACAATATAGCACAAATGACACTAAGACATCACAAATTATTTAGCCAAATCTGTCTCATTCTAGACTTATGGTAGTACGGTAAGGTATAGCATCATGCACTCGAAGACCGGTCCTTAACTGACCTGGGTGACATCCATCAGAACCCTGGGCCTCAACCTACCAGCTGAGCCTGCATAAACTCCGCACTCCACTCAGCACAACCACTTCGCCAAAGTCCAAACCATTATTTTATTTCATTTTCCAAATTCATGAATAAAACTCCCATGACACACCAATGCCAAGGGTATACTTTAAACAATAGTTGATTTTTGGCTGAAATTCCCCAAATGAAACATGTTTGGTCTATAAGCATGGCTAAGCACAATATTTTCCAAATGATCCTAGTCCATACTATCGTATCAACTAGGTTTTATTTAGGGTGGCAATATGCTCGCTTCAATTACCAAAATTGGCCATACAAAGGGTTTTAGGCATAACTATAAATTTAAAAGGACTTAAATTATCAATATAAATAAGCATGCAGTAATAATTTAAAACAAAATATAAATAATTTGAAATAATGGGATCAATATGATCAAGGGTATAACTTGCCTTGCTTGATAGGGTGATGTTGTTTTCCTTAACAGATCACCTTGTACTGAGGTGGTGTTGTTTTTCTTAACAGGTCACCTAGTACTCATAAGTACTTTCTCCAGGTAGTTCAAGTGTACAATCACGATGATCATATAGTCAAAATCAATCCTCTTATGTGCTCTTCAAACGGCGTCGAAATCTGACCCTCCGAAGTCGTCGAAATCTAATCGCGAAATAAGCCAAAATCAAATAAAATTCAAATAACAATTCAAATAAACTCCAAACAAAATAATTTTGGTTTGGTTAGCTATATTACAATTTTATACAAATTTTGCAACTTGAATCACCCAAATCGGAGTTCGGATGCAAAAGATATGGGCTTTGGAAGATTCAAATTACATGAAATAATAGAATTAGGGTTTTTCTGATTTTTGGGAATTATTTTTCTAAAGGAAAAGGCTTTTATTGCGCCAGCATGACGTCAGCGACTGATTTTTGGAATTTTAAAATACTTTCTGATGGGTGGGCCCCACGTGTCAAAGACACGGCTCACGGTGGACTCATTCCACCGAGCCCAGGGCGAGCCAGTGCGGTGGACCGGCGGCGCGTCGAGCCACGTGGGCGGACACGTGAGCGGGGAGGCGACGTGGCGCTGACCTGGCGCCAAGGTGGCAAACATGTGGCGGTGCCACGTCAGCGGAACTGGCGGCGGCTTAGGCGCGTATGGCGCCGGCGAACGACGGCCCGACGAGGTCCGGTGAGGGTGCCAATAGAGAGAGCGGGGCATGGCGAACCTGGGGTGCTCACCCGGGTGGCCGGAGGGGGACGGAGGCGACCGGCGGCGGCGCGTTCGGGGTCGTGGTGGCGAGGGCACTTGGGGGGTGCTCCGGTGAGGCGAGCGCGCGCACGGGGTGCGCCGCGACGAGGTGGTGCCGGCGGTGGAGGCAGAGGCGACCGGGAAAGCTCGGAGGCGGCGCTAGAGGCGACGGTGTGCTTCACTGCTGGTGGCGGTGTTTCGCGAAATCCGGCGAAGAGAGGCTAGGAGAGGAGGGGTGAGTGGTGGGATCTGGGATGAGGGTGGAAGAGGACACGTCATGCTCCCCTTTATAGGTGCGGAGGAGGCCGGGAGGAGGAGATTCGGCGGCGGGGATTACGCGGTGACGGTGCGATCCGACGAAAATGCGCGCGATGGAGGGGGCAAATGGCTGGAAACGGGGCGGCGGGACTTAGGGGAGTTAATGCGCGGACGTGCGCGAAGAAAGGGGGAGAATTGGCGGTGATTGCAGAGCGAAAATGGCGGAGGCGCGCGGGTCTTGCGTGGGGAAGAGAGAGCGTGGGCCGTCGGATTTGATCCGACGGTGCGGAGGAGCGGGGTGGCGTGGGTGCTTGGTGGTCGTCCGATTTGAATCAGACGGTGGGGAGAGAGAGAGGCTGGCGGGCGGTGTGGGCCGGGCGCGTGCGTGACGGCAGGTGGGCCGAGCCAATTCGGCCCACGAGCCATTTTGCAAATAAAATTATGAGAAAATTATGAGAAAATTCACAGAAATTCCCTTATTTATTTTGGACTTAGTAAAAATAGTTCCAATTCATAATTGGCTATTAATTTTGCAGAATAAATTGTTTTGGCTTTAAGATACTTAGGAAAAAGCTTTTAAAATTCCAGAAAACTCTAGAAATTAAATAAGTTTTTATTTTTCAGGTCAAACCAACTAAAACTTCAAGAACTTTAAATAAATTTAAAATTTTGACTTTTAAAACTTGAAATTCAAATAAAGCAATGAAACTCTTTCAAATTTCGAAAAATCCAATAAAACAATAACTTTATTTATTTTATTTTGCAATGACACTTTGGGATGTTACATTGAGCAAGGGCTTCCTCGCTTCTTGGATCGCCCACTCACACGCGCTTTGTTTCGCTTTTTTGCCTTTGCACAACTCGTAGTCGCTCCCAAGTTCTTGCAATAATTGTACTAAACCCCACTTGGTGCAAAAATAGAAGCGAAATGCACACACGAGGATGGATTGTAGTCAAGCGAGTAAGTCGGTGTAGTCGAAGAAGAAGGGGTAGCAAGCATAGTCAGAACAAACTGTGCTGCTAACCCGCGACGAAGCTCCTCAGCACGAAGTGTCGAAAGAGCCTCGGTGACTGTTGGTTGTGGTGAACGACTCAGTAGTTGAGACCAGCATAGGCTCAAACTCTGGGCAAAGACAACAGACGAAGTCATAAAGGCGAAGGTGGTCACGATCTGCCTTCTGCACTTTATGACACTCCTAGCAGAGCAAAGAAGCCAGCTCGTCCAGCTACTACCAGAGACTGGCCAGGGCATAGAAGAAGTTGTCAACGGAGGAGTCCTCCTGGTGAAGCGTCTCCAACTCACGCTGAAGAGAAAAGAACTGAGCATCGCTGCTCTGCTAGTATCACTCTCGCAAGTACTCCTAGATCTGACGAGTGGAATGAAGACCAACAATATCTAGCTGGATGGAGTTGTCGACACTGACCACCAGGATGGCTCAAACACGGGCTTCATCAACACACCAGCACTCAAAAGTGTCTATGGCATACTGAAAAGCCTCATCAGCGACATCAATAGCAGCAACAGCAACCTCTGCCTCCTTCTTGGTGGCCTCATCTTTTGCAGGAGGTGCAGAAGTAGGCTATCTGGGAGGAGGCTAAACTGGCAACGGCGGACATGTTCGAGCACTAGTAACATGTCCTTAGAGGCGGAGACCATCGAGTGTGATCTCCATGAGTGAAGACCACGACCTGTAGTCCGTCCCACGAAGCTTTGTTCTCAAGAATGGGATCACAGCTAATGGAACAGAAGCCATCGGTAGGCAACGCTGGATGGCGCAATGACTAAGGCGCCGGGTCTAACGGGTGGCGCCGACACGACTGACTAGATCGACATTTTTTAATTTTTTCTTCGACCGGCCCAGCTCACACAAAAAAGCCTTCGACCTGCTAAGGCTAGCTCGAAAGACCAAAACACACTAAATGCTCGATGCACACGAGAGAGCTAGGGTTTCCCCTGTTGCTGCTTGAGCGGCGGCGACGACCTGACTGGCGTTGGCGGCACTTCGGCGATGGGCGGCTCTCTGGCGGCGCCCTCACGTGCGTGTAGAGAGCGGCGGCGGTGAGTCTTCGAGCAGCACGCTCCTTCTCGATGGAGGGCCAAGCGGCAACGATGGGTGTTGCAGTGGTGGCTTCCTCGATGGGAGAAGAAGGCATGGATGACAATGACGGTGTTGGAGCGCCGGGTGGCCGGCGACGAGCGGCGCGCTCCTTCTCAGCCTCGCGGGAGAAGAAGGTGGCGGTGGTCACCGGGCCAGATGCAATGCGGCGAAGGCCCGAATCGAGCGACGACATGGGCATACCGTGTGTGTTGGTGTTGAGGACAGATAGTGTTGGGTGATGGCAGCGAAAAGCTAGGTTAGTGCCCGAGGCTCTGATACCATGTTATGAATAATGTGTGTATCTATTCATGAGGCCCAATGGGCAATATATATAGGGAGTACAAAGGGGTATGCCATATACAGATAATGATGCCATATATAGATAAGGAAATACAAGAGGAGTCCTATTCTAACAACGGTTACTAGACAAGCAAAATTTCGCCTTTATGCCTTTTATAGCAGTAGATCTAGACATTATACAATTTAGGTTTCAAATGAATTCAGTGGAGTGATCAATATATAAGTCCATCCCAAGGTGTATCATTGAGTCTGTTGAAACTGTTAGACATGTATATAGCTTAGGGTGTTCTTTGCATGTTAGCCAACCATATACATGCTATATTGACCTTTTGGCCCATTGGAATAGATGAAGTCCTATTCCAACATGGTATTAGAGCAAAGTTAGGGTTAGGGTTTTCACTACCACTGCCACTGCCCACCTAGTGCCCTTCTCTGTCTCCCAATGCAGCCGCTGCACTGCTCCCGCTACCGCCGTTGCTCTCCTCCCACTCGAGCCGCCGTTGTCCTAATCCGGTACCGCTTCGACCGTCGCCATCACCGCCACCGCAGCTCCTCCCCGTAGCCGGATCTAGGACGACCACCCGAAGCTACCATTTTTCGCGCTGGCACGCCCCCGAACTGACCGCTTGGGATCCTTTCCCGACACTACTTGCGTCGCCCGAGACATGGGGAGAGCTCGAGATCCTCTCCTAATGCTGTCGGCGTCGCCCGGGATCTCCTTCCTCGACACCGTCGCTGTCGAGCCAGCCGCTGGGTGAGCAGAGCAGAGGCTTTGGTTTTGGCTTCAGCTTCAAACCAGCTCCACCAATCTACATGCAGCCAGTGGCTTTGACTTCAACTTCACTCTAGCTGCACCGATCTACATGGAGCCGGTGGCTTCGGCTTCACTCCAACTCCCGGATCTACGTGGAGCTGGTGGCTTTGGCTTCACGACGGCTCTCCGATCTACATGGAGTTGGTGGTTTTAGCTTCGGCTCCGACTTCTATCGCTTATCTCTGGCTTTTGGCTTCTCTCTAGCTCCCGATCTAGTTAAAGCCACTACCTGTGGCTTCCGCTCCTGAGCACGCCGATTTCTGACTCTAGATCCGATCAAGTCATCACTGATGGCTTCTACCGTAGGCTCCTTCGCCATCTCGCTCCCCCCAGTTCAGTTCAAAGGGACGAACTTCAGGGAGTGGGCTGTTCACTTGAGGATTCACCTCAACAGCCAGCGTCTCTGGGGTCATCTCACCGGCGAGTGGCTCTGTCCACCTCGTCCCACGCTGCCAGTTTTGCCAGCTCTTCCTGCTGGTGCAAATCAGGCTATCCAGGAGGCTACCAATGCTGCACTAGAGGAGGCCCTAGAGCTATACCATTCTGAGTTGCACGCCTACGAGAGATGGCAGGATGTTGAAGCTCGTGCTACCGCCATCCTGGTGGGTAGCATGACCGTGGCCATCTCCATTGACGTGGCTGAGCTATCGACGATGCAGCTGATGTGGGAGTGTCTCCAAGCTCACTATCAGCCGATGAGTGATGCTATCTACCTCTCCGTTGTGCACTAGAAGTATTCTCTTCAACAGCTTGATGCCACCATGGATGAATTCTACCAGCAGATGTCTAAGGTGTGGCGTCAGCTTGACTCTCTCGGGTCGGATGTCTGCCGGACATGTCCCTACTGTGTGCAGCTCCATGTTCACTAGGAGACTCACCATCTCTATGACTTTCTAATGGGGCTCCGCCCTGATTTCGAGACTGTGCGTGCTCAACTCCTAACTCGCCACCCGCGCTCGACCTTAGTGGAGACTCTCACGAGTGTTCATGCTGAGGAGAGTTGTCATCGTGGTGTGACTCAGATACAGGTTGTCTTGTCTGCTCCTTTGGCTATTTCTTTGGCACTGACTGGGATCCCTCCAGCTCCTAGCACACTAGTGGTTGTTGCCACTACTGCGGGTATCCACTACACCTACTGCCAGCATGACAGCTGTTGGATATATGCCCTAGAGGCAATCATAGAGATGATCATATTACATTATGTTCATAACATTGGATAATGTGTTATCTTGTTCCTAGAATTATATCGTTAATATTTATCATCAAGTATGTGACTTGCTTGTGAAAGTTTGTATTTCTACGATAATTATTCTTAAACGTTCCATAGTCGAAAAACATATGAGGACACATACGAATAGACTAGCATATGTATTGGTTGATGATCATGTTTCACAGGTCATAGATATGGAGATATCAAACCAATAATATGGACACATGTTAGAGAACATAGTGTTGGATAAGACCCACCTTGAGACACTATTGAGATTGTTATGATTCTATGTGTCGTTAGTTGGTCTCAAGCAATGATGATGTATAATCCTTAGACCTGAGATCAGCATGGTTTCCTACATGTGTAATAGCACTCTTAGGGGCTGCCAAACGCTACTCCGCAACTGGGTAGTTATAAAGGTAGCTTTCGGGTAAGCTATAAAACATGCGGAGGAAAGTGACTGGTCGGATATGGGATTTGCCCCTCCTAACATAACGAGAGAGATGTCTCTGGGCCCCTTGTTGTGGTCGAATAAAGAAAGTGCATGGCCATGCCACAAGTGGTCGAAGTGTCGACCACATGAAGTTATTCGACACTTGACCGAGAAAGTATCGAACAGTCCATGGTTGACACCACATCTCACCTGGAGTTCAACCAGATGTCGTGAGGTAAAGGGAGAATACACAAGCAGGTCGTTCAGTTCCCGTAGTCGTAGACTGGTCGAAGTCGTATGGAGATGCGAACTAGTCGTAGACTGGCTGAAGTCGAAGACTAGTCGAAGTCGTATGGAGATGCGAACTAGTTGTAGACTGGCTGAAGTCGTAGACTGGTTGGAGTCGTATGGAGATGCGATCTAGTCATGGACTACTCGAATATAATCACTAATCGTCGTAAGGAGTTACAAATGGTCGAAGTTAGATACTAATCGGTCGTGGGGAGTTACGAACTAGTTGTAATTCACTATGGACTGGTCGTGACTAAGCGCGAGCTAGTCGTAAGTGATAAGGACACAGTCGAGATCATATTGCATTAAGGTTCGCCCGATATATTCTGTGTGTGTTCGTGAATCGTTATGTGTTTGCTTAGGTACCGCTGACGACTCGTGATCGGAAAGAGCTTCGAGTCAAACCGATTACACACGAATCTATAAGGTCACACACTTAAAGGGCTAGGATTTGATTTGGATGGAGATCCGAATTCTTATAGGCCACGAGTTCCTAATGGGCCTCAGGTTGAGGACCCAATATGGATGCCTATATAGAGAGGGGCGGTGGCATGGGGTATGATTAGGGGTGAAAACGAATCGAAAACGGACGGATAATGGCTTTGCCATATTTGTTTTTATATTTTTTTTCCTGATCCGGATACGAATACGAATACCCCGGATATGAATACGAATACAAATAGTATCAAATATGATTACAGAGCGAATACGAATCAAAACGAATACGGTCACAGATATTTTTCGAAACACGAAAACCCCTTAAATTGTATGCCAGAAATTAACAAAAACATATAACTAATTTATTTGATGTAAACATTCATGAATTATTTATATGTTTAGCAATCACACATAACATTGGCACTAGCAAGTTACATTAACTAGTTCAACATAAATATAACACTTAGTTTACCATATTTAGCTCATAAGTTATAACTTACAAAGTCATCACGCATTCACACTTAGTTCATCATATACATAAAATTTAGTTCACACTAACATTAATTAGACTGGATGGTTAATCTATACGCAAATGACAGTAACATCCCAAAGTATGTCACCAAAAATAAAATTAATAAAGTTATTATTTTATTGGATTTTCTCAAATTTAAAAGAGTTTTCCTGGTTAAAAAAGAAAATTAATAATAAAATAAAGTCAATTATTTAATTTCCTAGTTTTTAATGTAAAAAATAAAATTCATTGAGTTTTCTGGGATTTTATTGGATTTAAAGTGAAAAAGAAAATTTTAATTAATTTTTTGGATTTTAAAAAGGTTTTCCCTATTTTTAGAAATTTAAAATAATTCATATACAAAAATAAAAACCAACTTTAAGTTGGAATTAATTTTATTAAGTTAAAAATAATTCAACGAATTTCTATGATTTTTTCTAGGATTTTTTAACTCTATTTGCTATTTTCTAAAAGACTATTTGATTTGTTGCATTTTCTAAAATTCGAAAATCAATTAAAATCCCCTTTTCTCTTTTGGGCTGAAATCCGGACTCCGTCTTATCCGGATAATCCATATTCGTTTCCGTATCCGCCGATAGCATGCCTACCGTATTCGTTTCTGTTTCCGACAAAAAATCCGAATTCGTTTCCGATCCGAAAATTATCCGAGAAAAATCCGATCCGAGACATTTTGAATCCGTTTTTGTCCGGATCGGTCAGAAACTATCCGATCCGTTTCACCCTTTAGGTATGATTGATCAATTTTTCTAGAAGAAATCCCGAAACCCTAATAGCCACGCTCTCCTCAACCACGCCGCAGGCGCTAGTACTCCTACGCGTGGTGTCCCTGCCCCGTACGTGTGGATACCTTGGAGGTGTTGTTGCGAAGCATCAGTACTAAGACGATCCGCGACTCACTACGTTCATCGGAGTAGGAGGAGAAGGCGCAGCAAGCACGACTCACGATCGCTGAACTCGCTACATCGGCTCTACTCCGCCACGAGTCGGCGCGTCTAGTGGTA
The DNA here is from genome assembly GCA_036346255.1 of Ampelocalamus luodianensis. Lineage (NCBI taxonomy): Eukaryota > Viridiplantae > Streptophyta > Magnoliopsida > Poales > Poaceae > Ampelocalamus > Ampelocalamus luodianensis. The sequence continues at coordinate 67,663,818 of CM070621.1, read as the reverse complement.
ATCTCGTGATCTATTACTTGCGGTGGTTCCTTGGTTGCGCGGTAAAAATTTTGTTTGTGCTATCGTAGCCTTTCCGCGATCCTTCAGTGGTATCAGAGCCATCCCGTCTAGTTTTAGATTCGGATTAGATGCATATTGTGTTATGCGGGTCATACATGTGATCTCTTTACGTTCGCTTGGTCGCTCTATGTGATAGATCGCTTTTGGCGATGGTCGATATGATCTTCCATGCGCGGTGGTCGTAAGATGGGTTCATGATTGTTATTCCGCGACCGTGTCTTCATGGTCGATCACGACTTGCCTCTACGGCCGGATTTCCGCCATCGGTAGACAAGTGATCGTAAATCCATGGAGCACGCGAAGATCAATCGATTGATCGAATCGAATTACGATCGAAAAGGGTTAATATGATTAATCCAATGCGATTTACAAGGACGAAGTAGTAGATTGATCTACGTAGTCCAAAAATTTCGTGATCAGGCCGCTAAAAGGACCTTGGAATATAGATAGGTTTCGCCTTCTAGTGCGGATTGCCACCCTCGTGGATTAGGACCTTAACTTGTTTTTGGTATCGCTATTTCACTCATTCGTTAGATAGAATGTGATTCTATGCCCGACTTATTTTTGCAGGATTTTGTGAATAGTATGACCCAGAATGTATGAGATGCATGTATGTGTGTAATGTTCATGACTGCGTGTCATGCTTATTGCAGCCCAAGACTGTCTATATTTGTATAACGGCCTGCGTGTCGACTTCTGATGCATTTTCACTCTTTGTATTTTATCACTAGTGCTATTATCAGTAATGGTTTATGTTGGAAATATGCCCTAGAGGCAATCATAGAGATGATTATATTTCATTATGTTCATAACTTTTGATAATATGTTATCTTGTTCCTTGAATGAATCATTAGTTATATAGATCAATGAGTATGTGACTTGTTGGTGAAACTCTTTATCTTATATGATGTCGTTCTAAAAGTATCCTTGGTCGAATGTCACTGGTTAGAAACACTAGTGACTCTACGACCAGTACATGTATTGATTGATGACCATGTTTCACCGGTCATGGATATAGAGATATCGAATAAATAATGTGGACACATGTTAGAGAACATAGTGTTGGATAAGACCCACCTTGAGATACTATTGAGATTGTTATGATTCTATGTAATAGCACTCTTAGGGGTTGCCAAACGCTACTCCGTAACTGGGTAGTTATAAAGGTAGATTTCGGGTATGCTATGAAATATGCGGAGGAATGTGACTGGTCGGATATGGATTTGCCCCTCCTAACATAACGGAGAGATGTCTCTGGCCCCTCATTGTGGTCGAATAAAGAAAGTGCATGGCCATGCCACTAGTGGTCGAAGTATCGACCACATGAAGTTATTCGACACTTGATCGAGAAAGTATTGAACAGTCTATGGATGAAATATTATCTCACCTAGAGTTCAACCAGATGTCGTGAGGCAAAGGGAGAATACACAAGCGTGTCGCTCGGTTCCCATAGTCGAGATCGTCAAGTCGTATGGAGATGCAAACTAGTCGTAGACTACTCGAACATAATCACCAACTGGTCGTAGTTAGATACTAACTGGTCGTAAAGAGTTACGAACTAGTTATAACTAATTATGGACTGGCCGTGACTAAGTACGAACTGGTTGTAAGTGATAAGGACCTGGTCGTAGATCATATTGCATTAAGGTTCGTCCGATATATTCTGTGTGTGTTCGGAATCGTTATGTGCTGCTAGGTACCACCGACGACTCGTGATCGGAAAGAGTTTCCGAATCACAACTGATTACACACGAACCTATAGGGTCACACACTTAAAGGGCTAAGATTTGATTTGGATGGAGATCCGAATTCTTATAGGTCACGAGTTCCTAATGGGCCACAGGTTGAGGACCCAATATGGATGCCTATATATAGAGGGGCGATGGCATGGGGATGGTGATCGATCAATCTTTCTGGAAGAAATCCTGAAACCCTAATAGCCACGCTCTCCTCAACCACGCCGCCGGCGCTAGCACTCCTGCGCGTGGTGTCCCTGCCCCGTACGTGTGGATACCTTGGAGGTGTTGTTGCGAAGCATCAGCACTAGGACGATCCGCGACTCACGACGTTCATCGGAGTAGGAGGAGAAGGCGCGCGGTAAGTACGACTACCTCTGCTTCAACTCGCTACATCGACTCTACTTCCGCTACGAGTTGGTGCTTCTAGTGGTAATCTCGTGATCTATTACTTGCGGTGGTTCCTTGGTTGCGCGGTAAATTTTTTGTTTGTGCTATCGTAGCCTTCCCGCGATCCTTCAGTTTAGTGGGAGTACTTGGAGGTTTTGGCTACTTGGAGACATGGCGCACAGGAAACACGGCGATGGAGATCACCTTGTGGAAGGGTCATACTATATCACAATACAATATGATTGTCTGTGAATGCCTTTCTTTTGTTCTTTTTTTTTCTATGCATGTTATTTAATTGCTTTGAATGCTCTTGACATGGTAGAAGTAAAATTCTCTCACTTAATATTGAGTTAAAATTGATGCCCTCCCAATTTGCTGCACCATCCAAAGTCTTGTATTTTAATGGTAGGTCTTGTCAAAGCAGAGTGCCATTAACTCTCCTTAACTAGATGGGTTTGTGTCAGACACTTACACGCTTAGCATTGGTCTAACTTGACAAGGTCATCATAACGGTTATGGACCTTGGGGCATAGGGTTGGGTGCCGGAGCATAGAGATGCTGCCCAATAACAAGAGTCATATAGAGATATGATTAGCAAAGAGTTGCTTACCATATTCACTAGTCTTCTAGCAGTGATGCCAAAGCTCACTAGGAGATTAATTAATTATGGATCTTGAATCACTAGAATGTCATAAGAGGGATATTGTATTTAGTGGGAGTATCTTTATTAAATTGTTTAATACAAGTTACTTTTTGAACATATATCTTAGTTTTGCATATTTTATGTTGTAGATCATGGCACCAATCTGTCAGATTTATATCCAGCTTTTGCTTTACGCTCGGTACTTGATAAGGAAAACTGAATGGAACAAATTTTATGGATTGGTCCCGCAACCTAAGAATTGTTCTTAGGCAAGATAAAATGAACATGTTCTAGAAGAACCAATTCCGTATGTACTGCTGAAAATGCCATTGCCGCTCTTAAAAGTGCCTATAAAAGGCATGTGATGAGTCCTTGATGTTAGCCGCCTCATGCTTGCTTCTATGAACTCGCACCTTGTAGCGGCTTGAGAACATTGAGGCCTATGATATGATCGTGGCGCTCAAAGGCATTTTTGAGACACAAACAAGAACTGAGATATATGAGATCTCAAAGAAATTGTTTGGGTGTAAGCTAGCTAAGGGTAGTCCGGTGAGCCCACATGTGATCAAGATGGTTGGTTACACAGAGCTTGGAAAACTTGGTTTTCCACTTAGTCAAGAGTTGGCTCTGATTTGATTCTTGCTTCGCTTCCTACAAGCTATGGACCGCCCATTCGAACTTCCATATGAATAGTTTAGACAAGAATCTCACCGAATCAGATATGATGCTCAAGATCATAAGACAATATTACGAAAAGCAACAGTCATGTGATGATGGTGCAAAAGAGTACGAGCTTCAAGAAGAAGGCTAAGACTAGGGTCAATGGAAAGGGCAAGGCTAAAGCTTCGGATAGGATCCAAACTAATAAGCCTAAGCCCAAGACTAAGTCTAGTCCGACACAAGAGAATGAATACTTTTACTGCAAAGAGCTAGGACATTGGAAGAGGAACTGCAAGAAATACCTGGCTGATCTTAAAAAGAATGGTAGGACTAAACCCTCCACTTCAGGTATTAATGTTATAGATGTTTTTTTTGCTGATTCTTCTGTTAACTCATGGGTATTTGATACCGGATCGGTTACTCATATTTGCAATTCGATGCAGAGTCTAACAAGGATTAGGAGAGTTGCAAGAGGCGAGATGGATCTTCGCGTTGGGAATAAAGCAAGGGTTGCTGCAACAGCCGTCGGGACCTTGCCATTACTTTTGCCTTCAGGATTTATTATGGAATTAAATAATTATTATTACGTTCTAGCCATGAGTAGAAACATTATCTCTGCCTCATGTTTGATGGCAGAAGGTTATAAATTCATTATTGAGAACAATGGTTGTTATATATTTTTGAATGAAGTGTTTTATGGCTATGCACCTGTTTTGAATGGGTTGTTTATTTTGAATCTTGATGTTGCACCCGTCTATAATATTAATGCGAAGAGGCTTAGGCCTAATAATATGAATTCCACTTTTATTTGGCATTGTCGTTTGGGTCACATAAGTGAGAAACGTATGAAGAAGCTCCATGATGATGGAATTCTAAACTCATTTGATTTAGAATCATTTGAAACGTCCAAATCTTGCCTACTCGGAAAGATGACCAAGACTCCTTTCACCGGTCGAGTGAGGGCGTCCACCTGTTGGCACTCGTGACATACCGATGTATGTGGACCAATGAGCACGACAATAGAGGTGGTTTTCAGTACTTTATTACCTTCACCGATGACTATAGTAGATATGGATATGTCTATTTAATGAGGCACAAATCGGAATCCTTTGAAAAGTTCAAGGAGTTCTAGAGTGAGGTACAGAATCAACTTGGCAAGACAATCAAATCTTTAAGATCTGATCGTGGAGGTGAATTTTTGAGCCATGAATTTGGTGATCATTTAAAACAATGTGGAATTGTTCCACAGCTTACACCACCGGGCACTCCACAATGGAATGGAGTGTCGAGCGCGAATCGGACCTTGTTGGACATGGTTCGGCCGATGATGAGCCAACTGATCCGCCATTGTGTTTTTGGGGTTACGCTCTGAAACCGCCACTTTCACTTTAAATAAGTTACCATCAAAATCGTGAGATAAGACACCATATGAGATGTGGACCGAGAAGAATCCTAGTTTGTCTTTTCTAAGGATTTGGGATGTGATGTCTATGTTAAACGCTTGACGCCCGATGAACTCACACTCAAGTCCGATAAATGCTTCTATAGGATATCCTAGGAAACCAAAGGATATTACTTCTACAACAGGAATAGGCAAAGTTTTGTTGCCCAAATGGTGTCTTTTTGAGAAAGAGTTTCTTTCAAAAGAAGTCGGTGGGAGAAAGGTGCAACTCAAGAAATTTGGGAAACATCCAAAGTGTTTCAACTCCTATCAACCTCTACAGGATGAACAAATTGTTGTTGAACTCAGAGATGAGGCATCGCCCCACGAGATCTAAAAGGCCACGTCAATTGCCTGTAAGGTATGGGCATGATGTATTATTGTTGAATAATAATGAGCCTAAGTCTTATGAGGAAGCGATGATGGACTCAGACTCTCAGAAATGGCTTGGAGCCATGAAATCCGAGATAGACTCCATGAGTGACAATCAGGTTTGGAACCTGATCGATCCTCTTGATGGTGTTAAAACCATTGAATGCAAATGGATATATAAGAAAAAGATTGATATGGATAGAAATGTTCACATTCATAAAGCTCGACTAGTCGCAAAAGGGTTTCGACAAGTTCAAGAGGTTGACTACGATGAGACTTTCTCACTAGTAGCGATGCTTAAATCTATACGGATCATTCTAGCTATTGCTGCATATTTCGACTATGAGATATGGCAAATGGATGTCAAAACGGCTTTCCTTAATGGAAACCTAAGTGAGGATGTGTACATGACACAACCTGAAAGTTTTGTCGATCCAAAGAATGCTAGTAAAGTGTGCAAACTTCAAAAGTCCATTTATGGGTTGAAGCAAGCATCTCGGAGTTGGAATATACGTTTTGATGAGGAGAACAAAAGGTTTGGTTTCATCAAGAACAAAGAAGAACCTTGTGTTTACATGAAGGTTAGTGGGAGCGCGCTTGTTATTCTAATCTTATATGTGGATGACATATTATTGATTGGGAATGACATTCCAATGCTGGAATTCGTTAAGGTATCATTGAAAAATAGTTTTCTATGAAGGACCTAGGAGAGGCGGCATATATCTTAGGGATCAAAATCTATAGAGATAGATCGAGAAGGCTAATTGGATTAAGCCGAAGTACTTATATTGACAAGATGTTGATTCGGTTCAGCATGCAGGATGCTAAGAAAGGGTTTTTGCCTATGTCACATGGCATAACTCTTAGCAAGAGTCAGTGTCCTTCGACAACTGATGAGCGAGACCATATGAATGGTATTCCATATGCTTCAGCTATTGGATCCATCATGTATGCCATGATAGGTACTCGACCAGATGTATCATATGCTCTAAGTATTACGAGTAGATACCAAGTGATCCCTTGAAGGTCATCGGACAATTGTGGAAAACATTCTTAAGTACTTAAGAAGGAATAAGGATGCGTTCCTAGTTTATGGCGGTGATGAAGAGCTCGTTGTAAATGGTTACACCGATGCAAGCTTCCAAACCGACAAAGATGATTATCATTCGCAATCTGGTTATGTATTCATTTTGAATGGAGGAGCGATGAGCTGAAAAGTTCCAAGCAAGGGCGGTTCTTGATTCAACGACAGAGGCCGAGTACATTGCGCTTCAAGTCGCTAAGGAAGGTGTTTGGATAAGGAATTTTATTGCTGAATTGGGTATGGTTCAGTGCCTCGTGCCCAATGGATCTCTATTGTGACAATAATGGAGCCATTGCGCGAGCTAAGGAGCCTAGATCCCATCGTAAGTCCAAGCATATACTCAGCGTTACCACCTTATTCGCGAATTGGTGGATAGAGGAGATGTTAAGATATACAAAATTCATATAGATTTAAATGTTGCTGATCCGTTGACAAAGCCTCTCACACAGCCAAAGCATGAGGCGCACACAAGAGCTATTGGTATTAGATACCTAAATGATTGACTCTAGTGCAAGTGGGAGACTGTTGGATATATGCCCTAGAGGCAATCATAGAGATGATCATATTACATTATGTTCATAACATTGGATAATGTGTTATCTTGTTCCTAGAATTATATCGTTAATATTTATCATCAAGTATGTGACTTGATTGTGAAACTTTGTATTTCTACGATAATTATTCTTAAACGTTCTATAGTCGAAAAACATATGAGGACACATATGAATAGACTAGCATATGTATTGGTTGATGACCATGTTTCACAGGTCATAGATATGGAGATATCAAACCAATAATATGGACACATGTTAGAGAACATAGTGTTGGATAAGACCCACCTTGAGACACTATTGAGATTGTTATGATTCTATGTGTCGTTAGTTGGCCTCAAGCAATGATGATGTATAATCCTTAGACCTGAGATCAGCATGGTTTCCTACATGTGTAATAGCACTCTTAGGGGGCTGCCAAATGCTACTCCGTAACTGGGTAGTTATAAACGTAGCTTTCGGGTATACTATGAAACATGCGGAGGAAAGTGACTGGTCGGATATGGGATTTGCCCCTCTAACATAACGGGAGAGATGTCTCTGGGCCCCTCGTTGTGGTCGAATAAAGAAAGTGCATGGCCATGCCACAAGTGGTCGAAGTGTCGACCACATGAAGTTATTCGACACTTGATCGAGAAAGTATTGAATAGTCCATGGTTGACACCACATCTCACCTGGAGTTCAACCAAATGTCGTGAGGCAAAGGGAGAATACACAAGCAGGTCGTTCAGTTCCCGTAGTCATAGATTGGTCGAATCGTATGGAGATGCGAACTAGTCGTAGACTGGCTGAAGTCGTAGACTGGTCAAAGTCGTATGGAGATGCGAACTAGTCGTAGACTGGCTGAAGTCGTAGACTGGTTGGAGTCGTATGGAGATGCGATCTAGTCATGGACTACTCAAACATAATCACCAACTGGTCGTAAGGAGTTACAATCTGGTCGTAGTTAGATACTAACTGGTCGTAAGGAGTTACGAACTAGTTGTAACTAATTATGGACTGGTCGTGACTAAGTACGAGCTAGTCGTAAGTGATAAGGACCTGGTCGTAAATCATATTGCATTAAGGTTCGTCGGATATATTCTGTGTGTGTTCGGGAATCGTTATGTGCTGCTAGGTACCGCTGACGACTCGTGATCGGGAAAGAGCTTCCGAGTCACAACCGATTACACACGAATCTATAGGGTCACACACTTAAAGGGCTAGGATTTGATTTGGATGGAGATCCGAATTCTTATAGGCCACGAGTTCCTAATAGGCCTCAGGTTGAGGACCCAATATGGATGCCTATATATAGAGGGTCGGTGGCATGGGGTATGATTGATCGATCTTTCTGGAAGAAATACCGAAACCCTAATAGCCACGCTCTCCTCAACCACGCCGCAGGCGCTAGCACTCCTGCGCGTGGTGTCCCGACTCCGTACGTGTGATACCTTGGAGGTGTTGTTGCGAAGCATCAGCACTAGGACGATCCGCGACTCACGACGTTCATCGGAGTAGGAGGAGAAGGTGCGTGGCAAGTACGACTACGTCTACTTGAACTCGCTACATCGACTCTACTTCCGCTACGAGTCAGCGCGTCTAGTGGTAATCTCGGGATCTATTACTTGCAGTGGTTCCTTGGTTGCTTGGTAAAAAATTTGTTTGTGCTATCGTAGCCTTTCCGCAATCCTTCAACAGTCACATGTATCAGTGAAGGATAACGGGTAGGCTATGATAGCACAAAGCAAAAATTTTCTAACGCAACCAAGGAACCTCCGATAGTAATAGATCATGAGATTACCACTAAACGCGCGACTTGTAGTAGAAGTAGAATCGATGTAACAAGTTGATGCAGAGTAATCATACTCGCCGCACGCCTTCTCCTCCTACTCCCGAGATCGCACGAAGTTGCGGATCATCTTAGTGCTAATGCTTTACAACAACACCTCCAAGGTATCCACACATACGGGTAGGGACACCATGCTCTAGAGTACTAGCACCAATAACTTCACGTGGTCGACACTTCGATCACTAGTGGCATGGCCATGCACTTTCTTTATCCGACCACAACAAGGAGCCCAGACATCTCTCCTATTATGTTAGGAGAGGCAAATCCATATCCATCTACCACATTCCTCATGTTTTATAGCATACCCGAAAGCTAGCTTTATAACTATCCAGTTATAAGTAGCGTTTTGCAACCCCTGAGAGCGCTATTACACATGTAAGAAACCATGTTGACCTCAGGTCTAAGGATTATACATCACCATTGCTTGAGACCAACTGATGACACATGAAATCATAACAATCTCAATAGTGTCTCAAGGTGGGTCAAACCAACACCATGTTATCTAACATGTGTCTATATTATTGGTTTGATATCTCCATATCTATTACCTGTGAAACATAGTCATCAACCAATACATATGCTAGTCTATTCATATGTGTTCTCATATATTTTCGACTAGAGAACGTTTAAGAATAATCATTGTAAAAATACAGAGTTTCACAATCAAGTCACATACTTGATAATAAATATTAACGATATTATTCTAGAAACAAGATAACATATTATCCAATATTATGAACATAACGAAATATAATCAACTCTATGATTGCCTCTAGGGCATATTTCCAACAATCGGGACGGCTACAAGCAGATAAGGGACTAGGGTCACTGGGTTGGACGTCCCCCAAAGGGCTCTAGAGGTTCGTCCCACTCAGAAGCTGGCGCCTCTCACTAAGGCTCCTGTAGTGATGCCACACAGTAGTTCCTCTCACTGCTCTAGCGCCTCGGTGTTGGCTCGCTCTCGCACTCCTGCCCCGCTCATCGGCTCTTGCTTCTCAGCAGTCTTCCTCACCTCCTCAACCTCCCTCATTAAGTATGTTATCTTCGTGGATCTTGGACTCTGGTGCTTCCTTTCACATGAAACCAGATTCTACACACCTCACTTCTGTGAGTCCCATAGCTTTTCGTTCCACTGTTCATACTGCAGATGGTACCTCTTCCTGTTGCAGGTCGAGGCATCCTTTCCACTTCTTCTTTTCATGTTCCTGTAGTCTCTCATGTTCCTCAGCTTACTATGCAGCTTATGTCGACTGGTCAGATCACTGATCACGACTGTCGTGTTTTCTTGAGTCTGACTCATGTTGTGTTCAGGACCGCCGCACGAGGACTCTACTTGGTACTGGCCCTCAGCACTGTGATTCGCAGTGTCTTTGAGAGCTCATTGGCTGCATCTTCCTTCCGCTATCTCCACCAGCTTGTCAGCCACTACCACTACCTCTGGTCTTGCCGCGTCCTCCACTACTTCCTTCGCCTAGTTGCACTATCGTCTGAGTCATCTCTGTGGATTGTGTTTATCATCACTAGTAGGTCGTAGTGTTCTTGGGCCTGTTTCTGGGGACACCTCTTTACATTGTATGGGTTGTAAGCTTAGCAAGAAGTTGTAGCTTCCCTATCCTTCTAGTGATTCTATTTCTACTCGTCCTTTTGATCTTGTTTACTCCAATGTTTGGGGACCGGCTCCCTTCATTTCAAAAGGGGGTCATCAATACTATGTAATTTTTATTGATGATCATTCTTGTCATACATAGATCTACTTCATGTCATCTTGTAGTCAGGTTCTCTCTATTTACCAGATGTTCACCACTATGGTTCGTACTCGGTTTGATTCGGCCATTCGTGTGTTTCGTGCTGACTCTGCTGGCGAGTACTAGTCTGCTGCTTTGCGTCGTTTTCTTGCTGAGCAGACTACTCATCCCCAATACTCTTGTCATGGTGCTCACGCTTAGAACTGTGTCTCATAATGATGTCATGGTGAGTTGAGTACTCGATCTCCTTTCTGACTTTTCCTGACTCTCAACTTTCTACTACTGTTTCGCTTCATTCTCCACCTTCTTCACTTCCCTTTCCTCTGGCTCCACCTGTTCCTCCTGCGCTGGAGGTTCCTTCTTGCTCTTTCGTTGAGATTCCACCCTTTCCCCTGCACTACTCTCACCATCCTCAGCCTACTCCTTCTCTAGTTGAGCCTTCATCTTTGCTGGGCCCTGTTCCCAATTCTTCTTCTCCGTTCTTATTTGGTCCTGCTCCATCTTCTCCTCCCAGATACGATCTCTGTGATCGCCACACTGTCAGTCCTCCAGAGACCTAAGGCTTTGCAGCCACTACTCTTCCTGAACCTACAACCTACCGTGAGACTGCTGCTCACCCTGAGTGGTAGCTCGCGATATCTGAGTAGTTTGCTACTTTGGAGCGTACTAACACTTGGGATCTTGTGCCCTTACCTGCGTGTGTCATTCCCATCAGGTGCAAGTAAGTGTACAAGATCAAAACCCACTCGGATGGTTCCCTTGAGCGCTACAAGGCTCGTCTTGATGGTTTCAGAAGCGAATGGTCGAACTACGATGAGACCTTCGCCACATGACCACTGCTCACACTCTCCTTGTTGTGGCCTCTCATGGACAATGGCCCATCTCTCACCGGACGTCAAGAATACATTTATCAATGGCGAGCTGCGTGAGGAGGTCTACATACAGCCACCCACTGGGTATTCTATTCCTGATGGTATGGTTTGTCGCCTTCGTCGCTCTCTCTATGGGCTCAAACAAGCCCTTCATGCTTGGTTTGACTGCTTCTTTTCTGTTGTCACTGCTGCCGGCTTCTCTGCCAGTGATCACGACCCTACCCTCTTTGTACACACCTCTCCACGGGGTTGAAAGCTCCTTCTATATGTGGATGATATGATCATTATCAAGATGACTCTCGAGACATTGCCTTTGTAAAGAGCGTCTCGGAGCAGCTTCTGATATTTGATTTGGTTCCTCTTCGTTACTTCCTTGAGATTGAGGTTACTTCTATGTCTGAGGGCTACTACCTCTACCAGGAGAAGTACATTTAGGATATCTTTGCTCGCGCTTGTCTTACTGATCAGCGCATGGTGTATACTCTTATGGAGCTTGGCGTTCACCTTCGACCTACTAATGGTGAGCCTCTTGAGGACCCAACTTGCTACCGCCATCTTGTCACGAGCCTCATCTATCTTGGTATCACTCGACCTGATATTTCACCCAGTTCACATCCTGAGTCAAGTTCGTCTCTACTCCCACTCTGCTCCACTACAATCATTTTCTTCGTGTCCTACGATATCTTCATGGGACCATCACTCGTCGCCTTTTCTTTCCTCGCTCCAGTTCTTTTCACCTTCAGGCGTACTTTGATGCGATCTGGGTTAGCGATCATTCTGATCGCCGGTCTCTTTCTGCCTATTGTATTTTCCTTGGTTCCTCCTTGATTGCTTGGAAGACCAAGAAGTAAACTGCCATTTCTCGTTCGTGTACTGAGAGTGAGTTGAAAGCCATGGCGTCGTTAACAGCTAAGATCATCTGGCTTCGGTGGCTATTTAAGAATTTCGGTGTTTCAACTTCTACATCAACTCCTCTCTTATCAGATAATACTGATGCGATTAGCATTGCTTAAGATCTCGTGAAGCATAAGCTCCGAGCACATTGGAGTGGATGCTTCGTACATACGATCGCAGGTGCAAGACTATGTTATTGTTTTTCAGTATGTGTCTTCGGAGTTTTAGTTGGCAAATTTCTTCACCAAGACACATACTAGAGTTCAATATAGCTTTTACCTCTTCAAACTCAGTGTTGTTGATCCACCATGAGTTTAAGGGAGTGTTAGATATGTATATAGGTTAAGGTGTTCTTTGCATGTTGACCAACTCTATACATGTTATATTAGCCTTTTGGCCCATTGAAATGGATGAAGTCCTATTCCAACATAAACATACCATGTATTAATATTTTGAGAGATTTATGCTTTGAGATATTTATGCCCTTGAGGAATAGGAACCCATGGGAGTATTATGGAGATGATAGCTCTAGTGGATTACCCATTATGATCTATTTACACGTTCAGTACAACATCATCAGAACCTACCCGGCTGAGATACGTCCCTGTTTCGCTTAACAGACTATTCAGCCACTGGTTGAGTCATCCAATTTTCAATCCAATTTTCAATTCAATATATGATTATATGCCTTACAATAGAAAAGCCATTTACAATAGAAAAACCAATGTTTTCTGTACAAAACACAAGCACTTCAAATTCATCTGAAACACATATCTATAAATATGTACTGGTTTAAAACAATGACCATGAATTAGTTGCAGGAGATAATATAATATGAAACTCCCTCATTTTTTAAAACACCATTTTTAATTTTCAGACAATAATACATTGACTGCTCAAATTTATAGCGCAAATGAAAATCACTTTGGTAAGATTTGTATCATAAGTACTTTCACCTCGCTATAATTTCTGTAACTTTTAAAAACTAATTGTCAAACCTGTGCCAAACAAACCACAGAGACGAAAGAAACAAACAGAACGCTCAACTATAGTAAGTTCCCTGATCGTGTTTCTCAGCGAAACTTTTTTCTGGCAGCATCAAAAGCACTATTTGCATTGGAGCATATTAAAGATACAGCAAGTCAGACATCTTCAGTTAGCCATGATTTCCAATTAGAGTATGTTCCAAAGTCTATACACTCATAAGCAGAGTGGATCCTAAATCATGTGGTACACATGCTCATGTGGATTTCGAAATACTTCAAATGTCCCACAGAATTGCAGTTATAACCTTTTAAAAATAATAATAAAATAATTTCCATCTATACCCTCTCTAGAATAACATATCCATTGCAGATCCAAGTTGTAATGTTAAAATTGTGATAAATATGGAATTTATTCAATAGAGATGTCATGATTCTTCTACCAGATCAACCTACACATGTGCCACAACCATTCGGGGGAAACAAATTTTCTTTTAAGCTATCATGTGAACTTTTATTCATTATTTTAAAGGGTGCTGTTAATAATTGAATTTCTGATTTGGTTTCAAAATTTTCAGTAACTAACCCACGGTAACATAGAGTATTTACCTTCATATATACTACAAGCCACTGCATGTAACATGATAGCAAGTAACACACTACATTATTTGCCTTAGCATAATGAACACCGTGACCCAGAATGATCGCCATAGGTCTCAAAGACAGTTCTAAACTTCTAACCAGTTCTAAACTTCTAATAGGCTAAGACTCAATTTAAAATTTTCACCAGCACAAGCATGCGGACAACCCACCTTTGATAAATTTGGATAACAACATTTAATTATCACATTTGTCATCGGCAAATGAACTTTATAAGCAGTATAAAAAGCAAAGATTTGGAAGAGAACTTACAAGAACATTACAAAAACAAGGGACAAGTGTGAGACTTTACACATCAGACTCAGATGGCCACTCTATCAACTAGACTGCAGGTAAATTCATTCTTTACCAGCTCAATTTTGTGTGCCTTAACAACAGCACCTAGATGAAGGGGTGCAAAGCTCTGACCAGGGCCATAGAAATGAGGGAAGTGGTTAGAAACTTATAATCATGAGCTGCCTCATAAACTAAGCCATCTGCAAGCTAAGGTAAACAAGAAGAGCAAATAATCTACATGAATTTCTTGGCACAATGAACAGATGAATTCTGCTAAATTATAAATTAGTAGAAATTTATCAGAACAAATTACCAACTGCTTTCCATTTTGTTAGTTATCCATCTAAACAAACCAGTGATCAATCTATGCGTGGGAGTTTGTGTTGTGTGTCCCAACTCCGATATAGAGAAGTAAAATAATAAACATGAACGCAGAAAGTCTAAAACACAATAAATATATATTTTACAAATAGATATACAAAAACTTGGCAAATTCCTGAATAATTAAAATGATCTGATAGGAGACTAAATCTAATGGAATTTTAAATATCAATACCTTGGCAGTGTCAATTTGTAATAGGTATAGATCATTCCGTTCAAGGAAGAAATTCTTTAGTGCCATCTTCACGTACACCAGGTTAATGGTTAAATAAACTTGGCTTTTGAAGAACAAAGACAAAAAAAGAGATAAACATGGATGAATGGATACAGTTCATATTGAAACAACCTCCAGATCAAATCATAACACAAATTCTCCTGTAAAACTTGGCTTTGGGATGATAAGTACATAATTGAAAATTTGAAACAGTTGCCTGGAACAGAAATAATATTGATTTAAGTGAAGTTGTAATGGTAGAACTGACACATCTTACAGGTACAGTACCTAAACAGGTGTGACAATTTCACAACGAAAATGGGAATATTAAGTTTATAAGTAAACTATCTGCAAACTAATGGAGTAAGAGTATCTGGGAAAATATATACATAAAAAATGTTTGTCCCTTTTCATGAAAACACAGTTCCACTAAGAATGCATCATAAAATTGCATTACTTTTTTTAATAGAATAAATTTGCAGAATTTGATTTACTTTCGGTACAATGCACTCTAATGCAATTGTTCTTATCAATTGCATTCCTCTGCATCTCGTTCTCAGAAACAATTACGGATCATTACTCACTGCCATCCTAAATAATCTCAAAGATACAGTTGAAATGTCATCTAGTACGGACTATTGGAAAAAAAAAAAGACAATAAGCCCCAAACCTCTACGCGGCTACACGAAGCTCTGCTGCCAAATAACAAATCAAATCGCACGATCATGAAGGGATTAAAATTCTGGATCCACAAAATCAACAAAATCATGGAGGAAAAGGCACCTCTCCCAACATTGACTGACACCCCAAAATTGGGACTTAAAATTTCCAAAGTTAAAAATACGGAATTTTTAAGACTTTTTGAAACAGCTTGCTGATATTCAAGTTTCCGGGTTTTTATTTTGAAGATGTCCGTCGATGTGAGTTTCAAGAGATCAGTTAGCGAAATACAAATCTAAATTAAGGCAACAAAATGTGGAAACAAGTAAAATTTTAAATCCGAATCTAATAGGAAAATCAAGAAACTAAATCCATATCCGATTTTAAAAAGAAAAAGAAAATATTTTCTTTCTCTTTCATTTTCTTTTCTCTTATTTTATCTCTCTTTTATTTTCCTTATCTTCCTAATTTGCTTTTGCTTTGCTACTTCCTCCAGCCGAGCCAGCCCATGTCATGCGTCAACCTCCCGACACCGCTGCATTGCAGCTAGCCACGCGTCACTGCAGCGCACCCACACCGTCCTCGCTCAGCTACCTGCTCCCGCGCTGTAGCCGCGCCCATGCCGTCATCTCGTCTGCAACGTCTCACGATGCCGCCAACCACTGCGCCCATCCCGCCACACTGGATGCATCGCCCAGTCCCCTCCATTCCCTTCGCCTATAAATGGCTGCCTAGAGTGACAAGATCTTCAGAAATCAAACCAGAATAACAGATAGAATTGCGAAATAAGCTCCAGATATTGAACTCTGATAAACCGAGGGGAAAGTGTTCTTACAGGGCTAATGTCTAATATCTAGAAGCTAATTAGAAGATAATATTCGCGATAGCCAAAACCAATCCGCAACCGAGCCTTATAGCCCTTACAAGAGAATATTTCCAGTGAAAATAAAGATAACAGCAAAAGTAAGTTCAGAGTTCATCTTTACTGTGTTCGAAACACACAATAAAGTATTGATTCTTCAGGAGCCGTCGATTTCCTTCCAAAAGGTATGAGTAAGCTGGATCCGTTGGATCTTCATAAGTCGGAAGTCCGAATGACCTTTGAATGACCAACTCAATATGATCCGTTGGATCCTCATCCTCCGATGAATCGCTTTCTTCCTCTACTGAAATCTCCTTCATGCAATTTGCTTATTTCGTCAGTATACTTCGTCAGTTCCTGACAATTGCTCCCTCCTCAATTAAATCCTTGTCCTCAAGGATTTGCTTCAGGAAACCACCCACGAATCGTCTCTTGATAAAATTCCGGAAAGGTTCCTTTAATGAAATCGGCATCCTCCCAAGTAGCATCTTCGGGAGATAGTCCTTCCCATTGAATCAACCATTGGGTAATTGTAACATCCCAAAGTTATGTTACCAAAATAAATCAAAATAAAGTTATTGTTCTAATTGGATTTTCTGATAATTTGCCAGAGTTTGATTGCCTGATTTGAATCTCTAAAGTTTTGAAGGTCAAATTTAAAATTTATTTGAAGTTAGTGAAGTTTTATTGGATTTAAATTGAAAAATAAAAATTTACTTAATTCCTAGAATTTTCTGAGTTTTTAAAAGCTTTTTCCTAAGTATTTTCAAGCCAAAATAATTTATTTGCAAAATTAAAAGCCAACTTAAAGTTGGAACTATTTTATTTAAGTCCAAAATAACTCTAGGAATTTCTGTGAATTTTTCTAGAATTTTGGAGTTAAATTGCTATTTTCCAAAGCCTAAATGAATTATCTGGATTAAATTAATAGAAAAATCAATTTAAAACCCTAAACGGCTTTTGGCCGAAACCTCCAGCCCACTTCTATTCTCACCGCGCAAATTTCAATCCGCCCACTCTAACCGCGCGCCTCCTCTCTCACCGACAATGGACCCACTGTCGGTCTCTTTCTTTCTCTCGCTCATGCCGCCTGCCGTCCATCGTTGGATTAAAATCCAACGGCCAGAAATCCGCGATGCATTCAGAAGGTCCGAATGTTCTACTCAATCGGGACCATCAGTTCTACATCCAACGGCTCACATGCATCAGTCACTTAATGATTCATTGCACACCACCGTGATCTATCGCGACCATTGGATCAGGATCAAACGGCCACACCAACCCCAACTTACCGCTTCGCCAATCTAATCGCAACCGTCTGATCAAAATCGCATGGCCCACCGTCATCGTCTCGCGTCGCCTTCCCGCATACACGTAAATAAGAATCGCCGCCATTAAAGCCAACGCCCGAGCTTCCTCTCCGCCGTTTCCCTACCCCACTCCCCTCGCCATCGTGCGCATTGACTACCCCGCATCACGCCGCCCCACTTCCGGCCGTTTTTCCCCTTTTCTTGTGCACATGATCGCCGGAACGTCGCCACTACCGCCGCCATGCCCGCGCACACAATCATCACCAATCGGCCTCCTCTGCCACTATAAAAGGGAGCATGAGGTGCCCCTCGACTCACTGAACACACCGCCACCACTTGACACCTCCTCCTTGACTAAAGCGCTTCAATTTCAAGTTTCTTCGCCGCTGGCACCTCGGTTCTTCTCGTTTCCGCGCCGCCGTAGCTCCTCGTCCCTCGCCGCCGGCACCATCGGCATCACCGCACCGCGCGGCCGCCGCCACCACTCACTTCCTCGGAGGATCGCCGAACCCCTACTTCCGACGACGCACGCGCGCCGCCAAACTACTTCGCCGACGACCTTCCGGTCCACGCTCGCGCCGTTTGGTAACCCACATGTTTGCGCTTGTCCCTCTACATTTTGCGCACCTTCACTTCCTCGCCGTGGCGCGTAGCGCCGCGAAGCTCGCCACCGAGCACCTCGTCGTCGGGCTTGCGTGGCAGTGCCACCCAAGCGCCACCTCACCGTCCCCTGCTTGCGTGGTGCATGCGTGGCGTCCCATTCATCGCCACGTGAGCGCCGCGTGTCTGGTCCACCGCACCAGCTCGCCCTCGGCTTGGTGGAATTGGTCCACCGTGAGCCGTGTCTATGACACGTGGGGCCCACACGTCAGAAAAATAAAATTAAAATCTGAAAATCAGCCGCTGACGTCAGGCTTGCGCAATAAATCGAATTTCCTTTAGAAAAATAATTCGGGAAAATCAATAAAATCTGATTTTAGGTTTTATTTAGATTTAGAACTTCCCGGGGTTCGTTCTCCCTCATACGAACTCCGATTTCGTCGATTCAAATTTCTATATTCCTATAAAATCAAGATCTAGCCATCTAAACCAAAATCATTTGATTTTGGGTTCATTTTACCTGCAAATCCTTTAAACCCTAGTTTATCATTCCATGTATTCTCAATCTTCTAAAATTCATATCTTTTGCATCCAAACTCCGATTTGGGTGATTCAAGTTGCAAAATCTTTATAAATTTATAATCTACCCATTTACACTAAAATTATTCAATTTGGAGTTCATTTGATTTGTTATTTGAATTTAGTTTGAATTTGGCTTATTTTCACGTTAGATTTCGACGACTTCGGAGAATCGATTTCATAATCGATCAAGAGCAACATAAGAGGATTGATTTTGACTGTATGATCATCGTGATCGTACACTTGGACTACCTAAAGATAGTACTTGTGAGTACTAGGTGACTGTTAAGAAAAACAACGCCACCTCAACACCGTAAGTTCATTAAGGTGGTCTGTTAAGAAAACAACGCTACCTCATCAAGCGAGGCAAGTTATACCCTTGATCATATTCATCCTACTATTTTAAATTGTTTATATTCTGTTTTAAATTATTCTGCATGCTTATTTATATCAAGATCTTAAATTCTGCTTTAAATCTATAGTTATGCCTAAAATCCTTTGTATGGCCAATATTGATATTGAATCAAAACATTGTCACCCTAGATCAAACCTGGTTGATACAATAGTATGAACTAGGATCATTTAAACGTATTGCTTAGCCATGCTTTTAGACCAAACTTGTTTTTGTGGAATTTCAGCCATCAATCAATTATTGATTAAATTGTACCCTTGGCATCTGTGTGTCATGGAAGTTTTACAAATGACTTGGAAAATAAAATAAAATGATGGTTTGGACTTGGGCGGAATGGATGATTGGTGGGTGCAGGTTCATGCACGGGCTTAATCTGATTAGGGTTAAGGCCTAGGGGTTTTTATGGAAAGTCGCCCAAGTCAGTTAAGGACCGGTCTTCGAGCGCATGATGCTACGCCTAACCGTACCACCACATGTCCCGTATGGGCGGGACTTGGCTAAATAATTTATGACGTCTTGGTGTCGTTTGTGCTATGTTGTTGGTATGGGTGTTGGCCAGACAGTAGACCCATCTGGCGCAAGAGGGGGCTTCCGGAGGATGGCCAGTCCAATGGTAGCGAAACCTTAGCGGGCATAAATACATTAAGACAGAACATTGTAAAGGCCTCGACACGTGCTCTAGACCGCTTACCAAAGGTAGTGAGCGGTGGCATAGATATATGCCGGACAAACTAGAGAAGTCTTGTCATGTGGGTAAAGCTGTACAACCTCTGCAGAGTGTAAAACTATTCGAATAGCCGTGTCCGCGGTTATGGACATGCTAGCAGAACTACTCAAAGTTAGACTTTGGTTTTGTTTGAAAACAAACTTCTTCAAAACTGGTTTATCCAATTGGGAATTAGGCAAACAGCCATGTGATAGGAGGATATCCTTCACCATTCATGTGTGAACGTTATCTGACCATAAAATTTAGAATTTTATAAACTTTAGTTATAGAATAACTGCTTTGGAATCTAGTACCAGTATTCGAAGAAAATGCTGCTTTATGCAAATAACTTTATAAACCACCCCTTGTTACATCCATATATGCATGTCATTCTCATTGCTTGACGTGTAACTTGCGAGCACTGAAGTTGTGCTCATTCTTGCTTATGCAAACAAATTTCAGAGGAGAAGGACTTTGCTACCGATGTGGATCTCGACGACTAGGCCACTTCCCGACCGATTGCACAGTGCGTATTAACTGGACCCTACTACTTCTTCGTCTTCCATTGTGTTTATTTTATTGTGGGCCTGTAAACCCCCTTTGTAATCAACTCATTGTTATTTATTAATAAAGTTGTGATATGAATTTGTTATCATTTTGTTTACTGTGTGGACTAGCTACTGATCATGGGACTAGTTCGGAAATGCACAGAGGATCTGGGTGTATTAATACCCGGGTCTGACAAAGTGGTATCAGAGCCATATCGACTGTATGTTGTGACCAAGTTAGAACTGTCGTTAGTAGAATACTTCAAAACTTATTTTATATAATAAGAAAAATAAGTTGTTCTCTTCTCATCTTGGTCATCTATCTATAGCTTCCTCATAGAGATTCTTTCTTCACCATTTTATAAGTTAAATGGATCATCTTTTCCTTGAAAATTTCTATAGATGGTCAACACGTCCTTCCCATCGCGTTCAAGACTACAAGACATGGAACCTTCCCTAAAGCATCGCCATGTAAGTTATACCGAAGATCGTTTTAACAGCCAAGCCATATAGCTTAAGTTTGTCCAGACTCATTCTGTGTACTGAGTCGCTTCACCAGATTAAGAATCTCGATCGATAGAACGTTTTGCAAAGTTGTTCTGAAAAGCTTTTTTTCAGTTGGTTCTTTCGTTTGAGAGTTTTGTTTCGCTCTATTCCCTTAGTTCCTCATATTTGTCTCTTCCTTATCATTTGTTCTCCTTTTCTAAATCTTTGGAATAACCGGCAGATGAAGAACACCCGTCGTTCGGAAGATGATAGTAACACCAACAAGGATATCCCTGCTGAAGGCAACCCGCAACTAATAGCAGAAACCCTTCGGAATATGAACAAATTTTTCATCACCCAGACTCAATTAATGCAACAGTTGATGCAACAAATGAGAAGCAACAATGTCGCCTCAGCCACTGCTCCTACAACACAAGAACAACGTGACTGCACCAAGTGTTCCAAGAGGAAGATGGTGGATCAAGAACAACATGATGCAAGAAACCTCAAGGCTCGTATGATTCAACCCCAAACCAACCAAGCACCAACGACGACCGTATTCAAGACTCCAGGATCGGCATCACATCCACCGATGCAGACGTTCCGCAACATCAAGGATGGCCAAATTCAACAGAACAAGACATCAAAGGCAGGAATACAATGCTTTGCTTGTCATGATATGGGACATTATGCCAATCAATGCCCAAAAGGACGCTTAGCGCTCACCCCTGACATCATTCCAGAAGCCGTTCTGATCGCAACAATAACACCGGCAGCAGGAAGAAAAGCCAACGCGAGGATTATGTCACAAGTACAAGAGTACAGAAGTTTGGGCTTACCAATACCCCAAAATGAAGCAGTGAACCACCAAGCTAGCCCTAGCACCTCCAAGTTATCCGCTCAAGGGCAACATCAGAAGAAGTTTCTTTCTATTGCAAATGTCACTTGTTTTCACTGCCAAGAGAAAGGACATTATGCCCACAACTGTCCAAAGAAACAACAGGTCGCAACTCCGAAGCTCCAAAGGGAAATCATTCAAGCAAACAAGAAGCCGCAAAATTTTGGACAAGGGTATCCGTGCAATGTCACAATTCTGTCAGATGATGAGTAGGATTCAGCCGACAACAAATCCAGTTGAGAACCGTGTCCCAATTTTCTTTCTAGCCACTCCGAATCTCGGGGACGAGATTCCTTTTAAGGGGGGTAGTTTGTAACATCCCAAAGTTATGTTACCAAAATAAATTAAAATAAAGTTAATGTTCTAATTGGATTTTCTGATAATTTGCCAGAGTTTGATTGCCTGATTTGAATCTCTAAAGTTTTGAAGGTCAAATTTAAAATTTATTTGAAGTTAGTGAAGTTTTATTGGATTTAAATTGAAAATAAAAATTTACTTAATTCCTAGAATTTTCGAGTTTTAAAAGCTTTTTCCTAAGTATTTTCAAGCCAAAATAATTTATTTGCAAATTAAAAGCCAACTTAAAGTTGGAACTATTTTATTTAAGTCCAAAATAACTCTAGGAATTTTTGTGAATTTTTCTAGAATTTTTGGAGTTAAATTGCTATTTTCCAAAGCCTAAATGAATTATCTGGATTAAATTAATAGAAAAATCAATTTAAAAACCCTAAACGGCTTTTGGGCCGAAACCTCCGCAGCCCACTTCTATTCTCACCGCGCGCCAGCCCAATCCGGCCCACTCTAACCGCGCCGCCTCCTCCCTCTCACTAACAGCGGGACCCACCTGTCAGTCTCTCTTTCTTTCTCTCGCTCATGCCGCTTCGGCCGCTGTCCATCGTTGGATTAAAATCCAACGGCCAGAAATCCGCGATGCATTCAGAAGGTCCGAATGTTCTACTCAATCGGGACCATCAATTCTACATCCAACGGCTCACATGCATCAGTCACTTAATGATTCATTGCACACCGCCGTGATCTATCGCGACCATTGGATCAGGATCAAACGGCCACACCAACCCCAACTTACCGCTTCGCCAATCTAATCGCAACCGTCTGATCAAAATCGCATGGCCCACCGTCATCGTCTCCGCGTCGTCTTCCCCGCACAGCTGTAACAGTAACCGCCGCCATTAAAGCCAACGCCCGAGCTTCCTCTCCGCCGTTTCCCTACCCCACTCCCCTCGCCATCGTGCGCATTGACTACCCCGCATCACGCCGCCCCACTTCCGGCCGTTTTTCCCCTTTTCTTGTGCACATGATCGCCGGGACGTCGCCACTACCGCCGCCACGCCCGCGCACACAATCATCACCAATCGGCCTCCTCTCGCCACTATAAAGGGAGCATGAGGTGCCTCGACTCACCGAACACACCGCCACCACTTGACACCTCCTCCTTGCCTAAAGCGCTACAATTTCAAGTTTCTTCGCGGCGAAGCACCTCGGTTCTTCTCCGTTTCGGCGCGCCGTAGCTCCTTCGCCCCCCGTGCCGGCACCATCGGCATCACCGCACCCGCGCGGTCGCCGCCACCACTCACTTCCTGAGGATCGCCGAACCCTACTTCGGCGACGCATCGCACGCCGCCGCCAAACTACCGCCGACGACCTTCCGTCCACGCTCCGCCGCCGCTTTGGTAACCCACGTGTTTGCGCTTGTCCTCTACATTTTGCGCACTTCACTTCCTCGCCGTGGCGCGTAGCGCCGGCGAAGCTCGCCACCGAGCACCTCCGTCGTCGGGCTTGCGTGGCGATGCCACCCGAGCGCCACCTCACCGCCCCCGCTGCGTGGTGCATGCGTGGCGCCCCATTCATCGCCACGTGAGCACCGCGTGTCCGGTCCACCGCACCGGCCGCCTCGGCTCGGTGGAATTGGTCCACCGTGAGCGTGTCTATGACACGTGGGGCCCACACGTCGAGAAAAATAAAATTAAAATCAAAATCAGCCACGACGCCGCTTGCGCAATAAATCAATTTCCTTTAGAAAAATAATTCGGAAAATCAATAAAATCGATTTTAGGTTTTATTTAGATTTAGAACTTCCTGGTTCGTTCTCCTCATACGAACTCCGATTTCGTCGATTCAAATTTCTATATTCCTATAAAATCAAGATCTAGCCATCTAAACCAAAATCATTTGATTTTGGGTTCATTTTACCTGCAAATCCTTTAAACCCTAGTTTATCATTCCATGTATTCCCAATCTTCTAAAATTCATATCTTTTGCATCCAAACTCCGATTTGGGTGATTCAAGTTGCAAAATCTTTATAAATTTATAATCTACCCATTTACACTAAAATTATTCAATTTGGAGTTCATTTGATTTGTTATTTGAATTTAGTTTGAATTTGGCTTATTTTCACGTTAGATTTCGACGACTTTGGAGAATCAGATTTCGACACTGACTGAAGAGCAACATAAGATGATTGATTTTTGACTGTATGATCATCGTGATCGTACACTTGGACTACCTAAAGATAGTACTTGTGAGTACTAGGTGACCTGTTAAGAAAAACAACGTCACCTCAACACCGTAAGTTCTAAGGTGGTCTGTTAAGAAAACAACGTCACCTCATCAAGCGATGCGTTATACCCTTGATCATATTCATCCTACTATTTTAAATTGTTTATATTCTGTTTTAAATTATTACTGCATGCTTATTTATATCAGTATCTTAAATTCCTGTTTTAAATCTATAGTTATGCCTAAAATCCTTTGTATGGCCAATATTGATATTGAATCAAAAACATTGTCACCCTAGATCAAACCTGGTTGATACAATAGTATGAACTAGGATCATTTAAACGTATTGCTTAGCCATGCTTTTAGACCAAACTTGTTTTTGTGGAATTTCAGCCATCAATCAATTATTGATTAAATTGTACCCTTGGCATCTGTGTGTCATGGAAGTTTTACAAATGACTTAGAAAATAAAATAAAATGATGGTTTGGACTTGGGCGGAATGGATGATTGGTGGTGCAGTTCATGCACCGCTTAATCTGGTTAGGTTAAGGCCCGTGGTTTTATGGAAAGTTGCCCAAGCCGATTAAGGACCGGTCTTGAGCGCATGATGCTACGCTAATCAGACACCACATGTCCCGTATGGGCGGGACTTGCTAAATAATTTATGACGCCTTGGTGTCGCTTGTGCTATGTTGTTGGTATAGGTGTTGGCAGACAAAGAGACTCATCCGCGCAAGAGGGGCTTCCTGAGGATGGCCATCCAATGGTAGCGAAACCTTAGCGGGCATAAATGCATTAAGACAGAACATTGTAAAGGCCTCGACACGTGCTCTAGACCGCTACCAAAGGTAGTGAGCGGTGGCATAGATATATGCCTGACAAACTAGAGAAGTCTTGTCATGTGGGTAAAGCCGCATAACCTCTGCAGAGTGTAAAACTATTCGAATAGCCGTGTCCGCGTTTATGGACATGCTAGCGTAACTACTCAAAGTTAGACTTTGATTTTGTTTGACAACAAACTTCTTCAAAACTGGTTTATCCAATTGGGAATTAGGCAAACAGCCATGTGATAGGAGGATATCCTTCACCATTCATGTGTGAACGTTATCGACCATAAAATTTAGAATTTTATAAACTTTAGTTATAGAATAATCGCTGGAATCTAGTACCAGATTCAAGAAAATGTCGCTTTATGCAAATAACTTTATAAACCACCCTTGTTACATCCATATATGCATGTCATTCATTTACTTGACTGGGTGTAACTTGCGAGCACGGAAGTTGTGCTCATTCTGCTTATGCAAACAAATTTCAGAGGAGAAGGACTTTGCTACCGATGTGGATCTCGACGACTAGACCGCTTCCTATCGATTGCCTATGGCGGTTAATCGACCCTACTACTTCTTCGCCTTCCATTGTGTTTATTTTATTGTGGGCCTGTAAACCCCCTTTGTAATCAACTCATTGTTATTTATTAATAAAGTTGTGATATGAATTTGTTATCATTTTGTTTATTGTGTGGACTAGCTAACGATCATGGGACTAGTTCGAAATGCACAGAGGATCCGTGTATCAATACCCTGTCCGATAAGAATCGAGTTCCTGTTCTGGGATATGCCCTTGTCTCCAACATCGAAATAGGAATAGTCTTAACCTCGCCATCCTTACCAACCATTGGAAGATCTGGACTGGAATTGCATGTGTGCCAAGGTGTTTCTTTAATTGACTTACATGAAAACCGGATGAATGCCCACTCCAAATTGGTAGTGAATCAGATGCCACTTTACCAATCCGTTGCATTACCCGAATGGCTGTAATACTTAGTGTAAGCTTCAAAGAGTATCTCACCCAAATGCGGTTAATCAGAGGGTTGCATCCTCGGATATACAAGATCTCCTTCTTGAAACTCCTTTCATCTTTTGTTTGTCAGCATACTTCTTGATTCGGTTTTGCGCCTGACTCAAATTCTACTTCAAATGTTCCAGCATTGTTTCCTTCTCTGCTAGAAAATCCTTGCTTCTTCATCCTCAGGACCCGGGACGGATACTTCACTGATTAAAGGGGGAGGGAACCTATACAAGGCCTGGAAGGGAGTAATCTGCAGTGATGTGTGATAATTTGTATTGTACCACCACTCCGATAATAACAACCAATAATACCAACGTCTCGGCTCATTAAAAGCCATGCATCTCAAGTATGATTCCAAGCATTGATTGACCCTTTCGGTCTGTCAATCCGTTTGAGGATGATAGACTGTACTAAATCTTAGCTTTACCTTCAGAGATTTGAAAATTTCTTGCTAGAATTTGCTTGTAAAAATCATGTCTCTGTCTGAAACAATAGCTATTGGAAATCCATGTAATTTAAAAACATTATCAATGAAAGCTTGTACCACTGTATGGATAGAATAGGGGTGAGCTAAAGCTATAAAATGAGAGTATTTAGTGAATCTGTCCACCACCACCAATATAACCTCTTTGCCATTTGATTTTGGAAGTCCCTCAATGAAATCCATAGAAATGTGAGTCCAAGCCATGTCAGGAATGGGTAAAGGGTTAAGCAGCCCAGGTAGTGACAATGCTCGGCTTTAGATCTTTGACAAACTGCACACTCTCGGACATATGATTCCGCAGATTTCTTTAATCTAGGCCAATAAAATACCTTTTTCACTCGCTGGTAAGTTGCTCTCCTGCCTGAATGACCCCCAATAGCCGATGCATGTAATGACTCAATGATTTTGAGTCTCATTTGGATGTTAGCCCCAACATATAATCTCCCCTTGTATCTCATAATTCCAGCATGCACAGTGTAAGGTGGCACTACATTTCCATCAATGATTAATTGTTCCAATATCTCCTTATAGTGCTGATCATTCTGGTAACTATTTTCTACTTCTTCTATCCAAGTAGGTACTGCCACTAAAATTGCCATACAATGCTCCCTTCTTGATAAAGCATCAGCCACTTTATTTTCTTTCCCCTTTTTGTACTCGATGGTATAATTGAACTCCAGGAGCTTGAGCATCAACTTATGTTGGATTCCCTCTGATATCCATTGCTCCGTGATGTACTTTAAACTTTTTTGATCTGTCTTGATAATCAGCTAGTTGCCAAGAAAGTAATGTCTCCATCTTTTCAATGCCTCAAGAATTGCCATCGCCTCTTTGTCATAGGTGGATAGTGCAGCTGATCTCTGCCCCAATGCTTTGCTGAAATAAGCCAGAGGTCTGCCCCTTTGCATGAGCACTGCCCCGATGCCATTGCCACAAGCGTCAGTTACTATTACAAAAGGCTCCTAAAAATCTGCAATGCTAGGACCAAAGGCAGATCACTATACGGTGCTTTAATTGCTTAAATGCTTCATCTTGACATTCACCCCATTAGAAGCAATCCTTCTTGAGAATATCATGTAGTGGTCTCGCAGATTTTGCCATAATCTGGATGAATCTCCAAGTAATAGCCTTAAACCTAGAAAACTCCTCGGTTGGGTAATGTTCGATGGCGTTGGCCATTCTTGCATCTTTGCAATCTTCTCGTGGCTAGTGGATACCCCATTTGCATGAATTACATGTCCCAAACATTCCACTTTGATCAATCCAAACACACATTTGCTCTTCTTGGCAAATAAGTGGTTATCCTTCAAGATTCTGCAATCCTATGAGTAGGTGCTTGCACATGATCTTATAAGTTTTGCTATAAATCAAAATATCATCAAAGAATACAAGAATGAACCTTCTTAGATGGGAAGCAAAAATTGAGTTCATAAGAGATTGGAATGTAGTAGGAGCATTAGATAGGCCAAAAGGCATTACTAGATACTCATAGTGGCCAAAATAAGTCCCGGAGGTTGTTTTGTGTACATCATCTTCTTTCATTCTCACTTGATGATAACTCGACTGAGGTATAATTTTGAAAAATAGTAGCCCCATTCGCCTCATCCGAAGGTCTTCTATCACTAGTATGGAAAATTTGTTTTTGATTGTTTGAACATTAAGCCTTCTGTAGTCGATACACATCCTCCAAGTGTCATCCTTCTTTCTAACCAATATAGCTGGTGAGGCATAGGGACTCTCACTTGGTTTGATAATTGCAAAATCCAACAATTGCTTAACCTGTTTTTCCAACTCTTCCTTCTGTTTGTGGGGGAACTCTATATGGTCTAATATTAGGTGGCTCAGAATTCTCTTTCAGGGGAATAGCATGGCCACAGTGTCTTTTTGGTGCAAGCTCAGTGGGTTCCATAAAAACCTCCTTGTACTGTTCTAGTAACTTTTCTATCTCACTGTATACTGTTTTTACTCTCTCCTCTTGACTCTTATCCGACTGCACTAGGCTAGTCAAAAGTATAAATCCCATTGAATCTTTATACATCAGCTTTTGAGTTTATTTTGAGTTTATCAATCTTGACTCACTTGATTGATTTACCTCTGAGAAAGTGATGGACTGAACACCCTTCTTCATAATAGTTAATTCCCTAGTTTTCAAATTGATAGTCACAGGACTATGCTGATAAATCCAGTCTCCTCCCAAAATTACCTCATACTTCTTCAGGTCAAGCAATCTGAAATTGTCACAAAACGTTTCACCCTGGATCTTATATGAACAGTCTCTAATATGGGATCTTGTATGCAGATTTCCCCCTCCTGCAATCACCACTTTAGTCATCTCATTATTAATGACCTTGCAATTGGTTTTGAGGGCAAACTTATGATCTATGAAAGTATTAGTGCTCCCACTGTCCAGTAATGCTACACCTCTTTTTCCCCCAATGGTGATTACTAATGACAGTGTAGATGAGTTAGTGATTCCCTTGACTGCATGTTCAGAGATTTGCATCAATTGTTCTACCTCCTCTTCTTTAACAGGCTCAATTTGCTCTTCCTCTTGTATAGATCCTTCTTCTTCCTGTTCAGTGATCATGGCATTCACAACAGGCGCTTGCTTACATTTATGTTGTGGTGACCATTTCCTAAAACATTTCCAACACTCTCTGGGTTTTCTCACCTTGTTGGAGTTCTGATAGTTCATGTTTTGGAATCCTTCTCCTTTTTCGGGTCTAACTTGGGGCTTGCCTTGTTGGTATTGATTCGGTTTAGATTGTCCATAGCCAGTGAACTTGCCACTCTTTTTGTATTGCAATCCTTTCTCATAATCTTTGGCCAACCAGTATGCATCAGTGAGGTTATGTGGTCTCAAAGGTCTGAGATGGCATTTAATATCATCCTTCAAGCCATTCACAAAGCTAACTAAATAATATTGTTCCTCCAAATATGGGTGTTCCTTCTTCACTATTGCCATAATCTCTTCAAACTTATCAATATAAGATGAAACTTGAGAATAATTCTGCTTAAGAGAGTGGAAATTGTCCATGACATCATATATACTACAATCAGCAAACCTATTGCAGATCAGTTTGCAAAACTGTGGCCAAGGAGGTGGATTGTTTAATATTCCAGAGCTTCTTAACCATACATTAGCTCTTCCCATAACATACATTTGTGCCATATCAATTCTACATTCATCAGGTACATCTGTCATCTCAAAATATTTCTCTGCCTGTCTTATCCAGCCTAGAGGATTATCACCATTGAATTTAGGGAACTCCAATTTATGTCCTCTAGCAATGGCCCTTCTGAACTGATTCACTCTATCTAGTCTCAGATTAATGGGCTCTTCCCTTTCCATTATCACTCCATGGCGATGGAAAGTGGGTGTGACAGGAGCAGAAATAGGAAAATGGTGTGATCTGTTGCGAACAGGAGCAAATGGCATTGTGTTACCTCCAATCCTATCCTCTGGAGATCCTTCCAGAATCACCCCCACAGTACTATCCATGTTCACCCCCTTTATATCACGAACTCTTTTCATCATATCTCGATCCAGTTCTGCCCTTACCACTTCTTGTTCATCAGTGGTTACTTCTGTATTTCTATTTACAGCACGTGAGGAAGAACTAGGAGGATCAATTGTCAAGAGTCCTAGCTGTAACATTAAAGTTTTCATCATACCTTCCATGTTATCAATCTTCCTGGGGATATCATCCATCTTTTCCACCTTCTCCTGAACAGCAGAGATCTGACTCTGTACTTGATCAATTCTGCAATAGGCTTTAGCAATCTCCTGCTTGAGCACAATCGCCTCTATGCTTTCACTCGGCTCGACTCCAGATCTGCCGCTTCCTCGAGTCATGTTCACCCAGAACCCAGACTCAAGATTGGGGATTTTATAGTATCGCTCCCACCAACCCTACTCGAGTTCTGGATCAATTCGTCTTTACCACACAAATCTAGCCAAGGAAATCACTAGCTCTGATACCAATTGACAAGATCTTCAGAAATCAAACCAGAATAACAGATAGAATCGCAAATAAGCTCCAGATATCGAACTCTGATAAACTGAGGGGAAAGTGTTCTTACAAAGCTAATGTCTAATATCTAGAAGCTAATTAGAAGATAATATTTGCGATAGCCAAAACCAATCCGCAACCGAGCCTTATAGCCCTTACAAGAGAATATTCCCAGTGAAAATAAAGATTACAGCAAAAGTAAGTTCAGAGTTCATCTTTACTATGTTCGAAACACACAGTAAAGTACTGATTCTTCAGGAGCCGTCGATTTCCTTCCAAAAGGTATGAGTAAGTCGGATCCGTTGGATCTTCATAAGTCGGAAGTCCGAACAACCAGTCCGAACAGCCTTCCGAACAGCCAACTCAATATGATCCGTTGGAGCCTCATCCTCAGATGAATCGTTTTCTTCCTCTAATTGAAATCTCCTTCGCGCCCTTTGCTTCCTTCGTCAGTATACTTGGTCAGTTCCTGACACAGAGCCCCCTCGCTCTCCTTTGCCATCCCCACTTCATTTTCCACCTTTCCCATCTCGAAGCAAGCTCAAGCCGAGCTGGCCGACGCGCCCGCCTCACCGTCCCCAGCAGTCCGGTGAACTCCGTTGCCGGCCGACTGCGTCACGACATGTTCTAGGCTCCAAGTAAGTATTCCCCTCAAACAATTTCACCTTTCGTCCACCAGAGGGCTGCACATCATCTTCCCTCCCAACTCTAGTCGATTTCGTTGCCACCATCGCCGCTTCTTCTCCGGTAAGCCCTAGACCAATTCCTCCTGTCAGGAGCACCTCCTTGCCCTCCCCTTTCTTCCCCCACCACCCTCTCCGGCTTCCCCTCTCCCCAATGCGCCACGATGTCCCCGTCGTGCCACCCCGGGTCAGTACCGCCAGCCTGTCTCGGCCCTTCTTCGTCACCGGAAATCACTCCATTAAGCTCCCCTCCCCTCGTCGATGCTCATGCGCACCACTGTTTCCCTCCTCTTCCCCTTCGGCGTCCTCACCACTCTTTCTTCCCTGGCTCTGGCCGCCTCTTGCCGTCGCCCCACCGCTCTTGTTCACCCCCCCCCCCCACACACACACACGAGATCGCCTTGGCATCACGGTTCCATTTTGTCCAGCCTTGGCTACCGGCGACAAGCGCTGCCCCAACCTGGCTCGGCCCTCCCCTGTTCTGTGCTCTGAGTCTTTCCCCTTCTCTGTCTCTTTGAATATACTCTCTGTAAATGATAGGTGGGCCCCTCTGTAAGCTATCTGTGTATTGCTCTGTTACTCTCTAGGATTGAACGTGTGTCAAGTGGGCCCATTCCAGTTAGTTGGTTAGTTAAGTCTAGTTGGTAGGGTTACTGTTGGCAGACATGTCAAGTTACACTTATATTTTTGTTAAGTAGTTTGTTTAAGTAATTGGAATAATGAAGATAGATTATTTAGTCAGGTTCCAATGACCATATACATTTTTAACTAGGTGAATAGTGTGATGGATGGTTCGAGTACGTACAAGCCAAAAGCAAGTAAAACACAACATCAAACGGCCAATGATCAACATCCGTTAGTGTTCAGTCAGACTGACGTAGTTAGTCGAACCTAACAACCAGTTGGTCAAACCCTAAATGAGGGATCGCGTAGTAAATAAACTATCGATTGTGATTCACTCAGGTAGTTAGAGCCCAAGACGGTGTAGACATGTTTAGGTATATATGTACCTACACCCATGATCATATGACCATTGGCCTTAGGCCATGGTAATAGTAATAGTAATAATACTAGTAATGGGATGACCAAAAGGTTAATCAAAGAAGAAGTCTAGTAACGAGGGAATTGATAAAAATGGTTAGTGTTTAACAAAGTAACTGGTTTAGTCAATAAGGTGATTAGTGTAGATGATTAGATGTCAAGTAGTTGTCATCACCGGTATACTCAAAGGACACATCTAATCATGAGTTATATATCTAATATAGTGGTATCGACGACATATAGGCCATAGGCCACGGATGTAGTACTGATAACAATGGAATCAAGTCGGATAGTGATTAGCTAAGATGATCATATAAAAGGTGTCTAGGTGACCACTTAACCCCAGGCCATTAGCTATTGTCTAGTAAAGGTTAGTTTACTCAACAAAAATCAATATCAACTAAGGCAATAATATGACGATTGCACTTCACCTACAATTAGGTCTTATTGGAAAATCGAACCTACTTGGGAATGTAATGTGAGAATGCTATCAAATGAAGACTATATATTGTCATGGACACACTAGGTGTTTGTACGAGAATACAAAAGAATGTTATATAATGATTGTAAATTTGTAATGATCGTTTACAACTTATGTTACAGAGAACATAGGCTACCCCTTTGTAGTTTTTGAAGGGGTGGTAGTTAAATGCTGCTAAAGGTATTTTTAATCTTCATGCAATTTCGCCAGGAGTGTCTTGAACTATCGCGTCCGTTAGCCAACTGTCGTAAGTTGCTAAACACCAAAAGCCGCCTTCCCGCCTGTCAAGTGGGTAACTGTTGGTGTCTCCCGACCAGTTAGGTGGTCAGTGATTGTCCAAGACCGTATAACTGGTTGGATAATATCCATAGCTGATCGAACGATATCCATAGCTGGTCAGACGATATCCATAGCTGGTCGTTCATGACCTAAACTGATCGTCGACCAATTTGGCCGTAATAAACACTACTACACAAAGGCTAATACTGGACACCTCATCATAGGCGATTGACCAAAATCGTCAGATAAATATAATCACAAACGGTTTTGTTTACAACCGCCTATATTATCGCTGCACTAAAACCGCTCGTGATGACCATAATATCACAGAAGATTCATATTGAAAACCATCTGTAAAGTATCACAGACGGTTCTTAATACGAACCGTCTGTAATATTACCATAATATCACAGACGGTTCATGTTAAAAACCGTTTGTAAAGTATCACAGACAGTTCCTAACAAGAACCATCTGTGATATTATGGTCATCATAGATAGTTTTTGTTTGAAATCGTTTGTGATTTGCAGCATGGGATGGCGAAAATTTTTGGACGCGTGCGTGGGAGGCGAAATGTTTTGGCGCTGTCCTTATATATTATAGCCACCCCCGCCTTATCTTCCATTAGTCTCTCCCCTCCCCACGGTGAGCTCTGGCGATCGCCCTCGATTCCCTGGCGACCGCCCTCGATTCCCCGGCGACGAGGAGGAGCGACGCGCAGGACCCATGCCGGTAAGTGATCAATTGCTTGTCGCCTCCCCTTCCTTGTTGCTTTAATGGCTCTTAGTGGTGACCGTGATTTTCTTGTGAATGAATAGATCAAGATAAGATTGCGGATTTTGAGATAAAGCCCATCAACATCGATAGTGAGCACCTCGGCATCCCTAACTCCAAGTACCAGGCCATCGTCCACCTCTTCGTCATGGACTTGTTTTCTTCTCTGGACACAAATCCGAACCCGAACAGATTTCGGTTTCGTGCACTGTCTGATAAAACAACCATAACTTCTGCATACGAACTCGGATTCGACGTTCTTTGGCTCGTTGAAAGCTAACGAAAGTTAAATCCAAAATCCATAAGTCCAAGTCAAATTCACTCGTGAGGCTCGAAAAATGAAAAATCCAAAAAAAGGTCATTTAGCGCTCAAAAACGACCTCCAAGTTTCAAGACATGTTTTCACCATTCGCTCACCATCCATTTGAGTTTTCTTTCATTCTAGATTGTATAATCAACCATATGCGATACTCGGGTCTAACTTTCCAAAGAATTGATTGGTTTGGCTCAGAATTCGATATTTTTTTTTTTGCAATAGAAAAAAACTATCACAAACGGTTCTGAACAAGAACCGTCTATGATAGTCTATTATCATAGACGGTTCTGAATAAGAACTATCTGTGATAATCAATTATCATAAATGGTTATTGTTTAGAATCGTCTGTGATAGCTTTTTTCACAGATGGTTCAAAAACCGTCTGTGATGACTTATGTCATTACTGACCCATAAAGTCAGACGGTTCAGAAAAACCGTCTGTGATAACAATTTTGAACCATCTGTGATAACCTTTTCTATAGTAGTGAAGGAGAATTAATTTGAACTGTCTGTGATGACTCATGTCATTACTGACCCATAAAGTCAGACGGTTTAGGAAAACCGTCTGTGGTGACGATTTTAAACCGTCTGTGATAATCTTTTCTGTAGTAGTGAAGGAGAATTAAATTTCCATTATAAACTGGTTTGAGGTTCATAAGCATAATATAGTGGGCCTATATTAAGTGGGTCTCCTTTGGCATAAAGTCTGACTTTAACCGAAAAAAGTTAACTTGGTCAAAAATCCTCGTCGGTTATAATTTCTACGGTTGGTTAGTAATAAGTTGTGGCATGTACGTGTGAGACCCATACGCTCATTTGAATATTTCCCTATTACCTTATATTCCCTCTGTTACAAAATATAATTAAGGTATATAGTTTGTTCAATTTTGTTTTAAATTATAAGATGTGCATGTGACTTTAATGACAACTTCTCTCATTTGGCCTCATATTATATTCCCGCACCCTTTAACATTTATGAGTAGATACCCCCCACACACTATTCTCTCTCTTATTCGCAAGACCTTAACACTAGGGATATCATGGTCATTCTCCTCCACAATTCTCTTGGTTTTAGAACTTTTTTAATCTCGGTAAGTGACCAAAGTGCGTCGTATAAAAAGGAACTTTGTGAGTACCATTTTGGACATTCACTTGTTCTATCTGATCAGTGGCGTATAACTTATGACATTATGTACTGTTTATTGGTTGCTCGGGACCTTCTAGTGAATTTTTTGTTAAATAATCCTATTTTAAAAATATTTTATTAATAATTCTTCCTAACTTTAATTCCAAATCATTTACTGTAACCCATAGCGTGGCAAAACACTCTGCCATGCCATCAATCTTGGTGTGGACAAACCTTATCACACCATTGTGGTAGTGTTGTTTTGTGACGGCACCACCGTGGCGTGGCCAAACATGTCATTTCTTGGCGTGTCGCTTTATTAACCTCCTGGCGTGGTAGTACTGTTTGCGTGGCCAAAAGGTTATATTTGAAAATAATTTGGACTTAGAGTTGTTAATGGAAATAAATTTAAAAGTTAAATAATAAAAATTGACCCTAGTTTCGTATACAATACAAACACAAACGAGCATTTTATGTAAAGAAGAGACATAGGCTACCATCCTGTTGGAGTTTCTTTGTTCCATTCTACTTGCCACCAGTCATGATGCCGAACATATCCAAATTTAAAACATGGAACATGTTAGCACATTCCATCAACATTACAGTTACAAACTTCAGCACAAACGTTTACATTTTCTAAACCAAAACACTCCTAAATCTCTAGAAAAAAAAACAGAAGCAATTCCACATTACAAAATACAAATGGGCAAGAACACCACAGCAGCTAAGCTTAGCTTAGCTAATTGACAACGGCACACCTCCTCCTGATCTCACCCTGGCTGCCGGTGAGCACGGCGACCCTGCCCATGTTCACCATGGACACCCCAAAGTCTTGGAAGAACCTCTTCTCCGACCTCATGTAGTCGTACACGAGCTCTTTGGTCACGTCATTCTTGAGCAGGGCCTCGTCGGAGTGGAACAGGCCCTTCCTCTCCACGACGAGGCGGTAGTAGGTCGCGTCGAACGTCGTCGAGCTCCCGGGCACCATCTCCAGCTGCGTCGTGTTGTCCTTGGGCTTCCTGCACTGCCGCTTCAGCTTCGCGGCGTACGTCGCGTCCAGGGTCGGGTCCATGTCGTAATGTGCGGTGAAGTTGCGCAGCCTCTTGGCGAGCGATGGGCAGTGCGAGTTCCCCAGCGCGTGGCCACCTGAATGGTATCATGTACTGTATTAATGTACTTAGATCAGGGGAGAAATCATTGAGCTGCTAATTTTCTTCAGAGACAGCTAGATTATAAACACGTCACACAAAAAAAAGAATGTAGATTTTAAACAGGTGGTTTCTGTCGTAATGAAATGTACTAATTAGAACAGGGTAATATAGAATTGGTCCTTTATTTGCGAACATTACTCAGCATGTATACTCCAAAACAATAACTCCTCTCTCTTTTTTTAATTCAGTCTTGAGGTAGCGATTGGGTAGGTCTGGTTGGATATGCTGGCTGCCGTGCAAACTCAATGCTCAGATCGATAATTTTTTGGGTAAGGAAAACAAAAAGGGGGTGAACTCAACGAACAAAATTATGCCAAATTGTAGTTATACAACCTATGGTCCAAGAAAGATTCCGTTGTAGCAAGTTGATTTTAGTTTGTATCTCGTCGCCTTGGTTTTCCAGGCAACATTTTCCACTAATCAGTGGTGATGTTAGTTTTTTAAGAAGAAAAAATAGTGTTAAGAGTGATGGATATACAAGTAACTAATAGGTTCATATGTCAAGCATGCACTTTTTAATGTCTAGAAAAAGAATGAGAATAAATTTTGCTAAATCTTTTGTTTTCAATTTCTTTGACTTTGTCACATTGAAGACTATAGTATTCTACTCTCTCTTTACTGACCATTTCTTGAATTGTGTGATGTACAGATGCACTACTCTTTTAAGAAATCATGATAAAACGAATGAGGACCAAGGTTAATTTGCCAATACGATGAACATCATGCGCTTGACAGAGTGGACCAGTGCGTCCCACATCGAATTAAAATTATTCACTGGCTTTCTATCATTTAAATTTGCAATGCCTTCTGTTTTCTTAATTTTCTTTATTTGACTTATCTCTTTATTGTTCCTTGAATGGTGTGACCTCCTACTCTTTTCGAGAAAACCACAACAATTACTTCTCGAAAGGAAGAAAAGCTTAGCAATTCTTCCTGACACGTCTCATGACTGAAGATTACCAAGGCACGTGTGGGTGTACACACTTCCATCTCATTTAAAATGAAGATAAATTCCTTTAAAAAAAAGATAATGAAAATTGTCAAACTACCTCCAGTCCAAAACAAAATAGTGATATTAGAGAGACTAATATAGAACTAATAGTGGTAAACTATGTCAAAAACTCAAATACTAAGTTCTTTCTTGTTCTATGTGCAAGGAG
Organism: Ampelocalamus luodianensis; assembly: GCA_036346255.1. Classification (NCBI taxonomy): domain Eukaryota; kingdom Viridiplantae; phylum Streptophyta; class Magnoliopsida; order Poales; family Poaceae; genus Ampelocalamus; species Ampelocalamus luodianensis. The sequence continues at coordinate 67,626,031 of CM070621.1, read as the reverse complement.
CTAATACAAGTAGATCAGATCGAAGGAAGTAATATACCCTAAGCATTACCTACGAAAAATGATTAAATGATAAAGATAGAAAACAAGTACTGTGAATTTTTTGTTTTAGTCCTCCTGTCACCATAAGCAATTTGCCATAAATCTCTATCAAAATATCTATTTGAATACGGAGATTAGTACCAGGAACGGATCGAGTCGATCAGTACCTGCTAGAACAGCCAGATCCTTGAGGCTGAGGCCCTTGGAAGCAAACCTCTTGATCAGCTTCTGGATTCCATCGAAGGAGTCGGGCAAGTTCTTCACCGCTTCCTTCGCGCTAGACGCGCGGCCGTCTCGCCGGCCGGTCTCCACCTCGTAGAAGTTGCCGTCCTTGCTCCACCCTCCCTTGGTCACCACCTTCGTAGCCTAGTTAATTAAACAACACAACAACAATTATACTAAACTAAACTAGCTCGATGCTCGGTACAACCAGCAATATTATCCATTTCTCGAAGGAATTGACCATGAAAGGAAGCTTACTAGCGAGACGGCGTCTCTGGCGGCGATGGCGAGGATGTCGGCGCAGGAGACGGTGCCGGGGCATTTCTTCTCCAGTTTCTCTTTAATAGCGTCAATAATGTCGAACGCGTCCAGCGTGTGGTTCGGCTTGGCGTCCTTCTCCGCCTTGTTCGTCTTGGTCGAGTTGATGAGCACCGATCCGTCGCAACCCTGTACATCGATTGATCGGAAGAAACATTGACATGATATCACAAAGTGAGTTGAATAATTGAAACATCACTGTATTGTTAATTTGCTCATTTTTGCACTCCATGATGGATAAAAGCTTGTTTTGTGAGGTAACGAAAGGACAGTCAAAAGAAGATTTGACACTCGCCAGTGGAATCTTTTCTTTCTATTTTATAGATAAAGTTCCAGAGTCACTTTTCCGGACAAGTGTGTGAATGAATCATTGGAACCAGCTTAGGATACCGTTGCATTTCAAAAGGCAATCAAACAGCATGTAGAAAGGCCCATTTTTTGAATTAATCTACTTCATCTTATCCTCTCTTCCTTTTTATTTTTCTCCCTCTCTATCTTCCTCAGTTCACTAACTAATGCAACCTTTGAATCAGTAAAGAAGACTATACTCTGTCAGCATATCAAGACACGAAAAACATTTTACCCGGACGAAGCAATCGTGGAAGTGGAGCCTCAGCAACGGGGCCGTGCACGTCGGATCGTCGTCGACGGCCTCCGCGACAACCTTGCGGATGATTGCCTCGGCGCCGGGGCATGACTCCTTGTAGAAGCCAATCTTGAGCTCTCCATAGCCATGGGCGGGAGCAACCAGCAGCAGCAGCAGCAGCAAAGGAAGCAAGAACCTGAGAGGAGGAAGCTCCCACACTGCCATGGTAGTATACAGCGTTGCAAGGCTGCAGCTTGTCACACCAACACTTGTTAAAAATCTATATATTCTGCTTCCCTTTTTTGGTGGCTCGAGCCTCACATGAGCAGGCAGCGAGTGGCCGGCGTGTGTATGTTTTATATAAAGTGATGGGAGTGTGGATGCCATCTACGAGATCTAGGGGAGCGTTAATAGCGTCGTTTTTCCGGGCTGTCAAGGGCATGGTGCCATGTGATTGGGCATGGGTTTCCGGGTTTTTAGTGGGGTGATAATGTGGTGAAGATGTTAACCTAACAGTGCTGTAACACGTACGAACGGAAACAAATACGAAATGGCATCAACGAGTCATTAAGAGCATATACAATACAGCGTATACAATACACATGCTTAAAGGGATGCTTAGCAAATAAAAACTGAATATTTTTGTCACGCATGATAGATAAAATATTTATTTTGTAGTATCTATACTTAATTAGGTATCGGTGATTAACAGTTGCTTATGTATATACTTATATCTAATAAAAAATAATACAATCATTTAAGTACTTACAAAAGAGATGATTGCATACGAGAAAATGACTTTTATATGAGTGCTGGATGATGTAACTATATTATCTCTCTTAAACACTTATGTATCTTCCATTGTACGTGTCCTAACAACAAGGCCTTTAATATATTGGGGAGGAAATTTTAGAGAAGCTGTTTACCAGTGATATACTTGTAGGGCAGTTGGGGTGAATGTTGCAGTACATGTTACGTATGTGCTTACTGGTAGCTTAGTATTTTGTATAAATTAATTGGGAGCGCTTAATTAGTCGCTGATTATTACTATACTAGTCGAAGAACAGAACAGCCAGTCAGTACATCGGATTACAAGGACCCAACAACCCAAGTGCGGAGCACGTGGGGTCGGGAGGTTTGCTATTGCTATGGGCAAATAATTTGGGGATCTTCTTGGTCTTATCTGGTTGAGTTGTTTATGGGCACATTTGACCAAGTTTTTACCTCTGTTTATCGTCAACGAGGGAAAGTATGTGCTTGGGATATGCACAATATTTTAATTTTAGATTTTATTATTAGGAAAAAATCACAGATAACTAGAGACGTATAAAAACAATACTAACAGCATACAACACATTGTACTTCGAACAGAGTCCTTTGGTCGCACAAACAATTTACAATCAGGTTTGATGAAGAACAAAAAACAGTGCAAGCTCGATGCAGTGCAAAACATAGATGAAGCAGCGAAGTGAGCGGTCACGCAGATGTGCTACACAGAAACCTTATTTCCGCCCTGTGCAAGTACTCTCTATGGCAATGGTTTGGAGACATCCGTTCACCATCCTTCCTAGGGCACATCGAGGAGAACAGACAACTCAATTCGGCGGCACAGCACAATAGCACAATTGAAAAGAGAGGAAGAAGAAGAAATGGGAGAAACTTTATTTCTTTAGCCCTAGATGTCTCCTTTGAAGGACGATACAATTTCTCTCTAGTAACTGTCTAATAAAGCCTATATTAAATCACTGGTAACTACTAATTCAAAACCAATTAATGGTAATTAAGCAGTGTTTATCACTCGATTGCACCACGGTCACGGGCTCCACCGGTGTTTTCGACCACACCGGTCTATGGCTCACCAGTGTATTTCACCACACCGGTTAATGGCCTCGACCACCGCATTCCAACCACACTCGACCATTGTAATTTGACCAGGTCTCCGACCAGTGTAATTGAGAGAGGGAGAAATGCACAGTTAGCAAAAAAGAGGTGCACTCGATTCATGGTGTGACTGCACCACGACACACGATTGCCACACGAATAAGTATGCGTGTGCATACGTGCGTATGTGTGACTTTAGTTATAGTCCTCCTCATGCCATCCTATGCCATATGTCCATGTTTTAAGGGGTAGTAAGGATTCCACCCAATAAATTGCTCTCTCATCACTTAGCTAGGTAATATAGTACTAAACCATGCATGCTTTAGAATTTTAGGAGTGATCGGGTCTTAACACTCGTGGGCCCAATTCTAACGGTACTTAGTTCTGATCTTTCCTTTCAAAGATTCGAGTACTGTTCTAGTGTCCACTACAAGAGAAAACCCTACCCAAGTCGACGTGTATACAACATTGTGTTTGGCTTTCTTTATCCAAGTCCAAGCAAGGACTCATAATATTGTTGGGCCAATCTGTAGGTGATCACTTTGTCTAGTCAATCCGCTCTCTTAGGAAAAAAATTAAGTGCAGAAGCATGGACTAGTAGTTAGGGTGTGCCACTTCATATGCAGAAGAATAAGGGCGTAAATCGAGTTTTTAACTGCTGCTTAAGTTCAGTGAGGAACAGTAGTTCCTCTCTTCCCCTTCAATTCAATGATCAAAATGCTATTCTAGTAGGGGTATGCACGAGCAACAGCGAAGTTTAGTGCAAGGGTGTACTAGTGTGAGGCCCTGATTTCAATTCCTACCCGCCGTAAACACTCTTTAAAAAATGTTTTAGAGTTCATTAAAAAAACTACCCTAGCTAGTGGATGTGTACAGTAGCGTTTGACTTCGTTTTTCCAGTAAGGGTAACAACTCATAAATGGATCTGTTGTGGGGTGGTTAATTACAAACTTATTTTTCTTAGAAGAAGATTACTTTATCAAATTAATATGCTTGCTCTTAGAAAAAAAAAAAGTAAAAGAATAAATTTCGAAGTACGGAGCAGTAGTAGCAATGCATTAAGGAAGAGTGCCACTTCCATAAGTTTGAAACTTGTACTCACATTCTTGGATTAGTTAATAAAGAAGCACCGGACAACGCTTTGTTTCCTTGACATGGGCATATTTCTTCGGAAAAACCGTTCCATTCTGATTCGTGAATACTGATGAAGAGCTTACTTTCTGGCTCTAGGGAAATAATCTAAGACAAAGTTTTGTAAATCTTCCATGCAAAACAACGAGAGATGAAACCCTTGTACAGGCAAACCAACTATGCTTATGCGAGTATCAGGCAAGGAAAACAATATCGTTTCGAAAATTTTATCGGACCCACCCATAGAACCGGTAACCGCCGGTTACCGAATATTTTGGTTAATTTTTGGATGGAATTTCTTATTTGAAATTTGAAATTTTTAGATGTAAAGACAAAATTTATCTAAATTTTGAATTAAAAATTGAATTTAGATGAAAAATAGATAAATTCAATTTTTTTTGCTTGATATAAAATTTTATCGGATCCCACCAACGTTGATAATCACCTGATGAAATTTCACTGATAGAATTTTCTATGTTACGAGATCCGCTTCTTGGGATCGACTGCACGCACCACCCAGACAGCGCTTCAGTGATCGGTGGAGTGGATAAACTCGTCTCAATAAGAAAAGCAGTTCGGTCGCACTGTTGTTTTACTGTCAAAACTAGCCATTTCTTCACTTTCACCACTGCTGTCTGCCAGTTGCCAAACAAGACATCATCGTAATCCACTGAATGCAAATAGGGATAAGAAAATGAAGCGATTGAACATTCAAAGTATGGCTACTGACACAAATGGAAGCATCTAAATTGGCCATACAAAAATGGTTTTACTATTCTTTTTCTAAAAGAACGAAAATGCTAATTTGCGGATACATGCATCTGTGCTGATCAACACATGTAGGTTCCGAGCGTTGTCCGTCAGTTGGGATCCATCCAATCCACTCCACTACGTCTGCCCTCCTCCCTCATTCTTTAGGATTTTATATTGTTCATCAACCGGATCTATACAATTTATAATATATTGAGCGCGGTATTACTTTATGTGAAACATTCATGGTAAAATTTTGATAATGACCTTGTGCGCCTTTTTTTAAGGCAAATCGGCCCAAAAGGGTCTAGACTTATTTTTTAGACGAAAAGGGTGTGTAGACTCTGGTCGTATCGGCAGAAAAGGTTGGTACAATCCCCATTTTACATAAATAACCTTGAACCAAATAAAAATTACAATCGGGTTCTTCGGGCTTTAAGGAGTCAACGCTCAGTCCAGATGTTGAAGAAGCTTCAAACGTTGATGCCTGGTGTCCTCACCAGAGCTGTACCGAAGGCCTAATTAAAGTTAAGACCTTTAGAATCTAGCTACCTCCAAACGGAGACAATGCAACTATTTCTAAATGGTTTTATTAGAATAGCTAGCTGAAGTTTGTTTGGCATATCTATAAGAAATGGTTCTACAATTGCAGAGTATAACATAACAAATCTAAGACCTAGCATCATGTGGATCAAATAAATTGCCAGTATCCAAATAACCATGCACTAATGTCTTACATTTCATCTAAGGTACAAAAAGATGCATGGAATTAAGAAAAACAAGATATTTCTTCTTATTATTGGATATTTCTTTACGTATACGAACCAACCGTGGGGCAACACATCTGCGCGAGCTTGGATGAGAACATAAGTGTTGTAACATCTCAATTTTAGAGTCTTTTTGAAGCTTTTAATTTAAAAGGAATCATTTGAATTTTATTGAATAATTTAAAGCTTAAAACGAAATTTCAGAAATGGAAACATTTTATAAATGAATAAAATAAATTTCAATCAAACTCAAAATTGTTTTATTCAAGTTCTTCATGTACCAAGGAGTTTTATGGAATTTTCTTGGATTTTTCCCTTCATTTATTTTTTTTTTTTGAATTCAAAAATTCTTCTGTTTTCCTTTATCTCGTGGGTCGAAGCCCATTTTTTTCTTCCTTCCTTTCTTTCTTTCTTCCACCTGGCCACCATCGCTGCCCCTGTGCCTTGCTTTGTCCCGAGCCAGCGCCCAAGCTGTGCCACCTCGTCCCCGCCGCGCGCCACGCGCCGCCCGCCCTCGCCCCGATCAGCGCCAACCGCACCGTGCTTGTGCCTGTGTCGCCTTGGCCACGCGTGCGCACTCGCGCCACGCCATGAACCATTGTAACAACCCAAATTTCAAATTACGCTTGAAAATAAAATTTAATTATTTTTCGAATTTTATGAATCTTTAAAAGCTTTTCCTTAATTATTTTAAACCCACTCGATTTCGACCACCACCTAACGCACCAACCCGAGTCTCTTCCTTTGCAGCTGATCGACCGGGCCCGCTGGTAGCCCTTCGTCTCCACGCGGCAGCGCCCTCGCCAACTCACGTGAGCGCGCGGGCCGTGGCTCACTCCGACTTCGCTAGCACGCCACCTCCGCTCGTTTCTCGCGTCGCCGCTCTCGCCATGCCACGCTCACCTTAACTCCCCACCACCTTCCTCAGCTACCAACATCGCTCATGCCCATGTGTCGCCACCCCGAGATCGTCAATGACATGTGGTGCCCTCTCTAGCGCTCTCCATCCTAACCTGTATAAAGCCCCTCTTAGAGCTCATTTCCTCGCCATTTTGTTCCTGAACCACTCTCCCTCCTCTCTTTTCCATTCTAACCGAGAGAAACCTCAAAGAAGTGAGCTCCAAGTTTTGGGCCACTACGCCTCATCGTCCTTCCTCTCTACCCGTGTCGTTTCGTGTTCTAGGACACGAGGAACTTATTCCCTAACCGGATTTTGTTTTGGTCATCAAGAGCTTTCAGATTTGAGCTTCGTCTTTATCTCCAATCGAAAGGGGCATTTCCATCATCACATCTCCTCCGGTGAGATATTTCCAAATTGCTCCATCTGAGCATCTCAAACTCTTACTGGTGCTCCCCGACTTACCATTGTCTCTCTTTTCTCTTAGGCTACCTCCTCCGTGTTGAAGCGCAGCCGCCGCCTCGGGTTCATGTCACCGAACCATCTCCGATGAGCTCCTTGACCACTCTCCACTCCGGTATGGCCCTAGTCACCTGAAGTAGCTAGTGCACTCGCTTTTTGGTTGAAAGCGTTGCCAGAACACAATTGTCGTTATCACCATAGCTTCCACTCCTTCACCTCGTCACGCTGTCGCTTCAGGATGTAGTCATACCTCCTTCCGACCACGTGTAGTCGAACATCCTTCCGACCACGTGTAGTCCAACCTCCTTCCGACTAGGACGTAGTCGAACCTCCTTCCGACCACGTGTAGTCAAACCTCCTTCCGACCAGGATGTAGTCGAACCAATGAACAGTAAAGTCCATCAAGGTGTCATTAGATATGTTTACTTTCGTCCGCAGTGTTTCCTTTGTTTGAATATTATTTGAATTTAGCTCATTTTCGCGTGTAGATTTCAACGACTCTAGGGAAACTGATTTGTTTCAAGAGTTAGATCCTCAAGCATATGAGCAAGGCAAGTTACATCTTTTGATCATATTTGAGCCCAGTATTTCAAATTATTTAAATTCTATTTTAAATTATTATTGCATACGTACTTGTATTCAAGTAATTCAAATTCCTGTTTTAAATTGTAGTTATTTCTACATTAGTATGACTAGAACATGTTATAAAATTATGCTTAGCAATGCTTAGACCTAAAATATTTGATTTAGGGAAATTTACAGCCAAAAGATTAAATATTGTCTAAAATCGTAACCATGATATTGGTTTGTCATGGAATTTTACAAATGCTTTGAAAACTGAAATAAAATTTAAAACTAATTTAGACTTTGGCGAAATGGGTGTTTGGATGATGCAAGTTTATACACGGGATCAATTCATTTTCATCATCGAACCCAGGGTTTTTATGGAAAGTTTCCCAAGTCTGTCAAGAACCGGTTTTCAAGCCGCATCTTGTCAAGCCTTATCGTACTGCCACATTTCTTGTGTAGGCGGAACTAGGCTAAATAATTTACAATATTTCACCGTGGTCGTGCTATCAGGTTGCGTAGGTGTCTTTTATGACATACTCTTATCTATTCCCACATGGCGCAAGAGGGGGCTTACATCTGGTGGATAGTTCAATCCAAAGAAAGCGAAACCTTAGCGAGGCGGGACTATAGTGAGATGGCGCATTGTAAAGGCCTTGTAATAATGATATAGTCGCACACCTTTGGTAGTATGTCCGACGGACATTATAAGTCAATTGTCCCTTGTGGGTAAAGCTGTATAACCTCTGCAAATTGTAAAACTATTCGAGTAGCCGTGTCCACGGTCATGGACATGCTGAAGCAAAGCCAATGCAAAGTTAGATTTTTTGTTTTGATTTCAAATGATTATGGATTTGTTATCCAATCGGGAAATTGGGTGGGTAACCATGTGATAGGAGGGTATCCTTCACCACTCTTGTGTGAATGTTATCTGATTATAAAACTTAAGAATTTAGAAAATAAATTTTAGTTATAGAATATCTGCTTTGAAACTTAGTACAAGTATTGAAAAAGAAAACCTTGCTTTATACAAAATCAACCCTATAAACCATCCTTCGATATACCCTCATGCATGATAATCTGTTATTGGGTGTAACTTGTGGAGTACATTCATTTGTACTCACCTTGCTTAATAAATTGTTGATTAGGAGAAGAGTATTACAAGGAGGACGAGAACTTGGACAACTAGGCTACGGCCCCAGACGATTGTCTGTGGCGAATCGTGTGGTCTACCTTATTACTTTTGCTTCTGTTGTATCTTACTTTCTGTATTATATCCTTTTGTAACACACTTAAGTATTATGAATGAATCGCATATTATGGTTATGTTATCACCTTTTGTTTGGTTGTGTACACTAGCTACGATCATGAGACTAGTGTAGCATACAGAGAAATCCGAGACCCTTCGCTCCGGGTTTGACCGTAGTGGTATCGAGTCATATCGATCAGAGGTCGTGACCTAGTTAGAATGGCCGTTAGTTGAAAACTTCAAAACTTATTTTTGTATAACAAGAAAAATAAATTGTTCTCTCCTTATCTTTGGTTATCTTTCTATCCTTACGTCCTTCATAGTATTCTTTCTTACCTGTTCTCTCTTCACCAGATTTACAACATTAAATGGATCCCTTTCCTTGTAAATTTCTACATATGGTCACACGATGATTAACCATTATGTTCAAGACCTCAAGACATAAAGCTATCAAGAGGATATCGTCACTAAAAACCGCAAACATAGAGTAGAACATTGTATATTGTTATTAAAGTTTTTCTAAAAAGCTTTTTCAGTTGGTTGTTTCATTTGGGTTGTTTTCTTTCGTTCTACTCTCCTTAGTTTCTCATCTTCTTTCCTAAGTCCTTAGAGATCCTGCAGATGGCGACTACTAGCAATAGTAGTGGCAGCACCAGCAATTAGCATAGACAAAATACAGATTTTCAAGAGCCCCCGATTCCGCTGCCACCACCCCCTCCAGCTGAAGGATCCGGTTGGCGCCAAATGATGGCCAACCAATCCCATCTAATTGAACTACTATCTCAATCGCTCAACAACGTGCAGAACTTGCAAGCAATAGTAGCAACTCAACCTGTAGCTCATGATCCACCTCCTCTAAGGGCCAACATATCTGAGTTCATGAGAAAACATCCTCCAACCTTTTCTAGCAGCACCGAGCCAATAGATGCTGATGATTAGCTTCAGGCAATCGGCAAGAAGCTGGATATTGCTCAATACACCGATTGCAAGAGAGTTTTGTTCGCCTCTCATCAACTAAATAGACCAACATCGAAATAGTGGGATAATTTCACTTAGTCTTATGCTGATGCTCAGACTATCACTTGGGACGAGTTCGTGAAGGCTTTCTGCCATGCTCACATCCAATCAGGCGTGATGACCCTGAAGAAGAAAGAGTTCCACACCTTGCGCCAAGGCAATCGCTCAGTCAATGACTATTTGCACAAGTTCAACCAGCTAGCTCGCTATGCACCTGAAGATGTTGCAACTGATGAGGCTAAGCAGGAATGTTTCTTGGAAGGATTCAATGATGATCTCTTTGTCCGTCTCATTACTCAAGACTACACTGACTTCCAATAGTTGGTGAACAAAGCTATTCGCTAGGAGGGCAAGCACTTAGAGATAGAGAACCGCAAAAGGAAGACGACAACTCAGAAGTTCAACTCTGGGGGGTTTTCCCAAGCCCTGTACCACTCAGCCACCTCAGCACAGGAGATTCCAGTCTCCTTCATCCAAAGCACCTGTGCCAGCTCAATGCCCAAGCAACCCTAGCTTCCGCAACACTTCTCCTAGAGACTAGTTTCAAAAGAAGGCACCTACCTCAGCTGCAGGAATTACTTACTTCCATTGCAATGAGTTGGGGCACTATGCCAATAAATACCCAATAAAGTAGCAACCAACGGTCCCAACCAGACCAAATCAGGAGTTCCAGCCTCTGGCAGTACTCCAGTTGCAAGGCAACCAGCTCAATTCGTGAAGGGACGTGTGAATCACATCACAACTGAAGAAGCTCAAACTGCACTAGATGTGGTCCTTGGTCCGTTCCTTGTCGATTCGATATCAAAGATCGCTTTATTCGATTGAAGCTTCAGATTCTTTTGTTTCAAATAAGTTTATGGGAAAATATAGGTTATCTATCTCTCCCTTAGTTAACTCTATATTAATCCATTCTCCTGCTCGAAAATGATGACTAGTTCCCTATGCCCAAACCTTACCTTAGAAAGATCATGAGTATCCTTCTTAGAAGACTTAATAGTCTTGCACTCCCAAGGATTGCATGTGATTCTCGGAATGGATTGGCTAGCCAAGAATCAAAGTCGATAAACTGTGCTAATAAGTCCATCACCCTCACCAATGAACAAAGAATTAAAGTAGAATTCATAACCAAGACCTCAGTTAGAGAATGTTCTATCTTGACTAGTCTGAAGAAAGTAAAGTTAGAAGACATTCCAGTGGTAAAATAATACCCGGATGTATTTCTTGAAGAATTACCTAGTATGCCACCAGATGGGGACATCATGTTCCTAATTGACCTAGTCCTAGGGACGGCTCCAATTTCAAGGAGAGCCTCAGAATGCCCGCAAATGAGTTGCGAATCAAGAAGCATATTGAAGAATTGCAAGACAAATGTTATATTCAGCCAAGTTCATCACCTATGTGGAGCAGCCAATCAAGATTCTTGATGTTGCATAATGTATTATCAGAAGCAAAGTCATCAGTTCGTGCAAAGTTTAATAGAGTAATCACTCAGAAGAAGCCACCTGGAAACGAGAAGAAGATTTGAAAGCCGAATATCCCAACCTTTTTGCTAACCAAGTCTGAATCTCGATGACGAGATCCCCTTTAAGGGAGGTAGATTTGTAACAACCCAAATTTCAAATTACAGTTGAAAATAAATTTAATTGTTTTTCTGGAATTTTATGAATCTTTAAAAGCTTTTCCTTAATTATTTTAAACCCACTCGGTTTTGACCAGCCACCTAACCAGACCGACCCGAGTCTCTTCCTTTGCCGTTGACCGATCGGGCCTGCTGGTAGCCCATCGTCTCCATGCAGCAACACCCTCGCCAGCTCACGTGAGCGCGTGCGCCGTGGCTCGCTACGGCTGCGCTAGTGCACCATCTCTGCCCCGATTTCCTTAGCATCGCACGCGTTGCCTGGCTCTCGCCTATGCCCTTGCTCAACCTTAACTCCCCGTCACCTCCCTCAGCTACTAACACCGCCCATGCCCGTGTGTCGCCGCCCTGAGCGCGTCAATGACATGCGGTGCCCTCTCTCGCATCCTCCATCCCGATCAGTATAAAGCCCCCTTGGAGCTCCTTTCCTAGCCATTTGCTTCCCTGAACCACTCTCCCTCCTCGCTTTTCCATTCTAACCGAGAGAAACCTCAAAGAAGCGAGCTTCAAGTTTCTGGCCGCCGCGCCTCATCGTCGTTCCGACTGCCACCGTGAAGCTCCTTCCTCTCTACCCATGTCGTTTCGTGTTCCAGGACACGAGGAACTTATTCCCTAACTGGATTTGGTTTTGGTCCTTAGGAGCTTTCATATTTAAGCTTCGTCTTCATCTCCGGCCGAAAGAGGTATTTCCACCACCATATCGCCTCTGGTGAGATATTTCCAAATTGCTCCCTCTTTGAGCAACTCAGACTCTCACTGGTGCTCCCCGACCTACCATTGCCTCTCTTTTCTCTTAGGCTACCTCCTTCGCGTTGAAGCGCCGCCGCCAGGGTTCACGTCACCGGACCATCTCCGACGAGCTCCTTGATCACTCTCCACTCCGGTATGGCCCTAGTCACCTGCAGTAGCTAGTGCACTCGCTTTTTGGTCGAAAGCGTTGCTGGAACACAGTTGTCGTTATCACCGTAACATCTAATCCGCTTGACCTCGTCGCGTTGTCGCTTCAGGATGTAGTCGAACCTCCTTCCGACCACGTGTAGTCGAACCTCCTTTCGACCACATGTAGTCGAACTTTAACTTTCTTCCGATCATGTGTAGTTGAACATCCTTCTGACCACGTGTAGTCCGACCTCCTTCCGACCACGTGTAGTCTAACCTCCTTCCGACCAGGACGTAGTCCAACCTCCTTCTGACCACGTGTAGTCGAACCTCCTTCTGACCAGGATGTGGTCGAACCAATGAACAATAACGTCCTTCAAGGTGTCGTTTGATAGGTTTACTTTCATCTGCAGTGTTTCCTTTGTTTGATTATTATTTGAATTTGGCTCATTTTCGCGTGTAGATTTCGACGACTCCGGGGAAATTGATTTATTTGAAGAGTTAGATTCTCAAGCATACGAGCAAGGCAAGTTACATCTTTTGATCATATTTGAGCCCAGTATTTCAAACTATTTAAATTTTGTTTTAAATTATTATTGCATGCGTAATTGTATTCAAGTAATTCAAATTCCTATTTTAAATTGTAGTTATTCCTAATACATTTGTATAACCAAATTTTGCTATTGAATTGATCATTCCTTGATACCATAGTTAAAATCTGGTTAATACATTAGTATGACTAGAACATGTTAGAAACTTATGCTTAGCAATGCTTAGACACAAAATATTTGATTTGGGGAAATTTACACCAAAAGGTCATATGTTGTCTAAAATCGTAACTATGATATTGGTTTGTCATGAAGTCTATAAATGCTTTGAAAACTGATTTAGACTAGTGCGAAATAGGTGTTTGGATGGTGCAAGTTTATGCATATGATCAATTCATTTCCATGATCGAGGCTATGGTTTTTATGGAAAGTCGCTCAAGTCAGTTAAGGATCGGTCTTCAAGCCGCATCTTACCAAGCCTTATCGTACTACCATATGTCCTGTGTGGGCAGGACTAGGCTAAATAATTTATAAAATTTCATCATGATCGTGCCATCAGGTTGCGTAGGTGTCTTTTATAACCTATTCTTATGTATTCCCATATGGTGCAAGAGAGGGCTTAAATCCAACGGATGGTTCAATCCAAGGAAGCGAAACCTTAGCGAGGCAGGACTACGGTGGGATGGCGCATTGTAAAGGCCTTGTGATATTGACTTAGTCGCACACCTTTGATAGTGTGTCAAACGGACATTATAAGTCAATTATCTCTTATGGGTAAAACTATATAACCTCTGCAGAGTGTAAAACTATTCAAATAGCCGTGTCTACGGTTATGGACATGTTGAAGCAAAGCCAATGCAAAGTTAGATTTTTTGTTTTGATTTCAAAAGATTTTTATCAAATGATTATGGATTTCTTATCCAATCGGGGAATTGGGCGGGTAGCCATGTGATAGGAAGGTATTCTTCACCACTCTTATGTGAATGTTATCTGATTATAAATTTTGAGAATTTATAAAATAAATTTTAGTTATAGAATATCTACTTTGAAACTTAGTACAAGTATTGAAAAAGAAAACCTTGATTTAAAATCAACCCTATAAGCCATCCTTTGATATACCCTCATGCATGATAATCTGTTATTGGGTGTAACTTACGAAATACATTCATTTGTACTCACTTTGCTTAATAAATTATTGATCTGGAGAAGAGTATTACGAGGAAGACGAGAACTTAGACGACTAGGCTACGCCCCCAAATGGTTGCCTGTGGCAAATTGTGTGGTCTACTTTATTACTTTTGCTTCCGCTGTGTCTTGATTTTTGTATTATATTCTTTTGTAACGCACTTAAGTATTATGAATGAATTGCATATTATGGTTATGTTATTACCTTTTGTTTGGTTGTGTGCACTAGCTACTGATCATAGGTCTAGTGTGGAATACACAGAGAATCTGGGATCCTTTGCTCCTAGGTTCGACAACCGCCGAGCCCGTCATCAATGCTCCATCATCAACACGCCTTCACTGTCTTGCCGTTCGTGTTGCCATGCGCATTCATGTTCGAAACGAAGCCATTGCCCGTTTCCCGCCAGCGTTCCCTATCGTTTCGCTCTCCGGTTTCGGCTATAGTAGGGAGCACCATGACCCCCTCGCCCGCCTCTTCATTTCGCCTCAAATCTAAACCTCTAGCTCGACTCCATTCGACCAAAACGCGCAACACCACCGTCTTCTTCCTCAAGTCCGGCCCCGTTGCCTTCACCTCAATCTCCTTCTACGATACACTTTTTGAGGAATTGGTCGCGTCACATCGTGTTCCCGACTTCATTCTACCCACCCCCACCTCGGTTCGACCGATTCGTGGCTGTGGAGCACCGCCGTCACCCCGCCTCCCCGGACCCCCTCCGGCCTCCCCAAGTGAACCAACGTGCTCCCCGAGCCTAGTCGTTCCAAACAGGCCCTAAGAATGCAGCTTCAGCACACTCCTACTCTGCCTATCTTGCTAGACCAAACAGTTTTAGCATGTGCTTGCTTGAATAACTGATTTTGGGGTTTCTAATCATACGATGTCGAGCATTGCAATAGACACTAACAAGGAATTGAGTTGGCCATTGCTACTACTGTTTCCCCACAAGTGGGTCAAGACTGAAGACCAAAGCAGCACTAAATTGGCATCCATGGAGAAGAAAGCATGGTATCTTTCTCCTACAGGGCAAGACTTCTACCAATCGTGTGAACCAAGAGAAAAGTAAGAAATATAAAGAGAGAATTATTATTGAAGAAGCTTACTTGGATTAAAAGATCCATTCCAGTGTTGTTTTCTATATTTATATGAACTTTGCAGTAGGAGACATCGTATAAGTAGTAGCTTTCTTAATCCGTCAGAACATAGTAGCACACCATTCTAACTAGGCTCAAACATTTGATACATTTAGATTTTCAAACAGATCTACAAGATATTAGCTTAGCTTGGAAATTGTTACGCTCATGTGCAATCCATTGGCTGCATCAATAAACTACAAGGAAGACAATGCATAGATCATCTGCAGCTCATAACATGCATTCCCAACGAAGGGGAATGGAATCTACACTGATGCTAGAAGAACAAATAGACATCAAGTCAAGCTTCTGAAATAGTATTTTTAACAGCCAAACAAAACAAAAGGCCTCCTTTCAAACTTTGTGATGGAGAAACATTTACCTCCAGAATAATCTAGCTAAAGACTTCATAAAACTTCTCAACGACAAGCAAACCCGAATCAATTGATTCCAGTGGGTCCTTCCGGAGCCGATGCCTCAAGCAGTTGGGAATAACAGTGGCAATGTCGTCCACTATGACAGTATCCCTTCCTTTCAGTGCAGCCAAGGCCTTGGCAGCCCTATTAGTCACAATGTCCCCTCTCAATCCATCGACGTTCAACTCGGCACACACCTTGGATATCTTAACACGAAGATCATGGTCGATCTGCACAGCACCAAGATTACTCCGAGCGGATGAAATCTGCTGCTGGAGCTTCTCTTGCTCCTCCAAGTAGGACTCCCGGAACGCTTTTGGGTCCCTGTCGAACCGAGCTCTCTCTCCACAATCTTAACCCTTAGCTCCGCATCCCTGACTGTACCAACCTGTGCGTGCATTCCGAACCGGTCCAGCAACTGCGGCCGGAGCTCCCCTTCCTCTGGATTACCGGACCCAATAAGGATGAAACGCGCTGGATGGGAGATGGAGATGCCCTCCCTCTCCACCGTGTTCCACCCAGACGCAGCAGCATCCAGCAGAACATCCACCAGATGGTCATCGAGCAAATTGACCTCATCCACGTACAGTATCCCCCTGTTGGCCTTGGCAAGCAACCCAGGCTCAAACGCCTTGACACCCTCGGTGAGCGCCTTCTCAATGTCAATCGTGCCGCACACCCTGTCCTCGGTGGCGCCGAGGGGCAGGTCGACCATGGTGATCTTGGCCGTGGACACGGGAAGGTCGTCGCCCTTCAGCACGCGGTCACGAACCTCCGGGCCCATGACCTCGGGGTCGTCGGGGTCGGAGTTGAAAGGGTCACCGATTACGACGAGGATGTCCGGGAGCAGGTCGACGAGGGAGCGCACGGTGGTTGACTTACCGGTGCCACGGTCGCCCATGATCATGACGCCGCCGATCTTGGGGTCGATGACGTTGAGCAGCAGGCAGAGCTTCATCTCGTCCTGCCCCACGATCGCCGCGAAGGGTACACCGGCCGCTGGCTCTCCTTCGCGCCCGCCGTCTTCGCCTCCTACACACATTACAGCAAGAACAGCACGTAACCACACAACCTCGTCTCGTATTGTAAGTTTGACGGATTTAAGAGCTTGGAGGGATTGGATTACCTGCCCGGCGGCGGAGGGGGCCGCCACATTGCAGACGGTGAAGCGGCCGCGGCGGAATCCCCTCTTGGACGGAATGCGGGCTGCGTATCGATTGCCCGGGAGATTGAATTGAGAGTTCTCGGAGATTCGACATTCGTTCTTTCGAAAACACATGAAGGGGAGAAGATGTTACCTGAGAAGGCGGCGATGGCGGTAGCGGTAGCGGAGGCGGAGAATAGGGCCGGCGAGGCGGCGGGAGCGGAGGCGGAGGCAGGGGAGAAGGTGGAGAAGGGGAAGCCATGTGGGAGGGAGAGGAGAAGGAAGGGGGAATGGACGGCGAGTGGTTTTAAGGGGAGAAGGGGATAAGAGGGGGATTGGGGGAGATGGATTGGGATAGGCCGAGGGAGATGCTGTAACTGGAGGCAGGTTTGGACTGGAGGCAGTCAGTCCGCAGTTCCGCACGCAATCCTGAAGCCCAGAGTCTTTTCAGTTTCCAGCGTAAAACTGGACGTCCGGAAGCCCACTTGGCATATTGTATCTCATGAAAAGTTAAAGGGGAAATGCTCAAATATGCAAAAACAGTATACTTACTAAGGTTTTATAATTAAAACATCACGAACTGGCCTTTTTTTTATGCATAAAAGCTTACCTTTTTATGGCCCTGTTTGTTTCAGCTTCAGCTTCCGACTTTTACCCGAAGAAGCTGGAAGCTGAACCAAACGGCTGGCTTCTCTCAGCCGCTTTTCGCCGAAGCCGCTTTCATGTTGTACGTGCGGAAGCCGGAAGCGGGAAGCCGCCGATTTACCCCCGGACTTCGGGGGTAATTACCCGCCGAATGCCATCCAATAAAACCCCTGCTGCCTCCCCTGGCACGCCCGCTCAACTCCCGCACGCGCCTTCACCTCCCATGCGCCTTCTCCTCCCGCGCCGGCGAGGCCGAGCCGCCCTCCTCCTCCCCCTCCCCCTGCCCCCAACGCACCGCCACCCTCCTCCTCCTCCTCCCCTGCCGCGCTGGTCCTCCTCCCCCTAGCGGCCGCCGTCTTCTCCCCCGCCCAGATCTAGATCTACCCAGATCTGGGCGCCTCCGCCTTGGCTCCTCCGATCTCCCCCTTCTCCGCCGGCTCATGCCGCCGCAGTCCACCTCCCCCGACGCAGCGCCCTCCATTCCTCCTCCCCCGAGCCACCCTCCACTTCTCCTTCGGTTCTATCCCCTCCACGCCCCCTCTTATCTCCTCATCGCCACCACCATGCCCACAGCCGCCGCTCTCTGCGCCATCGCGGCCTCCTCCCTCGGGCGCGCTGTTCCCCACCTTCCGTGCCCTCGCTGCTGCGGCGTACCCGCGGCTCCTCCTCGCGTTCCACCGCCGCGACCGTCGCGGACCCACAGAGGGCCGTGCTAGAGGAGCAGCAGCAGGTCCAGTACGACGATGAAGATGATCAGCAGCTCCGCGCTACGGTATCATTTCCTCGTTTCTGTTGAATTTGCCCAAGGGAACGGGCCAAACGGTGAAGATTGCAGTTCTCACGCAAGGTGGTCGTGATTGCATGTTGTTTGCAGATAATTATTGCGGAATTCATGTCGATTCCAGTCTATGATGTGTGGGTTGATCGGATCCATGTACTAGTGGTGGTCTGCGTGGTAGTTCTGTTTGGCTATATCTTGTCACAAAGGTTGGCGATTGATTGAATTGGAGGCCATATTTGGAGGCTATTGGTTATTCAGTACTGTCTTGCTCGAGCTATCATTTGTGTCTATCAGAGTGCACCAACTTGATTGGTCAATATGGCATTTCCTCATAAAGCATCACTTAGTGTTCTATCACAATGAACACTATGTAAAATCATCATTGAAAACATTGGGAGCAGTGCAATTCATATTGGTTGGGAGGAAATTTGTTCTTAGGGAACCTGTAAGCAGCTTTCAATCAGTCTATTATGTTCATGATGTTTCTACTTCTGTTCATATGCATAAGATGTCTTGGGCATATGGCTTCGGTGTTATTGTTTGGGCTGGTCATGGTGCATGAGCTTGTTCAAATAAGCATGACCCTTATACATTAGTGATTGTCTAATGTCTTTGTAGGTGAGAAGATAGATGAAGCAAGAGCTGCAAGAGCTGTCATGAAGTTCTTCAATTGAAGTTTACAAAGTATATAATGTGATTGACATCGAGTATATAATTTGTCCATGATGTCTTGTTCTTGAGCTATACCTTCCAGATTAGATAAAATCAGGCATTGCTTTCTTAACTAGATTGATGCACATGCTGAGCTAGTGTAGAATTCTCTATGTCTGAATTGCATGATGATTGATATAGTGTATAATGTTTTGATTCTACAAACTGAATGATAAATTTCCATCTGATAGTTTCCATCAGTAGAATATGGAATATGCAGAATGATTGATAGTTTCCATTTGTCTCCATATATTTAGAATGACCGATAGTTTCCATTTGTTATATGAATATGGAATATGCAGAATGACTGATAGTTTCCATCTGTCTCCATATATTCTTACATTAACAGACTTAAACAAAGTGCCTAACACTGCCGATGCCGGTCCCAAACCGGGAAAAAAGTGGAGGGGCATTAATTGTTCCTGTTACACATACAGCTAAATTGATACAAATTATCTATAATTACCTTCACTGATTGTTATTGCAATGTTTAATGTTTGTGTCTATGTAAAAATTGTCCATAATTGCCTTCAGATGTTTGTGTTCATGTTGTTAAAATTGCTGCTACTCATGTATGCCATGGAATTGCTGACTGACTGAGCATTATCAAAATTTAAATTCTGGTAGCATGGATTTGTTTGTAATAATTATTTATTGTAATATTTATTCATTGTAGTAATTCTTTTAGTTGTATTCATAATTCAATGTAATAATTGTGTGTAATAATTATTTATGTAATAATTATTTGTTATAATAAATTTTTATTGTAATAATTGTCGTTAAATACGCTAATTATGGTTTATTGAGTTGTTTACGGTATATTGTCGTTAATCGCGGTCAATATCGGTAGTTCTCGTCAATTGCGTTAGTCGTCGTTAATAGTCGTCAATTGTCGTTAAATATCGTTAAATGTTATTAAACATTATTAATTACGTTAAACAACATCAAACAATCTATTACTGTCTTCAGAGGTATTTCAGACATTTTCTATCTCGAAAGCTGCAGCCAGCCTACCTAAAAGTCAGACAGCCAAACATCAAATCAGAAAAACTCAGCCGTTTAGTTCGCAGCCAGAAAACTCTGCAGCACAGCCAGAAACCGTTTTCGAGAAAAGCACAGTCGAAACAAACAGGTCCTATGAAATGCCACTCGAAATATTGGCTTTCATAATATGCCTCCCAGTTCAAGTTACAATTTTCAACCATGTTACGTATTCCATGTGCGTTGAAAACAATTCCTTCTAACTCCCGTCGTCCTGCCAGGTTCAAACCCGAACCCATGGACGCCAAAGCTACTTCGATCGCTCGGTAAGGTGGTGGGCATCGCGGGAAAGCCGCACCAGCCTGGTCCCCTTCTATACGCTCATCGGTGCTCCCTCCAACGTGGTGTCGATCAGCCGGTTGTAGCATTCCACGTGTGGTAAGGAAGGGCTCTGATGCAATCGCGACAAAGGACTTGGGCGAGTTCGCCATGACTTGATTGAGCGTTGCGGCGACGGCAAGATTCCGCAAGGTGGCGACGGGTGACTCTAGTAAGTTCTTGACGGCAACGATGAGTTAGTGGTCTTGCGATTTTTTTTTAAATAATATAATTTTAAAAGATATTTACAAAAATAAATAGCCATCCCAAAAATTACAAAAATATATCTCTGTCGTCGTTCAATCAGCGGCGGCGAACCTATCGCTGATTGGATCGACGGCGAGGATCCTGTCGCCTTGTCACCGCTTGAGGTATATATCACGCTTGAACCAGGCGACGAGTTCGTCGCCATTAAATCGCGATAGGTACCCCAACCCTATTCCATTTAGCCAGTTTTTTATTTTCATAAATTTTAAACGGTACCAAATCTGTTAGACTCACAATAACATTTTGTCATCGTCGTATGTTGTTCTACTACGGTTAATTTTTGAAGAATTTAGCGAGGACGATTGAGGTATTAACGATTCGTAAAGGGGAAGGTAAGTGATATTGCGATTCGCCCGGGAATTCATACACACTGATATTACAGAACTTGCAGCAGAACGTCATAACACTTAATTGAAATGATAATTCAGAACATTGGTAATAATATATTACTACTGTTTGTTTTTTCTAGTGGTCGCGACCTCAACGTCTCCCATGTGGACTGCTTCTAGTCGGGGCACCGGATGAGGTCCCCGCGGCGACGTCCGGAATGCTGATGTCTCCTTGGTCCTGAATATTTCGCGTGAGGCATGTCTTGAAAGTGTGCCCAGACTCCCTGCAAATGGAGTACTCCTTTGTACGACGTTCGGCTTCTGCCTCGTCCATATCGTTCCTGATGTGCCGTACCTGTCGCCGGCCAACCTTTCCCTTGAACCTACCAATGTCCGCGGCCCAGGTTAGTTGCTCTCAGGTGGGATGGCCAGTGAAATGGCCAACAACGGCGTAACCATACATCTCTCCACTCTATGTTTGCATCACCGCCTCCTTGGTGAAATAGTGAGAGAGGCGCGACGGGATGTTGCGCCACCGTCGAGCAGTACCATGATATGGAGCGGGCCTATGCGAAAGAAGGGCTTGTTACAAGTGCATACGCAACCATCGCAGTGTGCGTGTACTCATGGGTGATCCTCTCGCGGTTTGTCCAAATGACGTCCTTTATCCCTGCACATTATCTCGAAGCGAAGCTCTTTCGTGCCCATCTTGAATGCCCGGTGCATCTCACCTTTCTTGCTCTTCTCCTCCATGTATGTGGTGATCATGGCGGAGTAGAGTACTCTGTCATTTGTCATGGCGAGCGACGCATTGCTTGCATCTGTTAAAAATAGTTTGTGGTACATGGAGAATTGCCTCCACAATACCAACCAAAGGAGGCACTGCACCGCGCATGACCCAGCTTGTAGACCTCGGCTAGGTTGGTTGTCATGATACCATATCGAGCACCACCTGTCATGTAGCAACGACCACTTCTCCTTAGGCTCGTGCTCAATCCATCTGAGAAGCATTTCACCGCGCTCTGTCTTCCTCGTGACACTAGGACCGCTCAGCGGGTAGCCGTGGCAATGCTTCGGGGCCTAGTCGCTTGAGCGGCCCTTCTCGCCTCCCTTCTGTGGGTTTGGGTCCGGTCATCTA
The DNA here is from genome assembly GCA_036346255.1 of Ampelocalamus luodianensis. Taxonomy (NCBI): domain Eukaryota; kingdom Viridiplantae; phylum Streptophyta; class Magnoliopsida; order Poales; family Poaceae; genus Ampelocalamus; species Ampelocalamus luodianensis. The sequence continues at coordinate 67,603,975 of CM070621.1, read as the reverse complement.
GAATCTTTCAGAGTGTTTTGAATTTCCCCTGCTGGTTCTGGTTGCACAGCCACTTGAATAGGTTCATCAAGTCCTTGTTGCGGAACTGCTTATAGAAGTTTGCACCCAAGTGTCTCATGCACCACCTGCTCTGTAGATTCGGCCATGGAAGTGATACGTTCTCTCCTCGTTGTAGCTGAGTTATTGCACGTAGTAGGTCTGCGTGCCGATCATGTATGAGGCATACGTTGGGACGGTCTTGCACAACAAAAATCCTCACATTCTTTAGGAACCACAGCCAGCTATCCGTGTTCTCGCTTTCAACAAAAGCGAATGTCACGGGAAGAACTTGATTGTTTCCGTTCGTCGCTATTGCAGTCAGTATATGGCCCTTGTACCTCCCAGTCAGGAATGTGCCATCGATGCACAAGATTGGACGACAGTGCCAGAATGCATTGATGCATGGACCAAAGGCGAAGAATGCTCGCTGTAGTACCCTCTTATTTGGCCACTTCGGATGCGTAGCGTCTTGAATGTCGACATGAGTGCCGGAATTCCTGTCTTATATGACTTGGAGTTGCCTAGGGAGGTTGTGGTAGGAATCCTCGAACGTGTCGAACCTTGATTCCAATGCCTTCTGTTTTGCCCTTCAAGCCTTGGCATAACTGATAGTGTACTAGAACCTTGCCTCAATGGCCCGAATGATGTTCCGTGGCTCAAAATCTAGATTATCCACAATCTCACTATACATGAGATTGGCGATGAAGCCTGATGACAGATTCCAGTGGGACTACACTGACTCACCGACGACGCATGTGTGAGGGACCACTATAGAGCACTTCTAGTAGATGTCCCACTTGGGCTGAAATGCGTACACGCGCCAAGAGCATCCCTCTATGCCACACTTCACGTCGTAGCATCTTGGGGTAGACTTGACGATGGTGAATGTGCACCGCACCGACAATGCCCAGAATTTGACCGCATCCTGCACGGCCTCCTTGCATTTGTACATAGCTTCTAGTCTGACTTCGCTCTGGTCGTACTCCCATGGTACACGGGAGCCTTCGTTGACGACGAGGTTCTCGAACTGGTATGTGTTCCACTCGGATGGAACCGCCTGCTGGTCCGCATCATCCTCGTCATCGGAACCTTCATCTTCGGACAATGCTATGTAGTCCTGGTCTTTGAGATCCATCCTTTGCACTAGGTCTTCCATCTCCTCACCCTCATCAACAAGCCCACTACCTTGTCTCACCGAAGGAGCTACTTCGGCATAGTCTTCACCGACGGCATCAGCAACCCCTTGTCCTTCAGCCATTGTGTGCGCCGGGCTGGAGTCCCCAATTTTTTTCCTCGGTGTCAGCAACCCCTAATTGTTCAGATACGGATGCTGGAGTGGGTTTGGCATAAGCTTGGACCAGAAGGACCAATTTCCATCTTCTCTCCCTCGCCATGCGTACATACGACCGCCATAAATTTGTTCTCTTTAGTTGCACTAACTCCCAATACGTGGACTGTCTTGCCCAGGGGGCAAGGCAACTCAATGTCAGATCGTACACATCATGGTTCACTTGGAACGTGTGGAACAACCACAACATCACAGCGCCGAATGTACGCTGCTCAGGTCTTGGTAGGGGCACGTCCACTGACTGGAAATAACTCAAATCAATTCCCTCAGGACCCTCCATAATAGTCCCTCGGCCATAGTAAATTTTGAAATTGGCGACGTCAGACATATTTGACGCACTACAGTGTAAAGAACATTTACACGATGAACTACATATCTAAAACTAAATAGCCCACGAAAAAAAGTATGTAAAACGTACTTCACTACATAACCGTACATCAAAAACTATGTAATCCATTCTGTTAAAAAAATTACCCGAGAGGTGGGCAACTGGACGAACAACGTTTCGCTAGCTTTTCTCCTCCTCTCTCTTCTCTGCTTCTCTTTTTCCTGAATAAAACTAAGTCCTATGTGGAATTTTGAGGGTTTCAAGAGGGTTTTATAGGGGTTAGGGGCTTGTCGCTAGTTTAAACGGCGATAGCTTCACATGCTTGATTGAACTAGCGATAGATAGCTCAACCGGCGACAAGGGGTTCAGCGGCGACAACGATTCATTTTGTAACTTTTGCGCGGCTATTTATTTTTGTAAATATCTTTTAAAAATTGCAACCTGTTCCACGAGCGATGTGAAGTGAAACCTAAACAACTTGCTTTGTTTGTGATTTTCGCAGAATTACAACGATACGAAATGGGTTAAACTTGTTTGGAGAACATTTGGGAAATGAAGCAACAATAACAACACGACATTTCATCGGACAAGGGGTTACATGGCACGCAGATAATGAACAGAGGCGGTACACGCATGCCTTTAGAGAAATAGAAATACATGGGATATGTGGACGAATAGGGTAGAACTACTGCGTGGAACGTGGCCATTTGCCCTTGCGGCCCAGCTCGACGTTGTACTCCTCGCCTTGCGTCCTGAAAATCTAGCTCGTCTGGTCACGTCCTCAGAAAAAACTGGCTCGTCGGGTCACATCGTCCTGAAAAGCTAGCTCGTCTGCTCACGTCGTCGTAAAAAGCTGGCTCGTCAGGTCACATCGTCTTAAAAAGCTAGCTCGTTTGCTCATGTCGTCGTAAAAAGCTGGATTGTCGAGTCACATGGTCCTGAAAAGCTAGCTCGTCTGGTCACGCTGTCCTAAATAGCTGGCTCAAGAAAAAATGAGATATCAAAACACGAGACTACCATAATAATAGTTGCACACAGAATAATATTTACATAGCTACCATTACTGATATTTACAGAAATCAATATCTACTAGTGTCCCCTCTTGGGGCGCACCCCACGTGTCGCCCCGGGCCTCGCCCGTCGCTGGTGCGAGTACGTCAAAGGGTCAGGCTGTCTGACTACCCGACCCAAGCGAGTAGCCTGCGGTGGTGTCGCTAGGGGCTGCTCCTGCGTCGGCTGGGACGATCTCGGCGCACCGTGCAGCTGAGAAGCCTCCAAAGAGAACTGGGTGTCACGCGGATCCTTGAAGAAGTCCTCGATGGGTGCTGATAGGTCTGCATCGTCTGACGACAATGCATCGTCCTCCCAAGCCGTTCCTGCGAAGTATTACGTTACAAACGTAATCATGACGAAAAGGACATTACGCAAGCAAACAAGCAAGCTGAATTTACCTGGCCCGAAGATGTGCTCGGACGACGCGGCATACTCCTCCCCCGCGTCGGGTGGGCGAGGACCTGTAACAGAAGATCATCGTTACTAACTTGTGAGGTTCGAAATAAAGAAGCGATATGAGCGTGTCCTACTCACCTCCGACATGTCCCGCGGTGCTGTGGATATCATGGGGATATGCTCATGATCTTAGGATGATGTGTCAATTGGCAATGATGTTGAAGGTTTGCGGAATCACGAGTTTCGGCAAAGTTCCGGTTCTACGCCGGTCTCGGGCGGTCGGGCCGCCACGTGGCGGTCGACCGCCCATGCCTCGGTGTTCTCTTGGCGATCGGCCGGCCAGTCGGCGGTCCGACCGCCCGCTGAGCGATCGGACCGGCAAGTTGAGTGACTCGAGTTTGGTGGGCCAAAAATAGAGGTGTAGGCAAGTGAGGAGATTCTCACCGCACTTGGTCCCATAATTTTGGAGCTTCGATCAAAAGTTCTATTCGTTTTAAATTTCCAGAGAGGTTGCGGATTTCACGTTGAAATTTCTTAAGTCCTTTTGTGGCGGTCGACCGGCCATACATTGGCGATCGATCCGCCAAGGTTGGCGATCGACGGTTTTCACTTAAGTCGTTGTGGGGACCCGGTTTATTCGGCTTGTCTTTGCTTAACCATCCACTTGGTCCTAACGGTACAAATCAAATAAACCAAGCCTCGAGATATGTATGCTTCCTAAATGCGACATACACACCGTTACAAAATTATGCACCAATTCCATACATCACAATATAACAAGCCTAGCAAAAGACGTACAATATAGAGTTATTACACGAGAGGGCCGACTGGCCAGCAACAACAAAGTAACATTAACAGCGGAAGCAAAGTGCCATAAGATGGCTATAAATAAAATCCAACCGGTTAGCCATAACCCACAAGGCAACCGACCGGGCCGCCAAGCTAGTCGTCCAAACCACAGCGATTCTCACAAAAGTCGATCCCTTGGGGATCCACTTCTTCCTCTGCAACAAAAACATTAAGCATAGCATCTGAGTACAAAAATTGTTTTTGTACTCGCAAGACTGACGTGTGGAATAGCAGACCTATCATTATACTACATGCAAGCTTATTTAAGTGGAGGTTGTATGTCTCTTTTTGCACAAAGCCAACTTTATTTGTAATAATGTAATACATTTAAAAGCAAGTTTGCAAATCAGTTTTTAATGTTGAAATAACAGCGGAAATAAAGATAAATACAAGTAACCACCTGGAAGTGACTATCCCAAAAGTCACCACAACATAGCACGAATCCCTGATTCGTACCACCCATCAAGTTTTAATTAAAAAGTTGTAGTCTAGTTCTCACGGGGCGTATCCGAGCGTGTCCATAACCTAGGACGAGGCTATTCGAATAGTTTTAAACCTGAGGGGTGTACCAATGTACCCACACTTCGATCGCCTTTTGCCAAGCTATTACACACTTCCTTTGGTATGCGGCACGGCTAAGTCCTCTGAGACGTTTCCAATGGAATCGTTAATTAAGAGTCGCACGTATGGGGTTAACCCTTAGTGACCAGTGGCGAAATGAGCCACTAGGACCACACGTTGTGGTGGAGTCAAGCAAAGCCGGGAGTCAATAGTTACTAGCCGGACATTACAAGACCCCGGTCGGGGTGGAGGACCTAGAAAGGAACCACCCCGGTCACGCCTTTGTGATCCTTTTTCTCTATAAACTACAGCCAGCGACTCATTAATTAATGCCTCCCAAAGTACTAATTCAAGAGAGGTCCCATACCCTCTAGTGTGGTTAGCACGCAAAAATGCTCGATCACGGTGGCGCAAGTAACTCGGTCCTAATGACCCGGGCACCATTCGATCACACCCAAAAGCACACCAACATACCATTGTGCCCAAGTCTAAATCATTTTGTTTTTCAGTTTTAGTTTTCATAAGAAGACATGGCACAAGGCCAAAATCATAAGTGATAATAAGTTTTATGTGATCAAGGTTATCGACAAGTCGATAACGCCCATTTCTACGGAAACTAAGCATGGCTAAGCAATTAATTCGCAAACTACTAAGTGACAAGAGCTCATCCAACGAGCTCTAAATCACAAAGAATAACCTAGGCTCATGGTAGTAAAGGATAATCATTTGCTTAAGGAAATGCATCTACTAGGTAAACTAACGACAATAGTTTAACACAAACTAGCAATGCATACATAGAAGTTGCAAACAAAATAAATACTTAAAATAAATGGGATTAACATGATCAAACTGCTTTTTGGCTGCAAATGCTCAATTTGTTGCTGAGGATCACTCTCAAGGATAACACAATCGTCGGAACCTCCGAAAGAGCGAAAAAGAATCGATAAGAACGAAGAACACCAAACAAAACTCAAAGCAAAATACATCCAAATCCCAAGAAATTTATACAGCAGTTAGGGGTTGATTTTAGACAATTTTAGAAACAAGAATTACTTCATTTGGACTAAGCATGAAAAAGTTATGACTAATCTAAGTTCTCTCATTTGAAAAATCATAATTAAATTAATTTGATTCTTGTTCATGGTGAAAATTTCTAGAATGATCTGGAATCTGAAATTTTTATGGTAGGTAGATAAGGTCATCCTAACAACGGCAAAACTGAGTTTGCACAAATAGGAGTTGAAATTAAATAGTTATGATTTTTCTAAGTTCTAAAACTAGTAGATCATTAATTTCGGTGGCAAGGATCATATGAAGACCTACTCTAAATTACAGTACATTCCTAGTAGGTTTTAACAAAACTTAGTTTGCTCAGTTTGGAAATACTGAGAAAAAGTTATGCATTTTACAAATTTCCAATGAATTTCTAAACAACTATTTTCACTAAACAAGATCATGCAGTTTAAATCATTTTACGCTACAAAACATTGCCTAAATTCATTTTCAACTAAAGTTCATACTCTATGAGCTACAGCAATTGGAATCATTCAAAGCGGAGCTAAAATGACAAAGTTATGCTCTTTTGAAGTTGGAAACATTAAAAGACTTAGAAAGTTTGAGCTCGGGAGGTCCAGGATAGGCGAGGAAAAGGAGAGGTCGTGGGCGTTAGATCAGGTCCGACGGCTTACGAGCTCAAGCACTGGCGCACACAAGACCTCCTCCCGCACTAGGGAGGTGCGACCGTTGAGATCGGATCCAACGGTCACGACCGGTGCATGCACAGCGCGCGCAAAGGAGGTCTTCGCGCTTGGTCAGGTCGTGGCCGTCGGATCAAGATCTGCGGTCCCGATCACTAGGGAGGTCTAGAGGTCAACGATTGAGCAGGCGAGATCTTAACGGCTCGATCTCCTTAGGAGGTCTGGGCGGCTAAGATCAAGCGAGGAGGTCCTTAACGGTCAAGATCTCACGGGGAGGTCACGAGCGGTTGGGATTTAACCGAGGAGGTCATGGATGGCCAAGATCTACTCGGGGAGGTCCTAGCGGCGGGGTTTCAACGGAGGAGATGCGGGCGGTTCGGTCGAGCCTAGGGAGGTCTGAGCGGTCGGTCGAGGCGGAGGAGGTCCAAGGCTAAGGACTTTTCAAAGGAGATCTAACGCTCGCATCTAAATCCGGGAGGTCGTGAGCGGCTAGGATTGATCTTAAGAGGTGCAGCGGGGTTGTCGTTATAGAAGACCGTGGGCGGCTTTTACAAAGAGGACCCCGAGGTGGTCTGAGGTGGTCTTTGCAAAATGACCAAGGAGGTCTTTTGCAAAGACGACCGAGGGTGGTCTTGATAAAAAGCCGGGTGGTATTTTGCAAAGAGGACCTCGGAGGAGGTCTTTGCGAAGAGGACCCCAAGGTGGAGGGTGATCCTAACGATCGGGATTTAACCTACGGCGGTCTTTAACGGCGAGATTTGAGATAAAGGAGGTCCTTTGCATGCGGGGAAAGATCTAAACGGCTAGGATTTAGCCTGGTGGTCCTGGGCAGTTAGGATCAACTCTAGGAGGTCTGGCGGTTATAGTTTTGCAGACCGAGATCTAACTGGCTAAGAGCTAATCCCGGGAGGTCTTTTAACGGCGGAGATTACTCTAGGAGGTCTTGGGACTTAGAAATTTACACTAAAAACCTTCTACGCCCGATCGACTTAGGGTGGTCTTAAACGGTTAAGATCTAACTAGGGGAGGTCTTACACTTAAGGGTTTTCACGGAAAGGATCTAAAGGTCCAGACCTAACACAGGGAGGTCCTCAATGGTTGAGATGCGCCAGAGGAGGTCGAGGAGTGCCGGCGGCGTGAGCATTCACCGGAGGCGGAGGAGATGGCGGCGCACGGATCTCGATCAACCAACGAAAGGAGAGGTTAGGATAGGTTACGACGAACCACAAGGTGGTCCGAACCACACGATGGGGCGGAGGAGGCTTCTGGAGTGGAGAAGACAGCTCCACCTACGGCCGCAAAACCGAAAACCCAAATCCATTTGCTCCCGGGAGGCAACCAAAAGAAAGGTTAAGGCTCAAGCAGCGGCGACCAAAGGTGTACAAAGGGGTAAGAATAGTGCAAGAGGTCCACTTTGGAACAACGTCACCGAGGAGAGCCCCGGCTCGAAAATGGCGGGCGAGAGGCACTCGGTGGTTTCGCACCAAACTAACCACGAGAGGAAGGCTGGAGTGCCGGGGATGTGAAGGAGCTTGAGGAGGACCTCGGAGGTGCCCAAGTAGCGGTGGCGATCGAGCTCGAGGACGAAGGTTTAATGGCGATGGGACAAAGGGTTACGCGCGAAAACGAGGCGAGGAGGCGGTAAGGTCGAGCAAAGCGCGACGCTTGTCAATCGAGGGCTCCGAGCCGTTGCGGGCCCCACGGCGATCGACCTTTGCCGCTCACTCACTGCGCCGCGCACGCCGCTCTCGGCGGAAGAGGAAGAAGAAGAACGAAGAGGGAGGTCGGGGTGGTGCGTGAGCGTTGGATTTCAAATCAACGGCTCACACACGGACCGTGGTCGAGCTCGGTGCGGCCTAGTGACTCGACTCGAGCGAGTCAATTGGTGGAGTCGACTCGAGTCAGTCGACTCGCACCTAGGGTTCAAAATTTGAGTCCCAACAAGAGCTGACCTTAGGAGAATTATTTGGGGCAGCAAACTATCTCCAAAAATTATGAAATTTTTACAGAATCTTGCTAACTGAGTTTAAGACCTCGTGTAAATTTTGCAGAGGTTTTTGTGCTATACATTTTCCTCCAAAAATTCCACAAGGTGCGGGTCCACGTTTGACCAAATTTCGAATAGGTTTGACTGGCCTCCAAAGATATTCAAACAATTTCTAAAATTGTGAAATTTTTCAGAGGGTCACAAACCAACCCAAGAACCAGGAAAAATATTTTAGGAGATGATCAAGAGGTTTGACAAGATTGTTTTTGAAAGCTCATGATTCGGATCGTGGCTTGTGACTTTGTATTTCCATAACTTCTTGTACAATACTTGTTCAGTACAAATAGGAAATACAAGATGTAAGAAAAAGTTTTAATTTCTACTCATTTTCTTACATTTGAAACACAAGCCCAAAATTGGGATGTTACAACTCTCCCTTACAAAAATCTCGTCCCCGAGATTTGACTTGCTCGAGAAAGAAAGAGGGTAGTGCAGATCTTTGGCGGTCTTTATGTTTCCAAGTAGCTTCATCCTTGGAACAATTCGACCACTGAACTTCAAGGAAATGAATGGCACGATTCCCCGAGAGAAGGAGCTCAAGCAAGGGATCGGCACAAATCTCGGTTCTGACTTGGTAGAAAATGTGCCACTTTAGTCGACACGGGGAACTTATCAAGTCCAGATATAGCAAGGATTGACAACTGAGAGATCTTCCTCGATTTTTGAGGGCGACGGTGCAAGATCGTTGTTGGCTGGTGGAGCGACTTGTCTGGTTAATTCCGCCAACAACGGAATCTCAGCCTGCTAACTAGCTATGCGGAGTCATCCCTCCGTAGCCAGTTGATTAGAAGGACTATGGACATTCAGGTCACAGAATCTCGAGGCAATACCAAGTAGGTGATGCCCAAGGATGTATAGGGACAAAAGGGTGTCACTCAAGTCAAAAGACCGATGACAACCCGGATGGTAGCCTTCTTCTTGGGGAAAAACGGGGTAGGCCAGCAAGGCTTGGTGAAACCGAGATGGTGCTAGGCATCAGTGATGGAGCAAGATGAAGATCACCAACACGCCAAAGATAGCGATATAAAGGCAGAGATGCCTCGAATCGAATAATACCGTGATCGGTAAGAGTAAACAAGAAGCGTACCCAACATGGCGTCGCGCCTCCGAACTTCTTGGCGGAGATGGAGTTGACTTGATCATGAAACGACCTTCCGCTCCCGATGCTTCACGGGGCAATCATGGCGTAATGCCCCTTCTTGTGACAAAAGAAGCACGTGACAATGGCCGGTCGCGGGGCCACCTTGCTGCTGGACGCGCAGTGCATGAGGCAAACACGGCCGCGGAGGACGAGGGGTTGTTGCATTCTTCTTAGGGCAACTATGCGCATAGTGACCCTCGTTATTCTGAAGAAACAAGTGGCATCCGCCATCTGTTGGCGCTTGGGACGATCCTTTAGCTTCTTCTTTACGGCCCGGCAACTACGGATTCTCGTAGTGTCGAAAGTCGGGAAGGTATAGGCGGTAATTTGTCCTGCAGCTCCACAGACAAATCATCCAAGAACTTCTGCAGTGCGGAAGCATTGGCGACATGATACTTGTAGATGACCGAAAAGATCGCCAAGCTTTAATGACTGGCGATCACCGGCTCATGCTACACTCATTGGGATAGTGAGTGCTTCCTCGCAGAAAAAACAAGTGACTTTGGCGATCGGACGGTTTAAGGCGGTGGTCTTCATCACAATTTGGGCAAACTGTAGTACACTCGCCGTTGCAGTGTCCTTCCTCACCACAGCGCCGGCAGACCTTGACCTTCCCAGGGTTGCAACCTTCGGCGACATGGCTCTTTTTACCATGGTCACCACAAAAAGGGGAGCAAAAACCATCACAATCGCCAGAGGGGAGGCGCTTGCAATCCTTATGCGGGCGGTTGGGGCGGGAGACCTTCATCCCACCCGACTTGTCGACCTAGTCCACTTTGAGTGCGTCGGACATATTCTGCTGAAGAGATGGGTTAGTGCGAACCCGAATACTAGAAATCAAGGACGCGAAGAACCACCAAGGACTTAGGGGTCTGCTTGAACATTAGGGTGGGAATAGATACTAAGATGGACAAGGATCAAACCCAAAGCTTAAGGCAAGGAAACAATAAACCACTAAGAGATGAACTCAAAAACAACCACAAAATCAGCACAAGGTCTCAATCACGAGATCAACTTCACGTACGACTAACTCGTATGGAGCGAGCGAGCAATCGGTTTAGGAAGATAAATTTCAGAACCTAACTCAAGTCTTAGTACCCTAGAAAGCGGGGAGACACTACCAATATAGTGTTAGATACTTAGCCAACTAGTATCACATCTTACCCTCTTATTTCCACCAGTTTTAGTTAAGTTATCTTCTCATTATCTACCTTATTTAGAACCTTTGAGCTTGCTGTCCGGAAATTGACGCTTGCTGTCCAGATTTTGCATCCAAGCTCCTAGTCGAAATTCACCATTCCAGAAGCTTCAAAACCTTGTAGAAGGGCAGCCAACACTTCAATTTGCCAAACTCATTGGTTCCCAAAACCCAACTTAAACGATAATGACTATCTTTTGAAAGAAGAAGAGGAAAACAACTTTTAAAACTTAAGTTAGAGCGAGATGAGAGAAGAAAGCTAAGATAGGCAAGGAGTAAAATCTGAGAACTACTTAAATTCTCTTAAACCATTTGACGCTTAAAAATAAGTTTTCAAAGTATCCTAAAGACGACCAAGCTAGGGGTTTCTACGGTCAGTATGGCTCTGATACCAACTTTGTGGGGACCCAGTTTATTAAACATCTTGTTTAACCATCCACTTGGTCCTAACAGACAAATCAAATAAACCAAGCCTCGAGATATGTATGCTTCCAAAATGCAGCATACACACCCTGTTACAAAATTATGCACCAATTCCATACATCACAATATAACAAGCCTAGCAAAAGGCGTACAATATAGAGTTATTACGAGAGGGCCGATCGCCAGCAACAACAAAGTAACATTAACGTGAAGCAAAGTGCCATAAGATGGCTATAAATAAAATCCAACCGGTTAGCCATAACCCACAAGGCAACCGACAGGGCCGCCAAGCTAGTCGTCCAAACCACGATTCTCACAAAAGTCGATCCCTTGGGGATCCACTTCTTCCTCTGCAACAAAAACATTAAGCATAGCATCCGAGTACAAAAATTGTTTTTGTACTACTTAAGACCGACGTGTGGAATAGCGGACCTATCATTATACTACATGCAAGCTTATTTAAGTGGAGGTTGTATGTCTCTTTTGCACAAAGCCAACTTTATTTGTAATAATGTAATACATTTAAAAGCAAGTTTGCAAATCAGTTTTTAATGTTGAAATAACAGTGAAATAAAGATAAATACAAGTAACCACAGAAGTGACTATCCCAAAGTCACCACAACATATACGAATCACTGATTCGTACCACCCATCAAGTTTTAATTAAAAGTTGTAGTCTAGTTCTCACGGGCGTATCCGAGCGTGTCCATAACCTAGGGCGAGGCTATTCGAATAGTTTTAAACCTGCAGGTGTACCAATGTACCCACACTTGGATCGCCTTTTTGCCAAGCTATTAAGCACACTTCCTTTGGTATGCCGACGCTAAGTCCTACGAGACGTTTCCAATGGAATGCGTTAATTAAGAGTCGCACGTATGGGGTTAACCCTTAGTGACCAACGGCGAAATGAGCCACTAGGACCACACGTTGTGGTGGAGTCAAGCAAAGCCGGGAGTCAATAGTTACTAGCCGGACATTACAAGACCCCGGTCGGGGTGGAGGACCTAGAAAGGAACCACCCCGGTCACGCCTTTGTGATCCTTTTTCTCTATAAACTACGACCAACACTCATTAATTAATGCCTCCCAAAGTACTAATTCAAGAGAGGTCCCATACCCTCTAGTGTGGTTAGCACGCAAAAATGCTCGATGCGGTGGCGCAAGTAACTCGGTCCTTAATGACCGGGCACCATTCGATCACACCCAAAAGCACACCAACATACCATTGTGCCCAAGTCTAAATCATTTTGTTTTCAGTTTTAGTTTTCATAAGAAGACATGGCACAAGGCCAAAATCATAAGTGATAATAAGTTTTATGTGATCAAGGTTATCGACAAGTCGATAACAGCCCATTCTACCGAAACTAAGCATGGCTAAGCAATTAATTAGCAAACTACTAAGTGACAAGAGCTCATCCAACGAGCTCTAAATCACAAAGAATAACCTAGGCTCATGGTAGTAAAGGATAATCATTTGCTTAAGGAAATGCATCTACTAGGTAAACTAACGACAATAGTTTAACACAAACTAGCAATGCATACATAGAAGTTGCAAACAAAATAAATACTTAAAATAAATGGGATTAACATGATCAAACTGCTTGCACGGCTGCAAATGCTCAATTTGTTGCTGAGGATCACTCTCAAGGATAACACAATCGTCTGAACCTACAGAAGAGCGAAAAAGAATCGATAAGAACGAAGAACACCAAACAAAACTCAAAGCAAAATACATCCAAATCCCAAGAAATTTATACAGCAGTTAGGGGTTGATTTTAGACAATTTTAGAAACAAGAATTACTTCATTTGGACTAAGCATGAAAAAGTTATGACTAATCTAAGTTCTCTCATTTGAAAAATCATAATTAAATTAATTTGATTCTTGTTCATGGTGAAAATTTCTAGAATGATCTGGAATCTGAAATTTTTATGGTAGGTAGATAAGGTCATCTAACAACGGCAAAACTGAGTTTGCACAAATAGGAGTTGAAATTAAATAGTTATGATTTTCTAAGTTCTAAAACTAGTAGATCATTAATTTGGTGGCAAGGATCATATGAAGACCTACTCTAAATTACAGTACATTCCTAGTAGGTTTTAACAAAACTTAGTTTGCTCAGTTTGGAAATACTGAGAAAAAGTTATGCATTTTACAAATTTCCAATGAATTTCTAAACAACTATTTTCACTAAACAAGATCATGCAGTTTAAATCATTTTCTGCTACAAAACAGTGCCTAAATTCATTTTCAACTAAAGTTCATACTCTAACAGAGCTACAGCAATTGGAATCATTCAAAACGGAGCTAAAATGACAAAGTTATGCTCTTTTGAAGTTGGAAACATTAAAAGACTTAGAAAGTTTGAGCTCTCGGGAGGTCCAGATGAACTGAGGAAAAAGGAGAGGTCGTGGGCCGTTAGATCAAGGTCTGACGGCTTACGAGCTTCGAAGCACAGCGCACACAAGACCTCCTCCCGCACTAGGGAGGTCTGGACCGTTGAGATCGGATCCAACGGTCACGACCAGTGCATGCACAGCGCACGCAAAGGAGGTCTTCGCGCCTAACAGAGGTCGTGACCGTCAGATCAAGATCTGGCGGTCCCGATCACTAGGGGAGGTCTAGAGGTCAACGATTGAACAGACGAGATCTTAACGGCTCAGATCTCCCTTAGGAGGTCACGGGCGGCTAAGATCAAGCGAGGAGGTCCTTAACGGTCAAGATCTCACGGGGGAGGTCCTGAACGGTTGGGATTTAACCGAGGAGGTCATGGATGGCCAAGATCTACTCGGGGAGGTCCTAAGCGACAGGGTTTCAACAGGAGGAGATGCGGGCGGTTCGGATCGAGCCTAGGGAGGTCTGAACGGTCCAGATCGAGGCGGAGGGAGGTCCGAAGGCTAAGGACTTTTCAAAGGAGATCTAACGCTCAGATCTAAATCCGGGGAGGTCGTGAACGGCTAGGATTGATCTTAAGAGGTCTGAGCGGGGTTGTCGTTATAGAAGACCAGGGGCGCTTTTTACAAAGAGGACCCCGAGGGTGGTCCTGAGGTGGTCTTTGCAAAAATGACCAAGGGAGGTCTTTTTGCAAAGACGACCCCGAGGGTGGTCTTGATAAAAACGACCGGGGTGGTATTTTGCAAAGAGGACCTCGGAGGAGGTCTTTTGCGAAGAGGACCCCAAGGTGGAGGGTGATCCTAACGACTGGGATTTAACCTACGGCGGTCTTTAACGGCCAGGATTTCAGATAAAGGGAGGTCCTTTGCGCACGGGGAAAGATCTAAACGGCTAGGATTTAACCGGGGTGGTCCTAGACGGTTAGGATCAACTCTAGGGGAGGTCCTGGCGGTTATAGTTTTCGCAGACCAGGATCTAACGGCTAAGAGCTAATCCTGGGAGGTCTTTTAACGGCGGAGATTACTCTAGGAGGTCTTGGGACTTAGAAATTTACACGGAAAAACCTTCTACGCCCGGATCGACTTGGGGTGGTCTTAAGCGGTTAAGATCTAACTAGGGGAGGTCTTACACTTAAGGGTTTTCACGGAAAGGATCTAAAGGTCCGGACCTAACACGGGAGGTCCTCAATGGTTGAGATGCGCCCGAGGAGGTCGAGGAGTGCCGTGGCGGGAGAGCGATTCACCGGAGGCGGAGGAGATGACGGCGGCACGGATCTCGATCAACCAACGTGAAAGGAGAGGTTAGGATAGGTTCGCCACGAACCACAAGGTGGTCCAGAGAACCACACGATGGGGCTGAGGAGGCTTACTGAGTGGGAGAAGACGGCTCCACCTACGGCGCAAAACCCGAAAACCCAAATCCATTTGCTCCCGGGAGGCAACCAAAAAGAAAGGTTAAGGCTCCGCTGACGACGACCAAAGGTGTACAAAGGGTAAGAATAGTGCAAGAGGTCCACCGAACAACACTCACCGAGGAGAGCCCGGCTCGAAAATGGCGGGCGAGAGGCACTCGGTGGTTTCGCACCAAACTAACCACGAGAGGAAGCTGGAGTGCCGGGGATGTGAAGGAGCTTGAGGAGGACCTCGGAGGTGCCCAAGTGGCCGGCGTCGATCGAGCTCGAGGGCGAAGGTTTAATGGCGATGGGACAAAGGGTTCGCAGCGAGAAAACGAGGCGAGGAGGCAGGTAAGGTCAGAGCAAAGCTGACACAGTTGTCAATCAGAGGGGCTCCGAGCCGTTGCAGGGCCCCACGGCGATCGACATCGCCTGCTCACTGCGCAAGCGCGCACGCTTCGCTCTCGGCGGAAGAGGAAGAAGAAGAATGTAAGAGGGAGTCGGGGTGGTGCGTGAGCGTTGGATTTCAAATCCAACGGCTCACACACGAGGACCGGGTCGAGCTCGGTGCGGCCTAGTGACTCGACTCGGCGAGTCAATTGGTGAGTCGACTCAGTCAGTCGGACTCAGACCTAGGGTTCAAAATTTGAGTCCCAACAAGAGCTGACCTTAGGAGAATTATTTGGGGCAGCAAACTATCTCCAAAAATTATGAAATTTTTACAGAATCTTGCTAACTGAGTTTAAGACCTCGTGTAAATTTTGCAGAGGTTTTTGTGCTATACATTTTCCTCCAAAAATTCCACAAGGTGCGGGTCCACAGTTTGACCAAATTTCGAATAGGTTTGACTGGCCTCCAAAGATATTCAAACAATTTCTAAAAATTGTGAAATTTTTCAGAGGGGTCACAAACCAACCCAAGAACCCAGGAAAAATATTTTCAGGAGATGATCAAGAGGTTTGACAAGATTGTTTTTGAAAGCTCATGATTCGGATCAGGGGCTTGTGACTTTGTATTTCCATAACTTCTTGTACAATACTTGTTCAGTACAAATAGAAATACAAGATGTAAGAAAAGTTTTAATTTCTACTCATTTTCTTACATTTGAAACACAAGCCCAAAATTGGGATGTTACAGTCGGTCGCCGTGTGGCGGCGATGGTTGCTTGTTAGGTCAAGTTCGTGGATTTCATGGCATATGTGTTGCATGATGCATGTTTTGACTAACGTGGGTCAAGTTGTGAAGAACTTGTTCCCGAATTCGATTGACTTGTCTATTGTTGTGCAGGTTGCTTGGTGGTCAACGACGGTCAACGGCGAGGATGATCGGGACTAGGCTTGGAGAGCTGAGGTTCAAAACGATCGACGATGCCAGGGGAAGTCATTGGACTCAAGTATGGTGCAAGATGGACAAAGGTGACCCTAAGCCTCCACTATAAATAGAGGAGGGAGGTGACTGCACCTTCGTCCGACCTTTCGACGTTTCATTGTTTAGAAACCCTAATTTGCTTAGGGAGAGGAGGAGAGGAGGTTAGGGTTCTAGAGAGTTGGATTGGATTTCGTGCTCATGTATTGAGTCTTTGTCATCCATTGATGGAGTGGTCAGAAACGGATCAAATCAATCCAAAGAAAGTTTCTTCAAAAGTGAGTTCATGTGCTTTCTTTCTCTTTTTGATGAATTGAGTCTTTGTTTGATCCATGAGTTATTGCTTAGTTTCTTGACGTGATTTAGCTTGCTTTGTGACGTGTGAGAATACATCTAGGATCATCAAGATCATCAATCACTCACGAGCATGTCTCAAGATCATATTTTCGTTTTGACTCGGTTTTGACCTAACTTCGCTCAAACGTAGAAGGTCAGAATCTTGGTAAAATTATCACGATCGTTGCTTGGAATAGGTTCCCGACATACTTAGGTAGGTGTGTGTCAAATTTCACGAAGTTTGGACGCACGAATCAAAAGTTTGATCAATTTGCGTTTGGTTTGTCGGGCTGTTTTCTCTGTTCATCGAACCGTCGACCTCCGTGAAATCGGTCGACCGCCGAGTAGCGGTCGACCGCTTGGATCGGTCGGACCGCCCGTGAGAGTCGGACGCTGAGCCTCGTGTTTTGGTTTTGTGTTGATTTTACTTTGGGGTTTTGAGTTGATTCAATACAAGTCTTCCAGCTGTGCATGATTGATTGATCTTCATAGCTTTCATAGCTATTGGAGTGAGATTCGTATTGAATTGATTTTGGGAGAAAAAGAGATTGTGCTCCTATTCACCCCCCCTCTAGTCGCCTTTTCGGTCCAACAGGTGCTCCCCCCACGCTGTCACGACAACAAGCTCGCCACGTCCGCGGCAGGAGGCTGTGTCCTACCACCTTGGCTGACCCCTCGTCCTCGCACTGGTCGGTCCACCAGGTCCGTCGGCGTGCGACCAGTCGCGATCTGTACTCCGCGTACTCCAGCCTTCCTGATCCGCTGCAGGATCCCTCTGGTCTCCCCCAGCGTCATGTGCTGCGCGAAGTCTACCAACTCGATAATCTCCCGGTGTAGATCTGCCTGCACAAGTAATCAACAAGTTGTAAAACTAAGTCTGTCAAATTAAATATGAAATAAGGACCATTGAATACATACGCAGCGGTGGAAAGCGGAGTCCGGCTGGGTGGGGTACGTGTCGGACGTCGCGGCCTCATGTCGAGGTGGGTCGACCACGACCCGGACGCACCGAAGCCTCGTCCGACTAGCGTACCACTCCATGTACTCATCGTATGTCTCGGGGTTGTAGGGATCGTCCCCACACTAGATGAGGTCGTCGTGCGCGTCACTCCAACCCTCAACCCAAGGGGACATCCTGTCCAACCAGGACATCGTGCCACGAACTCCCTTCCTTGTGTACCTGTGGATGGCAAGACAATTATTTGGTCGGGATGTAACACACATTGTACGAAAGAAGTAAAGAGTGAACTTCGGCGTGTCGTGCCGGCACCGCCTCCCCCAAAGGCCGGGACCTCTGTCGCGAGACGAATCGGCGCATGACCCACTGCACCTGGTACTCCTCCACGAAGTCATCATGCACCAAGGCACTCCGCGTGTACCAGTACACGTAGTCTCACGTGCACATGATCGACAGTCCTCCAGGGGCGCGCGCGATCACCCTCTCGTCATCAGACGGTCTCGGATAGCGCGGTCATCGGTTAGCTGATCGAACATCGCAACGTACTCCGGGTAGGACCCCTGCGAGGTGATCGGTATGAAGGTGACCTGTGCAATAGAACACCACAAACTAAGCACACGAAATAGTGATTACAATACGAAAAAAATAAATGAATATGAAACTAACCCGTCGGCGGCACCACACCGTGCCCATGGTCGGCCGGTCCAGGTCGTCGTGCGGGACATACAAGCTCTCCTCGTACACTCGCAAGTCCAGTTGTGGCCGTCCGATCTTGTAACGCTCCAAGGACCACAACTGCAGTAGTAGCGGGCATCCCGAGAGGATGGGCCGTCTGCGCCGCGGTGGCACGCGTGCGCGATCGCGCGATCGTCGTACACAACACGGCCGGACCCCAAGCGTGGGAGGGGATCTCGTCCACCGGCGAGTCCGCCAACTGACGTGCGTACTGAACATAGTGCTTGTCAACGCTGTCGCCATGGGACCCCAGGAACATGACCCACCCAAACAACCACAGTAGGTAGGCCTCGAAGTGCCTCCTAACAGTGACATCCCCTGCGTTCTGCGCCATATGCTCGGGCTGCAAGAGGACACGTACACATCAGCAAGGTTCGCATACGAATTGATGCGAGAGGACAATAGTTACGAAGACTTACGTAGAACTGGCAGATCCACTTCAACGTCGGCCCGTGCGGGCTGCTGAACTCCACGTACTCGCCGCCGTGGCGGCGCCGTGGGAACACGGCTAGGGAGGTCCGTGCGCCACGTGGCGGGACATCGTCTTGCGCCATCGGGCGCTGCGCGGCAACCCAGTCAGGTAGCTCACGTCCTGTAGCGTCGGCGCCATCTCCCCGCACGGGAGGTGAACGTGTGGGTCTTTGGCCTCCAGCGGTCAACCAGCGCCGTCAGTAGGGCCCAGTCGTATGGAAAACACCTAGACGTACGATCAGGACCATGGTCCTGGTCGTCCTCCCACGTCGCCTCCACCTTCCTCGCTAGTGGAAGGAGGCCTGCTGCTCTCAACCTGCGTCGAAACGATTAAGAACAAACGTGAGTCCACGCAAAGTAGTCAGACCGCGATTGAGTGCATGAAGGTCAGAACTACATGTACCTCGGAAGCTAGTCTCGGTATAGTCTCCATGCCCTGATGGGTGTGCATAGCCATAACGCGCCAAACTCTATCGGCGCCTCGCCTTCCGGGGAGACCACGGTACTGAGGCGACTACGGTGACACGCGTCAAACACCGGGTCAAGCAACTCATAGTGGCTCGCGTCTGCCATACCTGAAAATGCAGCAATAAACAAAGTTCATATTTTTTCCATGCATCTTTACATAGACTATGTAGCAACTATGGATTTTTTTTACAATTTTAATACATACCATGCTATTTTTCTAGTTTAAATGGTATTTTCGGCACTAACAAGATATTTACCGCGCACTAACACAATAATAACCATGCACTAACAAAATAATAACCACGCACAAATGGAAAGGTAAATAATTACTCCGCTTAGCTACTCTATACATTTTTTACAGGATTCATAGCTGGTGTCTTCCTATTTCTGCAGAAATATCATAAATCGTTCGAGTGTTGCAACATTCCTAACATGTGCACGATGAACTACATAATTTCATAATTTCTGCAAATATTCTCATTGCTCTTTCGACCTACTCAGCTACTCCGGATTTTCTTTACAATTTTAAAATGTGTCATGCAATTCTTCTAGTTTAAAAGAGAATTCATGCATTAATAATATAACTACCGGCTACACAACTCAAAATATGTACTACACAATTTGACTACATTTATCTAATCTACTCAATTCTATGTCGCTATTTTTGTTTGCTAACCTACAAGGTTTTGACATAACGTACACAGTTTCAGAAAAATGTACCTGCAAGATGATCGATTGGATCTGATGCTCTATCAATCTCTCTCCTCCACGCCGAACTAGCAGAGCTTCGCTACTTTTTTTCTCTCCCTCTCCTACTCTCTCTTGTTTTTTTTCTGGAATTAAAATGAATTCTGGACTGATTTTTTGCCGTTTTTATAGCTGGGTCCATGTCGCCAGTTGAACTGGCGATAGAAACCTATCGCCAGTTCAACTGGCGACGGGACCTGTCCAACTTCCTGTCACCAGTCCAACTGGCGATAGGTTCTGTCGCCGCTTGAGCGCGGCAGGATATATTTTTGTAATTTTTGGGGGCAGCTATTTATTTTTGTAAATATCTTTTAAAATTATATTATTTTAAAAAAATTGTGGTCTTGCCTTCGTTTGGACTAACCTACCTAGATTAGTTCTAATCCACCAATTTGTAGCAAAAAGTCACGCATTGAGGGCTAAGAGGGCTTTTTTTAGAGTATACGTGGGATGCGCACACACACCACACGCATGCCCACACATACCCACTCACACACATACGTCCTTAACACACGCATAATCTAGAGCAAAGGTCGTGTGAGACCCCGGTTTATTCAACTTGTAATGCTTAGCCTTCCATTGACCCTAGCATCACAAATCAAATAAACCAAGCCTCGAGATATGTATACTTCCCAGATATTTAGTATACACACCCCGTTACAAAATCATGCATCAACTCCATACATCATATTATAACAAGTCTACCAAAAAACATACATAATATAAAGTTATTACAAGACAGTCGACCGGCCAAATGACATTAAGTATCAAATAACAGCGGAAGGAAAAGGTGCCATAAGATGGCTTTAACCAAAAGATGACCGGTTAGCCACATAACCACAGGGCAACCGACCGGGCCGCTAAGCTAGTCGTCCCACACACTGCCACAGCACAACTCACAAAAGTGAGGCCCTTCGGGCTCACCTTCTTCCTCTGCACACAACAAGCAATGCAGATGAGCACAATAATGTACTCGCAAGACTTACGAGTAACAAGCCTACACATAGCTACATGAAAATTTTAACCCTGTAGGGGTGTACCAATGTACCCATATTTCAGACCGCCTTTTTTCCACTAGATTAAGCACACTTCCGAAGGTATGCCGGCATGGCTAAGTCCTACAAGACATTTTCAATATTGTGTATCAACCACGAGCCGCTCGTATGGACCGAAGCCCATACGCTTACATTGTAAAGCCGAAAGTCAACTACCCTATAGGGGTAAAACTTCCGGACAACTACAATGCTCCCACACATAAACCACCTCATTTTACCACAACACAACACACACACGCCCACCTGCGACTCGTAGCTAACACACACCAAAGTACTAAGTCAAGAGAGGTCCCATACCTTCTAATGTGGTTAGCACGCAAAACTGCTTGGTTTAGTGTAACAGGATATTCGGTCATTGTTGACTCGGACACCAACCATTCACACCCAAAAGCACACCATCTTACCATTGTGCCCAAGTCCAAATCATTTTGTTTTCAGTTTTTAGTTTTCATAATTAATCATAGCACAAAGGCTAAAACATAGAGTTATAATAAGTTTGTGTGATCAAGGTTATCGACAAGTCGATAACCGTCCATTTCTACCGATAGCTAAGCATGGCTAAGCACATCAACTCGTAAACTACTAAGTGACAAGGGTTCATCCATCGAACCCAAAATCCCGGCAAAATAGACCTAGGCTCAGTAGTAGAGGATAAACATTTTTCTACAGATTATGCATCAATTAGGCCAACTAATCGACAATAGTTTAAAACAAGATAGCAATGCATACGTAGAATTTGCAATCAACATATTAGAATTTGAAAATAATAGGAACAACATGATCAAATGATGTTACATCTGCTTGCCTTCTTTGGAGGCGAGTCCAGCTGCTTTGTGGATCGATTCAAGATCAATATTATCTTCGGAACCTAACGTGAAAAGGCGATAAAACCAATAAGGACGAAGAACACAAAATAAAATCCAACAGCAAAAGTTACCCAAAATTTATGAAATTTATACAGCAGTAAGGGTATGATTTTAGATAATTTTAGGAACAAGAATCAAGTCATTTGGATTAAGTATGAAAAACTTATAGCTAAAACCATTTCTCTCAGCCTGTTAATTCAACAAAATTAATTACTGGTACTGTTCATGGCATAAATTTCTGGAATGATCTAAAGTCTGAAATGTTTATGGTAGGCAGGTTATGACATCCTAAGGTAAGCAAAGTTGAGTTTACCAAATTTGGAGTTATAATAATTTACTTATAATTTTTTTAAGTTGTAAACCTAGCACATGTTACTTTAGAGAAATGAAATCATGATCAAAACCTATTTCATATTAAAGTTTGCTAACAGAGGAATTTAACAAGATTGAGTTTGTACATTTTGGAGTTATACAGAAAAAGATATGCATTTTACAAAGTTTACTTCAATTTACGGAATATTCTAAAATGGTGAAATCAAGTTAATATTGTTCATAAAACTTTCTTTCTGAAACATGTCTAAAAGCATTTTTAGATTAAACTCTATTTAAACATGAATTTATCACAACTGGAATCATCTAAAAAGGTTTTAAAATGAATTAGTTATGAGTTTTCAAAGCTTAATATAATTTTTAGTTGATAAATAAAGCCTTACCGAATTATAATCAACCTTAACAAAAATAAATCGACGTGGACGAACGTGGGCCTTTGATTTGGGATCCAACGGCCCACGCGCTGGAGGAATAGTGCACACGCGCGATTCACAAAGGAGCTCACCGTTGGATCTAGATTCAATGGTCTACGAGGATTGGGTCGTTCGGGCGACGCGGACGCCCCCCCGATCAACCTCAACCCCAGATCTTGAGATGGACGGCTCAGGGCGCGGCGCGCCGGTGACCGGATGGCACATCGATCTCGGCGCTCATCGCGAGATGGGCGATCGAGCCGTGGGGAGTTCGGTGGTTGACGGCCACGTGATCCGAGCCGCGAGATCTAGAGATGGGCGACCAAGACGATTTGGGGCGTTCGGGAACGAAAGTCCACGAAGATCCGGTCGTAGATCTTGAAATCGACGGTCCAAGATTAGCGCAAATAACACATGTGGATTTTAAGTGTGCGGGGAGATTTAAATGCATGGGCCCACATGGTAGTGACTTATAGCCCGTTTAAGACAGCCATTAATTGCTAAACAATGATTAGCAATGATTAACACTAATGATGTCCGAACGGCGTTGGACAGAGCCGACGGGGGCTTTAAGTGGTTGGACCCACCTGTCAGCGGCATAGTGGGCGGTTTAGGACACATTAATTACTAATCAATGATTAATTTGTTGATTAGCATTTATGATGTCCTAATGACAAGAAACCGTGCGCCGCGCTGAGGGTGATTTAAAAGGCGCGGGCCCGTCGGTGACCGCAACGGCTTAAGACAGCATTAAATACTAAACCATTGATTAGCAATGATTAAATCATGATCAACATTATGATGTCTTATCGACAACTCCGGCGGCGACTTCGTCGGCAAAAACCGAGAGCAAAGAAGGTTTGCGCGCGCTTTCCACCGCGGCGCGACCTAAAGGCTAAAATGGGTTCGCAATAACCTTGCGGACCCGATGGTGATGACCTCGCCGGCGGCAACGGCGTAGAACGCCGGCTAGCCAAAAAAAGGGCACGGTGACTCTAAGGCCAAAAACGAAAATAGCTCAAAGCTCATGCAGGTCAAAGAAGCGGGTGCCACAGCATCTAGGGACTAATAAAAAGCTACCTTATGCAAGATGAGCTTCAAAGATGGCCGGAGGAGCTTGGACAGCAGAGAAGGACACCGGAGTGGAAGAAGATGAAGTGAAAATAGAAACTTGAGCCAAAATGAACACCACTGGTGGTCAAAATAGCTTCATTATAGCTCATAGAAGCTTCATGAGCAAATAATTGAGAAATGAAGCACTCTCCGGAGCTGGAGAAGAAAAGGGATGATTTCGGCTGAATTAGAACAACCCCAAATTTGACAAATCCTGTGAATGAAACCCAAAATTGAGTGAGGGGAAATGATTAGGGTATTAAGGAGTTCAAAACGGTACAAGAAGAATTGAAAATGAACCACTGGAGCACCAAGGCCACCAACAGAGCTCCCCGGGTCAACAATGGCGATTTGGGCATTACAGTGGTTTTTGAGCTCAACACACAGGAAGTGAGCTGGGGAGTGGGAGAGGTTCAAAGGAGGAGCTCGGAGGTTTTTTGAAGCTAACGAACACGGCACAAGGAAAAAGGGGGTCCTCGCGGTGAGTTACGAGCTCGGCTCAAAAGGCGACCAAGGACCGACAAGAATGATGGGCAGGTGAGGAGCACGATCGTGGGCGGAGCATTGAGAGTCAATAATTGCCCCCGACCGGAGAGACGAGGATGGAACGTTGGAAAAGACTAGGTAGCGCTGCGCCGAGCATGCATGCGCGAGGAAGAAGAAGACCAGAAAACAAAAGGGTGATCGTGAGCCGTTGGATCTACAATGGACGGCCACGATTGAAGGTGAAAACCGGGTGACCCGAACGGCCCAATGCATCTGGACGGTCAGATCTTGATCTAACGGCCCAAGCGAGTTAGCGCGATCGCGAGGTCGAACGTTCGCGACGTGGGCCCGCAATTTAAATCCAACGGTGAGATTGAATGTGCGTCTTAAGTGAGCCCGTGCGATTAGTTGGTGAGCCAAGTCAAGCGGCTCGAGCAGGCGCGTCCGCGCACCAGAGAACAGTGAAACACAGTTTTGGGTTTTAATTTGAGCTGAGACTTTGAGGAATTTTTAGGGATAGCAAAACAACTCCAAAACTTCTGAACTTTTTACAGGAGCTTGCTAACTTCGACATTAACCTTGTATAAAATTTTCAGAGGTTTTTATGCAATGCATTTTTCTCCAAAAATTCTGCAAGGTTCTGAGTTAGGGTTTGACCAACAGTCAAACAGGTTTGACTGCCCTCTAAAAATATTCAAACAATTTCTAAAAATTGTGAAATTTTTCAGAGGGGTCGCATACCATCCCTAGAACTTAGGAAAAATATTTCCAGGAGATGATCAAAAGATTTGACAAGATTGTTTTTGGAAGGCAAAGTTTTGGATCAAAAGACTTTGTACTTCCATAATGCTTGTACAGGAATTGTTTAGAACATACAGGAAATACATGATGTAAGAAAAAGTTTTAATTTCTATTCATTTTCTTACATTTGAAACAAAAGTCCAAAATTGTGATGTTACAGGTCGTGTAGACCTCACGAAGCACGGTCACGCACTTTGACTACTGAAAATACTCGTGTGTGCATATGCTATTCAACACCAGGGAATTTATTGGTGAGACACGTCGGAAATGCGACCACAAGGGTCAAACCCGGGTGGGCTTGCTCGTACAGCCACGAAGCCAACCATCCGAGCTAACGCTCGGTCTCGCTAACAATCGGGGATTCCACCTCCGTGCCCGAGCTCCTCCCCCAAATCCCCCCTTCACTCCTTGAACTTTCAAATGGAGATCAAAAACTTTAAAATCGGATTGCAAAAGTTTCGAATCGAAAAGTTTCACAATTGGATTGCGAACTTTCAAAATCGATATACAAAACTTTCAAATCCGAAAATTAGAATTTACACAAAACTCTTAAAAATTGGATTGCAAATTTTCACACCGAGCACAAAAGATCTCAGATAGAACCTTTCAAATGGCCTCCCTGCGCGCGGGCTTCTAGACACAGACTATGGGTAAGGCCTCGGACGCGGTAGAGCACATCTGGCCGCGCAATTAGGAGTTAGAGCTTCCTCTTCATGCCTAACTAGTAGGGTGCCCATGCGTTGCAACGTGTGGATATCATGGGGATATGCTTATGATCTTAGGATGATGATACAATTGGCAATGGTGTTGAAGGTTTGTCGAATCACTCGTTTTCTACAGAGTTCAGGAATATCGGCTTGACCGCAACCGAGTACCGAGTGGTCGAAAGCTACGAGTACTGTAGTTACGAGCACTACTCATCGAGTACTGTAGTTATGAGTGCCGAGCGATCGAATTTTTTGAGTGCTATCGCTATGAGTGCCGTCTGCATGAGCTCACGATCTTGTAGCAACGAGTAGCAAGTGGTCGTAGCCCTTTACGACCAAGTGTGGTCATAGCTTTTTCGACCAGGTGGTCGTAGCTTTTCGACTAGGTGTGGTCGTACCTTTTCGACCAGGTCGGTGGTCGTAAATGTTTCGACCAGGTCAGTGGTCATGGACAGTGATCGTATCTGATGGTCCTAGACACCGGTCGAGACGATTGTCTGAACACCGGTGCGTAAACGATGGTCCTGGATACTATTTTGCATGATGCATGTTTTAACTAACATGGGTCAAGTTGTGAAGAACTTGTGCTAAAAAATGGTTGCTTTGTGTATTGTTGTGCAGGTGGCTTGGAGTTAACTATGATCAACGGCAAGAAGGACCAAGACTTGGTTAGGAGAACCGAGGTCCAGAACAGTCATGGATGCCGGGTGAGATGGTTGAACTCAAGTAAGGCGTAAGATGGACAAGAACCATAGAGAAGGCGAAGTTTGAGCAAAGACCTTTGTGAAGGTATGTGCTCATGCCTCATCAATTATGTGATTGATGATTGTGCATATCGTGCGATGCTACGTAACGGTTTGCTTATTTGTGATGGTTGTAGGACACCGGAGTTAGGTCATGGTGAGGCGGACTAGATCGGGACTAGGTTAAGAGAACCAAGGTCTAAAACGATCGAGGTGGTGCCGAAAGATGACTGAGGCTAGCGGGGTGGTTACAAACCGAGAAGACAAGGAACTGGAGCGGAGGCTACTGGTAATGAACATGACGGGCAGCGGCAAAGTGGACTAGGACTAGACTCAGGGAGGAGTTGAGGTCCGTACTAGGCTCAGGGAGGAGCTGAGGTCCTGAACGGTCAAGAAAGTCGGGTGCAGTCATTGTGAGACATGTGGTGGACCAAGTGACTTGGTCCCTATTGCAAGCGAGGACGGTTCGGTGGGATTCGGACACATGAGAGACTTGGCGGGAAGTCATTAGAGCCACATAGATGATGACCGAGCACGGTAGTTTGGTGCGACGGGTTACATCAAGCAGCACGGCAGTTCGGTGCGATGAGTTGCATCAAGCGGCGTGGCAGTTTGGTGTGACGGGTTACGTCAAGCAGCGCAGCAGTTCAGTGTGACAGGTTACATCAATCAGCGTGGTTGTTCGGTGCGACAGGTTACATCAAGTAGCGCGATAGTTTTATGCGACGGGTCACATCAAGCGGTGCAGGGGTCGATGCATGTGAAACCCGTTGTGTGTTGGCTTAATGGGTGCCCATTTGGGATGTCTCTTTAGGGCTAGCCTCCACTATAAAAGAGGAGGGTGCTGGTTGTGTACCTCCAACCCTTGTATTCTAAAAACCCTAATTTGTGATTTAAGGATAGAAGAGGAAAGTGGAGAGGCTAGGGTTCATGAGAGACGGAATGATTAAGTGCTCAAGTGTTGAGCTTTTGTCCTCCATGAGGAGTGGTCAGTAAACACACAATCTCTCTAATCAATCCATGCAAGATTTATCTCAAGATGAGTTATATCTTGTTCTTACTCTCTCTTTGATGCCTTTAAGATTTTTGGTGTTTCTTAGGTTTTTATTTGGGATCTTACTATGATCTTGCTTGCTGGGATGTGTGAGATATGATCTAAGGTCTTCTTGATCATTATTCACCCACGAGCAAGCTTTTGGATCTAAGTTTGATTTTTCCTGTTTTTGGTGAAAGAAAGGGTGATTTTAGGGGTTTTGCTCTTGAGGGTTTTTGGCTTGATTCTTCCCGTGATTAAGGGTGCTAGAACGTATGGGAGACCATCCTTAGCCATCTTGGATTGATTCCTCCCACGAAGTCCTCTCAATCACCATTTTCGTATTTGACCTGATTTTAGAGCAACCTTCACTCAAACGGGAAAATGTCAGAACTTTGGCAATGATCTTCATAATCTTTAGTTGGAATAGGTTTCTGACATCTTAGAAAAGGTTTGTTTAAAGTTTCTTGAAATTTGAAGTTGTGGATCAAAAGTTGTGCCAATCTTTGATTTTGGTTTTGGGCTGATTCCCTTGTTCCTCGTGCAGTTTTTACTTTTCATTCCAAGCACTGATGCTCCAAGTACTGTTCATTATCAGCACTGTTCACAAGCACTGTTCGTCAGCGCGTTTTTGGTTGTTGTGCTTGGGGGTTTGGTTTGGATTCAATACAAGTCTTCTGCTATGCTCGTATATTGATCTTCGTAGCTCTCATAGCTATTGGAGTGAAAATCGTGTTGAATCCGATTAAAAAGAAAAAGAGATAGCACTCCTATTCACCCCCCTCTAGTCGCCATTTCGATCTAACAAGTGGTATCAGAGCGAGGTTTGCTCTTTGTGATCTTCACTAATCTTTGAGCATGGCGACTAGTAGAAGGTATTGTGAGTCTTCTAGTTCATCTTCTTGTGACTCTTTGGCCGATGACCATGTGAGGCGTGAATCATTTCGGGGATGTTTGCTAGAGATCAAATTTGTGGTATGTGTAGTGCTTATGACCACTTTACCCATATGTGCTCTAGTTTCAAATATGAGTTCTCCATAGAGCCCGGGGAGACAGAGCCCAATAGCATATGTAGAGTAGTGTTTGAAGATGAGCATGCTGTAGAGCTTTTCGAGGATGATCATGATGAGTTATGCGAGGATGATCTCCTAGTCAAGATAAGCAAGGTGAGCAAATAAAAACTTGTTAATGGCTTGTTGTCATATGATTTTAAACTGCATGCTCTTAGGAAGAAAATAAAATTGCTAGAAAAATAGAAGGGTGATTTGTCTCATGAGCTCGCCATACTGAAAACCTCCATGTATGCTTATGATTCTTTGCTTGTAGATATGGATAACTTGAATAATTTTCTTTCATGTCTAAAATCTGAAAATAAATTATTAAAATTAAATGTTTCTATGCCATGTGATTCTTGTGTTGCCTTACATCATGAGCTTGATAATGCTAAGTCGAAATAGTCAACTTTAGATCTATGGCTAGAAATGATTGTGATTTTGTGTAGGCATGTTTGATGAATTTGAGAAGTTAAAATTGACTAATTCCATTCACCTTGAGCAATTAGAGAATGCTAGAGCCAAATTATTGAAATTGAAGCTAGCCCTTGTAGCATGTGCTTAGAGTATGAAAAATTGCTTAAAGATGGTTTAGTCTCTTGTAAGAATTGTGCTAGTTTAGAAAATGAAATTGATGCTTTGAATTGCATGCTTAATACAAAAGCATCATTAATTTCTTGCACATCTTGCATTACCTTAAAAAGCGAGATTGAGTCTTTGAAGAAATTGTGCGATGATATGAGCGGCAAGTCGTGTGACTCTTGTATTTGCCTTCACTCCAAGATTGACGTTTTCAATATTTCTCTTGCGTCTTTGCATTCAGAGTTGGAGTCTTCTCGTGCTAAACACGAATCATTTGATGTTGGCATTTGTGCCATTACTTTGAGTAGCTCTTCATTGGCAAGTGCGACTCTTTGTGACTCTTCTTGTGTTGTCCAAGGGATTTCTAAAGACAAAGGTGCTCCTTCCTCAAATGCTACTATATCTCCCAAAGAGAAGTATCATTGCACCTTTTGTAAGAAAGATGGACACATTGTTGAGTTTTGCTTCCGCCGTGTCAAACGCCGGCGTTGAATGTGTCGTCGAGCTTTTAGGGACACATTTCCCATCTCATGGCATGTGTGAGCCTAGTACCGACACGAGGGCGAGTTATGATGTTGATTCTTTTAGCTTATCCCAAATGACTTCTTCTTTGAGCGATAATGGTGCTTCGTTCTCTTGGACCGTGTCTCCTAGTAGACCTTTATACTATTGCTAATTTTGTGAGAAGGATGGACATCTTGTGGATTTCTGTTTTCGGCATGCAAAACACATGTGTCGAGCTCATGCTTCTAAGTCTCCTAGTGGACATAGTCTTTCTCATGAAATGCATACTAAAGAGCCTAGCATGAGGACTCGCTCTGTTGATGGCTTCTTTGACACCTTTTCTAGTGGTGTTGGACAACATCGTGGACTCGGTTTCCGTAGTTTTGGTTTTAGTCCACGGGTTGCCCCGAGGCAGGATTTCCGCCATTTCCCAAGAGGTGGACCTCGTTTTATTCATCAAAGTACACACCCATGACGAGAATGTTTG
Source organism: Ampelocalamus luodianensis (assembly GCA_036346255.1). Classification (NCBI taxonomy): domain Eukaryota; kingdom Viridiplantae; phylum Streptophyta; class Magnoliopsida; order Poales; family Poaceae; genus Ampelocalamus; species Ampelocalamus luodianensis. The sequence continues at coordinate 67,573,858 of CM070621.1, read as the reverse complement.
AGTTCCTTTGGTGCTTTTGTTGGTTCTCATCATGGTGCTTTCAAGCAAGGCCATCGCTGCTTTTCTAGAGATGGACCTTGTTTTTCTCATCAAGTTGTCCACTCGCGGCGTGCCTCCAAGGATGGTGTTGGATCTTCTGGCATGAACCATCATTTGCATCATGCTAACTCATATAATGGTTCAAATTCTTCTAGTGGCCGTGGGTCCAAGGTTTGGATTTCCAAGTATTTGCTTTCTAACCCTTTGGGATCTAAGACTTGGACATCTTGCTTCTCTCATGTGTAGGTACCGTGGATGTGGATTGGAGAACATGTACTTGAATTGTTTCGGTCTTTTGCTTCACCACATGATTGGGACACTTGATGGTTTTCCATCCCCATGATGGCCTCCAAGAGGTATATGCTTTCATGATTGGCGTCTTCACCTATTTTGTGAGCTATCTTATATCTTCATGCCTCTACCTCTATGATTGTTCATTTTTGGCGTGTTGTGCTCACTTGTATCTTATCGGTATGTGTTACTATTATGATATCCTTCATCATGCCTTTGCTAGTACCTTGCTTATGTATCAATGTATTAGATTGTTATTCATTATTTCTATGGATGTATGAGCTTGGTTTTGTCATCATGAGCTTGTGCTATTTTGATACATTTATTATCTTGCTTTTGTTGATTGTTTTGCTTTATGTATCCACATGCTTAATTGATATCCACGTCAGCATACTTTATCCATGATCTGTTCTATGACTATTTTATGCTTACATGGTACTGTACCTTATTGTTAATTGTGGATACATGAGCTTTATCATAGCTTTACTAGCATGTTTTACCCTTGACTTGATGTATGTTGTATGACATGTTATGTGCTTACTTGCTCCTATGCCTTATTATGGATTAAGGATTTTTTTGAGCTTTATCATATCTTAGATAGTGTGTGTTGCGATTGATTTGTTTATCTTTATGCTCATGCTCTGAATTGTTGATTGTTTTCTTTTATGAGTTTTGGATCATCTACTGCTATTCTTGATAGTCGTGTGTCTCGGTACTGTTTCCCTAGATAATGTATCACTAATCCAGTACCAAGGCATAGACTTCTTCTGTCTTATTGGTGTAGTCTTTTCAGTTGAGAAGGAGAACATGTGGTTCATGACTCCAGTTGTTGGTTCTCCTTCTTCATATGTGAATTTGATGTTGGCTATCACTTCTTGGAGACGCGGTATGGCAGCTTCTTCTCATTCGACTACAACTCACTGCTAAGCAATGCAACTTAGGTTCGAGCCCCTATGCCTTATGTTTGTGTATAGTACCCCTATTCTGCTTTGCATAGCATATGGTTCTTGTCAGGTATTGGGTTTGTTGAGTTCAGGGTAGATAGGAGGTACTGTTCTAACATATGTCCTTTCTAGACACTCTTCTTATCACATGGGTTGCTAGGATGCACTCTTCTCACAGCTTAGGTCGAGCTTGTTTCCCAATTACTAGTCCTTAGTAGGTTTTGAACTGTCTGTAAGTTTTCTAGTGTTGAAGTTTTCACTCCCTAGCTAGTCGAATCTTTTCCCTAGAGATCATATGGAGTAGGAGGCTTTTGTGCTAGAGTTTGTGCAGTCCAAGGTATTATTGGTAGACATCTTCACCAAGCCGTTAGACCCAACTTGATTTGTCATATTGAGAAGTGAGTTAGGGGTAATTTACCCCTATGGGTTGGTTTGAGGGGGAGTTGGTTCTTTTCTAAGTTTTCTAAGTTTGAGGTGGGATCCAGACGCATGAGAGGCTTGGCGGGAAGTCATTAGGGCCACATGGATGATGACCGAGCGCGGCAGTTCGGTGCGACGGGTTACATCAAGCTACGTGACAGTTCGGTGCGATGGGTTGCATTAAGCAACGTGGCAGTTTGGTGTGACGGGTTATGTCAAACAGCACAGCAGTTCGATGCGACATATTACATCAAGCAGCGTGGCTGTTCGGTGCGACAGATTACATCAAGCAGCGCGACAGTTCTGTGCGACGGGTCACATCAAGCGGCACAGGGGTCGATGCAAGTGAAACCCGTTGTGTGTGGGGCTTAATGGGTGCCCATTTGGGATGTCTCTCTAGGGCTAGCCTCCATTATAATAGAGGAGAGTGTTGGTTGTGCACCTCCAACCCTTGTATTCTAAAAACCCTAATTTGTGATTTAGGGATAGGAGAGGAAAGTGGAGAGGCTAGGGTTCATGAGAGTCAGAGTGATTAAGTGCTCAAGTGTTGAGCTTTTGTCCTCCACGAGAGAGTGGCTGTAAACATGCAATCTCTCTAATCAATCTATGCAAGATTTGCCCCAAGATGAGTTATATCTTGTTCTTACTCTCTCTCTTTGATGCCTTTGAGTTTTTTTTGTGTTTTTTAGGTTTTTATTTGGGATCTTGCTGTGATCTTGCTTTTTGGGATGTGTGGGATATGATCTAAGGTCTTCTTGATCATTATTCATCCACGAGCAAGCTTTTGGATGTAAGTTTGATTTTTCCCGTTTTTTGTGAAAGAAAGGGTGATTTTAGGGGTTTTTGGTCTTGAGAGCTTTTGGCTTGATTGTTCCAGTGATTGAGGGTGCTAGGACGTATGGGAGACCATCCTTAGCCATCTTGAATTGATTCCTCCCACAATGTCCTCTGAATCACCGTTTTCGTATTTAACCCAATTTTGGATGAATCTTCACTCAAATAGGAAAATGTCAGAACTTTGGTGATGATCTTCATAATCTTTGATTGGAATATGTTTCTGACATCCTAGAGAAGGTCTGTTTCAAGTTTTTTGAAATTTGGAGATGTGGATCAAAAGTTGTGCCAATCTTTGATTTTGGTTTTGGGCTAATTCCCTTGTTCCTCCCGCTGTTTTTACTATTCATTCTAAGCACTATTAGATTCGCTACGAGCACTACCGCTCAGTACTATTCATTATAAGCACTGTTCACAAGTCCTGTTCGTCAGCGCGTTTTTGTTGCTGTGCTTGGGGGTTTGGATTGGATTCAATACAAGTCTTTCGTTATACTTGTATATTGATCTTCGTAGCTCTCATAGCTATTAGAGTGAAAATCGTGTTAAATCCGATCAAAGAGAAAAAGAGATAGTGCTCCTATTCAGACCCCCCTCTAGTCGCCGTTTCGGTCTAACACAACGGAACCCCAAAAGAGAGTGATAGATATCAGCAGATGAGATCCTAAGTCGCATAATAAATATCATTTTTATTTCACCCATATATAAACAGAAACATTAACTTTGCCTATTGCATCACCTATAACTACTACATGGAAATTAAAATTTTAAGCCCATAGATTGTTTATATTTGAAAGTTGAAGTTGATGCCAACTTCTCTCTCCGACATGCGTCCTATTTCTAGTCATTGTTGGTTGACAAGAAAGAGGGCTACGCGTCGATGGCCACCTTCTTCCACCCTAAACCCACGTCACGACTCGGTTCTCACAGCCATTGGTTTCTTCAACTATCGCCACGCATATTGCAACGAGGAGGTGGGAGGTCGAGGGAGGAGGCGGTGGTGGCGTCATGGTGGTGAGTGAGGAGGAGGAGGCGATGCTTGCTCAGCCAGTGCGGAGCAGGAGCACGATGGCAACATAAAGGGAGGATTAGAATGAAGAGGACACGGTGCGGTGAATTCGAGACGACGGTGTGTCAAGGGAAGGACGTCTTTATCTTTGTCTCTTCCTCGTGCGCCATCGTTGCCTCCTCTCTCTTCCCTGTCGCCACCGCTTCTCCTCTAGCGTACCTCCTCCTTTCCTCCCTTCCCTCTTAGTGCCTTCTCCCATCGCCGGTGTTATCTCCTCGTGCTGCCTCCTCTTACGATGTCGGATACCCTCATCTTCGTGCACACCGCCATTGCAACCTGCGGATTGAATGTCCGAGAGGGGGGATCTTTGGGGCACGAAGCGAATGCCGGACAGGTATAGGTGGCGAGTCACGACGCGAGATAGGAAGGAGTGCATGTGAAGAAGTAGGGCGGCGATGGTTTGGGTGGTTGCAAAAGAAGTGGGGACATGGATACGTTTGTGAGTCATGGGGGTGACGGGGCGAGACTTTGTCCCTGTCAGGTTGGATCCACATGTTAGTACGCTTCAATAAGGAATTTGGGAGAGGTGGGAGAGATCAACCACGTGCACGAGAGAAATGATATCGTCCCGCTACGTGGGGGTAAATTTCTTCTTTTATTAGTTAAGACAGCTGGCACCTTCCCATCTCAGCTCTACGGCGTGAGACGATGGTTGCCGGAGTTGGCTCGGGTGGCAGGTTGACAGGAAACGAGGAGATGGGGATGTGAATGGATAAGGGGAATTGGGCATGTCGCGAATACGAGTGAGGGCAGGGGCGGTCCCAACTAAGTTCAAGGGTGTTTAGTCGAACACCCAAAATTTTTTGACAAAACTTCAGTATATATAATGTATAATACATGTATATACTAGAAATTAGTTTAAATCAACATGTAAAGTCCTCAAAAAAAATTATACTCGGAAAACTTTCAAGTATCCACGTGGATTTCTCATTGGATCAGAAAATTCTAAGTAATAACAAGCTAATTGTAGCATATCATAGAATGTCTAGACTATTTTTGACCAAAACAACTAAACTTTCAGTTCAGCTGAGAGCATGAGACTAATAGATAACTCTAGATTTAAGTTAGATTACCAGGCTGTAGCAAATGATGGTGACATGCTTCAGCAATATGAATATAAATTCATCCAGACATGCCTATATAATTTATTGATGATCTCAACTTCTGAAGTTATACAAATTCATGTGACCAATCAAACCTGCAAACTACAAATTCATGGACCGACGAGTTAGGCTGCATACATCAATAGCAGCACATGTACATCCCCAATTCTCCATTCCTCAATTTCTCGATCCCAAATCCCAAATTCTCATTTCAACATTTTTTCTTAATTATTTTGTAGTTTCTCTCAATTCTTTGTAGTGTTATTTCTAGTACGGAAAAATTATACTTAATTTTTTTTCTAGTGTGAACCTTTAATTTTTTTTTCATTGAATAATATTTTATTAACTCCGAACACCCATCCGATAAATCCTGAGTCCGCCACTGAGTGAGGGGGATGGTGCGGATGACTCAAAATATGTCCGCGAGGAGAACTTGATGGTGTCTGCAAGGTTTTGGAGTGATAATCCATTACGAGTGCTTGACCAACAGCCGGGCTAGCGCAACACAACAGGCGAAGCGCGTTGAGAAAAACAACGCATCGACGGCTCGGAGACAGCAGTAGAAAGGCTGCGAGGAGACGCGCCGGGGCTAAAGATGCGAGGCCGTCGACGCCGGAGTGCAAGGGAAGTGTGCTTGGCACTCGGCAGGCTGGCAGCATTCCGTGCGGAACCAGAAGTGGATCTGGCGGCTGGCGCAACTAAAGGGCACAGGTGCCCTGATCAGGGGTGGATATCGAGCAAGGCAGCCTTATTGAGTATTTTTGAAAAATAATATAATATAATTTTATTTATAGTTTGAAAGTATTTTTAGAATTGAATCAACGAGCCAAACCAAACTAGAGTAAAATTCAATTTCATTCGAAATTAATTCATTTCAAAATTTAACCAAATAATAAGTCTAATTACAACTATTTTGAACAGAACCAACGAATCCTACTAATGAGCTTTTTTCCCCACCCCTAACACTAATGCGACAGGGGCCAGCAGAGCTCGCAGGCCCGAAAGGCACGCACAGCACAGGCTTGCCCCGCTGCTAGCGAAGCTTATGGCTTTGACAGCGCAAATAGTGCACGGCGGCTGACGCCAACCGGACTACAGCGAACGTAGCCAATTAGCACAATAGTTTAGTGGCATTGGCCTAGTGGCCTTACATACACGTTTAATTAGGACATGTATAATGGTATAGACAACTGCATGTATAATGGTATAGACAGCTGCTGTCTATAGCAACTCTTTATGTCACTTGTAGACAGCACTAAAAACAACTCATACAATAATACAGACAGCTGATGTCTTTTTATATGTCTTTTAAATCCTACGTAACAGATACTATAGACAGCTGATGTAAATCCATTGTACATAACCTTACGTGGTAAAACTATTCAACCTACGGAGATATAGAGTAAAAATATTATAATAACTATGCTCTTAATTTTCCTAATTAACAAACATTATGAAACAGCACTGTCCATGAAAATGGATAAGAAAATCGAAACGGTGGAACATTCAAATGCATTAAGCCATGTTTGGAATACAAGAATTTCGGGAATATTTCCGGACCCAATACCATTCCTGCAGTAATCTGGAAAAATCCCGCTTTCCAAATGAAGCCTTGTAGGAAATTTTAACAGAAACAAGGCTATAATAATAAGTCTAAAGAAATTAGTTAAGAAAGAATAAAAATGTTCAAAGAAGTAAAATCATCATCAGTCGTCATCCTCACTATATTAGCATCAAGAAACCAGGTAGTATGTGCTTTATTTGCCTACATGAGAGTTGGTCACCTGGCACGCTCACATCAGAACAAATATGGTGTACATATTAGAATTTCGCCCATCAGGGTCACCGTCACAACACTCGGCACATTACTTTTGCAGACCGACCACACAAAGCAGTTTCAGAGTATCATCTGCTCTTTAGACTATTTATTTACAGTTCAAATAGGCAAAAAAACTAGTCAGAAGGATAATTGTAGTTCCAACATTTTGTGTCATAGATAGAGTGAAACTGTTCAACATTTTAGCACAGTTCAGTTATATCAAGTATGCATGTATTATCTAACATTTTTTATTGACAACAAATACTGTCCTACAGTTGCCATCTTTATATGCACGTCCTCTGAGGAGCAAGCATTTTTTATAGACAAAACAAATAATGTTCTACAGTTGCCATCTTTATATGCACGTCCAATGAGGAACAAGTACATGCATGCTAGCTAGGCCACCATCATTGCTCATTCCACAGCGCATAATGCACAAACAAGTACGACCAACCACCGGAAGATCTTGACAAACCCTAGGAATGAAGTTGAACAAATGTTTAGTATACATGGCAACGAATGTAGGCAACTAGGCATAGCTTCTGATATGCAGTGTAGATTAAAGCAATATCTTAGTCATCTTACAATAATAACATCATTTGGATTAATATGACCATACACAGTTGATAACCTCAGACCATACTGAATGAATATTTACTTAGTGAGCATGGGCAAATGCAATTGATATGCAGGTATATCATGGAAAATTGTCTTAGTACAGGATAATTTGCAACAAAATCATATAAAAGGAACATATCAGATTCCCAGACACTCTTATAACATACAAAAGCAAGCACAGCTCATCTTAGTAGTGTTTCAGACTCAACCATATGAATACTCTGCAAACCAAAGAAAACAGAACTACTAACAAAACATGAAATTTCAGGACAAGAAACCAGCTTATCCTATATAGAATAAGCAATGTGCAACTCACTGGTAGCAGCATTACTCTTCAACTTCCTTTTTTATTTCTTCCATTAGTTCATCCTTGTAATCCTCAAATGTGCCATCGTATTTCTTTACAGTGCCATCCTCCACAACCCATATCTGGCTCTTCTGCTCATTTTCACAAACTCGAGATATCAACCGTGAGTCATGGCTAACCAAGACCACACCTCCACTGAATTCATCCAGAGCATCTGCCAACGCATCAATACTTTGCATGTCCAAATGATTTGTCGGCTCATCAAGCAGTAGAATGTGAGGATGCGACATTGATATTGATGTGAACACAACACGAGCCTTCTGACCACCGGATAATTTAACAATCGGAGTGAGATGGTTGTGACCTGGTAATCCAAACTTTCCAAGCTTGGCACGAACAGCCTCCGCTTTGCTCATTCCCTCTAGGTCAGGGTGGAGCCTGAGCAAATACTGAACCGCATTTTCCTCCATTGTCAACAAGTCAACAAAATGCTGCGAGTATCGGCCAATCCTCAGCTTCTGGCTCCTCCTTACCTCTCCTTCAGATGGGGTGAGATCACCAGCAAGTAAATTAAGAAGAGTAGACTTCCCTGCCCCATTGGGCCCAACAATGGCAACACGTGTTCCCATGTCAATGCCAACATCAACACCCGACAGCTTGAAATCAGGCCGACCAGGGTAACTGAACCCCACTTCAATGAGCTGAAGGAGTGGTGGTGTGAGCAAGGTAGGCTCTGGGAAGTGGAACTCAACCTTATAGTCAAGCCACTTCTGTGGCAGATCCACTGGCTTCGAATCATCATCATCATTCGCCACATTCTTCCCCTTCCCCTTGCTCTTGGCAGCCTCTTTATTAGCCTTTGACATCGCTTGACCTTTAACCTTATCTTGCGCAGCCTTGCTCCCAGACTTCCTTGCAGCTTTCATCTGCTTCTCATAGATCTCAAACTTCTTGTTCATCTCCTTCCTCTTCTGCTCATACCCACTCTCAAAATCATGAAAATTGCCACGATACACATGCAGATTCTTATCATGCAAATGTATGATTTCATTGCACACTGTGTTCAAGAAGTCCCGGTCATGGGACACAACAATCAGTGTCTTCTTCCACTGTGAACACAAGTACTGCTCCAACCAAAGCACAGCTCGGAGGTCTAAATGGTTGGTAGGCTCATCAAGGAGCAGCAGCGTTGGCTGCATGAAGAGTGCACGGGCAAGCGAAATGCGCATCCTCCAGCCACCGCTGAAGGACTTTGTGGACCTCGCCTGCATAGCCTGATCGAACCCTAACCCTGCCAGGATCTTGGATGCACGTGCCCGGGCTGCATCAGAGTCCCGGAGATTGAGCTTCTCATACACCTCGGCAAGCCGCTCATTGTCATCAGCGTCGTTAGAGGCCTCAAGCTTTGCCTGCTCTGCACGGAGTGCCGTGAGCTCTTCATCGGCCGCAACCACCGCCTCGATCGCCGAACGATTGTCACCAATAATCTCCTGCTCCACAAGCAGGACATCAATGTTCGGGGCACCGGGACCTGCCGCCACGCGAGCAGCTTCAGCAGGGTGGATTTGCCCATGCCGTTGGGCCCGACGAGGCCGTACCGGCGGCCATGCGAGATCGAAGCGAGGCGCTCTTGAGCAGCTCCTTTCCGCGCGCCGACACAGAGAAGTTATCGAGCACGACGTCTCTGACGTTGTCATCCGCGCCGTCCCCCTCAGCGGCCCCGGCAGATCCGGGGACGCGCGCGCCGATGACGACGGAGAAGGCGTCGCGGTCGTCGCGGAGTGCCTCCTGCTTGGCGGCCTCGGCGGCCGCGGCTGCCATCGCCTCGCGTTTGTCCTTCTTCTTGGAGTCCTTTTCCGAGGGTGCGACGGCGTTGAGGTCGACGGTGGCTCGGGCCGGCTTGGGCTTGGCGGCGACAGCGGCGAGGTCGGCCTCGTCCTCCTCGTCGTCGGAGGGGGGCAAGTCGATGTCGCCCATGTAGGACGACGCGGGCGTTTTCGAGGGCTTGGGTTTGGACGCGGGCTTGGAGGGCTTGGCCTTGGACGCCGGTGCGTCCATCGAGGCGAGCATGGCGGACACCGACATAGGTTTGTCCTTCTTGCCGCCGGCGCCGGCGGCGGAAGAGGACGAGGAGGTGTCTTTGCGGCCCATGGATGCGGCTGCGGCGGCGGCGGGGAGGGGAGGTGGGGTTGGGGAATTTTAGGGACAAGAGATCGGGGAGGCTGCCTCTTATTCTTGTGGAAGTGAGATGTTCGGGGCGGAGTCAGCTTAGTCAAATCAGCCCACATCACAGAGGTTTCTTGTCCAGCCCATTTCGACCGCTTTGGTAATTATCGGTTTGGTTAAATTAGCCCACGGCTGGCGGGAGGAGATGAGCAGCAGGCTGGCCTCGCGCTTACCACTTTCTGGGCTTTTATGCGGGTTACACTAGCTGGGCCGCTTGCTATGACCGAAGGCGTTACGTGCCTTCTCAACTAGCTGGCAAAAAGGAGTCTGGCATGTGGCAAAATGGCGATTTTTTTAATAATACATTTTTAATTAATATTATAGAAATAAATGCTCAGATAAAAAATCACAAAAATATACCATTTCATTGTTTGGAACGACCATAAGATGATGTGCATCCTGCCTGGTCTCTGTCGCCGATTCAAACACGTCGATAGAGATTATTTTTCCTTTTTATTTGTTTGAGTGTTTTACGTGGGTTGGACGATTATAATGTTCGCCTATCATATATAATTTGGATTATCGAAGACACATGTTGGAAGCATGATCATATGGTAGATAGACAAATTTAGAACTACTTAAATTAGCTAGGTTTATTTTTCTTATGTGATCAATTGGACTCATATTTTGTAAGCTTTGATTTGAGGGAGAATAGACCACGGAAGTTAAGATTTCGACATAACACTTGATAATGAAGTGCGAATTACATAGCATGTAGAGTTTGGTTAGGTGCATATGTTTGTCTCGCTACTCCTACGGTACAAATGGCAACATGAACAAACTATGAATCCGGACTACAACTAAGATACATGTGCACCTTTTTGAATCGAAAACACTTGGCAGATGGAAACAAGTCAGGCTTGCAGACATATGTCTTACTACCACTTGTGGGTGCGGGCCTCTCAGTACTCGGCTATAAGGTCTTTTTGGCCCTATTCTCGTCCAGAATAATGTTCGGTACAACAAGGGCATCAGGGACCATGGGTGCCTTTTACTTATCTTCCCCGCTCCCGATTGAGGGAGGTCTCCAACGAGTAAACACCTCGGACGCAACTACATAGCTCAGCGCATACTTTTGCTGAAGAAAAGCCTTGTTGTACTTCTCTAAGTCGTCGATCCATTGGAAGAAGTAGCAACACTCCTCTGGCTGCCATGCACGAATAAAGTTACCGATAGAAAAATTGCAACATGCAATGTGAAATATGGGGAGACATCACTTACGCGGTAATCCCCGCATATGTAGTAAACCCGAGCAACGATAGTAGGATATGTGGATTGCTTGATCCATACTAGGTTACTGCAGTCGCACTACGGGTGTGGGAATTTTGGTTGTACAGGAGCATCCTTACAAGAACTATCAGGATACGTTATTGCCTTCTTGGCAATCCATTTCCTCTTCCCTGTAGTCCGACATCCCCTATACCTCTCTTTCCCTCTCTCTGTTTTCAAATTAACTTGAATGTAGTCTTGCCTATAGTGGTAAAGGGTGCCCTCATTTTATAGGTGGTGGGGGTGTAGTGTTGAAGGAGTAAATTTTGGTGAATGGTTGTGTACTCACATCTGCGAGAAGATATGTTTGGCTTCAGGATAGGTCAGTTAGTTGTTGACGAGGATCTAAATAATCCTCATTTTATTTGTGAGGACCCGGAATATTTAACTAGTAACACTTAACCTCCAAATGGTTCTGGCATTACTAATTAAACATTCTAAGCCTCGATGGACATATGCTTCCTGAACTGCGACATATGCACATCATCACAAAATTACACATCAATTCCATACACATACATCACTAAGTTCAACAACGACATACATAAAGTAAAGTTATTACAAAGGGCCGACCAGGCCAAATAGAGCAATATACAAGAAAGACAATGGAAGCAAAGGTGCCATAAGATGGCTAGAACAAAAGTCGACCAGGTTAGCCATACACCCACAAGGCAACCGACCGCCGCTAAGCTAGTCGCCCATGGCTACCACAACACACTCACAAAAGTGAGGCCCTCGAGCTCACCTTCTTCCTCTGCAACAAAACAATTAAGCGAAGCAACTGAGTACAAAGATTGTCTTTGTACCCGCAAGACTGACGTGTGGAATAGCAGACCTATTCATAAACTACATGCAAGCTTATTTAGGTGGAGGTTGTATGTCTCATTTTGCATGAAGCCAACTTTATTTGCAATAATGTAATACATTTTGAAAGCAAGTTTGCAAATCTGTTTTGTTATCAAAGTAACAGTAAGTAAAGGTACATACAAGTAACCACCTGGAAGCGACTATCCCAATAGCCACCACAACATAGCACGAATCCCCGATTCGTACCACCCATCAAGTTTTAATTTAAAAAGGTTGTAGTCTAACTCTTGAAAGACCTTGCCAAGCGTGTCCATAACCTAGGACGAGGCTATTCGAATAGTTTTAACACTGCAGGGTGTACCAATGTACCCACACTTGCACCGCCTTCAAGCCACAAAGCACACTCCAGAAGGTATGCCGCACGGCTAAGTCCTCTGAGACATTTCCAATCTTGTGTATTAACTACGAGCCGCTCATATGGATAGAAACCCATATGCTTACATTGCAAGCCGAAAGACAACAAATCCCATCACGGGTGAAGTCTTTCGGACACTACAATGCTCCCAACACCATCCCTCCTGCGACTCCCTGCGACTGAAGCCAATACACGCCAAAGTACTAAGTCAAGAGAGGTCCCATACCCTCTAATGTGGTTAGCACGCTAAAATGCTTGGCTTAGTGTAACAAGATGTTCGGTCCTTGTTGACCCGGGCACCATTCCAGTCACACCCAAAATCACACCATCATACCATTGTGCCCAAGTCTAAATCATTTTGTTTTCAGTTTTAGTTTTCATAAGTAGACATGGCACAAGGTGGAAATCATAATCCATAATAAGTTTTATGTGATCAAGGTTATCGACAAGTCGATAACACCTGCTTTCTACCTAAACTAAGCATGGCTAAGCAATTAATTCGCAACTACTAAGTGACAAGAGCCCATCCATGAACTCTAAATCACAGCAAGTAACCTAGGCTCATGGTAGTAGAGGATAATCATTTGCTAAGGAAATGCATCTACTAGGCCAACTATTAACACAAAGTAGCAATGCATACATAGAAGTTGTAATCAACATAAATACTTAAAATCTCGGGATTAACATGATCAAGCCGCTTGCCTTCTTGCTGTTGCTCAAACTGTTGTGGAGGGTCGTTCTCGGGGTTACCGCAAATGTCGAACCCTAAGCGAAAGGCAAAAAGAACCAAGAACAACCAATAAGACGAGCCACACTTAAACAAACGAGCAAGCAAAAATTATCCAAATGCGATGACGAAATTTATACATGAGGTAGAATACGAATATACCTAGACATAGAAGTGGAAAAACCCAATTTGGATTTGTGGTGCAAAAGATATTACCTAAAAACCCATTTTCTACCATAATAAGGTAATTGTAGCAAAAATATTTTCTAGAGGTTTTCTGGACTTGAAAATTTTATGATAGGTTGCTCTGACATTTTAAGGCTAACACAAGTGGTTTCATCTTAATTGGAGTTAAAATGATTTAGTTATGATTTTCTAGGATGCAAAACTAGCATAATGCACTTTCCAGAAATATAAACATGTGCAAAACCCATTTCACATTATAGTATGATAACAGAGGGATTTCCTAACATCAAACTTCTATTTTTAGGATTTACAAGGAATTACTGGTGTCTATTACATCATTAAATGAATTTTTAATTGCTACTAATAAGGTTAAATCTATTAACATATTTTTCTGGTGCTGATTTAGGCCTACCACCATTTTTAGATTAAAGTTTAGTTAATAACAAATTTATCAAAGTTAAAATCATTCAATTAGCAGATATACAGAAAAAGATATGCATTTTCCAAGTTTTAATACAATTCTGGAATATATAAAAATAGCAGAAAACAAGCTATTAAAGATTACAGAATTTTCTACTACAAAAGCATAGCTAAAATCATTTTTATATTAAACTTTAGTGAAATACAAATTTATTGCAGTTGGTTTCATGTAAAAAGGATTTATCTTGAATTAGTTATGAATTTCTAAAGTTTTGATACAATTTTCAGTTGATAAATAAATACTTACAGAAATAAAAACCAACCCAACCGAAAATAAACGACGTGGACGCTCGTGGGCCGTTGATGCAATATCCAACGAGCCACACGCACGGAGAACAGCGCACGCGCGCGATTCATAACAGGAGCCCACCGTTGGATCAAGATCCAACGGCTCACGAGAAGGATGCAGCGGGCGGTGCGGTTGCCTCGACGATCCACGCATCGCAGATCTAAGGATGAGCGGCTCCGATCACGCCTCCGATCGGAAGGTCCGATTGCCGCACGATCGTGGCCGCGGATCAAGTGATGGACGGCCAAGAATGATGAGGGGAACCGGAGGGTCCGAACGCATACAAAATCTAGGCCGCAGATCGCAAAATGGACGGTGGTCCAAGATCGAAGTGCAATCAGGAGTGCTGACACGTGGGGCCGCATGTCAGTGACTGAGAGTCACACATGCGAGATTTAACACACGTGCACAGCGCCACGCGACCCACCGCGCAAAGGACTTAAAGGAGGTTTTAGGGCGGTAATTAATTACTAACGACCAATGATTAATGATGATTAGCAATCAAGGTGTCCTAAAGATTTTGTGCAGAGGTGATTTAGGGACAGAGGGCCCACCTGGCAGTGGCACAAGGGGGCAGTTTAGGACCAATTAAATGCTAACAATGATTAACATTTAATGAACTCGAGAATTAGGCCTAATGACCCCGAGACTGAGGTTTAAGGCCTACGGGCCCACGTCAGTGACCCAAAAGACAATCTCAGACACGATAATGCTAAACGAGGATTTAATGACAATCATTAGCATTAATGATGTCCAAAGCAATTGGTTAACGCCTGATGATTACAGAGGTTTGGGCCCACAAGTCGTTGAGACATTAGGCGATTAAGACACATTAATGACATCCAATGATTAACAATGATTAGGCAATTACTGTGCTCTAATAATCTGACGAAAATGGGAGCTTCTCAACTGACAAAACCCGAGTGGCTTTCACGGCTTGTCGCCGGCGACTCCGGTCGCGGCGGCGCCCACAAACTATCAAAATGGGTTCGCAATAGTGTTGCGGACCGCGATGATGACCTCGCGCGGTGGAGGTTCGAACGCCGCGAGCCGGAAAACAAAGAAGGAGGCCGACACGGCAAAACACGAAAATAGCAAGATGCTCCACGCGCGGTCCAAGGAAGCGAGTGCCATGACTTCTAGGGACTATATAGAAGCTACCTTAACCGAGAGGAGCTCCAAAGATGGCCGGGGAAGACTTGAACACGATGAAGTCCACCGGAGCCGAAGAAGATGAAGTGGAAGATGAGGTTCTGAGCAAAATGAGTGGAACCAAATCATCACCACAGCTTCATTATAGCTCAAAGAGGCTCCAAAAGCAAATAATTGCAAAAGAACCACTTACTGAGTCGAGAAGAAAGGGGGTGAAACCAACCGAAGATCTCCAAACTTAAAATTGAGTGATTCCTGCGAATGCAACCCAAAATCAAGTTAGGGGAAATATAAAGGAGGTTGAGGAGTTCAAAAGGGTGCAAGAAAGGTTGAAGATGAACCACTGGACACCAAGGCCGCTATTGGAGCCCTCGGGTCAACAATGGTGGATTGAAGGTTTGAGATAGTTTTGAGCTCAAACACAGAGAGGAGCTAGGTGTGGTGTAAAGGAACACCAGGAGGAGCTAAGGGGCAATATATAGGGAAAGGATTAGGGTTTCGAGCAAGAACCCGAGTCCATGGTGGGCTCGGTTCATGCTACGGTCATGGACCAAGAAATGATGGGAGCAAGTGAGCACGGTGACAATGGAGGAGAAAGCCTAGTGCGCATTAAATGCCCCGCAGAGAGGCGACGAAAGCAAACTTGAGGTGACACATCAAAGCCGCCCGCGCTCTCTCTTTCTCGCATTGTCACTACATTCGCACGAGGGACAGAGGAGGAAGAAGAACAGAAAGCAACCACGACCGTTGGATTTTAGATGGACGGTGCGATTTAAAAGAGCCCACGGACATCCGATTGCTTACGGAAACGGGCGGTTGGATTGAGATCCAACGGTCCCAATTGGTTAATGCAACCGAGGGTCCGAATGCTCACACGAACGTGGGCGAGCGATTTGAATCCAACGGTGATATCGCGACGCACGCTTTAAAATGCGGCTCGGTGCGCTAGGTGGTTCGACCGAAGTCAAGTGGCTCGGACTCGAGCCCGACTCAACCCAAGGAACAGTGGAACTGTGTTTTAGGTTTTAAATATGCTGAGACTTTTGAGGATTTATTTGGGGTAGCAAAATAACTCCAAAAATTCTGAAATTTTTACAGAGCTTCTTGTTGAGACATTGACCTTGTGTAAAATTTGCAGAGGTTTTTATGCATTGTATTTTTCTCCAAAATTCTACAAGGTAATGGTTTTAGGTTTGACTGAGAGTCAAACAGTTTGATCGCCTCTAAAATATTCAAACAATTTCTAAAAAAAGTTGTGAAATTTTTCAGAGGGTCACATACCATCCCAAGAACTTAGGAAAAATATCTCCAGAGGATGATCAAAAGGTTTGACAAGATTGTTTTTGAAGGAACAAGATTTGGATCAAAAGACTTGTGACTTTGCATTTCCATAAGTCTTGTACAATACTTGTCCAATACAAACAGGAAACACATGATGTAAGAAAAAGTTTTAATTTCTACTCATTTTCTTACATTTGAAACACAAGCCCAAAATTGGGATGTTACATTATTATTCCATAATAATGAAATATGATGTCACATGGCATACTCCTTAATATTATAGGGGAAGAACAAATCAGGAAGTCGTAGGTTCTCCTACGACTACCCCCTAGTCGTAAGCATTTCTACGACTATAGTGTAATCGTAAGTCCCGCTACGATTACGTCCGGTCGTAAGTGTTTCTACAACCAGTACCCAGTCGTAAGTCTTCCTACGACTACCCCCCTAGTCGTAAGTCCTGCTATGACTAGGTCCGCTACGAATTCTCCATGACTAACTGGGTCCACCCATCAGAAGGCCCATTTAACGATGAGAATCCAGAGCAGTCAAAATACGTAGTTATGCTTGACATAACTACAGATAATACCCCACTATCTCTGACTGATAACCGTTTGACAGCAGGGGAGGTTACTACTCCGGTAATTACTCTCATTATTACGCAATAATGAGCGACTAATTAGCTTGGAACGACAAGAGCCACTACTGCATAGTATAAATAGGTGTCTTTTAGAGATAGAGAGGGGAGGCCTTTTTGGAAGACAGTTAGAAAGACCCTCAGCTGATTGTAATCCAGATACCCAATATAAGATACACAGGAGTAGGGTTGTTATTCTCACCGAGAGAAGGCCCGAACCGTATAAAAATCCCGTGTCTCTTTCGCTTGCGTGATCAATTGTGGAGACCCCGAATCAAACAATCTTTACGTAAGATCGGTTCTAAAACACCGGGTTAGCGCGACCGTGGGGATCTTACGTAATTCCTTGTCAACGCTTCTTTCTTTTCTCTTTTATGCTACCATGGCGGGAGGATGGAACAAGGAGAATTGGTTCAACTTGGCCGACACGCAGACGTCGACATGGATGCCGGTTTTGACTACGAACCGAGTATCGAATCTTCTGATGGTGTTGCCGCCTCTAGAGATCCTCTATCAGATCTCGGAGACTGCATCACTACTGGAGTCGAGGAGGGATCCTTATCCCCACGGCGCACGCGCCGGCCGAGGACCAGCTTCCTCGGGGGACAAGGGTAAACATGACCGACAACAGGACTGTCTCGAGGCACACTCGCAACACGACGAGAGTTTTTCCTCCAAGTGTTCGAGTCCCCCCAAGGCAGTACGATTTAGCAAGACAGGTTCTCGAGGCCATCATTCCGGAACTCCATCGACACCTGATGGTCATCTCTCTCTGAGTATTTCCGCAGGGAAGAGGATCGAACACGCTGTTCATCCAAATACAACCGTCCCGACACAGGACCCACTTGCAGACGGAGATGGTTATAACCCGGAGTTCCCCTACCTGGAGGGGTTTACTCCAAGTCGCCAGATGGTGTCGCTCGACTACTCCTCAAGCGAGGAGGTCACGAGCGCAAGTGGAGGTCATCCACGGGAGGTCTTCGTCCTTCCCTCTGATAAGGATCGTTCTCCCAGAAGAAGGATTGGTGATGCTTCCCGACAAGCATACTCTACACCACCTCGTCGCAATGGCAAGGACACCACAGCTGGCGAACGAGACGAACACTTTAATGAACGTGCGGGACATCCTCAACGTTCTCGCACTCCATTAAAGCAAGCTCGAAGTCCAAATAGACCATTCGAGACAACCCGACGGAAGAGAATAGTGGCTCAGAAGAACCTTCCTGAGCGCGCTTATTTCTAGTCGGAGGAAGCTCAAGAACTCCAGCACATCAATGATTTGCTGGAAAACCCGACCCAAGAACTCGCTCGAGTACCAGGTTATGATCTCTTTGCAGAAGAGATCACACAAAGGCTTCGCGACACGATGGCCAAACTCGAGCGTCTTCGTCGACCACAACCAGGAAGTCGTAATGGTATGACTCCTTCTTCTGCCAGCCGTTCAGATAACTCGTCGCATAGAAGGCGGCACGACTTTCACTCACGTCGTTCTCCCGACCTGAGGAAGACGCTACAAGCCCACAGGAGAGGTGATCTTTCACCACTTCGGCGACAAGACGCATGGCGACAAGCGGGGTACGAGGAGTATTTCCCTCGCAAAGCTGAGACCTATCATAGGTCTAGCCCTCCTATGGCTGGGTATCGACGAGTTCGATCACCCAGCGACATTAACCCTTCTTTTCTGCAAAGAAAGAGGCAAGAGGTTATCTCGGGGTATCAGGCGTTCTCACCTGACCTTCGAGCGGTTCGCTAGCCGCCTCGGTTCCGACCAGCGAATATGGAGAAATTCGATGGAACTCAAAATCCCATCGAGTTCCTCCAAATCTACACTACAGCTATCCGAGCTGCAGGAGGAGGAGAGCATGTCATGGCGAATTACCTTCCGACTGTGCTCGAAGGATCGGCACGATCATGGCTTTTAAACCAGCCATTCGAATCGATCTACTCGTGGCAACACCTCTGTGATCTTTTGCTAGCAAATTTCCAGGGCACTTACAACCGCCCAGGAAAGGAGGATGACCTGTACCGGATAAGGCAGAACAACCATGAAACGCTACGCCAATTCATCAAGCGCTCCAGCCAGGTTCGAAATTCTATTGCGGAAGTTTCTGACTCATCCGTGATCAGGGCTTTCAAGCAGGGAGTCCGTAGCAGAAGGATTACAGAGGACATCGCTTTACATCCACCTGCCACCGTCGCCGAACTTTTCGAGATGGCCGATAGATATGCGACTGCTGCTGAAGCAGTCGAGTGGAATAATACTATCGATCGCAAAGACGATATCCCCCAGGAAGCAAACGAAAGTGGTAAGAAAAAGAATAAAAGGCTAGGAAATCTAAGAACAAGGCAAAAAGACACAAATCTCCAGTTGCCGGTTCTAAGGAGGTCCTAGCCGTAAGCGACAAGGAGCCACGCAACCCCAAGCAAAATCCCGATCAGGGTAAAGGTAAACGCCAAGATCGGAGAAACGACAAACCTAGGTGGTGTCCTTTTCATAAAAAAGAAGGGCATGATCTTCGTAACTGCCGAGTTTTTCTACGGAAACTCGAAGACTATTACTCTGGTAAGGGGCCACTTCCTACTCTTGAACAGGTAGGTCAAACCAAAGGGACGTATGAGTCGGATGATGAGGAGATGTCGTTCCAGGATCCACAACACACCATCGATCACATATATGGGGGATCTTCGGCGTACGAATCGCGAAGACAACTGAAAGCTGTTGATCGTGAGGTAAACACAGTCGACTCCCCTCTTGTCAATAAATTACCAAGTGGTCGAAAGTCACCATTACTTTTGAGAAAGGTGATTGCCCGATCCTTCCGACTAGACCAGTCGATTCCGATAGTGGTCGAACCCACCATCAACAATTGTCGAGTCAATCGAGTTTTAGTTGATGGTGGGAGCTCGCTAAACATCTTATTTACGAGCACCTAAACGAGATGCAGGTACCGAGGACAAAGGTAAGGCGGGTACGATATTCACTTCATGGAATCGCATCGAGGTCTTCTGCCAAACCCATTGGCCAAGTTTCTCTTCCTTTAACGCTTGGATCACCAAGCAATTTCGTGACGTAGAAGGTCTCCTTTGATGTGTTCGATTGATCGGCGATAACGCCATACTCGGACGACCTACTTTGGCAAAATTCTTAATAGCTACTCATTATGGGTACCAATGTCTTAAGATGCCAGGTTCCAAAGGAGTGATCACGATATATTGTGACAAGAAGATGACGCACTCCTGCGACCGTCGTTCCCTTGAGATGGTTGGACAACTACCAACTCGAGATGAAAGTCAGCCTTCGACTAGAAAGTCGAAGCCTAAAGCTGCGCCTAAGCCGAATGACCAGGTCAAAGAGGTTCCTCTGGACGCAGGGGAGCTCTTGAAGACTGTTCTCATTGGGAATTCTTCCGACCCCAAATAGGAAGACGCCCTCATCACTTTCCTCCAGGCAAACGCTGATGTCTTCGCGTGGCAAGCATCCGACATGCTCGGAGTCCCCAGGGAAGTTATCGAGCATAGGCTAGCTTTACGGCCTGATAAACTACCCGTAAAACAAAAGTTACGAAGATTTGCCCCTGATCGACGAGATGCTATTAGGTCAGAATTGGACAAATTGTTTAAGGCAGGCTTCATAAGAGAAGTGAACCACCCAGAGTGGTTGGCCAACCCTGTAATGGTTAGAAAGTCTAATGGCAAATGGCGTATGTGCGTAGACTTTACTGATCTTAATAAAGCTTGTCCAAAAGATGATTTCCCTTTACCTCGTATCGATCAGCTGGTTGACTCTACAACAGGATGTGAGATGTTGAGTTTTCTAGACTCATACTCTGGTTACCACCAGATTAGTATGTGTCAAGAAGATGAGGAGAAAACCGCATTTATTACACCAGATTAGTTTGCTATGTCAAAATGTCATTCGGCTTTAAAAATGCTGGAGCTTCTTTTCAGCGTTTGATGCAAACGAATTTCGCTCCTCAATTAGGCCGAAACTTAGAAGCCTACGTTGATGATCTAGTCGTAAACAACACCAAATGACTCAACCATATCACGGACTTACAGGAGACTTTCAACAACCTCAGAAAACACCACTTGAAACTGAATCCCGAGAAATGTGTGTTCGGGGTCTCTTCAGGAAAATTACTTGGATTCCTGGTCTCTACATGAGGAATCGAAGCAAATCCCGAAAAGATAAAAGCCATCACTCAGATGCGCCCCCCGACCACGAAAAAAGAAGTCCAGAAACTCACAGGATGCATGGCGGCGTTAAGTTGTTTCATAGCACGACTGGGGGAAAAAGGACTGCCTTTCTTCAAACTTCAAAGGAAACACGAAGGTTTTGAGTGGTCAGAAGAGGCTAACCTAGCCTATGAGGAAGTCAAGAGGTATCTTACAAGTGATCCTGTTCTAGTTTCCCCGAAGCTAGAAGAGACACTCTTAATTTACCTAGCTGCCACGCCACAGGCAGTAAGCGTAGTGCCCTAAGGAGCGTTAGTGAGGTTTTGCACGGACCTAAGGAGCGTTACCCTCAGGTTCAAAAGCTTCTATATGCCCTCCTCATGTCTTCGAGGAAACTGTGGCATTACTTTCAGGCGCACAAACTAGCTGTGTCGTCTGAGTTTTCCTTGGGAGCGATCCTCCAGAATAAGGAAACAGCAGGACGCATGGCAAAGTGGTCAGTCGAACTTGGGACGTTCGACATCCATTTCGTGTCCCGAACGGCCGTTAAATCCCAGATCTTGGCAGACTTTGTCGTCGAATGGACAAATCCTGAACCTATTCAGGATCCCAGTATGATTCCCACGACCAGTGGACGATGTACTTTGACGGGTCGCTTACGATAAGTGGCTCGGGGGGCTGGGGTGGTCCTGGAATCTCCTACGGGAGAAACCTTAAAGTATGCCATACAATTAAACTTTCAGGACACTAATAATGTGGCAGAGTACGAAGGTTTGCTAGCTGGTATATGAGCTGCGAAAGCGCTCTCGATTCGACGACTACTCGTAAGAGGAGACTCTCAACTAGTCGTGAATCAAGTCGGAAAGGAGTACCAATAATCTAATCCGACCATATCCCGGTACATATCGGAAGGTCGCAAGCTAGAAAAGAACTTTTTGGACTTTGAGGTACAATTTATCCCCCGAAATGATAATTTCCTCGCGGACCAACTGGCTCTCCTGGCTTCCTCCCGATCCCTGGTACCGAAAGGGGTGTTTTTGGAACAGCTTCAAAGGCCGTCTATAGTCGAGGAACTAGAGACGCCCTCTATTGAAACAGCCTCTCTAGAGTACGAAGATACATGGATGGCGCCCATCTACGAGTACCTTCAGACGGGTTCTCTACCCGATGACGATCTAGAAGCAGATCGATTATCCCGAAAGGCCAAAAGGTATACATTGGATGAAGGGGTCCTCTATAAACGAGGAACCCAAGGGGTGCTCATGTGATGTGTTCCGCAGAGTGAAGGATTAAAACTCCTTCACGACATACACGGAGCGATCTGTGAAACTCATGCTTCCTACAGAACACTAGTTGGTAAAGCCTTTCGACAAGGTTTTTATTGGCCAACAGCCCTCTACGATGCCAGGGAGCTAGTTAAAAAGTGTGTATAGTGCCAGTTTCATAGCCGGCAAATACACCAATCAGCTCAGGCATTGCAAACAATTCCTCTGTCCTGGCCTTTTGCAACTTGGGGTCTTGATATCCTAGGACTGTTACCCAGTGTTCCAAGAGGTTTTGAGTTCCTTTTTGTGGCCATCGATACGTTCACAAAATGGATAGAAGCTGAGCCTGTGATTGGGATAACAACGGAAGCAGCAAAACGGTTCATGATGAGATGCGTGATCACTCGGTTTGGAGTACCAAGTCGAATTATCACAGATAACGGCGAACAGTTTACAAGCGCAAAATTTCAGGAATTTTGCTACGAGTTGGGAACTCGTTTGTGTTATGCTTCGTCGCTCACCCCAAAGCAATGGAGCAATCGAGAGCGAATGGCCGATAATGAAGGGAATCAAAACCCAGTCTTCGATCACTTGTCAGCGCTCGGGGCTTGGGTGCGGAATTACCTTCAGATATGGGCAATTCGCATGCGGCGGCTAGTCGAGCTACGGGAGAAACACCTTTCTTTCTAGTTTTGGTGCGAAGCCATGCTTCCGCCGAACTAAAGATCAGGTCAGCACGAGTCGACAAGTTTAACGACTCCACTTAAGAACAACTTCGAGCGGACAACATTAACCTGCTCGAGGAAAAGAGGGGCCAGGCTTTAATCCGTTCCGCAGTCTACCAACAAGCCCTACACAGATACTATGATCGTAAGGTCCAACCTCGCAGCCTTGCTGAAGGTGACTTGGTATTGAGGCTTATCCAATCCCAGTCTAATCGGAACAAACTTTCCCCCAAGTGGGAAGGTCCTTACACTGTGGTCGAAGTAACACGTCCATAATCGGTACGACTTGCAACGGAGGACGGCTGCGTTCTTTCAAACTCTTGGAACATTGACCAGTTACGCAAATCTTATGTGTAGCAAGCTTCTACGACAATAAAGTATCAGGTTCTCCCTACCTTTTTTGTCTATTCCTGAATTTCGCTTTTCTTTTCGACCATTTTCACACACTCATTCCTCCTGTATACTGGTCAAACAAAAGGACAACATATTTAGTCGAAGTCTCTCCTCTCTGCATGTGGTCCTGTACCCTGGAAGGAGCTTCCTAATGTCGCTTTGTCCTTTGCTACAGCAACCAGTACAACGCTTATTGGGCTCAGCAACATGGTCAAAAATTGTTAAGCAAATTCATGTCATCTTAGCTTATTTATTTTGAAAAATAACCTAAGAAGAGTGCACTTTTCGAGATACGTTCGACTACTTTTCAATTAACTTGATTGGTTTTTCCTGGCCGGAGGAAGAAACACACCTAGTCGAAGCCTCTCCTTTCTGCACGTGGTCTTGCCCACTAGAAGGAACTTCCTAGCGTCGTCCCGTTTCCTACTTTTGCTGCCAGGGCAACTTTGTCAGGAAATAACGAAAAACAGTCGAATGAATTCTTAAGGTCCTCTAGATGTTTGTTTTGCTCAAAGCTGTGGTTATCGATTTGATTTATCTGGTCAGAGATGGTAACATCACCTAGTCGAAGCCTTTTTTCTCTGCACGTGGTCCTGCCCACTAGAGGGAACTTCCTAGCGTCGATCTGTTTTCACTCTTTCGACTAGTGCAAAAAAAAAAAATCGATACTCGCCAACTATAAGTTAAACAAACCTCTCCATTTTCAAAAACCTTTTCTTTACTACTTTCTTAGTTTATTTTTCATAAACTAAGTAAGTAGTCGGGGGCTAGGATAAAGTTATAAACATGACTTCATTTCTGTGTCTTAACTTTTCCGAGTTATTATCTTACGAGTTACTAACTACTCTACGAGATGATTTGCAGGGAAAATGAAGGAGAAAGGAGGAATCGCACATAGCTGGTCTAATTATTTCTTCCTTTTTCATTATCTTACGAGTTACTAACTACCTCACGAGATAATTTGCAGGAAAAAAGAAAGGACCATATATTTGTACATCACCGCCAAAAAGACTTGTCTTTACAAGTTTATGTTACAAGACTATTCTGTTGAGGGAGATTCTATCTGCATCTCCTCTGCGACCTTCTCGCCAACCGACTGCATCTCTTCGATCGCCTTTTACGCGCTTGGTGCGGTCGAAATAAATCGGCTTCAACGGAATGAGGATTAAGGGTAGGATCACGGGCCTTGAGTTTTGCTAAAACAAAACTCACAGCTCCTTTGACCGCTTCCTTTATCGAATCATTCTGATTGGTCTTCAGAGTAGACACCAACTCGTTCAGAGTACCAACTTGTTCCCCAATGGCACTCGTATGAGCAGCCATCGTGTCATCGCGAGGAGCAATCCTCCCGGCACGAAGCCCATCGAGTACATTGTTCAGGAGTGAGATATTATCTTGAAGATTGATCTTCGTTGATTTTGTCTCCTCCTGGGAATAAGTCGAAGCCTCGTGGAGTTTTTTTATTTCAATCAATCGATCTGGAAAGAGTAAGGGTTGATTAGATAAAACAATTCTATGAGAAGATAAAAGAAATTAATAGCAGGTAAAAGTTCTACTTACCAGCTAGTTGAGAACCCAAGCTCTCGATTTCCCGATCTTTCTCCTTCGCAATACGGGAGACTTCACGGACAACTGAGGACTTCTCCTGGACCTCGGTCCGGAGAGCCCCCACCTCGGCCTGAAGGGCCTTATTTTTGATTTTTTTTTTCTATAAAAGAATGAGAGGTTAAAAAAAGAGGGGTGAAAACCAAAATCAGAAGCAGTCGTAATTACACGTACTATTTATTTTTTCCTGCAACCACTGGGTTGCAGAGTTAGCCTCTTGAAACTTCTTCAGGAGGTCGGTGGCTTTATCCCTTAGCTTTTTCGACTCGGCTTTTTCAAAGTCGAGTGAATCAGCCAGGGTCTTTTCGTCACTCTTAAACCTGAAAGGGCAAAGGGTAGACATGAGCATACTTAAACAAGTGGTCGTAAGCTTTTCTACGACCAATGAATGATCGTAAGTTATTCTACGACCACCCTCTGGTCGTAAGTTTTTCTACGACTAGTACTTAGTCGTATGTTTTTCCACCAGACCCCTTCGAGACGCTCGTTGTCGAGGACGTCCCCACCATTGGGAATGCTGCTGGGGTGGTGAACTCGGTCGTGAGAACAGTAGGCAGAGGATCCTACGATGGAGTCAGGGCCAAAGAAATCAGAGCAAAAGTTGAAATCCTCTTCTTCCTCTGACTCTGTGACGGGAAGACAACCTGGAGGGCCGGAAGGAATGTCTTCGGCAATCTCCTTACCGGCATGGCGGTCAGTACTCTCGCTGCCACCGACCTCCGGTATCCCTCTCGAGGCCTCTGTCGCCTCCTCTGCAGCCTCTACGACAGCTTCGGTTGTCGTAGCAATTTCGACATCCTCGGCACCAGAGCGACCTCAAGAAATGCAACTTTTTCTCGGGAATAGTAGCTGGATCTTGGCTACTCTGTGATAACACCCTCATCGATGGAGGGTGACAAATGATTCTCCATGGGAGTATCCACTCAATTGAGGACGTCGGGCTAAGCTCGCAAAAACACAGAAGTAAGTCCCTTCATAAAAAACAAACAGTAAGTAGTTATTACACTTATGTTTTTTACATACCTCTGTGCGTTGGACCTTACTCGAAACTTGGGAGCAACCTTCCCGACAGAAGATTTCTTCGACCTCTTCTCGACCACCGCTGGTCGAGATGCACTCGGGACGACAGGAATCACCTCCTCCCGGTTTCCCGGGTGGTCGAGATCCGTCTCGACCACCTTCAGAACGCCGCTCCCCTCGGCCTCAGATCCCATCGGAGCAGCGGTTTCCTTCACAAAAGACATGAAGTCCTTCCAGTTCTCTTTTTCTAGTTGTCTTATGAAGCCACAAGAAGCTGAAACTGTGAATGATTTGTTGTCGTAATAGAAGGGTATCTTAACCTTGGGGACCTTGCGCTTAAGGGCAAGGGCCTCTTCTTCTGCTTTCTTCTTTGCCACAGCTATGTCCGCGGCAAACCTAGCAAAAGGAGCAGGAGGAGCCGAGCTCGAACCCCCCTTGTCGCCGACTTTCACCAGTCGACGCTTTTTGGATGGAGGGGACTTCGCTGACTCTACTTGCGCAGCCCCGATGACCACCAAGTCGACTTCCTTGTCGTCTTGCCAGTTCTCCATGCCAACTTTCTGTTAAAAAAGAGAGAAAGTGATCGTAAGATCTTCTACGATCACTAGCCGGTCACTAGTACGACCAGCTCAAAAGTCGTAAGTTTTTCTACGACATTGTCTAATCGTAAGACATCCTACGATTACGTTCGGTCGTAAGTTTTTCTACGATCAGTATCTAGTCGTAAGTTTTTCTACAGCAAACCCGTTAGTCGTATATCATTTTACGACAACAAAAACGCATAAAGGCAAAATCGTTCGATTACCTTTAGTCGCTCCTCTTTCTCCTCTGTGGTCAAAACCGCAAGGATTTGAGGAGCCATTGTGTTGGCCGGATGCTTCTCGCAGATGAGCCTGACACGCGCGTCAACCTCCGCCTGCGGAAGATCTGAATACATGGACAACACAATTAACAGACTAAATCGGGATTAACCAAGGACAAAGCCGAAAGAGTAAGTTTTTCTACTCACCATCCTTGTAGTCCCTAGTTGGGTCGTCCTTTCCTGAGTACCTCCACATGAGAAGAACCCTTGTCTTTAAAGGACTGATTCGGCGCGTGATGAAGTCCTTCACCACGTGCCAACCGGTGAGCCCCTCCGACTTCAAGTCCTTGACAGCTTGAATGTAGGGGGCTATCCGGTCGAGATTATCGGGAGTTGAGTCGGGAAGAAGACCGCGCTCGGCCTTTCCGTGAATGAGAGGCTATCTTCCTTGGTAACCTCCCGAGAGAACCACTTCTTCTTCCACCCCGCCATGACGGCCGGGTAAACATCTGAATGTACTCTTCGACTTGCCGTCGTGGAGCTTGATCGCGACTCTGGCGATTCGACAGACGAGCCATTCCGTAGTAGTCTTGGAAAAGCTCGAGGTCCGGAATCCCGAGTGAGGCCTCACAAATGTACACGAACACGCTCAAGATCGTGATGGAATTAGGACCAAGGTTCACTAATTCCACCCCAAAGTGCTCGAGCACGAGTGTGAGGAAAGGTGAGCGAGCAATCGGAGACCACACTCACGATGCGCTTGGAAAAGCGAATTTGGCCCTCCTCTCCGACGGCCAATGCCGCGTGCGCGCAATCCACCTTACGAGAAGTCCATCGGGATCTTCTCGCGCGACCAAAGCGGTCATCTTTGCGTCATCCATCTCCGACTCGGCCCACTCGTAGACAACCACGCCATTTTCTCTCGAGAGCTTGAAGATTTAAGGTTGGGAAAGCTCCAAGAAAGTGTACGGAATCATCGGCGGCGGAAGAGACGAGAAAACAACAGACTGTTGCGCGAAAAGGTAAGAACCCTAAGTTTTACCTCCATGGTCTGTTTTATAGCCACACGCCTGGAATGAAACGCCGTGGAATCCCAACAGTCTCCACCGCTTTGGGAATTGTTTCGACGGACAGACTTTTTACCTGCCCGATTGAAAGTTCCAAGACATCTTCTTCACACCTCAAGTGAAATTACCATCTTGACCCCCGGGTCAAATGAAAAGCCGATCGAAAAAGTTTTGCTTCCAGTCGTAGGGCCACGACTGCTTCGAAGTCGTAAGATATCCTACGATATCTTGCAATCGTAATGGTCTTAATAAATTACCTCGATCAAGCATATTCCTGGTCGAGAGAAACGAGTGTTGAAGAGTTTTTCCTTCAACGTTTTCCCCACGACCTCCTAGTGGTCAAAGGATCATCTACGACCCTTCGATCAAGTAAGCTATTTTCACTTGAAGCTGGGGGGCTGGATGACGAGGATCTAAATAATCCTCATTTTATTATTCCATAATAATGAAATATGACGTCACATGGTATACCCCTTAATATTATAGGGGAAGAACAAATCAGGAAGTCGTAGGTTCTCCTACGACTACCCCCTAGTCGTAAGCATTTATACGACTATAGTATAATCGTAAGTCCCGCTACGATTACGTCTGGTCGTAAGTGTTTCTACGACCAGTACCCAGTCGTAAGTCTTCCTACGACTCCCCCCCTAGTCGTAAGTCCTGCTATGACTAGGTCCGCTACGAATTCTCCACGACTAACTGGGTCCACCTGTCAGAAGGCCCATTTAACGAAGAGAATCCAGAGCAATCAAAATACGTAGTTATGCTTGACATAACTACAGATAATGCCCCACTATCTCGATCGATAACCGCTTGACAAATAGGGAGGTTACTACTCCGGTAATTACTCTCATTATTACGCAATAATGAGCGACTAATTAGCCAAGAATGACAACAGCTACCACTGCATAGTATAAATATGTGTCTTTATAGATAGAGAGGAGAGGCCTTTTTGGAAGACAGTTAGTAAGACCCTCAGCTGATTGTAATCCAGATACCCAATATAAGATACACAGGAGTAGGGTTGTTATTCTCACTAGAGAAGGCCCGAACCTGTATAAAAATCCCCGTGTCTCTTTCGTCTGCGTGATCAATTGTGGAGACCCCCGAATCAAACAATCTTTACGTAAGATCGGTTCTAAAACACCGACATAGGTAAATATGATGTCACATAGTTACTAGGTATACCCCTTACAGTTGTAAGGGAGAAGTTAGCCAGGTGGTCGTAAGTCCTTCTACCACTACCCCTATAGTCGTAAGTATTTCTACGACTACCACGTAATCGTAAGTTCTCCTACAATTACATTCGGTCATAAGTCTTTCTCGACCAAAGATCCGGTCATAACCTTTTCTACGACTATCCCCGGTCGTAAGTCACCGCACGACCACCCCGCCACGACTTCTCCACAGATAACTGGGTCCACTC
This sequence comes from Ampelocalamus luodianensis, assembly GCA_036346255.1. NCBI lineage: Eukaryota > Viridiplantae > Streptophyta > Magnoliopsida > Poales > Poaceae > Ampelocalamus > Ampelocalamus luodianensis. Next base: position 67,544,472 of record CM070621.1, on the reverse strand, counting down.
GCCAGTAGGCCCTATTAATTGTGAGATCTGAGCAGTCAAGATATGTAGTTATACCTGGAATAACTACAGATAACTCACTATTATCTCTGATTGATAACCGTCAGGCAACGTGGGGAGGTTACTACTCCGGTAATTACTCTCATTATTGCGTAATAATGAGCGTCTCCTGACCTGGAACGACAACCGCCTTCACAACATACTATAAATAGACATCTTTTAGAGGTAATGAGAGGAAGCCTTCATAAGTCTTTTCCTTGATTGTAACCAGGATACCAAATACAGCACACACAGGATTAGGGTTGTTATTCTCGCTAGAGAAGGCCCGAACTTGTATAAAAATTCCCGTGTCTCCTTTGTCTGCGTGATCAATTGTGGAGACCCCCCGAATCAAATAATCTTTACGTAAGATCGATTCTAAAACACCGACAAACTTCTTGATGTAGAGTGGAGGGAACATAACAATTAGCATGAATGGAAGCACCCCCGAAAAGCACATTATACTTTACTTGGGTCTTGACATTAAAAAACTTAGTCGACAAAGTTTTGCTACCAACAGTTAAGTTGATGACAAAGAAACCCTTCGCACCACTTTTTCGCCTGACAAAACTCAGTAGGACCAGATATGTTTTTACTAAATCTTGATCGGTCTTTCCCATCTCTTTGAAAGTATGATATGGCATTAAATTCACTTTAGCTCCATTATCCACGAGCATTTTAGACATTGGCTTACCGTCAATACAACCTCTTATGTATAATTTCTCCAAGTGCCAATGGATGCCCTGTTTCTCGAAGATAGCATCCTCGGGTTCTTGAACTATCAATTCTGTGGGCGATATAGTAGACTGCTTCGATCCTAGGTTTTTCTAACAGCGCAAATTTGGAATCAATTGAAATTTAATTGGATTTTGTGGACTTTCAAAAACTTTTGACGCATTGTCTGAAATTACAAAATTTTGGGTGTGTTTCAAAAGTCAAATCCAAATCCTAGCCTCAAAAGGAGTGAATAAAAAATTTACAAGCAATGTTAAGTCCAAAAATCTCTCTGATTTTGAATCTGCAATTGAAATTCATCTCAAAGGAAATCTCAAACAAAATTCAAATATATTTCTTCCATCTTTTCCTCTCGGGCAGAAACCCACCAGTGGCCCGCTCCACTCCCCCTCACCTTTCTTTCTTTCTCCCAGCATGTGCGGCCCACCTCCCACGCCTCGCCCCTCCTTACTCCTTTCTTTCCTTGCAAGCAGCCCAACCTGGCCTGCCTCCGCGCCTTAGGCCCACTCGCCCTCTCGCTCGCTCTCTCACTACTAGTGGCCCCGACCCCACCTATCGATCGGCCTTGTTCATCTTCTCCCTCCTCTCACCTGTTCACCAGCGCAGCGCCTTGCTCTCTGTCTTCTTTGCTCTGCTAATAAGCCAAGCACTCGAGAGCTCCTCTGGCTCAGCAGACCTCAAGCACCTTCCTCCCCCCGTGACCTTGTCACATCACTCCGCCAGTCGTCGACCCCTTAAATCCCGTGAATTCCTAAGTTCTCGCCACCCGACCGCGACAATGCCGGTAGCATCTCGCCCTTCCCATGGTTAAACCCTCCTGACCGTGTCAAACACCCCCAAGAAAATACTTAGATTTAAGAATTCTAAACCAAAGCTCATTATCAGCTGCATGAATTTTCCAAACCCATTTAGCAATTAGGTAGTCATTCATAACCCTATTGTTTATAATCCCTAAACTACCAAAGTCTTTAGGTCTACAAACAGCTTCCCACTTCACCATGTGATATTTAAATTTGTCACTAGCCCCCCTCCAAAAGAACTTGGACCTGATAGAGTTCATTTTTTTATGAATCTCCTCATTAAACCGATAAAAACCCACGGTGTAAATAGGAAGGCTACTCATGCTACTATTTACCAACACTAATCTCCCCTAGAAGACAAAAGATTGCTTTTCCAATTATCCAACCTTCTTCTTAATTTGGCCAAAACATTTTCAGCAGCTTTCACCCTAATATGCTTATCCCCAACCAAAATGCCCAAGTAAGTAAGAGGTAAATGTGCCAATTTACAGTCAAAGATATTTGCCACTTTAGTGGCCTCATCATTATCCACCCCCAATACAAAAACTTCACTCTTGTGATAATTGATTTTTAAACCAGAATCCCACTCAAAGCAAGAAAGAAAAACTTGAGGCTAAGAAGGTAATTTTCATCACGATCTACCATCAAAATTGTATCATCAAGATATCTTGAAGAATAGGAACCCCTAGGAATCGGATGAGAAACCACCCCTTTGAGTAAACCATTTTCCAGAGCTTTCTCTACAATTGTTACTAAAGCATCAGCAACTAGATTGAAGAGAAGGGGAGACAGAGGGTCCCCTGTCTTAAACCTCTGTAAGTATTAAAATAGGGACCAACTTCTCCATTGATACTAATACTGACCTTTCCCCCCTAACTGAACTCATAGTCATTTGAATCCAATGCTCAGAAAAACCATTCCTCACCATCACTTCTTCCAAAAAAACTCTAATTGATCTTATAATAAGCCTTTTCAAAATCAAGTTTCAGAATCACCCCTTTACTCTTGGAGCAACTAATCTCATGAAGAGCAACAACTCCATCTAAAATGTTTCTCCCTTTAATAAAAGTAGATTGACAATCATTGATAATTCTATCAGTAATAACCCCCAATCTATTAGCCAGAAGCTTAGTCAAAATTATACTAATAGCAGTGGTCTTGTTAAAATTGGAGTTCATTTATTATTTCTTGTGTATTTATTTGATATTTTTGCTTGTTTGTTCTTTTCCGACACTTTAGTCCGCGTAGAGTTCGAAGAAGCGGGAGATCTCCACTTCGATCAAGCATAAGATTTTCAAGACTATCTTGCCTTTAACCCAGATGAGTCAATACTTTGATCATTTTAAGCCTACATTTTATGCAAATTATATTTCTGTAAAAATAGCAAATTACACGCTTTAATTCTTTATGCAAATGTATATTAAATCTTAAGGTAGTTAAATGCCAATTTGGTAATTAATTAATTATTGTACCATCCATTGTTAATTGAATCCATTATTCCTTGTCACCCTAGTAATTATATGGTAATTTACTAATTACAGGTTGTACTTAAGTAACATGCTAGTCTTGCTTAAGTACTGAGGCATTAAATGCCCTAATTGTCATCTCTTAAAACATGAAAGTATTTTGGGTAGTCATTGGAGGTATATGACTGAAGTATTTGAGATAATCTGGTTTTACTCCTCAAAACCCTAATAAACTGCTTTTACCACGTCTGGACGGATGGTATGATGGTGGGTGCTGACGTAGCACAAGAATGGTGGGTATGTAGTATGAACCACCTGAATGACTTAAGGACTTAATCTTGTTATGACCTTCTATTGTAAAATAAGTACAACAATAAGTCTGTAAAATACAACTTAGTTTAGTAAATTTATTGAACCTTGAAAGTCATCTCGCTGGAGTGCAAGCACGGGATACGTTCCAGCTTGAATGGGACGCCGATGCAAGGTGAAGTTGCCAGCTGCGCTAGTCGTTGTGGTGAACATTCCACACAACTTATAGGAGCAGTCCATATGGGTGAGATGACGGAAGGGATAGGTTATTTTGAAAGGTTACTGTGATGTCCTCTACCATATGACCAATGAATCATGTGGGGCAACGAGTTGATTGTCTCTTATAGATACAGTGTACAACCTCTGCAGAGTAACAAACTATTTAAACAGCCATGCCTACGGTCAAAGACGGACATGGGAACTTACTAGAGTTAGTTCTATTTCAAAAAATTTTGTGGATGGGATAAAAACCTTGTCGGGCTAGTGTAACTTGAATTTGGATTTTTCCTGGGTGGTCGTACCCAGTGATGTTAATTGGTGGAGGTAACCACAATCAAATTAAGCATAATGTGGAGGTAATCTCTGTTGTTATTTAATATTGCACAATTTGTAATGTCCCAAAAGCTCGAGAGGTTCGAGAAAGAGTTTCGGGAGGGACTTCTCAGTATTAGTAAAAGGATCAAAAGGAAAAGTTGATTTTCGCAACTAGCAGGGGTGAAAGCACGTTTTCGCCAACCTGGCTTGGGCTCGCCCATCGTGCCTTAGGTGGCCGCCAAGGGGGAAGGCACCACTTTTCCCCAAACCCTAGCCGAGCCCCCACTCCCCTTTGGCCGCCGCCCCCATCTCCTCCTTCCCCTTGCGCACCACCTCCCTTGCGCACCACCTCCTGGTTCCTCCCCCTTGCGCCCCAACCTCCCCTCCATTGCTGCCTTGCCTTGAAGAAGCCCTCCTTGCACCGGCCATAGAGGAAGAAAGGAGGGAAGAAAGGAGGAGAAGAGAAGGGAGAAGAGGAAGAGGGAAGGATCGCCATCCGGGGTTCGCTTCGGCAGCGTCGTCAAGGGTAACACGCTGTTCTTGAAGGATAATTAGTCTTGGGAGAGATTTTGGTTAGTCTTTGTTTAGATGGTAGTCGGCCTGCTGTAATGCAATTTTCGTCCAGTGGCTTGCAGGTAAATTTCGTGTGGTTAGAGGATGAATCTGGAGTTTTGGTCTCCTAGAGAGTTGTAGGTTATTGTCTTAGCTTTCAGTGGCCGCCAAGTTCACTCAAATCCGATTAACGGTTAGAGAGTTATGATTTTTCTAAGTCTGCTGTTCCACTGCTCTGTCAGTATTTAGGCAGATTGTAGAAAACCAATTAAAAGTGATGGTTAAAGTGGAAATCTGAGAACCCCAGTATAACGAAAGTTGTAGATAATCCTTCTAGCTTTCAGGAAAACTAAAGATCATGAAATTCGGAAGAACGTAGAAAGTTATGATAGTTTCAATGTTGCTGTCCAGAGACCCGACGTGAAAATTGATACTCTGTTGTTTAGATTGGTAGGACTAGGAAATGGCCGAATCAGAGAACCTCACCAACTAGGTTTAGAAGGGGAATTCAATAACCTTTTCAGAATGTCCAAGATCACTCCATTTGGATTTCTGTACATTTAGTTATGATTTTCGAAGGGGCTGTTCTCTGGAAAGGAAATCTGACAGCTAGCTTTAACGTTGGGGTTGCGTTTAGTGGACAATGTACTCATGTTGTGTTTATGATTTCGTTATTAGGCCCTTATGGTAGCCTTAGCCTGTCTCAATTGTTGTCAGGTGTGGGTTTGGCTCGGAGCAGTACCTCATTCCCGACATCCACCTTCGCACGGTTGAGGCAAGTGCATTGTTGTTTTGAATGATTGTCTAATTTGTGTGTTAATTGCTGTATGGATGCATTGCAAGATGGTATACTTAATGAATGCTTAAGTATGGTTATTGTTCAAATGATGCTCATGCTTTACTATGATTAAATGATGTTGAATTTTGGTAATTTGATGATGATTACATGATAAGCATTTGCATAAAGATATCATGTTGAGGCTTGGTCACGTGGTGCCCAAGTATGTTTCCTTTGGAGATCCCCGTCATGAATGTGACGGGCCCGAGATCCCCTCACTCGTGGAGTGTGGGCTTGAGGTCCCCGTTACTTGCGGAGTAACGGGCAATTGGTCCCTGTGCGTGCGCGCAAGACAGCATGGGTATCTTGGCGGCGATCGCATACTGCACATTACAGTGTAATGTACACGAAAGTTAAAGATAAAAGTCCTTGAGCATTGCATTTGCATATGAGATGTTTTTAATGTTAATTTCCCTTTATATGTGTGTTATTGCCATGGTTTCTTAATGTACTTGCTGAGTCTATGGACTCACTCTTGCTTTTATTGTTGTTTAGGTACCCGAGACAAGAATGACATGCATGGGGGAAATTAGGCTGCTAGTCACACACATACCACATGAACTAAATAAGGATGATTGATCTTCAGAGAGTTATTGATCTTTGAATAATATGATTTGTCTTATGCTATGGATTAAATGTAATAATGAGGAGTAGTGGAATGTTATACCTCTCTAGTTATGATGGTTTCTTAGCATGTTTCTGATTATTCTTTGATGATTTGGAATGGAAGTTTAATTAATATTTGATTATTACGTGTGTTGGAACCTTCATGTAATTAACTTTACAAGGGAGGTTCTCATTAAATTTTTATTAGAATTGTCTTCTTTAGAGTTATTGGAGTTGTTTAGTAGCATTCCGTGCTCATGACGGATGGTGTTACAGATTGGTATCGAGCGGTCAGAGGTCCGTGGAATATGAAAGGTTAAATTTGACACACTATGCACGATGAGGTGGGAATGGGTTAATGCATTGCATTATGTCGCTTTTGAGATTTTGATTTCTCTTGCGTGATAGCTGCTAGTTAGACTACTCTTGTGGTCCTAGATGATGAAATTGCTTATTGTTTGATTGTTTTGTGTGATGATTAGATATGGCAAGGGTGGAGGCCGAGGTCGTGGTCGAGGCGCAGGAGCCGCGAGGCGAGCATCGCCCGCCGCAGGTTCGAATTCCGTAGTGGGAGAAGCTAGCCTGGGAGTCGAGGAAGAGGTTGCTTCAGCAGACAGAGAACCAGCCCCGCCACCGCGCTGTTGTCGCTCTGTGGTGGCCCCCGCATGGCACCGCGGCGTATGCCATGGGATTACATCAATGGAACGCTTTGAGGTCGGACACTTTCGACGGTCGCACGCGCTGTCGACGCAGCTAATTGGTGCGACACATGGAGAGGCACTTCGAGCTCTGGGATGACATCTGAAATGAGGCTCGATTCGTGGCCTTCCAATTGAAGGGGCGGATATCCGGTGGGAAGGAGTTCGATGGCGGGACGACTCATGGACCAGATTACACAGGAGTATTTTGTTGAGCACTTGAAAGAGGTTTTATCCACTTCATATGTGGAGCGAATGGAAGTCTCCTGCGTAACTTCAAGCGGGGAAGATGATGCGACAGAGTATGAAGCGTGTTTTAACAACTTTGTTCGTTTTGTTCCAGTGTGGCCACAAATGATGAGGAAAAAGCCAAGAGGTTTCGCGGGGCTCGTGCAAGAGTTCCGCAGGTATTGGGAGCATTGAGTTGCGGGATTTCAGCTCCACTGGTCGAACAAGCCGTGGGCATGGAACCGAGATGCGGCTTGGTGAGGAGTTGCCGAGGAGAAGGCGCCGTGGTATCCGAGGAGGCAGTGGCGGCGGAAGAGGGTTTTGGCAGTGGGGGTGGGACCTTCCAGAGGCCTACTTCCAAGAGGTTCAAAGGTCCGCAGAAGTCATTCAAGACCAAGTTCACAGGGGCACAGTCTTCTTCCACTTCTCGAGCGTCTGCAGCTGCACCTAGGTTACGTCCGGTCCCAGGGCAAGGCATGAAGTGCTTCAAGTGCGGCAGTGAGCATAGAGCTTCGGAGTGCAGCTGGTTCGGGTCTTGTCGCCATTGTGGTCAGGAGGGCCATAAGGCATTGGTTTGTCGGCGGAATCCCGCCAGTATCATCAAGTGGGAACTCGCGATGTCGCCAGCGCCGCAGCCTTCTTCTCGAGTCGGTTCGGATGTTAGCGGCTACTCCTACTCCAACTTGGGCACCGCCTCACTTTTACTTCCTCGCTCCGGAGGAGCTCCACCGCTGAGGTATTTTTGGCCGCCCCTCCGTGGCTCCATTTCCGTAGTAGCACCTTCAAGACTCCAGCAGTTCCCGCACCACCGTACGGTGTTGGAGCCCCTACGCCCGGCGCAGCCTCTCACGCTATGCCGACGGCAGAGTCGGTGAGTCGTCCCGATGTGGTGACAGTGCGCTCTTGGTGGATTCAGAGAGGCACTTGTTCTGCTTTGATTCGGGGCTACCTTTTCTTTGTATCACTAGATTTTGTTAGTAAGGCGAGTTTGAGTCTGCGACCAATAGCTCGATCGGTTCTAGTTAATTCTCCCGGGGAATTCTCTAGCTCTGATTTGTCTGGTTGTGTGATTTCGTTAGATGGAGAAGAGTTCATTGCTAATCGATGGTTATGAGGATGGAGCCGTTTGATGTCATCTTGGGGATGGACCGGTTGCATAATTACCGTCTTTGTCATTTCTGTTTTGGAAGACAATAACCCCGCAAGCTCCGTCAAGGCGGGAGATAGTATTCCAATGTAGCGCTCCATCTCACTCACTTTTTGTGATGGCTAGTCTTTTTCGGTGGCGTGGCGAAGAATGGGTTCCTTTTGTCTCTAGTGGAGAAGCCGAGTTCATCTCAGAGTAGCGAGAAGAAATTTTGGTCGTTCGGGAGTTCTGGATGTTTTTCCAAAGAGAACTACCAGGGATGCCACCACCTCGTCCCGTAGAGTTCGAGGTGATTTGGTACCAGCGCCCGACTGCCTCTATGACCCCTCACCGGTTGGCCGTCCGTTCTGGGAGGAACTAAAGAAGCGCTTGGATGATTTAAAAGCAAAGGATCTCATTCGTCCCGGTGTGTCTCCATGGGGAGCCCTGTTCTATTTACCAAGAAGAAAGATGGTAGTTGGCGCATGTGTATTGATTATCGTGCTCTTAACCAGTTAACCATCAAGAATAAGTATCCTCTGCCTCGTATAGAAGATCTATTTGATCAGTTGAGAGGGGCCAAGGTATTCTCAAAGATTGACCTTCAATCGTTTATAATCAAATCCTGTCCGAAAGGAGGATATTGAGAAGACGGCATTCTCTACAAGGTATGGGCATTTTGAATTTAAAGTTATGTCTTTTGGACTAACGAACGCCCTCTTTGCTTTCATGGAGACTATGAACAGGATGTTGCATGAATACGGATGATTTTGTGGTAGTCTTTATAGATGATATCTTGATATATTCAAAGACTGAAGTCGAACATGAGCGACACTCGAGGCTTGTGTTGGAAACACTAAGGGAGCATAAATTTTATGCCAAACCGAAAAAGTGCGAGTTTTGGATGTCTGAAGTGGGATTTCTGGGGCATGTCATCAATGATAAGGGAATCACAGTTGACCCAAGTAAGATTTCTACAATGGTAGAATGGAAGACGCCAACCAACGCCAAAGAAGTGAGAAGCTTTCTCGGCATGGCGGGATACTATCGGCGTTTTGTGCGGATTTCTCCATTATTGCTAAACCCTTATCCGCACTCACAGAAGGATGTGAAGTTCGGTGGGATGATGATCGTGAGCGTAGTTTCCAAACCCTTAAGGAAAAGTCGTGACCGCCCTGTCCTTACACTTCCCGAGCACGGGAGCGATTTCTGATGTACTCGATGCGTCTCGGATTGGGTTGGGTTGTGTCCTTATGCAGAAGGGAAGGTGATAGCTTATGCGTCAAGGCACCAAGAAGCATGAATGTAATTACCCAACTCATGATTTAGAGTTGGCAAACTGTAGTGTTTGCCCAAACTTTGGAGGCATTATCTCGTATGGTGAGGGTTGTGATGTTTTACGCATCACAAGAGTCTTAAGTATATTTTCACTCGTAAAGATCTGAATTTAAGGCGCGCAGTGGTGGAGCTAATTAAAGATTATGATCTATCTATTCAATACCATCCGGAAGGCAAATGTGGTGGCGGATGCTCTTAGTCGCAGCGGCGCCGCTGATGGATTACCTCACTGCTGACTTTGACCGTATGGGTATATCATTTTGCTATGCGGATCGCGTGTTGAAACACACCGATTCGAGTCGGCCATTCGAGGCGGGTGCGGGAAGCACAACAGAAGATCAATTACTACAAAGGGTTGGCGGTGGATTTGGGCAAGGGCGGAGATTTCGTTTGGATGAGTGTGGTGCGTTGCGGTTTAAGGGCCGCTTTGCGTACCACGAAAGCGAAGGTCAAGGATGACATTCGAAAGAGGCACATCGCACCGCATAATCGCTCATCGGGTGAAACGAAGATGTATCGTGATCTAAAGCGAAATTTCGGTGGAAGAGGATGAAGGTGGACATAGCTAATTATGTGGCCTCATGTGGTGTTTGTCAGCGGTGAAGGCGGAACATAAACGTCCCGCAGGTTGTTGCAACCTTTAGAGATTCCGCAATGGCCGTGGGACGATATTTCTATGGATTTTGTAGTTGCATTACCCGGTCACCAAGGGGTAAGGATGCGATGTGGTGGTAGTGGATCGTCCTCGATGAATCGCACACTTTATACCATTCGCTCTACTAACTCAAAGAAGTGATTTAGCTCCCATCTATGTGCGGAGATTGTGAGATTACATGGGGTGCCAAAGACCATCATTTCCGCCAGAGATGCCAAGTTTGTCTCCAAGTTTTGGGAAAGTTTACTGAGTGCCTTGGGCACACAAATCCGTCTGAGTCTGACATTCCATCCACAGACAGACGCGGCGATTTAGCGTACTATCCGCACTCGGAGGACATGTTGCGGACTTGTGTTTTGTCTTGGAAGGGTAGTGGGAGGATCAATTGCCCTTAGCAGAATTTGCTTATAACAACAGCTATCATTCAAGCATAAAAGCCGCTCCGTTCGAGGTTTTGTATGGCGTAGTGCAGTCCCCACTTTCTTTGAAGCCGTGGGTGAGAAGGCGCTTTGGGTCCGGATTGGGTACAAAAGATCAGAGCGAGTGGCTCGTGAGACAGAACCTATGCCCACTCGAGGCGAGCAGAAAAGTTATGCGACGTGAGAAGAAGAGACTTGGAATTTGAAGTGGGGATCAGTGCTCTTGAAAGTGTCCCCACTAAAGGTGTGGTGAGGTTCGGTACGAGAGAAACTTAGCCCAAGGTACATAGGACCATTCACGATCTTGGCTCGAATCGGAAGTTGGCTTATCGTTTAGACCTGCCGAGTCTATGCGTGGAGTTCACAATGTTTTCATGTATCCATGCCGAGGAAGTATTTGCGAGATCCGAGCATCATGTACCGCTAGAGCCTCTACACATAGAGCAAGATTTGACCTTTGAGTCAAAGCCGGTGCGGATCTTGGAGAAATCGAGAAGGTTTGAGAAACAAACGTGAAGTATGTTAAAGTTCTTTGGTCGCAGCATCAGAAAGAAGCCACAGAGTTGGAGGCCATGCGCGAGCAATATCCGAATTATTCTCTGGTGCGTGTTGTGCTTTAAGTCTTTTCGTATCCGTCCCTTGGCGTGGTCGGGTTAGAATTCGAGGACGAGTTCGTGTAAGGGGGTAGAATGTAATGTCCCAAAAGCTCGAGAGGTTCGAGAAAGAGTTTGGGAGGGACTTCTCGATTAGTAAAAGGATCAAAAGGAAAAAGTTGATTTTCGCAACTAGCAGGGGTGAAAGCACGTTTTTTCGCCAACCTGGGCTTGGGCTCTGGCCCATCAGGCCTTAGGTGGCCGGCCAAGGGGGGGAAGGCACCACTTTTCCCCCAAACCCTAGCCGAGCCCCCACTCCCCTTTGGCGCGCCCCCATCTCCTCTCCTTCCCCCTTGCGCACCACCTCCCTTGCGCACCACCTCCTGGTTCCTCCCCTTGCGCCCCAACCTCCCTCCATTGCCGCGGCCTTGAGGAGAAGAAGCCCTCCTTGCACCGCCATAGAGGAAGAAAGGAGGGAAGAAAGGAGGGAGAAGAGAAGGGAGAAGAGGAAGAGGAAGGATCGCCATCCGGGTTCGCCCGGCAGCGTCGTCAAGGGTAACACGCTGTTCTTGAAGGATAATTAGTCTTGGGAGAGATTTTGGTTAGTCTTTGTTTAGATGGTAGTCGGCCTGCTGTAATGCAATTTTCGTCCAGTGGCTTGCGGGGTAAATTTCGTGTGGTTAGAGGATGAATCTGGAGTTTTGGTCTCCTAGAGAGTTGTAGGTTATTGTCTTAGCTTTCAGTGGCCGCCAAGTTCACTCAAATCCGATTAACGGTTAGAGAGTTATGATTTTCTAAGTCTGCTGTTCCACTGCTCTGTCAGTATTTAGGCAGATTGTAGAAAACCAATTAAAAGTGATGGTTAAAGTGGAAATCTGAGAACCCCAGTATAACGAAAGTTGTAGATAATCCTTCTAGCTTTCAGGAAAACTAAAGATCATGAAATTCGGAAGAACGTAGAGAAAGTTATGATAGTTTCAATGTTGCTGTCCAGAGACCCGACGTGAAAATTGATACTCTGTTGTTTAGATTGGTAGGACTAGGAAATGGCCGAATCAGAGAACCTCACCAACTAGGTTTAGAAGGGAATTCAATAACCTTTTCAGAATGTCCAAGATCACTCCATTTGGATTTCTGTACATTTAGTTATGATTTTTCGAAGGGGGCTGTTCTCTGGAAAGGAAATCTGACAGCTAGCTTTAACGTTGGGGGTTGCGTTTAGTGGACAATGTACTCATGTTGTGTTTATGATTTCGTTATTAGGCCCTTATGGTAGCCTTAGCCTGTCTCAATTGTTGTCCAGTGTGGGTTTGGCTCGGGAGCAGTACCTCATTCCGACATCCACCTTCGCACGGTTGAGGCAAGTGCATTGTTGTTTTGAATGATTGTCTAATTTGTGTGTTAATTGCTGTATGGATGCATTGCAAGATGGTATACTTAATGAATGCTTAAGTATGGTTATTGTTCAAATGATGCTCATGCTTTACTATGATTAAATGATGTTGAATTTTGGTAATTTGATGATGATTACATGATAAGCATTTGCATAAAGATATCATGTTGAGGCTTGGTCACGTGGTGCCCAAGTATGTTTCCTTTGAGATCCCGTCATGAATGTGACGGGCCCGAGATCCTCACTCGTGGAGTGTGGGCTTGAGGTCCCCGTTACTTGCGAGTAACGGCAATTGGTCCCTGTGCGTGCGCGCCTGCATGGGTATCTTGGCGATCGCATACTGCATTACAGTGTAATGTACAGAGTAGTTAAAGATAAAAGTCCTTGAGCATTGCATTTGCATATGAGATGTTTTAATGTTAATTTCCTTTATATGTGTGTTATTGCCATGGTTTCTTAATGTACTTGCTGAGTCTATGGACTCACTCTTGCTTTTATTGTTGTTTAGGTACCCGAGACAAGAATGACATGCATGGGGGAAATTAGGCTGCTAGTCACACACATACCACATGAACTAAATAAGGATGATTGATCTTCAGAGTTATTGATCTTTGAATAATATGATTTGTCTTATGCTATGGATTAAATGTAATAATGAGGAGTAGTGGAATGTTATACCTCTCTAGTTATGATGGTTTCTTAGCATGTTTCTGATTATTCTTTGATGATTTGGAATGGAAGTTTAATTAATATTTGATTATTCTGTGTGTTGGAACCTTCATGTAATTAACTTTACAAGGGAGGTTCTGCCGAAATTTTTATTAGAATTGTCTTCTTTAGAGTTATTGGAGTTGTTTAGTAGCATTCCAGGCTCATGACGGACTGGGGTGTTACACAATTATTCTTTTTAATAAAATGCAATTTGATTAAAATGCTAAGTGATAGGAATTACTAATATTGATAATTGAAAATGTTGTTTTAGCAAATAAAAGAACCTGAGCCAATCCTTGTTAAGCCTTGCATGTATAATATTGCATCTTGTGTATTGGCACGCGAGCACGGAAGTTGTGCTCATCCTCGTTCTTTCCCCCAAACCCTCAGAACCCGCAGATCATGGAGACTACGCCTACTATGAGGATCGAGAAGTCGATGGACAAGACAATGATGAAGAGTAGTTTTTCTTAGTCTAGATATCACCTCAGTCTAGCTGGCTCAGCCGGAGCTTACGCACAACCTATATTATCCAAGCCTTTGGTTAATATCGGTCGTACACATGATACCCCAGTCGCTTACTTGTGGAGAGATGCGCTCTACCCCTTTTGCTTCCGCTGTCGCTTCTGCTACTTTTGTGATGTAATCAATTTGGCGGCCCTTATTGTAAAATTTGACCCGATGCGGTCTATGTGACTCTGATGTTTGTAATATATCGAATTGTTTAGTTTACGTCATGTATGAAATGATTCAGTGATGTATCTGTGAGTGCTATCTACTGATCCAAGGAATAGCACAACGTTTTCACATAGGATTTGGATACGAAATCCAGGTCCAACAGCAGCAAAAATCTTGAGCTGAAACCGAAAAACCTTGAGCTTAAAGCTTCCCGACTGATCTGACTGCTCTGGTGGCCGGTGTGACAGCTGGCTGCACGGACAGCAGACTGAAAGAACATCAAGAAGGTCAAGACCCTATTCCAATCGACAATAGAAGTGATCGAAGTGAAGATTCCACGAATTTCTTGATTGAGGTCAAGAAGACACAAAAACAGAAGAAAAAAAAAATCAAAACTTGAGAGCCAAAAGCTTACTCGTGGGTAGCAAAGTAAACCCTATTAATCACTTTCTTCTCTCTTACGCACAAAATAGCACTACGGCTATCGGGTGACTTGCAAGCATCCTACATGCTCAAATACTGTCACACTTTAAGGGTGCGCGTATGTTGTCGTCTCAGATAGCATAGTATTGTATTTGCTGTGCCGATGTCCATCATGTATATGTCCTGTCTTAATGCTTCGATGATCAGTGCAAGCACTGGTGTATGTACGTATAGATTGACCTCTCCTTTCTGTGGTGTGAATCAATCAAAACATTTGTACTGTAATAATAAAACCATGCACATTTTGCTGATACGCATGAGTAACGTTTTCCATTGTAATAATAAAACCATAGACATTTTGCTCCTGTGCATGAGTAACTTTGTGTTCGGCCTGTATGTTGTGTTTGCTGCCTTTCTTGGGCACCCAAAGACAGAAGAAATCGAATAATAGGCGTGCGTTTGTTTAAAGGCTGGGAGGTGGATTCTGGCTTAATAATCTGCATGTCCTGTTAATACGAAACATGGAAACGGAATCAGCTCTCAAACTTAAACCGAGAATCTCACGCACGAGTGGAATCTGGAAATTAAGTTGCAGGGAAAAGAAAGAAAAACTATCTTCACGCAAGACGGGTGGTATAACTGTAGCCAGATGAATGATCCATGAGTAGATGCAGTGGCGGAGCCAGCGATTTTCCGAAGCCTGGGCAAGCTCGCTCTCCGGCTCCTTGCTCCCACCGGCCGACGCTTGAAGCCTGGGCAAGCTCGCTCTCTGGCTCCTGCCGGCCGCCGCTCGTGGGCTTGTGCTGTTGCTGCAGCAGGTCAGCAAAGCCAAGGTAAGTACCCGGGCTGAAGGGATGCTGAATCTGCCAGTGAGTAGATGCTTGATAACTGAAGGAAGACAGAGTTGGGGTGGAATTGGATGTATTGCATTGAGCCCCTCGGGCGGTATATATAGAGGTACAAGACTTGGGGGGCAAGATGGTACAAGGAATTGTAATCCCTAATGGACTCTAACCTACCAAATATATTGTACTATAACATCCCCGCAAATCCAACGGAGCGTCGCAGAGCAGTGAGGAGATCGAGAAGAAGCCGAAGAGCTAACATCCCCCCGCAGTCATAACCGTCGATGCGGCGCGTATGCTGTGACTGGAGCAGGAACCAACGAGTAGCTCAAGCAAGGCGGTAGCCCTTTGTGCCGATGTCGAGGTAGCCGAGCGCGAGGGCGAAGTAGTCGTGGTCGAGGATGCCGTGCTGGAGATGACCGTGGTCGACGTAGTCGTGGTCGGGTTACCGATGTCGAGGCGGTCGCTCATGAAGCCGCGGGCGCAAAAGAGGCGCCACAGCAGCAACCCTGTTGCTCGGAGAAGATGCACGTAGTACTCGACGACGAACGTCACGGGAGCCGGGTGGATCGCGCACAATCGGCTGATCAGACCGAGTACGCGCGAGGCGGGACGACGATGGAAGAAGTCGGTGGAGGCGTCCCGATCTGTGGTGGCGATGACGAACCGGCGATGAAGACATGCGGACGGGATAACCGAGACGCGACGCGACGCGCGAAGGCGTCCCCTCGACATCGCATGCCCGGCCTGGCCGCATAGTCGAAGAGGTAGGGGCCGGTGTAGTTGACGCCGATGTCGGAGTAGAAACGTGCGAGGTCGACGGGCGGTGGGCGACTCAACCCCGATCAGTGATCGGGAGAAAAAAAAAGATACAACAGCAGCAGTGGGATTCTTCGTGTGCAACTCACCAGGTTCACCTAGCCTGATCCTCTATCCTCTTGTCTCCTCCCTCTCTCTCTCTCTGTTTTTTTTGTGTGTGGAACGAGCTACTCAAAAATATCTCAGATTTGCATCTGGCAGCAGACGTACGAGAGAGAGGGGAGGCGGTCCGAGAGAAAGAGGAGGCGACCGGGCCGCCGGGCGACGAGCAACGAGGCGGGCTCCGAGCGAGCGCGCACCCGGCGGACTTCTCCAGCGGCGGTGCGGAATGGCGGGCACGGCTCGGGCCGGCAGCGGCGGCGAAGCGGCGTCCTCCGTCGGCGGCGCGGTCCGGCACCACCCCCGCGGCGGCCGGCGGATCCGCGAGCGGAGGGGCATCACGGAGATCCGCGCGCGGAGGTCCAGCGCGGCGGCAATAACCAGCGGAGGCGGGCAGCGGGAGCGCGGATCCGTCGAAGACCGGGCGCGAGGCGGATCGGCCTTGGCGGCGCTGAGTGGAAGCGGTAGGTCGGGCGCGTGCGGAGGGCGCGCGCGCGCGCGAGATGGGGCGGCGGCAGCCCGACCGCGACGAGGACGAGGTAGGCCCGATCTGCTGCTGCTTGACGACGTCGACGACAATGGCGGCCGGATCAATAGGATCTGCCGCCTAAACGGTGACGCTGCCCCCGGCGGAGATAGATCTCCCCGGGGGCACGCGGTGCGGAAGCGAGCGGCGGCTAGGGTTAGGATCTAAACCTAGACGTCTGATACCATGAAGGAAGACAGAGTTGGGGTGGAATTGGATGTATTGCATTGAGTCCCTCGGGCGGTATATATAGAGGTACAAGACTTGGGGGGCAAGATGGTACAAGGGATTGTAATCCCTAATGGACTCTAACCTACCAAATATATTGTACTCTAACAATAACTCCCGATTATGCACCTGTGGCCTGCACAATTGCGTCGGTAGCGTTTAAAAGCTGATTACTTTTACTCAATTGCAATTCTCTACATGTTTCATGCATGATTTCATGTATAACATCAGTACCCAATCTGATTATAAAAATGGAACTTGCTTAAGTTGTGTATTGGCTGCAATTATCAATTCGTTTTTTAGGCGTGCAATTGTTCGTTCTAATTAGACGCCCATCGGTGAGAGGTATTTGGACCCAAACTGGCGAAAGATCTTCGCCCTTACAACTTAAGTGGGACATATGTTGGATGGGTGATTAATGAAATAATTCCTAAAGTTTATTATTATCTCATAATTTAATGGTTTCAGTAGGAATTTCTGGGCCACAAAGTAATTGAAGGACGTGCCTTTAGTCTAATCAGTGTTTTTTTACAAAAAAAATTCCCCAATTTTGGGATTTATGTTGGAATTTCTAGACTTCAAAATGAACGGTGTGTCTTAAGTTTTCCCCGAAAAAGAAGAAAATAAAAGGAGCCAAAGCCACTGGGCTAGAGGGCCCGCCGTTTAACTATGCCTCGTGGCCTAGCATGGCTTGGGGAGACAGATGGGCTAGATATCTTCCAGCCCATTTTGGCCCGGAGGTGCCGATTTTGCAAGCCTCCCTCACAAATTGGCACACACAACAGTCATGCTATGAACTTGTGATGCTCCAAAGTATAACTGAAGAATTTTAGGCCCTTTGAAAGTCCGCACCGCACGTATTATTCAGCATATATTACAGCTGGGGTTTATGCAATGCTTGTAGTGTTGCCTGCATGTGTATCTAATATGAGCTCTTTTACGGTACACTCAATTTAATACAGACATTTCATTCTTTTTGATCGAATGGTTCCGATTAGGCGATTAGTTAGGATTTAGTTGTACTACATTTGGTAGCATGAGTAGTAGAATCCCAATGAGGTAGACTTGTAATTGTCCATGTGGGGATCGGATTGATATTTTCAACCCTAGTTAGAAAAGACCATAATACCCCCACGAAAATTATAAATATAAATAAAAGTCTATTATACCCTTAACAAATCAAATCAATGATCAAATTTAATTTATATTACCACCACCATATACTGTCGGTAGAATATGCCATAAAATTTCTCATCTAATATAGGCATTGATGGCTCAACGAGATTTTACCCGTATCAAATGTATGCAGCAACCATATAGATTACTTAGAATGGGATATATAAGTATGTATGTTCTATTACATGAATCGGAGGAAAACCAAATATGAATTCAATTATGACTTATGAGACACTTCTGACGCATGAGACTCAACATCGCGTTTGGCGCCACCTACGCTGGTTTCGTTGCATCTGAAGTGAAGATCAGTTGCAAACCTATTATGGACATATCATAGTGCAGGTGCTATATTTCTTCAATGACCTTCAAGGTAAGTGCGTCGATAGGCATGCCGATTCTAGATCGACATGGGCGAGTTATTGGCAATCTTCTAAGTTATTGGGGTTATACATGACATTCGTTTTATTCTTCTTTGACTGTAAATCTTCCCATTGTGCACATATACGTGCCATTGGCGCAGTTTCTCCAATGTGGACAAGTCATTCCTTTGAGTCCTACTGTTCAAATGGTCAAGTCCAAAAGTACAAGGCCTCTAAAAGTTCAGGTCATGGAAGAGATTACATGCTTCACGTGCGTATTCAGAGATCGGACAGGTTATCTATCGTGCGGCGCAGGGATCGGACGAATGGGGACGATGTTGCCAAGCCCTACTGTTCAAATGACGAATTGGTGTCAATTCCTATATCCAGAGTTTGCCAAGCCCTACACGGGACAGCTTATATATGTACCATTACTTGTTGCTCTCTGCTTGCAAGCTGTGCTTTGCTTTCATGCATGTCTCAACATTCAACAAGCAGGATAGCTGTGTGCTTACTTGTTACCATATTTATAATACTACATATTTAAACTTGGGGCTGAGAGATTGAACGAAACCAAAACAGCACTACGAGTTGAGGACAAGTGGCAAGCATTCTACAGGCTCAAGTATTGTTGCACTTTAGCTATTTAGGCTGTGAAGGGTGGATATTTGTGGTCTTCTCGGATAATACAGAGGTTCTCATTTCTTATGGCTACGTCTGTTCATCTATTTGTCTATCTCCTCTACAGATGTCCATTATATTATATATGTAGTGCTTCATTCTCCAATATGAGCATTTGTAATGTATGATACGAGTGTACTATTGACTCTCCGGCCCGACCTTTCTATGATCTGGTGCATATCGTCTCAATCAATCAAATATTAATTTCCATTTTAGTAACAAAACCACATCTTGTTCGTATGCTTGAAACAGTACCAGCAGCTGGCACGCGTTCGTATTCGTATCTTGTGTTTGTTTCTTGGACGCCCAAATAATAAATGTTAGAATAGGCGTGTTCAAAGGCCGGGAGGTGCATGCTGGCTTACTTTGCGTGTCCTGTAAAAAAAATGGAAATGGAGTCACCGTGCATGTATACATGTACTTGCATGTACACAGATACATGTATGCTTGGTAGTATAACTATAGTGAATTTTTGGTTAATATAGCACTTTTTCACCCGTATTTGCAGAATTAACCGCACGCAAAATGTATTTGCACATATAGTACTGTTGCCGCACGGCCGCCGTGCGACAATGTCTCCCCCGCCGCCACGTAGCTGTTGCCGCACGGCCGCCGTGCGGCAACGTCTCCCTCGCTGCCACGTAGCTCCCCCGCGCCCCCCCACTGCCATGTCGGCCATTGCCACACAGCGGCCGTGCGGCAACCGCTCAAAGGCCGCCACGTGTCTTAGCCACGAATTCGACTGAAATTTGCACAAATTTTGAAATATGGCAAATAACTTCAAAAAATTGTGAAATTTTATACGGAGCAAGACACTGTGTCAGGAAACTTCACATAAAATTTCATGATTTTTTAAAGTAATTTGCTATATTTTAAAATTCATGCAAATTTTAGCCAAACCCGTGGCCAAGACACGTGACGGCCTGTAGGCCATTGCTGCATGGCCGCCATGCGGCAACGGCCGATGTGGCAGCGGGGGCGGGCGGGGGAGGCGTTACCGCACGGTGGTCGTGCGACAACGGTACTATATGTGTAAATATGTTTCGTACGTGATCAATCCTGTAAATATAGGATGAAAAAGTGCTATATTAGAAAAAAAAATTCTAACTATAGCATGATTGAGTGCTTGGGAAGCGTGTGACAGTCTGACAGACAATGTTATTGAGAGGAGAGAGAGAGAGTAGGCAATATCTATTCTCTACTGATCTGGAGGGGAAAAAAAAAGGGAAAACGGAATCTCCCTCTAGATGTTTCTCGTCTGCTCAGATAAACGGGATGACAAGCAAGCTGAGAAGTGTGATGTGATGCTTCCTCGGAATTACTCTGCAATTGAGGAGGAAATTTGGGCACACAAGGAGAAACACGTTGCTGATGATGCACTCACAGGGTTTTAGTTTATACTGACCTCATGGCGCATGGCATTCCAATCATGTATTTGCTGCTCACACAGGCATGCAAACTTTGACGAGCCCTAGCTTATATATATCTCATAATCGGTCGGACCGACGGAAACTCACACTCCATGTTGATCTCAGCTCCTCTCTACGTTTGCTTTCATGTCAGCAAGCATGCTGATGCCTAGTGTGTCGGATTCGGATTTCGAAATCCAAAATCCTCTGTGAAAATACTGCGCTACTCCCTGGATCAGTAGATAGTGCTCACAGGATACATCACTGAATCAATTTGTACATAACGTAGACCGAACCATTCATAATACAAACATCAGAGTTCAAATAAACCGCATCGGGTCGAGTTTACAATAGGGCCGACCAGACCAAATGAGTTCATTACAAAACAACGAAAACGATAGCTGAAGCAAAAGGGGTAGAGCGCATCTCTCCACAGGGAAGCGACTAGGGTATCCTGTGTACAGCCGATATTAACCATGGCTTGGATAATATAAGTTGTACGCAAGTACCGGCTAAGCCAACTAGACCGAGGTGAGACCCAGACTAAGGGACTAAACTACTCTTCATTATTGTCTTGCCCATTGACATCCGGGTCCTCGTAGTAGTTGTAATCTCCATGATCCGCGGTTTCTGAGGGTTGGGAGAAAGAGCGAGGATGAGTACAACTTCTGTGCTCGCGGGCCAACACACAAGATGCAATAATATACATAAGACTTAATAAGGATAGCTCGGGTTCTTTTATTTGCTAAAGCAATGTTTTCAATTATCAATATCAGTAAATCCTACCACTTAGCATTTTATCCCAATGACATTTTATTAAAGATATTAATTGTGCAATATTTATAACAGCAAAGGTTACCTCCACCTTATGCTTATTTGTTTTTTATTATGGTTACATCCACCTATTAACAATACTGGGGGTACTTCCACCTAGGGAAAACCAAATCCAGAGTCTCAACGACCCAACATGTTTCATTCCACCCACAAAGTTTTATAAATA
Organism: Ampelocalamus luodianensis; assembly: GCA_036346255.1. Taxonomy (NCBI): domain Eukaryota; kingdom Viridiplantae; phylum Streptophyta; class Magnoliopsida; order Poales; family Poaceae; genus Ampelocalamus; species Ampelocalamus luodianensis. Next base: position 67,523,192 of record CM070621.1, on the reverse strand, counting down.
GAACTAACTCATGTAAGTTTTCATGCCTACCTTTGACCGTAGGCACGATTGTTCGAATAGTTTATTACACTCTGTAAAGGTTATAAACTTTACCCACAAGAGACAATCGTCTTGATATGTACACACGTTTCCTTAGACATGTGAATCAAGAGGAGATCGCCATAAGACCTTTACAGTGCATCCCTCAGTATTTGTTACACCCGCTAAGGTTTCACCTGAGAAGAACTACGCTCCCACACCTACGTCAACCCTTACCCAGACCCCCTCTTGCGCCTTCACGACTTACACCCACATAGATGCGTAAGAGGTGCACCCCAACCCGTAGTTACAAAGGCTTACAGCGTAGCATGTCATCTACCTGGTGCAACCCGTACTGACGGATACAAATTATTTAACCAAGTTGACACCATTATAGACTTGTGGTTGCATTGTTTTACATTGAGAGGTCATCACAGGACTAAGTCCTTAGGGACCATCTAGGCGGCTCATTCTACATACCATCCACAAACCAACATTCTTTGTGCTACATTAGCACCCACCAACATACCATCCATTATACCATTTGTAACATCCCAAAGTTCTGTTACCAAAATAAAAATAAATAAAGTTATTATTTTATTGGTTTTTTCTGAATTTGAAAGAGTTTTATTGCTTTATTTGAATTTCTTAAGTTTTAAAAAAGTCAAAACTAAAATTTATTGAAGTTTTGTTGAATTTAAATTGAAAAATAAAAAATTAATTAATTTCTGGAATTTTGAAAGCTTTTTCCTAAATATTTTTAAAGCCAAAATAAATTATGTGCAAAAACTATTACCAATTTTAAGTTGGAAGTATTTTATTTAAGTCCAAAATAAGTCTAGGAATTTTTGTGAATTTTTTTAGAATTTTTTGGATTTAATTTACTATTTTCTAAAGCCTAATTTGATTTAACTGATTTATTTTAATTGGAAATCAATTTAAAATCCCAAAACCTCCTTTGGGCCAAATCTCCTACGGCCCATTTTCCTTCACCGCGAACGCGGCCTACTCCGGCCCATTTTTTCGCTCGCTTCCGCACGCGCGATCGCGACCATCGGATTGAAATCCGACGGCCAGCCGCGCCCCGCTCCCTTTCCTTTTTCGGCAGTCACCGCCATGTGGGCCCCTCCACGTCTTCTTCTCCCCCGCGCCCTTCTTCTCTGTTCAACCGCGCCCACTGCCGCCGCCATTGCTGCGCACACCGAGCTCGCAACGGCCGCCCCACAACTGTCCGCGAGACCCGCGCGACGTGCGCACGATCCCCGCGCCCCACCTCCGCCTCCACCCCCACCTTCTCCTCTCTTCACGCCCACGTTCGCCGAAACCGTCGCCATGGCCGCCGTAAGACCCGTACCACGATCTCCTTCTCCGGCTACCCCCGCGCCCTATAAAAGGGAGCACCGGGTGCGCAATCTCTTCCTCGTTCAAACCCCTCAACCTACTCCTCCTCTCCCCTTCAGACGCCTCTAGCACCGCCGTCGACAACGCCCTGCCTCTGCCTTCACCACCACCCGCATCGCCATGTCGACGCCGACCCGGTGTGCGCCTCGACCTCGTCGGAGCGCTTCCCGAACAACCGTGGCGCCGCAAGCCCGACTCCGCCACTGCTAAAGCCTTCACCGCCGACCACCGCCTCACGCCCAACCGCCGCCTTGGTGAGCATCGCATTCCCCACCTTCCCCTCTTCGCGTTGAGCCCCTCGACGGAGCTCGCCGTGGCGCATAGCGCCGGCAATCTCGACGTCGAGCCACCGTCGGCCTTGTGCCATTGTGGATCGCCACCGTGGTGCCACTTCAGCGCCACCTCGACGCTTTTGCGTGTGTGGCTGCCATGTGGCAGCTCACGTGGCTGCTTGCGTGGCAAGGCACGCAATCCCGCACGCCCGGTCCACCGTGGACTAGGCCTCATTTCGTGGACCTGGTCCACAAGACCCGGGTCCACATGTCAGCGGCCCATTCCCTTTTCTTTCACAGATTTAATTCGCCCGGAAATTCATTTATCTCCTGCTGATGTCATCATGACACAATAATCCCTTTTCCTTCAGAAATTTAATTCAGAAAATCCAGGAAAATCCATTTTAAGGTTTTCTTTAGGGTTTAAACTTCCGGAGTTCGTTCTCCTTTATACGAACTCCGATTACGTCGATTCAAATTTCTAAATTTGTCTAAAAACAAGATCTAGCCAGATAAACCAAAATTATTTAATTTGGAGTTCATTTGAATTCTATTTTGAATTTTGTTTGAATTTGGCTTATTTTCACGTATAGATTTCGACGACTTCAGATAGTCAGATTTCAACGCCGTTTGAAGAGCCTATAAGAGGATTGATTTTGACTGTATAATCATCGTGGTTATGCACATAGACTACCTGGAGAGAGATTACCTGTGAGTACTAGGTGACCTGTTAAGAAAAACATCGCCTAATTGAGCAAGGCAAGTTATACTTTGATCATATTTGAGCCTAGTTTTTTAAATTATTTAAATTCTGTTTTAAATTATTATTGCATGTCTATTTAAATACAAGTAATTTAAATCCCTATTTTAAAGCTTTATAGTTATCCTCTATTCTATTGCATAGCTATTTATTGTCAATATAGACCATGTGGAGAACCATTCTGAATGTGATATTTATATTGAAGGCAGAAAGTGAAAATATTGTTTTATAAGAATATACAATCACTAAATATCGAATTATAGGAATAGTCTATTGATAAATATTGCAAAGATGGAATTGTCGGAAAATGAATTATAGAGATGTATATTGAATGGAGTATAGAATAACATGATTATTAGATATTAGATTATATGAATACATGAATCTTGGATATAGAATGATACAATTTTTGATTGTTGGATTAGAAGGGTCGAATAATTGTTGGGTATTGGATTGTAGAAGTAATTGTTGGATGTTGAATTATAGGATTATATAATTATTGGAGATTGGATTCTAAGATTACATGATTATTATGGTTGGATTATAGAAATAACCAATTATTGGATAGTGGATTTTAGAAGTAGATAATTGTTGATGTTGGATTAATAAAGATTGGAGGATAGATAGATACCGTAGTCAAATACTGAATTGTTAATGTTGGATTCTATAAATAGATTGTTATTAGATATCAGAGTATCTAAAAATTTGATTATAGTATTACATAGTCATTGGATTAATGTTCAATTAGTAGAAATAGTTTATTTAGGAATAATGGGCTCACGGATATTGAATTGCAGAGATAGTTAATTGTTGATATTGGATTATTAAAAATTAGATTATAGAAATAGATAATCGTTGGATATAGAATTATCAAAAATTGGATTATAGGATTGCATAATCATCGGATTGGTGGGTGTTGAATTATTAGAAATAATTTATTAAGGAATAATGGATTAGAGCATTGCTGAATGTTGGATCGAGGGAAGTCAGATCATAGAAATAGACTGACATGGTGGATATTGGACTAATTGATATCGGAGTATATGATCACATAATTGCTAGCATTTGGAGTATTGGATTATGAACACAATACGGATGGTTTACTTACTGGTCTCGTACTTGATAATTCTTAAACATTGAATCCCTTACACCTTGTCACCCTAGATAAAACTCTGGTTAATACAATAGTACTGACTAGATGTTCATTGGAAAAATATATGCTTAGCCAATGCTTAGACCACATTTATGACTTTTAGGAGGATTTAGCAAAAACATTTACAAACTTGGTTTAAATTTGAATCTGTGGTATTGCTTTACCATAGAAAGTTTATAAAGATGTTTTTGCTTAAAATAAAGTCAAAACTGGATTTGGACTTGGGCGAAATGGATGGATGGAGGGTGCAGGTTTATGCATGGGCTTATCTGGTCAAGACTAAGGCCTAGGGTTTGTTTTGAAAGACGCCCAAGTCAATTGAGGACCGGCCTCTAAGCGTTCATTTGCTACACCCCACCGTACTACCACAAGTCTGGTATGGGATAGACCTGGCTCACTAATTTGCAAAGTTCCATCGTAGTCGTTCCTGTTGATGCGGTGGGTAGTTGTGAGGACCCCGATTTATTTGACTTGTAATGCTTAGCCTTCCATTGACCCTAGCATCACAACTCAAATAAACTAAGCCTCGAGATATGTATGCTTCCCAGAAATGCAGTATACACACCCCGTTACAAAATCAAGAATCAATTCCATACACAAGTGCTTACAATAACAAAACTTCATAATTACAACATATTGAACTTACATGGTTCGGTTTAAAAAAAAGGGCCAATCGGCCGAATAACAAGATAAATATCAAGTACGCAGCGGAAAAAAATAGTAAATTAACTGAATTAAAATCATGAATTCACCATATAGGAAGACCCAATGGCTTGCCATAACCCGCAGGGCAACCGACTGGGTTGAAACCAAAGCAAACTGACGTTCCTGCGCAAACTTTCCTTACCGATTCGATCTCAACACCTGCTGTCCAGATTAGTAAATACAAGCAAACAGTGTAACACTCCAGCCCGACATGAGCCTGGAATGCTACTAAACAAACTCTAATAATTCCAAACTAGACAATCTTAATAAATTTAGCAGAACCTCCTTGTAAAGTTAATTACACGAAGGTTCCAACACAGAACAATTCAAATATTAACTAAAACCTTCTTCCAAAGACATCAAAAGATAATCAAAGACATGCTAAGTATCTAACATAACTAGAGAGATATGAATTTCTAATACTCATCATTATTACATTTAATCCATTGCATGAGACGAAACATAATAAATCTTTGGGCATCTCGCCCAATTACTAAAACAATTACGTTCAAGATCATTCATCTTTATTTAGTTCATGTGGCAAGTGTGTGACTAGCGGACTACTTCTCCCCATGCATGTCGTTCTTGGCTCGGTACCTAAAACAACAATAAAGCAAGAGTGAGTCCACAGACTCGGCAAGTACATAAAGAAACTATAACATCGGCATCCATGTAAAGGAGATCAACAATAGAACATCTCATATGCAAATGCAATGCTCAAGGGTCCTTTCTCTTTATCTTTCTTTGTGCATTACACGGTAATGCAAAGTATGCAACCGTCGCCGCATACCCATGCACATGCGGCGCGCATGCAGGGACCAATTGCCCAATACTCCGCAAGTATTGGGGACCTCATGCCCACACTCCACGAGTGTGGGGATCTCGAGCCCGTCACATTCATGACGGGATCTCAAGGGAAACATACTTGTTCACCACGTGACCAAGCCTCAACATGATCTCAATATGCACATGCTCATCATTTAATCATCATCAATTTACCACAAAACGATAACATCATACCACAACAGAGCATAAACATATTTGGAGCATCCACCAATATTAAACCAACATCATGCCATCAATCTCACTATACTATCACATATCGAAAAAGCACACAAACACCAATCAATCGCAACCACGAATCAAACAATGCACTTGCCTTAACCACGTGCGAATGGAGAACGTGAAGACGGTGCTGCCTCCGGTACCAATCCCCCACCTAATACATTATGAATATAAACTAAGACCATAGTAATGAAAAACATGAATTAAATAAGCGAACTCATCAAGTAGAAAATTGCAACGCGATCCCGACTCCGCTTTCTTAAGTACTGAAATGCCCTCTGTGAACAGTCAAGTTCTAAAATTCATATCTTTCCGTACAGTGGTCCAAATTAGGTGTTCTTGGACTTCATTGAAAGGTAATCAAATTGCCCAACTAAACCTAGTTGGTGAGCCTCCCTGATTCGGCCATCTAAAATCACTTTTAAGCTGATTAACAAAACATCGATTTCACGTCACTCTTTCTGGACAGAGTACTAAAACTAACATAACTTTTAGATCGTTTGTCCAAATATCGCGTTCTTGGGCTTCCCTGAAAGCTACAACAATTATCTACAACTTTTGTTATACTGAGAGCCTCTAATTCTACCTTTAACTGATCTCTAAAGTCAGATTACTAAAACATGTCAGAATACTGACAGATTCGCAGAACAATCGCACTAAAAAAATCATAACTTTTGCTACAGAGGTCCAAATAATACGATCTAGCACTTCATCGAAAGTTATTGACGTCTTCCACAACTCTCTAGGAGAAGCCCAAGACCGAATCCGCACTTAACTATATCAAAACGTCTGTCTAACGCGATCTGTCCTGAGGAGACAGAAATACCGACATTGCTACAACAATCAAATATGCATCTATTCGGGGGCAAACCGGGGTTACCCTTGACGAACCGCTGTAGACCGTGATGCAATCCGTGAATCTTCCCCTTCCCTCTCTTCTTCCCTTCTCCTTTCTTCCTTCTTCTTCCTTTTTTTCTTGGCCGGCCACCACAATGAAGAGGCATCGGAGGAGAGGGCACCACCATGGAGGAGATGGGTTGCTACAGTACCATGCTACTGATGGCGTGCGCATGCAGTAGCACCTAGGGTTCCCCCTCCTTCTTTAGTTGGTTTCTGGTTTCCTCATGAGCCATGGGCCACTAAGCTGTTTTTCCTCCACTTGACTATGGGTCAGTGGCCCATTTCTCTCTCAATTTCTGATTTTTTTTCTCTTTTAATTATCTTAATTCCCTCTCTAATTTTTTTTATTACATCCACTAACGACAAACGGGATATTACAAACAGTGAGTACACGAATGTACTCGCAAGACTTACGAGTAACAAACCTAGTTACTACTACATGCAGGCTTTAATCAAAGGAGAAGGTGAAGGTTTATTTTAACAGAAGCGATTTTATTTGCAATAGATAATATGTTGAAGGCAATTTTGACAATCTGAATTTTATTTGCATAGATAACAGCGAGACAATAAGTAATAACATAAAGACAACCTGGAGATGACTAACCTAATAGCCATCACAACAATAGCACGAATTACCCACTCGTACCACCCATGTCAAGTTTTAATTAAAAGGTTGTAGTCTAGTTCTCACGGGGCGTATCCGAGCGTGTCCATAACCTAGGATGAGGCTATTCGAATAGATCAAACCCTGCAAGGGTGTACCAATGTACCCACACTTCAGACCGCCTTTCGACCAGCTACGGTTAGCATACTTCCTTTGGTATGCAGGCACGGCTAAGTCTAACAAGACATTTCCAATATTGTGTGTCAACTACGAGCCGCTCATATGGACCGCAATCCATACGCTTACATTGTAAAGCCGAAAATACAACTACCCCTCGGGGTAAAGCTTTTCGGACAACTACAATGCTCCCGCACATAACCCATCTTATTTTACCACAACACAACACACACACGCCCTCCTGCGACTCGTAGCCAACACACGCCAAAGTACTAAGTCAAGAGAGGTCCCATACCCTCTAGTGTGGTTAGCACGCAAAATGCTTAGTACGGTGACGCAAGTAACTCGGTCCTTAATGACCCGGGCACCATTCCAGTCACACCCAAAAGCACACCATCTTACCGTTGTGCCCAAGTCCAAATTATTTTGTTTTTATTTTTAGTTTTCACAAATAAACATAACACAAAGGTTGAAACATAGAGTCATAATAAGTTTGTGTGATCAAGGTTATCGACTAAGTCGATAACCGCCCAATTCTACCGGTAACTAAGCATCATATCGTAAAGACAAATAAAAGACTATAAATCATTCACCGGGCTCTAATTCACTAGTGAGGATATTAACCTAGGTTTGTGGCAGGGGTGAATAATTTTAAGGCAACAATGCAATAGGCTTAGCTACCTCTAATCGACAAAATTACTTTGACACAAGAAGCATGCATACTTAAGTTTTGCAAACAAGATATTAGACTTTAAAAGTAATAGGAGCAATATGATCAAATGATGTTACATCTGCTTGCCTTTGCTTTGCTGGTACTCTGGACATTCACACAATCAACTCCGCTGCACTCCCAAGTCATCGTCATCTAACGATAAGAACCGATAAAGCAAAAGCATCGAATAAACTCCAAAATTCAAAAAGTGTCCAAAACTAAGAAATTAAAACAGAAGGTAGATAATTATTGCTGATAAATTGGAACAAAAACATTGGGTTTGGAGTTGATTTGAATTAGTTATAAATTTTTGAAGTTAAGGTTATGGCATAAGGTCTACTGTTGCTTATTATTCATAAACCAAATCTTGGCTTATGATTAATTTTACGCTGTTAGGTTACATGCGAAAAACTAGTTAAAAAGAGGTTTACTAAACTGATCTTTGATTTGGTGTATTATCTAATGAGTTTCTTTAAGTGTAAGCTGATAATAGTTGGTACCTAATTTACTGTACTTATTTTGATTAACCTTCCAAGTTACCTAGATCATATACTTTTGATCTGATCCTACAGTATTGATAAGGAGATTACAAAAGCTAACTACTGAAAGAACTCTGATTATTCTAGTTCATTATATCCTTAGGTGGGAGTTTACTGATTACTTCACAAAACAGGATTTGCTGTTTAACTGATCTCTTTACTAGCCCAGAATTTTGGTTTGCTAAATAAATTGCTCACTCGACTAATTAGCTTACTAACCGGTTGCACTAAAAAGTTATTAACGTGCTGCCAACTCACTTTCATCTACACTCCCTCCCTGGATAAACTGCACTCAACAGAAGGTACTGAGAACTGGAAGGATACTATCTCAACTTCTCTCAATTTTCAATATTCAAAATTTTGGTCAGAAATTTACAGTGGTCTAGAGAATAGCCATAAGATTAGCAGGAGTTGGTCTACCTTTGTTAGCTTAATGTCCAAGGGTTAACCGAATAATTACACCTTCTAAGTACTTGTATAAGTTGTATTAGTATACTGTTATTTTGATTTCTCATCTACACTTCTCTGATCAATACTTGCAAAGAAACTACTGAAGTGATGTTAGTTAAAAGTTCAATGGCTCTTAAAATTTCTAACTACTGGTTTAGACATGTCATTGGCCTAAAGAAAACTCCGATTAACTTCAGACTTCTTTCACTGTTTACTCAGCCTACAAAAGCAAAACCTTCTGTACTTAAATGTGGTTGGTTAATTTCCCTCTAAAAATCAACTTCCAACTTTGTTAATACATTTGAGTGAACTAAAAGACATTCATAAAAGTTGCTAGTATAGGACAGTTAGCTTTGCAAAAGAGTTCTCCTGACAAACCAAGTTTTCACCATTCTCTGTTAATTCAACACAATAATTTCAGAAATGAAGTTCCTTTGACTAACTTCTTTCAACGTTCAACTTCAATTTTTGCTAAACCTATTTAGGTGACCAAATGACATTAACAAGATTTGTTAGCATTAGTTTGTTTTACTAGTGGCTCCTTGTTAGACAAAATAGTGGTTCTTAACTCGATGCTGAGGCTATTGCATTTTCGAGATAGAGGAGTTCTTCATAGATGGAGCTACGAGGCGGCAGGAGGAGGGCGAGGCTTGTCGCCAACGAGGAGTGGCGCGAGGTGAAAACAACCACAAAATGGATTGCACGGAGGTCAAGTAGTCTAGGGAGGTGGCTTTAGGGTTCGGGCTGCGCACTGCGGCGCGGCTAGAGCGGCGGCCGGCCGGTGTGGAGGTGGAGAGAGGCGTTGGTGGTGGAAGGGAGCAGGAGGGAAATTAGGGCGCGCATGGGCATGAGTAGAACTCAGGGAACTCACCGGGGTGCTCGGTGATGGCGGAAGGTGGCCGGAGGGAGCTGTCCACGGTGACCCGGGGCGGCGCAGGGTGACCAACGGCGGCGGCGATCTAGGGAGGAAGAGAGAGCGAATGAGTGATGGGGTTAGGTAGAGGGAGGTCCAAGAGTGCTCCCATGCAAAAGAATTGAAGAGCGAGTCTTCGGAGAAGGAGCCGGAGAAATGGCGATGGCGGCCGGTGTTGGAGAAGAAACCGAGCGCGCGGCTTCCCGCTGACGGTTTCTCCAAATTGACCAAGGGGATTTGCTCCTCGAGGCGAAGGGCGTGCCGTGACACGGCCGATGGTGGTCGGAGTTCATCGGAACGGCCAGAGAGCTTGGAGGCAGCACGGCGAAGCTCCTTGGTTGTTTACGAAGGCCGGCACGGAGGCGGCGAGAACGGGAGCGACGGTATGGGCGACGATGCTCCCCGGTCATGTCGCAGGGATAAAAGCGACGGGGAGGGCGAGGAACAGGGCGGCGGTGGCTGGCGGGGCCATGGCGGCGTCTTGAGCGGCGAGGGAGCGATGTTGAGGTGAAAGAAACGTGGGCGGGCGTGGAGGAAGCGGGCAACCGAGGGCGCGAGCGAGGTGGCGGGGGCGGCGTCCATGTGGGGAAGAAGACAAGCGGGCCGGTGGGACCCACCAGTCGGCGGCACAAGGAGGGGCTGGGTTGGGTTTTATAACGGGCGAAACGGCCACTTAATCCGGGCCGTTGGTTTCCAAATAAACGGCTGAGATGGAGATGATGATCAGAACCCCCGATTGTCTTTACGATCTAGACCGTTGGATTCCGATCCAACGGCCCAAACGAGCTGGTGCTTTGGGGCGGTCTGAACTTTCCTTGCGAACGTGGGCCGTCCGATCAAGATCCGACGGTTAGAATGCGCGCGGGATTTGAGTGGCGCGGGCGCGAGTTAGGTGGTTCGACCGAGACGTGTTGGCTCGCTCGGACTAGAGGTCGGGTCCGGTCGGAGTTGGGTCCGAGCCCAAGGAACAGTGCAAGGAGGTTTGACTGGGTTTTTAATTCAAAGCTCCTACATTGACCGAGCTTCAAAATATAGAAATTAAATTCATAAAAATCTGAAATTTTCCATAGAGGTTGCTGGGATGACCTAGTGACCAAATAAAATTTTAAATCTCATTGTTCATGAGTTATTTGCTTGTTTTAAATTCAAACTTACAATAAGTTATTGAAGCAAGTTTGAATTTTCCGTGGATGGCGTTTAGCTCCAAAAATTTGGGAAAAACCATATTTATTCATGATAAATATTATAAGATTTAAATAAATTATTTCCAGAGTTTTAATTGAATTAAATTCTTCCCAAAAATTATTTTAAGTGCATGCTCTTGATGTTTGACTTTCAAATTGCTACTTTGACTAACTGTTTTAAAATAGCAAATTATTTCTAGAATTTGTGAACTTTTGAAGGTGAGTTTATAAGGTGTTACAGAATCTGGGAAAAATACTTTCAGGCACTGCTCACATGTTTTGTTTGTATTTTAAATTCAAACATGCAAATCAAATGAAAACCCATATTCTCCAAAACTCCAGAAAAATTCAAACATCCATAACAGAGCAGATGAAATCCAATCAAAGTATTCTCAAATTTGAGTCCCACTGTATTTTCAAAATAGAAATTTAGTTTGTAATTACGAGCTTGAGAACGTATATTTTCTAGTTTGAAATGGAGGAGTATAGGATTTCTAAGGTTAATTGCTATTCTTCATAATCAAAAGACTTTCGACATTGGGTTTAACCCCACTCTGAACTAAGTTTCAAAATCTTGACAAACTTTTATTTTGTTTGAAAATTTTCATTTCCAGGTTTTGAAAAACCAGGTTGTAACCTATTTGCTTAGCAACAAAAGTTTTTAAAAAGGTCCAAAATTTCATAAAGGCACAGTAGATGCGTAACTAATCCAACTTAAGAATTTTGGGCTGTTACAGTAGTCTCTCATGACCTTTGTTAGTCCCACCTGACGCAAGAGGGGGCTTAAATCTGGCGGATGGTCAATCCAAAGGAAGCGAAACCTTAGCGTGGAGGAACTACGGTGGAATGGCGTATTGTAAAGGCCTTGTCATGTGCTCTAGACTGTTTACCTAAGGTAGTGAGCGGTGGTATCGACGGATGCCAAACAAACTAGAGAAGTCGTGTCTTGCTGGTAAAGTTGTAAAACCTCTGCAGAGTGTAAAACTATTCGAATAGCCATGTCCACGGTCATGGACATGCTAGCAAAGCCACTCAAAGTTAGACCTTAGTTTTGTTTTAAAAAATGACTTCATCATATGTTTTTGGATCTTTATCCAATTGAAAAATTGGGCGGTTAGCCATGTGATAGGAGGTTATCCTTCACCATTCAATCACGGAGGTTCTCCACACTATAAACTATCATTTCAAAACTGATTTTAGATACAATATAAAATGGCCTTGGAAATTAGTATGAGTATTTAAACTAAAACTGCTACTTTACGCAAAATAAACCCTACCAGGCTCATTTGTTTACCTTATGCATGCATCACAATTCAATATTGAGTGTAACTTGCGGGCGCGGTAGTAGTGCTCATGCTTGCTTTATGCAAACAAATTTCAGAGGAGAAGGACTTCGCTACAGGTGTGGATCATGACGACTAAGCTGCTACCCCAGTCGATTGCTTGTGGCAGATCAACTGGACTCCACTACTTCTTGATCGTCTTCTGTTGTGTTTATTTAATGTTAGCCTGTAAGCCTATCTTGTAAGCAACTCTGTTGTTTATTAATAAAGTTTTGCGATTATGGTTGTGTTATCACATTTGTTTACTATGTGAGCTAGCCACTGATCATGGGACTAGTTCAGTTATGCATAGAGGATTTGGGATGTTAATCCCGGGTCTTACACCATTCGCCCAGATGTAGTAACATCAATTATTAGGGTTTTTGAGAGTTATAAAAATACATTAATTCAACCATCTCAATCATTTACACCCCATGATTGCCCAAAAACCATGTTCATGTTTAAAAGATGATGATTGGAGTAGTTAATACCCCGATATTTAAGCAAGACTAGCATGACGCTTAAGTACAATCTATAACTAGCATAGTTACCACATAATTATTGGGGTGACAAGGATTTAAGGAAATTCAATCATCAAGGATGGTATAATTAATTATTTAGTCAACGAGTTGGTATTTAACTACCTTAAGATTATTTGACATACATTTGCATAAGGAATTTAAAGCATGCAATTTGATATTTTGAAAGAATATAATTTGCATAAAATATAGGCTCAAAATGATCAAAATATTGACTCGCCTAGGTCTAAGGCTAGAGGGTCTTGGTATTCTTGAGCTTGATCAAAATGGAGATTCCCTATTTCTTCAAACTCTAATCGAACGAACGTACCGAAAAAGAACAAGCGAGCAAACAAAGTAAATAAGCAACAATAAACAATAAATAAACTCCAAACTAAGCAAAACCAGTACCAATAAGTAGATCTTGAATTTACAATTTTTTAGGAATAAGTTTCATAATTTTTGGAGTTAAAAAGAGGGAGAACTAAATTTTAGAAGTTTTATTTTTGAAATAAACCGAGAAAAGACAAAGGGGAAGAGAGATACAATCTTCGGATTGGTGGGTCCCGTAGCTCAGAGACACACGAACGGGACCAGCGCGGCAAACCGTGTGCACTTACTGCTGGGCCCGCAGGTCAGTGGCACACGCACACGGAGAGGCATGATCAATCCGCGTGACTTCAATGCTGAGCCCCCACGGTAGTGGGTGATTATGGCAGTTAATGCGGTCAATTAATGCGCTAATGATTGCTTTGCTAATTAAAGCCCGACAGTGATATGCCTCATTAACAAGCCACAGTGGCAGGGGAGCCAGGGCACCTGAGCGTGGCCCGGCTCATCGCCGGCAGCGGCTAGGTACAAAAATGGGATGCCCACGGCAAGGCGAAGCCAATGGTGGTGGTGGCGCGACGAGAGGACCACCAGTGCAGTGGCGAGAAAGCGGCGATGACAGCGGCCAAAAATGAAAACGAAGCTCCGACGATCTGCAAAAAAAATTGGTGGGAGCATGGGCTAGAACAGAGAGAGGGAACTAGGACAAAGATGAGGGCCGGAGGTGGTTGGAGCAACAAGATCAACGACGGTGAAGCTGGCTGCCGAAAGGGAGGGAGAAGGAGAGATGCGGCGCTCTTGTTGGACCAAACCCGAAATCAAGTTAGGGGAAAACTTTATGGCCCTCTGGAACATGAATTGACGCGGAGAGGGGAGGGAAGCTTCACTGGATTGGTGCTCGACCTAAGGGGGTGCGGTGGCCGCAACGGGGAGCCCAGGTGCTCTTCGAATTTTTGGGCGATAGAGAGAAAGGAGGTAAGGTTGGGGTAGAGGGGAGCTCAGGGCGTCTTATAGGCCGGGGAGGGGAGTGAGCCGTTGGGGCACTCGGTGGCGGCGCGTGTGCTGAGGGCGTCCATGGCAGCGGAGCCGGGGAAGAGGGAGAGAACCGAGGACGGGACAGCGAGGTGGTAGGCGGAAAACCGGAGGGGTGACACGGCTGGGACATGCCTCAGGCGCGTGTTGAAACGGAGGAGCCAGGACAGGACGGCGCGGTGGCAGGTGGGTGCGGAGGAACTAGAGCCGAGCGCGGCGCAGAGAGAGGAAAATTGGGGAAGAGAGAGGATGGAACTGGGATAGGGATAGGGGCTAAGCCTAGGAGAAGACTGAAATACGAAATTTGAATTTGAGCCAAACTGAAATGAAGATCTAAAGAACATGCAAAGAACTGAGTTAGGCACTTGAATTGAACACAAGTTGACAACTCGGGAATTACTGTTCACAGTCTGAAAAATGGGCTGTTACATAGGGCGGCATATCAAGTGCACAAGGGTGCATCTGTGCACATATGCACATGGTGCATCCCAGCCGTTGCTTCAAGATCCCACGGCCGAAGATCACCCCACAACTCCCACTTGAATCTTTGCGAAAACACCCTCGGCATAGACCTTCGTCCTCCTTTCGAGCCCCCGCATCAGCCCGATTCCCCCAACCACGAGCTAGGGTTGGGGTGCTCCTACGCCGCGCCCCCCCTGCGTCGCCCCTACACCGAGCCCTCCGACGCCCGTCGAAGCCTCGCGCCGCCTGTGAGACCCCAGTTTATTAAACTTGTAATACTCAACCTTCCATTGGTTCTAGTATCACAAATAGAATAATCCGCGTCTCGATGAATATGTGCTTCCCAGAACATGCAGCACACATACATCATACCAAAGCATGCATCATTTCCATACAACAGAATATCACAAGTCTACCAAAAGACATACATAATATAAGTTATCACAGAACAGCCGGCCGGCCAAATGACATAAGTAGCAAATAAGTAACAACGGAAGCAAAAGTTGCCATAAGATGGCTTAAACCAAAAGACGACCGGTTAGCCACAAAACACCACAGGGCAACCGACCGGGCCGCCAAGCTAATCGCCCCTTAAACTGCCACAGCACAACTCACAAAAGTGAGGCCCATCGGACTCACTATCTTCCTCTGCACAATACAAGCAATGCAGGTGAGTACAAAAATATACTCGCAAGACTTACGAGTAACAAGCCTATACATAGCTACATGAAAGCTGTATCAAAGGAATTTGGTTATATGGTTCTTTGGACGCACAAAGCAAGTTTCATTTGCAATATTGTAATAGGTTGAACAGCAGTTTGCAAAATCTGTTTTTAAGCATTTAAACAACAACGAGTAAACATAAGAAACACGTATCCTCCTAGAAGTGACTTTCCCCAAAGCCACCACAACATAGCATGAATCCCTGATTCATACCACCCATCAAGTTTTAATTTTAAAAAGGTTGTAGTCTAACTCTTGAAAAGCTTATCCAAGCGTCTCCATATCCTAGGACAAGGCTATTCGAATAGTTTTAATCCCTGCAGGGGTGTACCAATGTACCCACACTTCAGACCGCCTTTTTGCCAAGCTATTAAGCACAAGTCGATAACCGCCCATTTCTACCGATAGCTAAGCATGGCTAAGCATAATGACACGTAAACTACTAAGTGACAAGGGTTCATCCAGCGAACCCAAAATCACAGCAAGTAATCCTAGGCTCAGTAGTAGAGGATTAAACATTTCCTACTGATTATGCAACTACTGGGCCAACTACCGACAATAGTTTAAAACAACATAGCAATGCATACATAGAATTTGCAAACAACATATTAGAATTTGAAATTAATAGGAACAATATGATCAAATGAATGCTACATCTGCTTGCCTGGCTGAAGTGCAGGATCTGGCTGCTGTGGCTCAATATCAAGATTAATAACTTCTTCGGAACCTAACGCGAAAAGGCGATAAGCAAATAAGAACGAAGAACACCAAATAAACTCCAACAGCAAAAGACTTCCAAATCTAATGAAATTTGCACAGCAGCTAGGGAATGATTTCAGATAGTGATAGGAATAAGAATTATGCAATTTGGACTAAGCATGCAAAAGATATGGACAAAATACTCTTTCTCAGCTTTAAAATCAATCTAATTAATTACTAGTACTGTTCATGGCGAAATTTTCCAGAATGATCTAAGGTCTGAAATTTTTATAGCAAGTAGATTATGACATCCTAATAATAGCAAAGTTGAATTTACTAAATTTGGAGTTATACACATTTACTTATGATTTTTCTAAGGTGCAAATCTAGCATATTACAATTTCCAGAAACATAAATATGCTCAAAACTAATTTTATATCGAAGTATGCTAACAGAGGGATTTTCTAGCATTGATTTTATATATTTTTCATTTTCAGAGGATTACTTGTGCCTTTTATAAGATTTCTAGAATTTCTAAATACTGAAAATAGGTCCAAAATCATTAATCAAGGTTTCTGTTGCTATCCTGGGCCTACAATCATTTTTATATTAAAGTTTGGTTAATAAAAAATTTATCAAAGTTGAAATCATTCATTTTGGACATAAACAGAGCAAGATATGCATTTTCTAAGGTTTTATTTATTTTCTGGAAAAGTCAGAATAACAGAAAACAAGTTTTTAAGGTCTACACGAATTTATATTACAGAAACAAGGCCTAAAGCATTTTTAAATAAAATTTTAGTGTCAAGCAAATTTATTACAGTTGGAAACAACTAAAAAGAGTTTAAAATGAATTTACTACGATTTTATAAAGCTTCTGCACAAATTTGTAGTTGTAAAATAATTACTTATCAAATCCCGATAATCTAATCAAAAGATAAAGACGTGGGCGCCGCGAGGCCATTGATTCGAAATCAAGCGGCGCGGCGAGGGAGCGAGCGACGAAACATTAAAAGATCTCCACCGTCGATCTACGATCGGAAGGTCGAGGGCGGTGAGCTTTCGGACCTCGCGAACGTCTCACGATTCTCAGCCGCTGATCTCCAGATGGACGGCCCATAACGATGGGGAGATCGGGTTACCCGAACGTCCCAAATGATCTTGGCCACAGATCAAGAATCGGACGGCGGCTATAGATCGCAGTTCAAAAGACGTACTGACACGTGGGGCCGCATGTTAGTGACTTCGAGTCACAACCGCGAACGTTTTAACCTACGTGCACAGTGCACTGGGCCCACATGTCAGCGACTAACAGGGAATTTTTAGGACAACTAATTAATGACTGAGCTAATGATTAGTGATGATTAGCTTTTTAATGAGCCCTATTGAATTCTACGGAAGTGATTAAAACAATCAAAGGGCCCACCTGACAGAGACTAAGAGTGGCGGTTTAGGACCAATTTAATGCTACTAATGATTAGCATTAAATAAACCTAAAAGAGACACTAATGACTTCTGGATTTTGATCTTAACCCCTCGGGCCCACAAGTCAGTGACCCAGAGGTGATTTCCGATAGAGATTAATGCCGACACATTAATTAATCAATGATTAGGCATTAATGATGTCGGAACAGTGCGGAATTGCGCCAGTGGGTGATTTAAGAACGTTGGGCCCACATGACAGTGGCTCAACGATAAAGATTAGGACACCATTAATTAATTAATGATTAGCAATCACTGTGCAATTAATATGTCCTAAACAAATGACGAAAAGGGGAGTTTTGCACCGGCAAAACCCCGAGCGGCCTCAACGGCTTGTCGCCAGCGACACTGGCCGCGGCGGCGCCAACCAAGTACTGAAATGGAATCACAATAGCGCCTAGAACCTAATGGTGGCATCCTCGCCGGCGATGAGGGACCAGAACGCCGGCTAGCCGGAAAATGAAAAAGGGAGCTTTTACTGCTAAGTGCGAGAATAGCGAAAAGCTCAGCTGCAGTCCAAGGAAGCGGGTGCCAGAGCCTCTAGGGACTAATAAGAAGCTACCTTGATGAAGGGAAGCTTCAAAGATGGCCGGAGATGCTTGTCCACGGTGGAGGCTTGCCGAACTTGGAGAAGAAAGGTTGAAAATGGCACCCTGAGCCAAATGAGTGGTTCCACAACATCAATATAGCTTCATTATGGTCCACAGAAGCTACATGAGCAAGTAATTAGAAAATGGAGCACTCACCTGAGCTGAGGAAGAAGATGACCGATTTCAGCCGAATTTGAACAAACCTCAAATTGGACAATTCCTGAGAATCAAATCCAAAATTAAGTGAGGGGAAACGTTCAAGATAGTAAGGAGATAAGAATAGGGAAAAGAAATGTGAAGGAGAACCACTGGAACACCAAGAACATCAATGGAGCTCTCGGGTCAACAATGGCGATTTGGAGGTTTTGAGGAGTTAAGCTCCCATACTGTAAATGGAGCTTGATGGTGGTCTAAAGAAACCCCAGGAAGTATTGAGAGTGCTTATAAAGCCTTGGAAGCATTAGGGTTTGGACCAAAAGCTTTTCGGGCGGCAAAGCACGAAGCACAAGGTGTGCCCGACAAGGAAAAAGGTGGTAGACGCGCATTAGGGTATGGCACGGCGAATGTGTCTCCACGATCCTTCTCATGACTAGGGCGCCGTAGGAAGCACGATTGACATCGCCATCTCCCCTGACCTTTGTTCATGCGGCTAGAGGTTGAAGAAGACCAGGAAAAGCATTTGGGCGATTTTCAGCCGTTGGATTAGACACAGACGACTGAGATCGCGCCACGCCGCTTCGGTTTTAAATTCAAAAGCAAAGCTCGCGATCGCTGGATCAGGAATGGACGGCCACGATTTAAGGTGCTCTTCGGGTGACCCGAATGTCACACGCAAAGCCCACCGTTAGATTCTGATCTGACGATCCAGATGCGTGGGCTCTTTGCGGTGGTCCGAATGTTTACACGCACGTGGGCCGTGCGATTTAGATCCAAAGGCTGAGATTGATCGCGGGCTTTTCAAACGGGCGCGGTGCAGTTAGTTGACTGGACCGAGTCGCATGGCTCGAGCCCGAGTCTGACTCGAACCCGAGTAACAGTGAAATCAGGTTCTGACTTTTAAATAAGAACAGAAACTTTGGAGGATTTATCTGAGGTGGCAAAACAACTCCAAAAATTATGAAAATTTTACAGGAGCTTGCTGACTCAAATATGGAACTTGTGTAAAATTTTCAGAGGTTTTTATGCAGTGCACTTTCCTCCAAAAATTCTGCAAGGTTCTGATTTGTGGTTTGACTGCCCTCTAAAAATATTCAAACAATTTCTAAAAATTGTGAAATTTTTCAGAGGGGTCACATATCATCCCTAGAACTTAGGAAAAATATTTCCAGAGGATGATCACAATACTTGACATGATTATATTTTGGAAGCTCCAAGTTTGGATCAAAAGACTTGTGACTTTGTATTTCCATAACTTCTTACAACAGATGTTCAAAGCATACAGGAAATACATGATGTAAGAAAAAGTTTTAATTTCTACTCATTTTCTTACATTTGAAACACAAGTCCAAAAGATGGGATGTTACAAAACCTCCCCCCCCCCCTTGAAACCTCCAAAACATGCAATAGGACTTGCTTCTCAAACCTCACTAAGTGCAACACATGCACAAATGGGAGTTAAGGGCTTGCTCTTTGCTCAATAGAATGTCTAGGGGCACCAGCAAATCTCTCACACACGGCCAAGGTGGATATTTATAGCCCACATACAAAAACTAGCCGTTGAAGCAAACTCTACTAAAAAATCAATGGAAATGGTACTACCGCCAACCAATGGCCGGTACTACCGCCCTCAGCTCAACGGTCGGATTCAGCAGCAACACATGCTCTGAACTAGCCGTTACAATCGAGGCGCGGTACTACCGCCAAGCAACACGTGGTCGTACCACTCTCCGGTAGTTCCGCACAAGGCACTGCGGTACTACTGCACAGCAAGAGGTCCGAAAAACACCTCTTCTGGAAAAAAACGTACCGCCTCACAAAGAACGGTGGTTCCGCGAGCCGGTAGTACCGCGTATACAACGCCGGTACTACCGCACTTCCAGAGAACACAAAGCACACGAAATGCATTGCTTCTGGAAAAAAGCATACCACCACACAAAGAGCGGTACAACCGACATGCGGTAGTTCCGCCAAGGAACGCGGTACTACCGCTCCACTAGTCTGACCAAACCACTCAATTCCGATCAGACTTCACACATGGACGGCTCAGATCGATTGTGCCGTTCGGACCTCGCGTTTAAACCACACGATCGGAGCGATGATCGGACGGTCCGAACGGCACGCGGTAGTTCCGCCAGAGGAAGTGCGGTACTTCCGCACCACGGTAGTTCCGCCACACAAAGGCCGGTACTACCGCATCACAAGCTAAGACTAAACATGGTATAACAATAAGAGTGTTAGTCTCACAGTTAGATTTGTCATTAATGAATACATACCTGTTTGGATTTTTATTTTTATATCCAAGCTGAGACTAAACATGATATAACAATAAGAGTGTTAGTCTCACAAGTGCATTTGTCATTAATCACCAAAATACTATATTAACACATAATGACGGGTCTAGATTCTTCAATCTTCCCCTTTTTGGTGATTGATGATAAATCCATCTTTAAGAGCAATATTTGGATATAAGTCAATATATGATAAGAAAGAAAGCTTATTTGATTATATGCATGCATAAAGCTTAAAGAATTCTCCCCTTTTTGCACTAAGCAAGAAATAAGAATTCTCCCCCTTTTATACTATACATGAAATACTCCCCATTTTGGCATCACAAGAGAGAATATTAAATAAATCAATCATAAGAACATCCAAATGTAGCTCATATAAATTCTCCCACTTTTGGCATTAATCACCAAAAAAATCCAAAACAAATCTAAGCCAAAAGAGAGCTTTTGCAAAAACAATGAGCTTGGCAAAAGAATTCATGATACAATAAGACCTTACCTTTGGAGATTGGCGTATCGCTATGACCGTCTCGAGTACTTGCGCGAAGTACGCAATGTCTTGTATATTCCGGTGCTGAGAGAGCACATGAGAGGTTCGGAGCTTGAGACTTTGTTAGGGCTATTGGCCAACGAGTAAGACCTTACCTTTGAATCCCGTGAGATGAGTGTACATGTAAAGGTCGAGACTAGTGTTGAGGTGAAAGACATTGGTATACGTCAAGGTGGTGTGATCCCATAAGTCCAAGAGAGAAGCGACTTGGGAATTGGAGTCTCGCATGTGCGAGCAATATCCAGAATTGTTCACAGTAGGTGTGTGGTTTTGTTTGTAAATTCTAGCTGTGATTGTTCTTCGGGTAGAGTGATGGAAAGAATTCAGGGTGGAATTCTGTTAAGAGGGGTAGAATGTAATACCCCGTATAACCTTATAGACTCCAATCGAGTTAGAGAGAGGATTAAATAAATCAAATTGAGAATTTGTGTTAGAGAATAGTTTTAACTGGAAGTTCAGGGGGGTTTTAAGCTTTTTGAGAGAACAGGGTGTGGGCTAAAGCCCACAGCACCTTGGCCCATTAGTGGAGGAGGGTGCGGCCAAACCCTAAGCAAGTCTCAGAGCTCGTGGCTACTGATAGCACCGCCCACCTGTGGCACACTGCATGCAGAGCAATCCCTTCCCTCTCGCATGCCAAGAGGAGAAAGGAAGTAGAGGAAGGAAGAAGAAGAAGAAAGGAAGAGGAAGGGGAGAAGGAAAAGCGGAAGGAAAGGAAGGAGCTTTGCTGGGTCTCCGCGTTGGTCATCTCGTTCTCCAAGGGTAACCCACAATCCCGTTCGATTAGTCGTGTAGTTTCACGTTTTGGCAATGTCGGTAATTAGGCCTGTTGAGGACAGTTCGTGTTAGATCATTGTTTTGTTATAGATGCGGGCAAATCAGCTCTGGATGTCTCCTAGAGTATTTTAGAGGGCGTCGTTAGCTTTTGATGAAGTACTAGATCGTAATATTTGGACCTCTGTAGCAGAAGTTATGAATTAATTGGTGAGACTGTTCTACGAATCTATCGGTAATCTGACGGGTTTTAGTAATCTGACTTTAATGATCTGTTAAAGGGAAAATGTGAGGAGCTCAGTATAACGACAGTTGTATATAATTGTCGTAGCTTTCAGGGAAGGTCAAGAACGCGAAGTTTGGACACATGAGCTGAAAGTTATGATAGTTTTAGTGTACTGTTCAGAGAACTTGACGTGAAAACGATGTTCTGTTAATTGGCATGATAGGGGTATTAGATGGCCGAATCAGGAAGGCCCACCAACTAGGTTTAGTTGGAGAATTTGATAAACTTTCAATGAAGTTCAAGAACACCCCATTTGGACTCCTTTACTAAAAGATACAAATTTTTGAACACGACTGTTTACAGAGGGGTCAGTTCAGCATTTAGGAAATTGGGGTCGAGATCGCGTTACAAGCTATTGCTAGTTCGTGCTTGCTTATATGGTTTGTTTGGTCCAATACTGTTGTGGTAGTAAGCTTTTAAATGAATTTTAGGTGGGAGAGCAGTCCCGGAGGCAGCACCCTCTTCGCATCCTCCGTTCTCACGCGGTTAAGGCAAGTACATGTTTGATAGTATTATGATTAATTGTGATGTCTATGGATGCTAGAATGTTATAGATGTTGTTAACCATGATTATTAGTGTTGTGAGAATGTGAATGATGCATGGTTGCTTGAGTGTTTGCATGTCTATGAACACGTATGATAGCAGTATGAATGAGTTAAATTCATAAATGATGTTGAAGAGGAGGTATGTTTATGATGATTCATGACTTGTGCATATGCATCATGTTGATAAAATGAAGACTTGGTCATACGGTGACCAAGCATTTGTTGAGATCCCCGTAATGCATGTGACGGGCTTGAGGTCCCCGCACTTGTGGAGTGTGGGCTTGAGATCCCCTTTACTTGCGGAGTATTAGGCAATTGGTCCCTGTGCTTGCGAGCACATGCATGGTATGCGGCGACGGTCGCATATCTCGCATTACCGGTGAAATGCGACAAAGAGTGAAAGAGAAAAGTTGCATTGCATATTTGCATACATACCTCATGAGATATGTTTTTGTATAAAGCTTTGGAATGGAATGTTGATGATGTAAATGTGAGTTTAATGTTTCATTATTGGTACTTGCTGAGTCTTCGGACTCACCCTTGCTTTTGTTGTGTTTTTAGGTACCATTTGCAAGAACGACATGCATGGGAGGGAGTAGACTCGAATTAGACACACACACTGCCATCCACCTTTAAAGTTGATAATTTTTTTAGTTCATACTTTAATAAAAGAGCAAACTGCTTAGAGATTGTTTATGATTATGCTTCATGCATTGGACTAAGTGTAATAATGATGAGTAGTGTCTTTTGGATAACTCTGAATATGCTAGTTGCTTTCATGTTTTGGATGCCTATTGATGATTTTGAAAGTTGGATTAAGTATATATGTTTTATTCAAATGTTGGAACTTCCCGGTAATTAACAATACAAGGGAGGTTCTGTCGAAAATTTGGTAGAATCTTTTGGCTTAGAATTGTTTAATGTTAGTTTGGTAGCATTCTAGGCTCATGTTGGGCTGGGGTGTTACAGTTGGTATCAGAGCGGGCTGTAGGTCCGTGGTGAATAGATTAACGACTTAGGTAACTTAGCTTGTTAAAATTTGCTAATGGTTAATTAACTTAAAGCCTGACACACTGGTGCACAGTAGGATAGGGTGGGTCAAGCATTGCATTTACGCTTCCGTTATGCTGTATCGATGATTCCTGTTATGAGATGATCTTATATACCCATAATATGATTCTATGATTATTATGAGGGATAATAGCTATGCAACTATAGTTGCTGTTGAGAGGTTAAGGTCGTGGTTGTGGCCCCGGGCTTTACCAGGTTACACCACCGTTTGTAGTATGAGATTAGCGAAGTGATTACCCCGAATACCATAGCTACATGTGCTGTGGGTGAATTCCTTTAGAAAAGTTGTTCTCTTCTTGAGCTTGATTTAGACCAATTCTGGGTATAGATGCGGATGGTGAAATTTGTTGGGATTTCACTTGGCCTCTATTTGTATCTTGGGAGTTCTGCCCTTATTATTGGAAAAAAAAACTGATTCATTTATTCGCTTAGTATTCAGGATACTGAAAGTTTTCTGTTGCAAGTTCTTTATCATGTGAAAGCTTTGGCTTTATGTATTTTTTTGGGATTATTTCGAGTTTTCATGTTAATGCCTCTTTTTCCGAAGATGGTTAAAGTCCTTTTGTGAGGTCTTGATATGTTTAAGCGAGAGGTGTTAAACATAGAAGTTCATTGATAAGGTTCGAGTTATCAAGTCGGATCTGTAGTGTCGTACATGAATTGGTCTTAACCCATATCTTTTGAACTAGAGTTGATTTATGTGATGTTGTTATAGAGTAATTACTCGATAGGTAGTGACAAAGAGTATGTCCATACCTAATTGGGGTCAAAAGAGTTATTAAGAAGTGTGGAGTATTGATGAAACTGATTTGATCACTATGGGTGATAAATTTAGTAGGCTTCTCTGGTAGATTGGATTTGCTGGACTCAACGGATTAATCAAAACCTTTGGGATGGATAAGTCCAGAAGGGGTTAGATTAGTGTCATAGTGGATATTCATCTTGGAAGTTATCTTTTATGGATAAGTACCGATCATATGTAGTTGCTAGGTGCAAGTATATTGTATCGAAGTATGGTGTTGAGCATCGCTAAGAGATGAACTGATGGGATGTAGTTGGCGATCTTTGTTTACTTGATAGTGGAGTGGTAGGGTAATAGTATGTCCTTGATGAGAAGGTTGATCATTAAAATTGTTTAGGTTGTTAAACCGGTTGGATTACTTGATCACAATGGATAAATCTATTGGTGTAGGAGGGAGAGATAAGGATGTATTTGACTGTTGTCCTAGTGGATAGTAATCTAGAAATTACCTTTAATTGGTTGCTTGATGGTCTCATATTTGCTAGTAGGAATGCAGATAGAGAAAGGATCATAAATTCTCCTATGACTGTATAATTCGTTAAATGTCTACAATAACCGCTAGATTGAAATTTATGTACAAAATTAGTGTGAGCATTGCTAACCGGTGAAGGGTTGAAAAAAATATGATTTATTCATGTGTGTCTCATGAGGATGACTTGTGGCTACATGTCCTTGTTAAAAGAGTTGACGATAAAGATTCGTGTTAAGAATGTATTATTCTTGATGTTAGTAAGATTGTCTGCAAGGAATTGTGACTTGTGGAAATGGTGATGATTCTTTTAGGAAGAAGGTAATTTGACCGCCTCCCGTAATACCGGTTCAATGGAAAGTTTAGAGTTTGGCATTTGTGAGCTTTTGATAGTTCATGCTTAATGTGGTAGCTGAAATTGTTGAGAAAAGTGATGCGTGAGAATGTTCTGATGGGTTTTTAAGTGATTAATGTGAATTGTTTTAAAAGTATTTCTTCCTTGGGTTGGCAAGTGGTGATGCAATCAAAGGAAATTGTTTTCTCTGTTACAGAAAAAAAAAGGTGTGCCATAAGTATTTGAGGTTGGAGTTCAGGGTTGTAATCTACAACTTTTCTATCGTTGCCGCTTAAGTGTTTCTTGAGTTTCAAAAGCAATGTTTTATTGTGATTTATTGATGTTTGAAATTCCCTTCTTGTGGAACATGTGCCCTCAATTGTGGTCTCGTCTGTTGTTTTTCGAGATCAATGCTATTTGACTTTTTCTCTTGGTCTCGTACTCACTGTGAGGAGTAGTGTTTCCTCGTGTGTTAAAACTTGTATTTATTTGCTCTTTCCTATTGAGTAAAGATTAACCGACTTGGGTTGCAAGGTCTTATAGAGTGTAATGTGGCGATTGGTTGTTGGTGATCAAGTAAATGATTGCAGTGAGAATTATGGGGGCCAAGCTATTTGAAGATCAGTAGAAAGTGATTTGGTTTTATCCTATAACTCTTGGAAAGAATGAGATTTAAATGGAATGATTGTCATGGAAATAAAACAGATTAATATTACAACTAGTGGAACCCATAGCGAATTATAATCCAAGAACCTTCATCCATGTTGGAATGTTGGGATTATCGAAAGTCTGAAAGCTTGATCAATGTGTTAGAGTATCGCGATTGGGTAATTTTGCAAGGTTGGGTAGGTGATCTATGACGGTGTAGTTTAATGAGAGTAGGATTAGCGAAGTAAACTAATCGTAATGTCAATTGATGGGATAGTAGGTAAGGTTGAGTTGTCGACAGGTATACCCCGACTCTAGTGAATAAACCTTCGGGAAGATAGAATTCTTCTAAAAGATAATTTGGTCGAGAAAATATTTACTTGTAGATGATAATGATTGAGTATGTTTAGAGTGTGGGAATTCTAGTGAATGAATCTGAGGATTTCTCGATCTTTTATACGAGAAGTTTATTGTAGGAGTCTTGAAGGTTGAACTTGGGCTTTGCATTTTTATGTTAGAACCTAGGTTGCTAATGATTATGTGTAAAAGTAGTAGAATAAGAGTGGATTCCGAGTAGTGGGATGACCATTGATAGTATCCTTTGGGGGTAATGTAACGTCCCAAAATTTGGCTTTTCAAAAATCTTTTGAGTAGTTTAGGTCCCTGGAAAATTTCACCAATTTTATTTGAATTAATAAAGCTTAATTGGGAATTTTCTAAATTAAAAATATTTAATTTGACTAATATAAACGTTAATTAAATAAAAAATTGTGTTATTTGGCTTCCTTGTCTTTCAAGGAATTTTTGGGTATTTTCTGAGATTTTTTCGGATTTATTTGCTATTTATTTGATCTCCTTGATTTTCGGCCTTTTATTTTAATTCCAAAAAATCAGCCTTTTCTCTCTCCTGCCACGTGCTGCAGTATTTCGCGATTTACTGTTCATCGTGAACCTCCAGAACGCAGCCAGCAGTCCAGGACGTATCCGTTTCTAACTCAAACCTTGAAAATTTCATATCTTCCTCTACGGTGCATATAAAAGCGAACGGTTTGCGCTCACGCGTCCGTCTTGATCTCCTCTTCCAATCCCCTGAATTGGTTTCCTCCAAACCGATCTATTTTCGTCGCAATCTCCGAAAACCGAGCTCCAACGAAGGTCTTCTCCGCGACTGCGCCTTCGTCAAGCGTCCGCCGCCAACCGTCTGCGCGTTGGCTCGCGTCGTCGCCCTCGTCATGGTTCCATCCACCGCGCCGAAGATCGCGAGCATCGTCGGCCATTAGAGCCAAACCGTGTTCATCACGTTGCTCGCTTCCTCGGTGAGTTTTTCCAAAATCCGATCGCGCCATCGTGTCCGCTCGTCGTTTCCTTTCCGTTTTGCCTTTGCGCGCTTGCACGTCGCCTCGACCAACCACCAGCGCAAGACTGTTCATGCATGTGCCTTTGTAGCGTTTTCATGCATTCGTTGTTTCGTTCATGTGTGTCCAAAGATGCGTGCGTGTTGGGTTCCATGGCTTCCTTTGGATTTCTTTCCTCTGTTAATCCTTCTCTAATCCTTGCGATGCCAGGCCGCCACCTCCTTGCATCAAAATTGGCATGTAACCGGTTCATGTTCTTGTCTAGCATTCAAGATGCGTGAATATATGGTTTGTTCTCTAGTCACCTTCTCTCTCTTTAATTATTTCCCTCATACATGCTTTGCCAATTCAATGCAAAATCTTTGCTAAAACCTTGCCATGCAATTGCACCTAAACCCAACGTGCAGGTATGTTCTCTGTTCGTTCATCCATCTATTGGCATCTTCTTGTTTTCTCTCGGTGTGTGGACCTCAGGCTACATATCATCCAATCGAGATATATATAGCGAACAAACTCTTTTCTAGCAACTTGGTCCCACTTGTCATCCACACCATCCAATTCGCCCATATATCTATATCTCTTACATGTCGACCCCACATGTCATCCACCTAATTAAAAACCCTAATTATTTATCTCTCTTACATGCGGGTCCTGTATGTCAGTCAAATCTTGGTCAAACCCTATTCATGAGCTTGGTCCACCGTGGACTAGCATATCTCCGTGGACCCAGTCCATAGACCAGTGGCCCACATGTCAACCCCTAATTCTATTTTCGAGAATTTATTTAATTCTTGAAAACCCTTTTATCTTATTGGTCCCACTTGTCACTCTCTCTACCTTATTTCTAGAATTATTTTAATTCCAGAAATCCATAAATACCAGTCGGTCCCACCTATCATACACTCATTCTGTTTTTAATATTTTCGGAATAGAATATTCTGAGAATATTCCGTAGAGTTTTTTCATCATTTCATGTGAATTCCAATCTTCCGAGAGCCATATCTTCTTCATCCGAATTCCGATTGAACCCATTCAAGTTTCTAAATTCATCTAAATTCAATATCTACCTTCCGGTACCATTCAATTTCAGTTTGGAGTTTATTTGATTTGTCTTTTGAATTTAGTTTGTTTTGCACTTTCTTTCTCGTTAGACGCCGAAGTCCCAGAATCGTCCGAAGGAGCTGAAGATCAAGCAAGTAGAAGATTGAAGATAAAATAAGATCATCATTGATATAGCAAGGCAAGTTATACCTTTGATCATATTGAATCCCAGTTTTCAAAATTACTTTGATTCAAATTATTGCATTTACTTTAAGTAATTATTTAAATGCTTTTGGGTTTAGGTATTGATCCAATTTGTTATATCCACTTTGTCTATTGTATGTCATAATCTTTTGTCACCCTAGATTGGTTCATATTTAGTTGGTGCTATGGTATTACCAACGTGGGTTGGTTAGTACGAGTAGATTGCTTAGCCATGCAACGAGTCATCATCATCACCTGAGTTGCAATTATAAATTTAACTAAGTGATTATGGAACTTTGTGATAAAACTGTGTGTGCTATGTGTTATTACTTGGTGATAGCATGTGTTGCACTAAAACCAACTGGGTGGGAAAGGATTTGGACTGAGGCAAGTGGTGGATACTGTGTGATATGGTGGACTTTGTGATGGGAATGATAATCTTTGTGACTTAGTTAGAACATGGAAGTCTTGCCTTGGTCAATTAAGGACTTAACTTTGTGCGCCATTGAATTGAGCCTTACTGTACGACCACATGCTTGGTATGGGACGGGCCTAACTTAGTAGGTTATGGATTCTTGGCATTGATTACTCAGGCTGTAGGTTAGGCTATGGGTGGAGGTGTTTACTACAAGGTAGTCGCATCACGGGGCGGTTCGCCGTGTCCCTGTCCAACGATGTGTGTTATGCCAAAGCGCTTCGTTTGGGTTGGCATAGCGGTTTGTAAGCACGTCGGGAGTGTCAATGTTGAGATGAAGTTTCTGAAAGGTTTTGTTGTGATCAGCTCTGATCCAGTTGATTGCATCTTGTGGGTAAAGTGTACAACCTCTGCAGAGTGTTAAACAATCTATTCGAATAGCCGCGTCCGCGGTCATGGACATGCTCGGGGATTTCACACGAGGGTTAGATTTTCATAAAACCTTTGGGAAGGGACAGCTGTGTGAATTTATTCATAGAGCTGTGTGAAAGAGTTTGATTAGGCTATGTATCTTTGTGAAAACAAATGTTAAATTAATATTGTCTATTTGTTTTGAATTATGCTTTCAATCTATTACTTGTATTCAATTGCAAATGTTGCATTTCTGCAAAATAACCACAGAAGCCATTTCCTTTGGAATAAGCCTGCATCTATACATTGCATTCTGTGGTATGACTTGCGAATACGGTTGTGTACTCACGCTTGTTGTAAAACTTGCGCCCAAACCTACAGAAATGGAGGAATCGTCGGTCAACAAGGTCTACTTCAAGGATCGAGAAGAACTAGGTCACGCTTGACCCGATTGCTGTGGGCATATGGATGGGCTTCACTGAGTTATTCCGTTTCGTTCCGCTGCAGCTTCATTGAGCTATTCGCCTTACAAGTATTAATTGTCGACTTTGACCTTAAGGTCTTTACTCGATATTTATTGTTATTTGCCTATTTATTAGTCATCTTTGTATATGGAAATGATATTTCATCGATGTTGCCCTTGTGTGCACTAGCGTGATCTGGACTAGTGCAGTATACGAGGGTCGAGTGTATTTTGGGTCCCGACGGAGGTGGTATCAGAGCCATATCGACTGTAGGTCGTGACCTTAGTTAGAATGGTCATTTGTAAGGAAAACTTCAAAACTTATTTTACAAATGGAAAATTTTAATGATGTTCTATTCTCACCTTGTCTATTCTATACTCTTCTATTCTACCCGTTTCTCGTCTATATTCGTCCTCACCATTTGGAGTATTAAAATTGGACTCTCTCCCCTCATAACTTCTATAGTCATCGTTATCTATGTCAAATGTGTTGGTGGATGCCCAAGAGAAGTTTTGAGCAACTGTTTGAAGACCACGCAACCAACAACAACGTGTCAACATCTCCCCAAGTGTTCAAGACAAGTGCGTCGCAAGAATTCAAGACTAAGAAGAAGTTGTACGTCACCTCCATCTTTCTCCAAGCTTCACCTCCAAGGATCGCAAGCAATCAACGTTTGATGAAGACCGTGCTCAGATAGAATTTTCTTCAGACCAACCATATAGGATAAATCAGTGTAGGTTCCTCCCGTGTGTTGAACCAAGTCGCCCTGTTAAGTTAGAGTTTAATCGACTAGACGATTAGATCTTTGTTTCCCTTCTTCGGTGTAGTTTGGCTGTGAGTTTTATGCTTCTTAATAGCTTTCCGGCTATTTGTGTGTTCCTTGGTGTTCTTTGGGTTAAACCTGCTCCCCTTAGTAGATTGTCTTCCCTTACCTTATGCTTTTCCCTCTCATCTATGAGCCCTGGTCAGCCAGCAGATGGAGAACCCCAGTGAAGCCAGCCCTGTCAGTAATCTTGAGACAGTTTGTGCCAACTCAGATGTTGTCAACCCCAGTGGACAGTTGTCAGTACCAGGAGTAGCAGATCCAGACATGGAACAATTCTTGGTAGCTCAGACTCAACTCATGAATGCGATGATGCAGAACATGAACAACAGGATGACCCAGCAGAATCAGACCACCGCTACTTTAATCGATTTGATGAATCAGAATAATCAAGCAAGTCATCGTCACCGCCGCAAGTTAGTACCAGCGATGATAACCAGCTACTATCTCCGATGCGGTGTGACACATCGAATCCAAGTCGGTTTCCTACCACCGAATCGGATCATGCAAGTGGCGATGCAACCATCGGACAATAGTAATGTTTGCAATGATGCGCAACTCGTTGTCATCCCAACGACGCCCTCGCCTCAAGTTTGCAAAGTTCTTAAGGACCAAGCCGCCTATCTTTGAAGGTTCAACCGCACTCAAGGATGCGAATCTTGGATTCGCACCATAGAAGAAAAGCTAAGCGTTGTGCAATGCAATGATAATGAGAAAGTTTTCTATCTTGCTCATCATTTAGGAGGAGTTGCATTAGATTGGTGGGAAAAATTTCGTGCGCCCATCGGGACGAGCACACCATCACTTGGGCGAGTTCACCATCGCTTGTGCCAACAACATGCGATATCAAGCATAAGTGATCAAGAGAAACCTGCTATTTCGATATCCTCACGCAAAATCTAACCGTTGTCGGTTGAAATGCGCCAACCGGATAAGTCGAAGATTGTGCATGTACCTTGTGGAGAAATAGGCCATAGTGCCGATGAGCACAATATCAATTGTTCCAGTTGCGAAGGAAACCATTCCGTTGGAAAATGTCCTATGAGTAAGATCACATGTTTCTTGTGTGAAGGCGATGATCATTGTCTGATCCAGTGCCTCATGTATTCGGTATTGACCCATACAACACAACGTCAGCGGGAAAATTTTCAAGCTACTGTCAGAACATTAGCAAGAGAAGGCAAACCATTGTCAGTACAAGATATGTCAGCTAAAGAATCACAAAAGCAGAATGTTGACCTTGGCTACCCACCTCAAAAGGGAAGCAAGTCAGTCTCGTCACTAGTGTGTTTCAAGTGTGGTAAGCAAGTCCACTATGCCAAGAGATGCCATGCAAAGCGTCAAACTTCAACCTTCAAGAAGATTAGTCGTTCTGGTGCAATATCATCAGGCAAGCCACAATGTCCGCCACATGTATGTTACAGTTGTCGCAAGGAAGGTCACTACATCAGCCAGTGTCCTCAATGGAACCAGTCACTAACTCCAGATGCAAGAATACGGAAGTCGATTCACCGGATCATAACTCCTAGAGCAGTTGGTAACGCACCAGGATCCGTTTGCCCAACGAAGCAGTCAAAGAAGAGCCGTATGAACGGTGATGTTACCAAGAAAGTCAGAGAATCAATGAATCAATGTAACTTTTCCTTTGTTGGAGAGCTAAAAATGCGGACATCTTTGCATGCAAGTTACGGAGAAAAAGAAATTGTTGGATATTAAATCATTGGATACCTTTCCAAGAGTCTGCCTTTGCAAGTTGAGTAATCAAGCGTTAAGTCATGATGATGGAAGGCGTGAGAGTCAGTAACTATGGAATGTGATGTTGAATTCCAACTCATCATTTTGCATAGCAGTGAGACAATGGTAAATGATTGAAGAATCTAATCATTGGACAATGTCCATATCCGCAAGAGAGTATGCAATTGTCATTGCAAATGATCTATACAGCATGCAACTGTATTAGAAGTCAAGATCGTCTCTGACTTGGTACCCAGGATCAGCTAATTCCAGAAGGAATTACATCAGAGAGGATAATTGGCAAAAGTTGCAAATGAGTTTGTAGAAGTGATAGAGTAGATCAGATGACTTTATCAGATGAAGGTAGTGTCAAATCATACCCATCAGCTTAGCAAGTGTCAGTTGAATACCAGTGAAATAGTCGTTTTGAGACAGTGTCAGTTGAAGATCAGTGAGACGGTCGTTTCAAGTCAGCCAAGACCCCTCACCGGATGTAAGAAGAGAAGTTCACCCACACCGCTAGAAGTGAACCAAGTCTGTAAGAATTTCAGAAGAGATTAATCACAACTCCAGTGTTCGTATTGCCAAATACCAGAAAGAACCTTGACAGATTTTATCACGGAACATCTAAGAATCAGGGTGTTAAGAAGTTTCACCAGCACTTCCTAACAACTAAAGTTTCAAGCAGTGAATTATCCTGGTCGTAATTCAAAGTTTGCTGTCATGAAGAAACAAAGACGGTTATTGGATTGAGAACAATGAGATTGAAATCTGTTCCCTCAGGCCAGACCAGTACAGTGGCAGATACTTTGAAACAGAAGAGCTACTGTAAGAATCTGTTGACCAGTCAGCTAAAGTTACTTGTGAAAGTCGGAAGTTGAGTCTTGAGTCAGTTGCAAGGATATTTGTTAAACCCCAGAGTTCAAACCGATGCTAGAAATCAGTATTGACCAGACAGTGAGACGACAGTTTTGTCAAGAAAATTCGTCCTCACATAAAGCAAAGGAAAGCATGAGAACCCGCTGAAGGCGAACAGAATGATCCATGGATCAATGAGTATATTTCCATATCTAATGAGAAGGAACTTTAGTAGTTGATGCTCAAACCAACATTTGAGTGCAAGCATTTCATTTTCCCTAAAAGTACCAAGGTGTACAAAGATCTCAAAGTTGCATTGTGATGATCCAAAATAAAGCGAGATATCACAGAATGGGTTACCATGTGTTTGGTATGTCAGATAGCCAGCCAAAATATTGGAGGCCAGTCAGAGTACTTCTATCCCTGAGAATTTAGACAAGGGATCTCCCAAGACCCAATCAGGATATAATTTCTTGAAGGATGATTGTTGATCATTTGACAGAAAGTGTCGTTTCATTCCTGTCAATATCACCTGGTTTGGAGACTGTCTAGCAGAGTGGTATACGATAGAGGTTATATACGACAGATATGGTATTCGTCAGCATGGGTGCAGTGTTAGATCTACAGAGATGGTCAAATTGCACGACGTGTCAGAGAAGTTAGTATCAGACCAAGGATCCCAGCTTATCTTGTATTAGCGATAAAGTCTATATGAGGCTTGGATGGTCATTTCGGTTAAGTTTTGTGTATCGCCCGAATCAGCGGACAGATTGAAAAAAAAATATGAGTTATGCCTTAACTCATAGTACCAGGTCGAGCAAGTAAGTGTTGTGTGCAGAGTCTCCCTATAACCCAGATATCAGCAAGTTGCAGTTGTCACCCTCTGAAGTTCACAGTGGTTGATTGTGTAAGTCATCGCTCACCTAGGGGCAGATGAATTTACAAAGTATGTGGATGTTGCATTAATTATGAAGCAGAAGACTAAGGATCCTTAATATTAGTTCCATTGCAGGCAAACTAAAACACTCTTTGCACGTTTATGAATATGACTCTCAACTACCGATTTGATTGTGTGTGTGTTGGTTGTGTTTGTTTCTACTAGGACATGCGAAAAATGGAATCTCGGTTCATCTAAAACAAAAGAAAAAACTGGAACCTCTCGCTCTCTTATCTCTGTATCACACACACAGACACACCACACGTGCAAGTTGAGGTGCCACTGTAATGCATCCACTGTATATGTAAAAGCAATCCGATTACTGACCAACTGTATACTGAATCGAGTGTAAATTATACAATCAGCAGAAGAAAGTATGACATTTTGACCCAGTCCATGTATCTGCAAGAATATGACTGCCTTGGCTCTTGGGCGTTTAAAGGCAGGGACATGCTCGCTTTGCAAGTTCTTTTGATCTTAAAAAAAGGGAATGGAATATCATGCAAGTCCGTTGATGATAACTGAAACTTTCTCAATTGCTCTCTCGCGCGCGCACGCAGTTGGGATGACGAAGAAGTTTTGAACCCGGAAGAAGAAACACACTCTGCATGCATGGTATAGCCAGATGAATGATTAACTGTTTCACTTTCATGCATGATTAACTGTGTGTCACTTCCGATGATTGACTTGGAGCTTTTGGTGTGTGCAAAGACGCATCATTGGTTCATTGCTCAGGCAGAAATTGCCTCCCCTCCCCTCTGTATATGCCCCTTGGCCCTTGCTACTTGAGCTTTTAATTGGTATATATATGTTGGGGTACGCTATATATGTGTAATCCACAAATCTGTGAATTTGCCTTTGTTCTAACAATCATATCCAACCAAACTAGCTGCATGCATGTATATTTGAAGTGAGAGATTGGAGTGAAACAAAACCTGGGCATGCCTCTATTTCTCCATTTCTTCTGCACAGCAATCTGTCTTGGAATTGAGATCGCAATACAGGCGCCATTCGAGCTCCTTCCCGATACCCACACGATGCGATTCCTGTCTGTTGGTCAGTACAGAATGCCATGCGGATGCCGTGGACAGGGTGGACTGTATTAAATCACCGTAATACATCGTTTACTCTGTGCTGTTGTGCAGCTTCTATGGACTCTGGTACACTCGTAGAGGTGTTCAAACACCAGGCCAGCTCTGAGTGACAGTGGTCCGACTTTATGGCTTTTTACGTGGTCCCATATAATAGCGCGGTTTGCCTGTAAACGATGACTACTGCTTCTGATGTAATTTTGAAAATGTCTCGTGTGTATCTTAAAAAGTACCAATCAGATCAAGTGGGATTTCTTTATTTAGTCTTTTTTTAATAATATTTTAAAGTTAACCCCCTCGCTAACTTTGTTTTCAATTTTAATCCCTTTGGTCACGCCATGACGCACGGCGTGGTCAAAACATGACGTCATGCCGTTGTCCCTGGCTTGACAAAACCTGCCACGCAAGCCCTCACGCACAGGCCTTGCCAGCGTGGAGGGCTTGTGTGGCCATTGTTTATGCCCGCACTCATAGCCTTGTCACACCACGAGAGTTGGTGTGACAGTTGTGACTTAGGTACCGCCGGGGCACCCAGTTCTTCATTTTTCCCTAAATCCCTCTTTGCCTCCCGATTGTCCTCTCTCCTCCCCGTCGCAGCGCCTCCCGCAGGCCCCCGTCCTCGCCTTCCACCGACTCCCTACACCGGCCTCCTCCATGTCCTCCTCCTTGCGCCGGCATGCTCCCCACGCCGGACTGCTCCCTATGCCTCGTCCCCGCGCCCCCTTACCAATACCGGCGGCCCCCCTCACCGGTCCTGTGGCGCCCTGCGCCGGCCTCCTCCCCGCGATCACCTGCGCCGGCTTGCATCGTCGGACCCATGGAGGTAAGAACCGTTCTCCCTCTCTCTCCACCGTGAATTTTGTTTGTTTTTTGTTGCCTAGATCTCAGATATGTTTGTGGCATAGATGTTGATCAATGTGTGATTGTAGAAAAGAAAACTGCAAATTATTTCCATTTTTTGCTATACTGGAATGAGGAGGATGGTGTTGAACATGTGGAGGTAGCATATATTCCATCTTCTAGTAGCTGTTGTTCCTCTAGTTGTTCCACTTTAATTGTATTGCAGACGTTTTAGTTGTAGAACAATTGTAAGCTTTAACCCTAGATAAATCAACGTCACCCAGAAAAGATTATTCTTGTATGTTCTTTGGAATATAAAACTTCCCTGACGTTATTGTCACCTATTTGCGTGGAATGTAAAAATTGTGAATTGCATATTTGAATAAAAATTATAATGCATTGTGTGGCACTAAACAGTGTGGTCTCAAGCACAGTGAATTTTGACCAGAGGTGTACTGCTTGTTAGATTGCAATTTGTAAGTAGCAACTGTGTAGTTCCATAATAATACAGAAAAGATGCAATTTGTTCTTAGTAAATTTTGATGCTCAGTTATTTTATAATGCATAGGAGCTCTGATAGCCATTGATAAGTCATAAGATACCAGTGGGCTTCAGATATCTACTCATCAAATCGTTTGTGAGAAAAAGAAAGGCTAGATATATAAACTATGAAGTCACAGAAAATGCAGATTTGATTAAACCGCACACATGATCATCGGATAGCATTGTATGCATCTTAGTTTGATATTTTTGTTGGTTTTTTTTCCATATATGTGATATGTGTTGATGTCTGCAAAAGTGCAAATGAACTAGAAATCATAAGATTTTAGTCTGATTTTTGCTGTACCTAGTGGTCTGTGAGGATGAAAATTGTGGCCATTCAGTCAGATGTTCTACATAGAAGAGAAAGATGAAATTATAAGTTTTGAATCTAGTTGCTCTGTGAGTTTGTAGCCCATATAGATTTTGCTTACCCACACGAGTGTGTGACGCACTGATCCATATAACCTTTATGTAATTGTGGGATCTATAATATATAGGGTGGTAGTTGCATGGAGAGGGAGGAGGCGGGGGAAGAGGGAGGCATACGGGCAGCGAAGGAGGAGACGAATGCGAGGGAGAGGGGCGGGGAGGTGGCGGTGGAGGAGGAGGAGCGATGGTGGAGGGCGGGGAGCTCGGAGAGGAAGGTGGGTGCGGGAGGGCAACTCTGAGAGGAAGGCAAGTCAGGGGAGGAGATCTAAGATTGGGGAGAGGCCGAGAGGGCGACTGCGGGAGGGCGGTGACTGATGGAGCATTGACCAAGTGGGTGATGGCTTTGTGAATTAGAGTTTCCTTGACCCACATGTTAGTGTAGGGTTGGCGGGTAAACGGGCGTGGCGGGCACGGGTGAAGCTCACCCATACCCGTGCCCGTTTAACTAATGGGCAGAGGATTGCCTCCATTTCTATGCCCATGAGCAAAGAAAGCTTCCCATGCCCGGCTCCATTAGGGCATTTACCCGCGGACACACAGGTAATCAGGCACAATTGCCATCTCTAAGTGCACCTTCTTGCACACCACCACCGCGGATAGCTTCGCCGCGACGCGGAGTAGCTCACCCGTGCATAGTTCGATTTCTAGTAACTTCGTAGTGTAGTTTTCCCGTGAGTACGCAGAGTGCGGCACCTCCTCGCTGTCGCACCACCGCCTCAGGCCACGTCCCGACGTGCTGCCACCACCATTAGGTTCTCCCTCGCTACCGCATCTCGTTTTGGCCCTCCCAGGAGCCAACCGAGCCCCGCCTGGCCGACGTTGAGCTTCCTCCCGAGCCGGCCAGAAGCTCCTCTCTCTCTCTACTCTGTGCTGAGAGAGAAGTTGACCTAGATGCATACGTGGTAGCCTCGTGGCATCATTAAGGTTAAGCCATAGGGATTAAGTTAACTATTGAGTGTGTGGCAAGTGGGTCTGAAACGTTTAGTTTGATAATTAAACCGTCGGTTTAGAAATGTTATTGTGTAGACTGAGTTTATGGACTACGATCTCTGACCAGTGGGCCCTAGCTCCTAGTGCATCGTTGACTAGATCTGGTCCAATGGACCATGACCCCAGCTGTCAGCCTCTTAGGTTTTCCCAAATTAAAACAAAGAGAAAAGAAAATTAAAACCCTAGTGAACCCCACCTGTCACTCATAGTGCAATTTCTTAAATAAAAACAGATTTAAAAGAAAATAAAATCCTAGTGGAAATTTCAAATTTCGAATTTCTCTCAGTCAAACTTTGGAGAGCTAATTTTCCTCATTTTAAATCCAAACAAAATGATTTTTAATTTTTTTTTTTATAAATTCAAGATCTTTCCAACAATACCAAAATCATAATTTTTGGAGTGCATCTGAAGTTATTTTGAATTTATTTATTTTATCAGTATTTATTTGAAGTTGTTGTTTTCGCGTTAAATATTTTCAAACATCACCGAAGACCTCGTCACTGCTTCAAATCAAGACCAAGACCCATCCACATTTGATCAAGGCAATTCCTTACCATTGATCTATTTGAACAGTTGTACAACATCTGTAGATTGCTATGAAATCTATTCGAACAATCGTGTCCCTAGTTATGGGCATTATGAAGAAAGTCACACTAGTTAATTTTATTAACTTAAAATGGTATCCTAAAACATGTTTGGAGATCTATATGGTTTGCGACATGCGAGTGAGGCATGGTCGTCAAGGCCGGGACATGCGAAGGAAAGCATGGTCACCGAAAATAGTGAGACATATCTGGGTGGAACTACGACATGCTAAGT
The DNA here is from genome assembly GCA_036346255.1 of Ampelocalamus luodianensis. Classification (NCBI taxonomy): domain Eukaryota; kingdom Viridiplantae; phylum Streptophyta; class Magnoliopsida; order Poales; family Poaceae; genus Ampelocalamus; species Ampelocalamus luodianensis. The sequence goes on along the minus strand of CM070621.1, from coordinate 67,484,306 downwards.
TAAGCATGATCGCTGGGGACGTGATCATGTGGGTAAACATGGTCGAGATAATGATTGATCATACAAAATAACTTTTGGTTTTAAAGTCCAACGTGCTAAGTCATAGGTTTGGAAAATAACTATAGTATTTAAGTAAACTGGCTTTGTGCTAAAATAAACATACAACCCTTCCCTTGAATGTCTTGCACCTATATAATTGCATTTGCAGTAAGGGCTTGTTGAGTACTTTTGCACTCTTTGTTGCTAAAATATTTGGATTCAGACTATGAAGCTAAATATCCACTGTACGGATATTTCTATGCATTCGGCTATGGAGATGATGGATACAACATTAACTAGGTCCTAGCCTCAGTCGGTTGCTAGTGGCAATACGTCGAAGCCACACTCTTTTGAAGTCTTTCCGCTGCTATTATGATTTCCCTTCCGCTGCTACGTGCTCTACCACTTGAACTATTTGGTCTATCGGCCCATTCTGTAAAACTTTGTTCTTAAGGCCTATTTACCGTGTTACGTAATAATATTTAAGTACTATTTATATATGCATTGTATTGATGTGATATTCGCCGATATTTGTACTGTTTGGACTACCTACTGATCATGAGACTAGCTTAGAATACATAGATGGTTTGGATACAAATCCGGGTCGCCAAACCACTCAAGGAACCGCTTGGAATGTAGAAATTCAAATATTCGGTTTGTGTTTTCTATGAAGTTTCCGTGAGAATCGCATGGATCATGTGAGTAACCAATTCTAGCATTCTACGACGATGGATCGATGGACTACACCCTGGTGCAGACCCTGGCATCCTTGTAAACCTTGCCAGGTCTGCAGACGTAGCCCTGCTCCGGTGCGCAGTGTGCGTCCTGCGAGCACACGCACATCCCTTCCAGCGCACACCCGGGCTCGTCCCTCGTCGGCGCGCCGCCACCAATGCCGAGCATCATATCACTCCAATTGCTGGAGAAGAGGCCGTCCGGGTCGTAGGCGTCCTTGACGCGCAGGAACTGGCGCAAGCCCTGGTACTTGCCCGCGGCGCCGACGAAGGCGAGGTTGCGATTCTTGCCCCAGTGCGGGAGCCCGCCGTACTTGAACACCCCCATCTGCTCGATCTCCTCCAGCACGTCCTCGAAGAGCCTCGCCCTCCCGGGGTTGCGGCTGCGGTAGTAGGTCATGTCGAAGTCCACCATGTCGGCCGATTCGCCGCGTATCGCCGGCTTCCCCAGGTGCGCCGAGGACGACTTGACGTAGCGCATGAGGATGCCGTTGTAGAGCTCCACGCCGCAGAGCGCCTTGGGGTTGAGGTCCCGGAGCCGCCGGACCTCCTCGACGAACGCCCTGGCGCGGCTCACCGGCAGGCTGAAGGTGGTCTGGTGGAAGAAGCTGGATCCCCTCACGCGCGGGTCCCACGGGCACGCCGTCAGGAGCGCGTCCACCGGCGCCGTCACGCAGCCGCCTGACGCCTGCATCCAGTGCTGCGGCCCCACGACTGGGTAGCCCGTGAACAGCCCGCGGCTTCTCCGCATCAGCCCGTACCCTGCCGCCGAGAGCGCCGCGTGGGTCACCATCGACGTCAGGCACTTACCGCTGCCGTTGCCCGCCCGCTCGAACAGCTCTTCCGCCAGCCGGTTGGCCTGGATCAGCAGGGTCGGGGTGGCGCGGAAGCCGATGAAGTCGAGGACGCCTTCGCCGGAAGCGTTCATCGGCAGCCGGTCGTCCATGCGGTACACCGCTCGCCCGACACCCGGGTACCAGGCGATGTCAGCAAACTCGTGCTGGTAACCGAACTTGGCAACCTGCTCCGCAAGATCGTCGTCGTCCCGCTCGGTGAACGTCACCGAACGCTTGAACAGAGGTTGCAGCGCCAGAGTTACCTACAACGCAGGGCGCATGTCATTGTCACCAAAATCAATTGTTGTTCCGGAATACGGGTAACCAAATTATTTTAACTTTCATGAATAATATATATATATATATATGTCATCCATACGAAGATCGAACAATAAAGTTTGGACACCTTGGTCAGAAGCAACGACCTCCGGGGATGGGAGAGAAGTGTGAGCTCTATGTATTGGATTTTTTAAAAAAAGTTATCTAGTTTTTATTCGAAATTACAGTAATAATATTACTTTTTTAGAAGAATAATCATCTGTCGCTCAACCGTTGAGCGACTTAGACACTTGTCGTTCAACGGTTGGTCCTAGTGTGCAGCTCACTCAACTCGCAGAACATGCATTGTGCCTGTTGGGTCACAAGTGTTCAAGTTGTTCAACCCTTGAGCGACTTGGATTAGTCGCTCAACGGTTGAGCGATAGATGATTATTCTTATAAAAAGAAAAAAAATAGTATTATTACTGTAATTTTGAATAAAAATTAGATTATTTTTTAAAAAATTCCTATGTATTATAACGATGCCTATGACCCTCCTGAGTCCTGACTTGGCGAGGGGCTTGTAGGTCATTTCCGTCTCAACCAATTCGGCTCCTACCCCCACCCGTCTCATAGGGCATGCAGGGGCTGTCTGGACTTCGTCCTCGTATCCGTAGGAGCAGTCCGGCCAAGACTGCCTCTGGGCCCTCGCCCTTTTGTTGCAATCCGGACCAGAATACTTTGAACACCGGGGTCCTTGGGCTGAGGGGGCACGGATCCCATCGCCCAACAATATCTATTTGGATTGGTCATAAGGAAATCATTCAAGTAGATTTGTGTCTGAATTTTTTTATATAATTTTATAATTTATTAGATTTTGTAATATATTTTGGTCGTACATAGAAGTTATATTCATTGCAGTAATTTTGAAACATTGAAATATGTTGTGTGTATTGTTACTTTTTTTTTTTGACCCATTTATATGTCGTTTGACTCAGGGGCGGACCGTCCCTTTGGGCGGCTCAGCGCCGCCGAGCTCAAGCCGGCGCGGACACGGCCCAGCGCCCCAGCCCACTAGTGACTCACTAGCTCACTGGCCCGGCTCAGCACTAAGGGACAAAGAGGGATGGAGGTTAGAGGATGCTAAGCAGCCTGAGCCCCTTCAGGCGCGGGGCCGGTGAGCGAGGGCAGAGGGCGAGGCTACGAGACGGCGAGGGAACGCGGTGCGGGGGGCGCAGCAGGCGAGGCTGCGACGACGTGGCCTGCGAGGGCACGATCGCACAAAGCGTGGTTGGCCGGGCCAGGCGAGGCGAGGGTGCGCGGCGCCGCAGCAGTAGCCGGCAAGGGCGCAAGGCGGCAAGGGGCGAGGCCGCGAGGGCGCACGTGCACCGCACGGCTGTAGCCGAGGCCCGGCAACCCGGCAAGGCCTCCCTCTCTGCTCCGACGCTCCGGCTTTCGGCTCTCCCACTCGGCGGCTCCGGCAGTCACATGCCCTCGTTGCTATTATGGTGAGTTTGCGCACCACCTGTTTGATACAATGCCTCAATAAACCACATTCTTACATATGTGAAAAAATTCTTTAATGGATATATCATCATCCACCTTCCCCTGCTTGCCAAGGACAATGTGAGATTGATTGCTTCATACCTATCTGTAATTTTTAGGATCAATCGATGCTATAATATATTGTAATAATGTGGTTTACTGGTTGTAGTATTGTAGATCTTATGTAGAAGAACCTTACAACCAGACACCAGTGACCTGTTCAAGATGAAACAAACATCCTCAAGTGCAGGTCTAGGGACACTGTCTCTAAAATATGGTCTCTGATGGATTACACATGATTTATTGTGGATTTATAAAAGAAACGCGAGGAGGACGTCCGTGATACGGCCTCGCCGGAGAGAGGGGAGTGCGGCCACGTCGCGGCCGGTAGGGCCGCGACCCTCACCTCGCCCTACCTAATATTTTGTCCTGAGTCCGCCTCTGATTTGACTGCTTCCACCTCCACAAAACAGTCGAATTTTGCACTAACTATTTTCTTTTGGACCCATTTATATGTCGTTTGACTGCTTCCACGTCCGCAAAACAGTCGAATTTTGCACAAACTATTTCCCCCACCCTTCCTGTATACCCCAGCGGAAACATCGAGTATCATAACCTATTGCCGCCCGTCGTAGAAAAGAAAAAAAATATATATATGGCATTTCTCTAGCAAAATTTTGTTTGTACAACTCTTGCAGCATCGCAGCTATAGTAATATAATAGTTCTGCAAAAATATATGGTATTTCTCTAGCAAAATTACTAAGTGCAACTACAGTGCCACCCCTAAAAGTTTCTTTCAGGTAAAGTTCACGCATGCAGGGCCCTCAAGCCATGTAATAGTCCATCCATTTCTTTTTATAAAACGTATTTTGGCTCGACACAGGATTAAGGAGGATGCAAAACAAAGACATAGATAAAAAAGGAAATGACTTCGTTATCCTGTTACATATAAATTGCAAACGTGAGAAACAATAGTTTATGAGATACATAATGGCGATTTCCCTTACTTTAAAATACACGAGAGACATAATGTAATAAGCATCGGCAAACATGAAAAACATCGATAAATTCACATATATGCTACATATTTTGAAACAAAATTACAAAAACTGCATACCTTTTATTTTGAAACAGAGAGGGAGTACAATACATTAAATAATTATCGTTGCAATGCAAATATTATCGTGCAATTTGCATTAATTACGCAAATATAATTGAGTGCCTTTATAATTGAATCGGTGTGTTTGGGATCCAGAAATTAAATTGGCGTAGCATTCTACAAAACAAGCTAGCAGGACACTAAGACAATGACAGCCTAGCTTGACTCAGCGATTAAACGACCAGACAATACGGCGATTTCGGCAGAACGTGTAGGAATTAAGTGGGCTTTGGCCCATCCTTTATCAATAATTTTTAGAAAAATCCCAAAGATCCACTCATATATGGTGGTATATAGGATACTTTAGTCCTATATTGCTAGTCAAGATGGAGAGACAACACTTTATAAGGTGGAGCATGTCTAACCTTGGTAAAGCAAGAGAAAGGAGGACTAATTTTGATTAATGAGCCTTAATCTGATGGTGGTTTCCTAATCTGCTGTCTTTTTAATCTAAAGACGTTGTTTGTCTTCTCTCTCACACATTTTGTGAAACACATCCGTGCGAGAGAGAACTGTTCTCGAGTGCTGCGCTGTTATAAGCTACTTCGTCCCTGCGGTGGGTGTGCACCAGTGGTGGGGAGAGTAGGTCTCCAAAACCGTTGTCCTTGCGATCCTACATGGGAGAGGACGAATAAAGTTTTTGGGAAGTGACTCCGCGAGTGCTCGCCGTTCCCTGTATCATCTACATCACCCGTTCCCTGCATCGTCTACATCGCCATCTTCCTCATCGACAACATCCTCTTCTTCATCGCTGCGACACTCTTCGTATCGCATCGGTAATATCTAATACTTTGCACTTACTTCTATCAGCATGAATATATACATTCTGTTATTCGTATTACTTATCATTCTAGTTCATCCTCTGAACATATTTAGTACTTATACTATTTTTATAGTTATGATTTATTTATGGAATTATATAATTACTAAAGTGCTAAATAATCTAACAGAACGCTAACTACAGAATTACTTCATCATCCAGCTACAAGTAATTGCTCCCTCGTGCGAAATTTAAGGAACATGGAAAACGTGATGTTCAAATCAAATTTCTGCGTGTCCTTATGCACTGTATAAGTAAAATCGAAACGGGAACCACCTCATGGTGGATGGTGGAGTTGTAGCCATACGACTGCATCCACTTTGTTTGAAATAGTAATGTCCACCTTTTTCGCACGCATGAATATAACTCAATAGGATCTTTGTAAGGTCATGAATTTATTCTTAGCCTTCATATGTCTAGGCATATGCTAAAGGGTTGTACTTATGTATGTGGTGTGTGTATATGTACATTGTAATACTAAAAAACGCCTTTTGCAACGCGGATTCTGTCAGCTGATGTCGAAACATCTAGGTACAAGCAGTAGCTCATCATTGCTTCCTGTGCAAGACTACCTCCCTGCTCGATTTTTTTTTTTTATGATTCAATCTATTTTAAAAATATTTTAAAGATAACATCTCCTTAACTTTATTTTCTCAACGCGTGGTGTGGTAAAATCACGTTGTCATACCACAGACCTCGGCGTGGCAAACGAGTGCTGTCACGCCGCCACTCTTGGCGTGACAGGACTTAGCACCCAAAAACAGATACGCGCTGGTTTGGAGGGCTATCGTGGCAGTTTTTGTCACACTGTGGTACGTGGTGTGACAGAGAGTTTTTGTCACACCGCGTGTTGTGGCGTGACCAAAGGGGTCAGAATTGAAAATAAAGTTATGGAGAGGTTATCTTTAAAATATTTTTTAAAAATGGATTAAATCATAAAAAAGCTCTCCCAACTCCTTCCAAAGAAGAAAATTCCCAACAAAAAAATTGGAATTTTAAACAATGTAAACTAAAAATGGAAATTGAACTTTCAATTGAAAAATTATGGGACCTCCAACTCAGAATTTCCTATACTTTCAGCTCAAACCCTAATTTTTTATAATTATGGGATACATGCCAAAGAATAGCTAAGCTAAACAGGGAAAACAATCTCCTAATTAATAGCGCGCTGATCTCCTAGACGTGATGCGCACCTGTTACATGCATGTGTAACGTGCTTGGCTAACAATTTCATCTTTCGACTTAGAAAACCCAAAACTTTCAACTAGAAATTTTGGACTTTAAACTGGAATTTTGAGGCTTTCACTTGAAAGTCAAGTTCCAAGCTATGAGGAAACAATGACATCGCTAGTCGATGCTAGCTCGTATCAGCACCACCGAAGCTGGTGTGGGTGGGATATTCGAAAAGCAGGCCCAGTTGTGCAAACGATGAGGTGGTGCATATCTAGAGATTGGTGTCATTGCCGGTGACGGTGTAGGTGCACGGTGCCAACTGGGTAGGCGGTGGCGGATACAGTAGAAGAAAAGCTTAAGAATGGGGAAAGGAAGATGACGAGAAGGAAGAACGGAGAAAGATGAGGGCGATGAGTCTAGTCCTGACGAAAAGCTGTGCGCTCGAAACGCACAGACGCGTAATAGGATTTTCGTCACGATGACTTGGTCAATCTTAGAACTTTCTGCTAGCATATTAGATTGAACATTTTTATTACATAACCTATTTTAATAATATTTTGAAAATGACCCGCTCTAACTTATTTTAAAACCACCTCTTTTGGCCGCACCACCTTGTTATTTTTAAAAATATGCTTGGGTTTGTCCATGAAAAGTCCATTTGCCACGTCACCCCAGGATTGCGTGGCAATGAGGGGTCATTTTTTGAAATAAGTTAGGATAAGGCTAAAATATCGTTAACAAAAGTAGTAGTTAACAAAAAAAAAATCTAATGAATCACATCTCACTCGAGGAAATTCTTCGATCCAATATATGTGTATGATATTTATTAACTTATCCTATAGTATGAAATTGACATTGAAAGTAACGAATAAAGAAAAATTGTAGCTGCTGAAATGTCACACATGTGCCCTAAAAAAATAAATCAAAATAAAAAAGAAACTCCACACATGTATGGCCCCAAGCCACACAATATAATTACTACTGAACAATTTTTCAGAATTTCCCATACCCATTTGCATTGTTTTCGGGGTAGTGGTAGCAGGTAGCACCACAGGGGGCCATGTTTCGGCGGGACAGACCTTTGTATTTTACTTTATCCCTCTGTTTTTGGCCAGCAGGGTAGCTTATGCTTTTCACCAAAGCTAGTTCTTTTTCCCCTTTTGTTGTCTTTGTTTTTAGTGATAGGGAGGCCACACTAATTAAATTAAAATACACGATTCATCATGCCGGCATGCGAAGAAAAGGAGAAAAACAAGTTAAGAGTAGTCTAAATAATTCTAAAGGTGTTTTTTATAGAGTGAAAGACAGACATACACTCAACACATATTACACTCACACCACCTATGCACACACAAGCATACGTGTTTAGTGGAGTAAATAATTCCTAAGAGCATATATATTAGTTTGTTTCTTAGTTTGTTACTAAGAGGAGAGAAAGTACTTAATCTAATAAAAAGAAATAAATCTTCTAATAAATTGTTTCTTGAATTTGTATCTAAGACTTTAATTGCTACCCACAAAAAACTTTTAGGTAACAAACAAGTCTCCAATAGCTATTTTTTTGTTTCTTGTGTTTTGGTATCAACAACTTTTTTGTTTCTTCATCTAGAAATAAGCTCACTTTTTTTCCCCACTATCTCTCCTTCACATTACTAATGTGTACATCTCTTAGCAACAAATGATGCAGACTATTGTAGATGCTTTTAGGAATTAAAGTGGCAAGATTGTGATAGTTCCACTCCAGCTGCTTGTTTTGTAATTCACGTATGATGTTTTCTACTCCGAGCATCATCAATTGTTGCTTTTGTGAACACCCACCCCGGTGGATCGAGTACGGACCCCTAAAAATTCGGTCCATTAGTCGACTGCATAATTTGTGTGTTCAGTCGCTGCGGTAGAGAGCAATGGCGAATCTAGAAAACAATTCATTAATTAGCTAGAGTTAAAGAATATGAATTAACAACAATAAGTTGCAATATCACTTAGCGGCCGTCTCCTCCGTGCTTCATATGCGTTGTTTAATGTGTAGGACTGCAATTCACTAGGCGGCCTGCTAGCTGCTCAAATGAATATCTTAATTATGCAGCAGGATGAAGAGGTTGGTGAGAAAATCCCAGCTTCCTTGTATCTAGATCGAAGGATTTGTGTATATGATTTTTTTAGGTGGACTGATATTGTTTCTACTCATTGACACTACCATGGGTATAGACTGCTATTAGGTGCTTACACATCGGAACACATTTTTATATGAATGCATACATGAATGTCCAACACTGGCATTTTTTCACATTATTCTTGCTGATGTTTAGACGCTACATTGCTTTGAGGAACAGATAGATGGCTTCTAAGGTTAGCTGATGCTTTTGTGTGTGCAGGTCAGATTGGGATGCATCTCAAGCCAAACAACGCTCAAGCTACGCACTAAAACCTGCCCACCTGTTCGTTATATTTCAGTTACTAATATGTATTGCTAGTGTATACTTAGTTTGTTTGCCTGAGAACTTTGAGAAAATAACTATCTTTTTTATAAATATTTTATTGGTCACATGTGCATGTCTGAGTGAATAGTGAGGCTGCAAGAAGTCCAACGTTGCCATTGGTTTAGATGTCCTACCTCCGTTCGATTATAGCTTTCAACTTGCATCATCAGGTAATTTGTATTCTTTATGTTCTATTGTTATTATAACTATACCTAGAACTTTTACTTACAAAATGTCATGTAATCTTATCCCCTGCCAAACTAATTGTTCCTCGATTCCCATGCGCAGTTGTGCCTCCTCTCCAAAAACGAAAAAAAGCTCGCGTTGTCGCTCCCTCACGACATTCTGTGCCCACGGTGCTGCTCCTTCGTTGCCTTCGCCCCCTGGTTCGTTAGAGTTGTGGCTGCTCGATGGCATGGGCTCTAGATCTAACCGGCCTAGCACCGTCCGCGAGAAAGAGGTAAACTGCGGTGCAGGGCCGTTCCTGAGGGAGGGTCGGCCAGGGCGACCGCTCAGAGCCCACCAGAGCTAAGGGCCCCCGATCCTGATACATCATACTACATATACGTATATGTATAATTGTACATTCTCTGTATATGCTCTATTGCTCTGCATGGCTGCATAACTACTAACTAGATTGAGGCATTGAGCTAGCTAGGAGCCCAGGACATGAGCCTAAATCTTTTAATCGGCAACTAAGGCCCACCCAACTAGTCAACTACCGAAGCACCAACAGGCAACTCTCAGACCCAGTCTCCCTTCCTATCGCTGATTGCTCCATGCCTGATGCCTCATCATTCTGCAACGAAACCAACACCGCGCCTCCTCACGCCTCACCGATCCACGCCTCACGGTCTCCCTTTGAAGCTAATTACTTTTTAGTCATGGTGGATGTGGCCATTGCTTCAATAAAAAATATATTTGAGGAACTTAAAGTGTTTAAAGGTATTTTTGGGTTTTTACTTAGCTCAAAAAATATGAAATCATTGGATGATATCGAGCTAAGAAAATGTTGCACTAAATTTGCAGAAACTTTTTCTCAAAATGATTCATCTGATGTTGAATTAGATGACCTTTTGTCTGAATTAAGAGTGTTGCAAATGACTTTGCCAGATGTGACAATATCTGCTATTGAGATTTTTGAGTTTATTAGAGATGTAGATTGTTATCCAAATATTTCAATTGTTTATCGAATCTTATTTACTGTGCCTGTGACTGTAGCATTAGCTGAAAGAAGCTTTTCAAAGTTGAAGTTATTGAAAAACTATTTAAGGTCGTCAATGTCACAAGAAAGGTTGAATGGTCGGCCATTTTATGCATCAAAAAGGATATGTTAGATCACACTGACGTGGATACTATTATAAATGACTTTGCATCAAGAAATGTTAGAAGAAATTGCTTTCTATGAGTAGTTTATATCTTTTTGATGTATTGAATAGCTTTGCAGTCGATATAAAAAATAGCATTATATGTTGATGATAAAATAAAAAGCCTCCTATTTTGTCTCGCCCCAGGGCCTCCAAAATGCCAGGAACGACCCTGCTGCGGTGTCATGGTAGTTCGGATTGGGGCGTGTCGATAGTAGAGCTGAAGTTGGGAGGGCGCAGGGCCATGGGCGGAGGAAGAAGGGAGGAGAAGGCGAGGTGCACCACGCACGCAGCGGCGAGAGGAGAGGAAGAGGAAGGTGGGGCCACGCCGGCGCTAACGCAGAGGAGGAGGCGGGGACGGAGGAAGAAGGGAGGAGAGCTGGAGAGGCTAGGGCACGACTACGCGAGGCAGCCCGCTCGGGAAGGCCAAGCGGCAGGGCATGGGTGGGGATAGGGAGGCAGGGGTGTGGAGGAGGGCCACTGGGCACGATGGGCCGTGCCTAGCACGGCACGGTCCGACCAATTTTTTTGACCATTGGGCTGGTTTTAGCGCGGTGGGTTGTGCCCGGCACGGCCTGTTTGGTCCTAACAATCGGATTTTTTTAATCCGACTATTTTTTTTACCATTTGAGGCTTCAAAAATAGCAAAAACATTTTTTTTAAAAAATCCCAAAATTGATTCTATAAATAGCCACCATACCTCCCCTCATTCAGCACCTATCCATTTCTCAATCTCTCTTTCAAATTCTGTTGTGCAAATTCAAATTTGTTGTGAGTTAATTTGGCCAAATTTTAAAAAATGTGCCAAATTTTGGAAAATTTAATTTCTAGCAGCAAGTCAGCAAAAGAGGTACAATACTATTTTTCTCATAATTTTAGTGTTATTATTTGTTATTCTAAGATGAAAGTAATAATAGTATTAGTCTCGATTTTGCAGTTTTCGTTATGAAAAATTATGAAAACTTTGCTCTCGGTGATTATGAACTTTCACTGGAGGAAGTTGCTTCCATGGAGGCTGCGTCTCCCTCAAACCAACCGCAGTTGTTAGCAGAAGGGCAAGGTGTAGTTCCGTCATTAGGCTCCACGACAGTACCTTCGTCAGCGATGATCGGAGCAAAGAGGTCGAGACCGTCTACATCAGAAGTGTGGGAGAATTTCGATAGGACAACCCAGCTAGACGCACATGAAAATAAGGTACCCTATGCTATTTGCAAAATTTGTCATTATGAATTGTCTGCAAGGTCTACAGGTGGAACGAGTCACTTGCTTAGATATGCTACAAGATGTAAGACAAAGCAAGGATTGGTGATGAGGCAGACGTAGCTGTAGTACAACCTCGACGGTACGGTACGTACTTGGGACAACGATCCTGAGGTAGCCTATCAATCTCTCTATCGTTTAATTGCTTCTGAGGATTTACCGTTAAGCTTTGGGGAGTCTACTGCTTTCCAAACTTACATTAGGACTGCGTATAATCCTAAATTTTCTATCGTTTCTAGACAGACAACAACTAGAGATCTAGTAAAATATTGCGATGAACGCTATAATAAAATAACGAAACTATTTAGTACGTGCACATTTTTGGTGGCCCTGACCTGGGACATTTGGAGTAGTTAGGTTAGAGAGGATTATCTTAGTGTAGTTGCTCATTATGTTAATGACGATTGGGTAATGGAGAAAAGAATTATAGGTTTTAAATCAATTGATATAGCATACATGGATGAGAATATTGCGGACAGTATTATCAAAGTTGCGAAAGACTTTGATCTTACAGACAAAATATTCTCAATTACTTTATACAATGCCGCTTCGAACTCTAGGGCCATGGATATTCTTACTCTGGTGTTGAGTACATACGTTGATTTCTTCTTGCTACATCAGCGATGTGCGCTTGTCATATTATTAACCTTATATTCAAATGTGGTTTGAAGAGGTTCAATCCGTATATTAAATCTTTTCGCGATGCAATATCTTACTTGAATAATTCTAACGTAAGAATAGCAACATATAAGAACTTCTACAGGGCGATGGGTGTACGTCCAACAAAGTTCGGTTTGAACATGCCGGTAAGATGGAACTCTACTTACCTGATGCTTAAGAGTCTTTTACTATATAAGAGCATTTTTTCTGTTTTTATTCAAACGCACTATCAGAGTACCGACGGTGCTATACTATTAATTGAGCAACATTGGTTTGTTGCTGAGAAGATACTACAATTTTTAGAAATTTTTTATGAGGTCATTGTTGCGTTGTCCGCTCTCTACTATCCAACATCTCCTATTATTGTGCAAACTATTTTACAGATTGCTACTCAATTGAAAATATATGAAAATGAATTAGTTTTATGCGAGACTATTGTTGCTATGAGAACTAAATACCTTAAATATTGGAGAGAAATCCCTTTCCTATATGCTTTTGTATTTATTTTATATCCTAGAGGTAAAATTGAAACATTTGCTAATATTCTTGATCTTCTTAGTGATGCTACAGGGCTAGACTGTTGTAACTATTTTGTAGAAGTTTATTCTCGGTTACACGAGGTTTACCAAAGGTATGAAAATAAGTTTCGGAGAGTTTTCTTGCAACGACCTCTAGTAGCCCGCACCTCAAGTAGCTAGACAAATATGTGGGGCACGATCTTTGATGGCTAGCTCTTCCTCCAAACCCAGGTCTTTTTCTTTTATAATGTCGCCTACTCAACCAAGAACAACTCCAAGGAATGGGAAACTATCCACATATCTAGACAGCGATACTGTGAATTTCAACTCAGAACGCTTTAGAATTTTGCAAAGGTGGCAAGCCCATAAGTTAGCATATCCTGTGCTATCCATACTTGCACGTGATGTGTTAGTTGTTTCTGTCTCGACGGTTTCCTTCGAGTCTGCTTTTAGTCTTTCTAAAAGAATATTAGAGGAGATCAAGAACACGTCTCACAAGCGAGACGGTGGAAATACTTTTAACTATGAAGGACTGGGAACAAGCTGATTCACGAACACAACACTTTGTGGAAAATCTAGAGCTGTCGAAGGTGTTTGAAAATCTGTACATAGACAACGACACGTAGAATAAGGATGTATGTAGATCTATAGGTTGTACTATTTTTCCTTTGCCAATGTTTTTTCATGTTGAGTTTTTTACTTAGTAAAGGTTTTAATGAGGTAGTCATTTGAACATTAATAAAGCTCTTTATTACAATTTTAATATGCCTGTCTCATTTTTTACAATTTTCATATCTATTTCTAGACATTTTTATGATTTTTAGGGATTTTTTTTTATTTTTTTTTGATTTTTTAAAAATTTTCGAGCCTAACAGGCTAAGTGGGTCGCAACTGGCCTATCGAGCCAAACAGACTCAGACTGGCACGACACGGCACGACAGGCCTTCGGGCTATGCCCAGACCACCTCCCCAATACGTGGGCCAGCACCGCACACCCCATCTCTTTCGTGGGTTAGGATGGGCCATACCAGCTCATGCCCGTGCCGTACCACCCATCTGGCCACAACTACTTTAGGGTGTGCGGAAAGTGGAAGTAGACAAGTTAGAAATGCTTGGATTTTTTATTGAGAGGAGAAATACTTAGATTTTACCACATGAATAGAATCATCAAAAGTATTTTGGTAGTATCGAAGTTTTTAATATTTTATACTGATATAATATTATATAAATTTATAGTCTAAACACGTACATGCCTGAAAGACAAAACAATATATGCCTCTCTTTACTCACATATATGCATGGAGTCGTTAGACAGTTAGGATTAATCAATAATGAACGAAATGCAGCTAGCTGATGTAGATGTACATGTACGTACGGTATCGACTAATAATACCTGAGAAATGACGCCTAGGACGCCGAGGGAGACCTTTGCGGCGTCCATCTCCGGGTCGGCAGCCGTGAGCACACGCACCTTGGCGTACCCCTCGGTGGCGGGAGCGGGCGTGACGAGGCGCATCCCGACGACGTACTCGTGCACGGCGCTGCCTTTCCCCCAGAGCGAGCTGCCGTGCGCGCCCGTGCCGAGCATGCCGCCCACCGTGAGCCCCCACCAGTAGGGTGCGTAGGGAAGCGCAAGCCCGGCCTTGGCCGCCTCCGCGATAAGCTCCCGCAGCGTGATGCCGCTCTCCACCGTCATCTCCATCCTGGCAGCGTTGACGGCCACGACGCGGTTGAGCCACCTGGTGCTGATGACGAGGCCCTGGCCGTCGCCGCCGCCAGGGCAGGCTAGCTGCGGCATGCTGTGGGAGTACCTGGTGGCCACCTTCATCTTGGTCCTGGAGGTCGTGGCGTTGGCCACCGCACGCACCAGCTCCTCCTCGGACGAAGGGTAGACTACGGCGGCCGCGCGGCACGTCGACCTGTCCGGAAACACGCCGTATGCGCTCGATACGGTGCAGTCAGCTGTGCCACCACTGGACGAGCACTGCACGGGGTCCGGTGGGGGGCTCGCGGCGGCCCGATCAGCTGCAGGCCAACTCAATATCATAAGGAGGATGACCGGCAGCTGCACAAGATTGATCATCCTGATGTTGCTGTACTTGAGGCTTTGGAGGAGGCCTGCGGCGGCAGCTGCAGCCATTATATAAGCATTGGAAGCAAGGCAGCATAGGCTAGCCTCCAGGTATTAGGATGGACAAAATATACAACGAGGGAGCTACCTGTATATGCGGCGATCGTATGATGACAGCGTAAATAAATAAGGGACCGTTAAGTTGCCTGAAAATTTATTATTTTTCAGTTATTTGTTCTCACCTTTAGATTTTCATCTAATGGCATAAAAAAAACGTTACAAAAAAATACATAAAAAATTCTAAACTAGACAAAAGTAAATCTAGGTGAACCCTGCAAATACAAAAAATACAAAAACAAATATAACTAAAAGTTTCAGTAGAGCTGTGCTAAAATTGCACATCACTTGGTACTAAAATTTTAGGTTTAGTACTATGCAATTGTAGGTGACTGATGGATAAGAAAATTTTAAGCAACTAAAAATTAGCAGATCTAAATAAATAAATAAATGGAGTTTTTGGCTAATATAGCACTGTTTGAGCGCGAAATAGCAAATCTAACCTCATCCGGAGATGAAAGCTAAAAATGGCACCACGGACTTGCCGGTGGCGACATGTGTCAAGTCCGCACCTGTCGAACCCGGGAGCGAATAATTCCAGATTCTCTGTGTTTCATACACTAGTCCAGGAACAGCTAGTGTATACAGTCGAACAACAATGGGTAGCATAACGATAATACGTCATTCATTGATAGTAATTAAAGTTTGTTACAAAGGGGGCATAAAGCCAACAAGTAAAATACAGCGGAAGCAAAAGCAGTAAGGAAGGCCACACGATTCGCCACAGGTAATCGTCTGGGGGCGCAGCCTAGTCGTCCATGCTCTCATTCTCCTCATAGTACTCTTCTCCTGCTCAACAATTTATTAAGCAAGGGTGAGCACAACCAACCGTACTTCGTAAGTTACACCCAATAACAGATTATAATGCTTGCAAGGATTTAACAACAGGAGACTTATATGTCTCAATTTGCATGAAGCGACGCTTTTCATTTAAATATTCGTACTAAGTTTTAAAGCAGTTTAT
The DNA here is from genome assembly GCA_036346255.1 of Ampelocalamus luodianensis. Lineage (NCBI taxonomy): Eukaryota > Viridiplantae > Streptophyta > Magnoliopsida > Poales > Poaceae > Ampelocalamus > Ampelocalamus luodianensis. Next base: position 67,468,304 of record CM070621.1, on the reverse strand, counting down.
TCTATAACTAAAATTCATTTTCTAAATCTCAAATTTTATAGTGAGATAACATTCATCAACGAGTGGTGAAAGATACCATCCTATCACATGACAAACCGCCCAATTTCCTAATTGGATGAACTATCCAAAAACAATTGATAAAGTCTTTTGAAATCAAAACAGAATTCTAACTTTGAGTGGCTTTGCTTAGCATTTTCTTGACCGTGGACACGGCTATTCAAATAGTTTTTAACACTCTGCAGAGGTCGTACAACTTTACCCACAAGAGATAATTCACTTATAATATCCGTCTGACACACTACGAAGGTGTGCGACTAAGTTATTATCACAAGGCCTTTACAATGCATCATCCCACCGTAGTCCCAGCTCGCTAAGCTTTCGCTTCCTTTGGATTGAACCATCCGCCGGATTTAAGCCCCCTCTTGCGCCATGTGGGAATACATAAGAGTAGACCATAAAAGACACTCACGCAACCAGATGGCATGACTATGGTGAAATGTTACAAATTATTTAGCCAGATTCCGCCCACATAGGACATGTGGTAGTATGATGGGGCTTAGCAAGATGCGGCTCGAAAACCAGTTCTTAATTGACTGGGCAACTTCAAATAAAACCCTAGGCCTCTATCATAGAAATGAATCGATCTCGTGCATAAACATGCACCCATCCAAACATCCATTTTGCCCAAGTCTAAATCAGTTTTTAAATTTTACTTCAGTTTTCAAAGTATTTATAAACTTCCATGACAAAACCAATGTCATGGTTAAAATTTTAGACAATATTTGATCTTTTAGCTATAAATTCCCCCAAATCAAATATTTCAATTCTAAGCATTGCTAAGCATAATTTTCTCACATGTTCTAGTCATACTAATGTATTAATCAGATTTTAACTATGGTATCAAGGAATGGTTAATTCAAGAGCAAAGTTTGGCTATACAAAGGTATTAGAAATAACTATAATTTAAACATGAATTTAAATAACTGAGTATAAATAAGCATGCAGTAGTAGTTTAAAGCAGAATTTAAATAATTTAACATACTGGTATTCAAATATGATCAAAGGATGTAACTTGCCTTACTCGAAAGCTTAATGATCTAGCTCTTCGAATAATTCGGTTTCCCCGGAGTCGTCAAAATCTATACAAGAAAATGAAGCAAAATAAAATAAATTCAAATGAACTCCAAATTAAATAATTCCAGTATAGATAGCTAGATCTTGTTTTAAGATAGATTTAGAAATTTGAATCACTCGAATCGGAGGTTGAATGAAGGAGAATAGGCTCTCATAAGTTTTAAAATCACATGGTCGGAAGGAGGTTCGATTGGTCAGAAGGTTTTGACTACCTCGTCGAAAGAGGTTCAACTGGTCGGAAGGAGGGTCGACCACCTCGTCGAAAGAGGTTCGACTAGTCGGAAGGAGGTTCGACTACATGGTCGAAAGAGGTTTGGTGATGTTCAAGGAGGTTTCGACTACAGTCGAAGGAGGTTCAACTAGCTTGTTGAAAGGGGTTTCGACTAGTCGAAGGTGCACGGGCGGTGGCGGAGGATGGGAATGTGTGCAAAAGAGATAAGAAGGGATACGGACTTGGTGCGCTAGGTAGCAGCGGTGAAACACCACGAGGCGGCGGCGGTGAGTGGCGCGGGATGAGATGAATGTGAAGTAGGCGATGGCCTCCGATGGGTTCCCAACGGCGGCGAAGCGCAACGGGTGGCACACACGAGGCGGTGCGAGGTGGAGACGGCGGTGGCGAGGAACCTTCTGGCGGTGCAATCACCGGAGAGAGCTTTGGTGAAGCACTTGGAGCTCAAAATCCGCGAACGAGCGAGAGAGAGGGAGAAATAGGGAAAAAGAGAGGAGGCGAGGGCTTCTGGTGCTCCTATTTATAGAGGCATGGGGAGAGGTTGATTGGTGCGGCGCGTGGGCAAGCTCTAGGCGACGCAGACATGGTGTGATTGGCGGGATTCACGGTGAGAGAGAGGTGTACGGGGATGGGTAGCGGCGGGGCGTGCATTCAATACGTGTTGACGCGTGGCTCGCGAGGTGAGGCGACGGGGCGGTGAGGCGCGCTCACGCCGGGCGACAACGGGATGAAAGGGTGGGGAAGGTGGAGCTGACAGGCGGGGCCGGTCGAAACCGAGAGACTGGTCGAAATCGAGAGGGTGGTCGAAACCGAGAGGATTTAAAAATAATTAAGGAAAGCTTTTAAAGATTTATAAAATTCCAAAAAATAATTAAATTTTATTTTCAACTACAATTTGAAATTTGGGCTGTTACAGCGCCCCAAGGGAGGGGACTTCCCTCGTCCACACAATTTAGTCGTAACCCCTAGCCTAAACATCCCCTGTTGTAATTAATTTATTAATAATTAATTAGTCAAGTTTTTGGCCTAAATGACACTATTTGAAGCAGGATTAGCAAAAATGACGCCCTCGCAGTCGCAATTGCAAAAATGGTGCTCTCGTGTGGTTGGCCGAATGAGGCGCCACGTTTCGCTCCACGGCTTGTTCGTCCCATGTTCGTCCGGACGAGGCGCCATTTTGCTAATCCCGCTTCAAATAGTGCCATTTAAATGAAAATTGTAATTAGTCGTAATTTTAGCAATTAATTAGTCGTAGTTAATTAGTAGTAGTTAAATATTCTTAATTTATTAGTCATAATTAATTTAGTCGTAATTATTTAGTCATAATTAATTAGTTGTAATTAATTTAGTCATAATTAATTAGTCATATTTAGTTAGTCCAAATAAATTAGTTGTACATAATTAGTCCTACGGATTACTAGTTTTTTTCTTCAAAATGTTAGTAGTTTTTTTATTATGCACTAAATTAGGTTAAATTTGTACATAAGGATTACCGAAGTGTAGTTATTTTAGGGAGGTAGGGAAATATAGACTAAATCTTGCGATCTGTTTTTTTTATTGTGTCTAGTAAAGAATGGTGAATTGCTCTTACCATATGCATTTAGTTGTTGTGGCTTTCAATAATGTCGAACATGCAAAACTTGCTTGTATTCTTTGCCGACGGTCTCGTACGAGGCGAATTGGGTGGGTTGGATATGTCAAGATGCCTAATCAGTGTCTCCTAACAATATGTTGTAATCCTTAACAGTTTGCACTAATAAATTAATATTTTGGAAAAGCCAAAAACTCGCATTCCAAATAGGGCGTATGAAATCATTCGCTTTCCTTGTATGTCTGACTTTCTATGTATTATCACACGTACCAAAAATTTATTATCATATGAAATCATGCTCGGTATTATCACATACACCATAAATTAGTTACGCTATGAAATCAGGGCGCATGAAATCATGTTGTATTATTAATTTATTCATAATTAATTATTAATTTATAATTAATAATTACGAATAATTTATTTTGACTAATTTACTACGACTAATTAATTATGAATAAACTAATTACAACTAAATAATTAAACTAAATTAATTAAGAATATTTAACTACGACTAATTAACTATGACTAATTAACTGTGACTAATTAATTATGAAAATTATGTCTACTTAATTACGTCCACTTAATTATGAATAATTAATTACAAATGAATTAATTACAACAGGGGGCGTCCGGGTAGGGGTTAAACCTAAATCATGTGGACGAGGGAAGCCCCCTCCCCTATGGCACGAATTTGACACATGTCTCTCCTTGCCGATTCTGTGATGCCCTTTTTGGCTTTCATCTTTGGAAGAGGCTAGATTTGCTATTTCGCGCTCATATAGTGCTATATTAGCCAAAAAAACTCGTATATAAGGCTCAATGGTGCCCTATATATAAAAAAAATATATACTCGAATTTGAGTTGAAGTCCTCCATTTGAAATCATGGTACCCACCATTGTGTCCAGTCACCACTACTACTAAACGGATATTTCCCCGTGGTTGAAAATTGTCAGCAAAATATAAAAAACCGTCAGTTTTCATTTTCCTAACAAGTAACCGTCAGGCAAATCCCCTCAAGTCTAGGTTGTCGGGAAAATCCAATTTGTCTGACGGTTAACCGTCAAGAAAATTGTTGCTGATGGTTTTTTCCTATTTTGCTAACGATTTTTTGAACCATCCATAAAAAGAATTTGGTTGATGGGTATTCACCGTCAACAAAAACTAACCTGACAGTTTTTTTTGCCCATCCAAAAAAGGAATTTTGCTAACAGGTAATAATTGTCAACAAAAATAGACTTGACAATTTTTTTGCCCGTCCGGAAAAGGAATTTTGCTGACGGGACCATTATTGTCAAGCAAATTAAACCTGTCGGTTTTTTGCCTGTCAGTTTTTGAGTTTAGCTCACGGGACCATTACCGTTAATCAAATTAAACCCGATAGTTTTTGCTTGTCAGCAAATCGTTTTTTCGTAAGTGTCATAACTGTCACCAAAATGACTCTGTGCCTGTCAGCAAAATTATAATTCTAGCAGCCAATGCTAGCAAAAATTGTCAATTAGTTGGTCACATATACACACACACACATACACACACTAATATTTGATTCATACACATCCATGCATCATATATATAATCCACAATACACATCCATGCATCATATAATCCACAATACACATCCATGCATTACTCCATACACAAATAAGAAGTTAAAGCTCATCATTTCAAGCCCAATACCATCCATGAGGTTCACTTGCAGAAAGCAACATTGTAATCCGCACAAAAGCTAAAAGTCCAGTACTACCACAGTACACCTAAAGACCAATATCACATACAAGTCCACAATGTATGCCTGAAGACATGCATTTGTCCCCACAAGTCCACAATTGTCGGGACCCAAAATTACGATTCTGGAACCCTCTGTGTATGCTGCACTAGTTCAGGATCACGCTAGTGCACACAGTGTCAACATAGGTGAATATCGATCCACACAAACGATAAATAAAGTAAACGATTAGTTTGAATAACAAATAAGGGTTTTGACCTTACGGTCGAGTTTACACTTATTAAGCCACGCAGGGCTAACAGAGAATAAACAGCAGCGGAACGGAAATAACTCCAGCGTAGATCCCACAATTTCACCACAGGCAACCGTCTGGGATCCAGACCTTAACGATCAACAACCTTCGGCGAACTCCTCCTCCTAAGCAGGCGTAGACTCCTCCTCTTCTGTAGGTTTGGGCGCAAGTTTTACAACAAGCGTGAGTACACAACCGTACTCGCAAATCATACCACATAATGCAATTTATAGATGCAGGCTTATTCCAAAGGATAAAGGCTTCTGTGGTTCTTTTGCATAAAAGCAACATTTGCAATTCAATACGAATAATAGATTGAAAGCATAAATTAAAACAAATAGACAATATGAATTTAACAGTTGTTTCCACAAAGACACACAGCTAAACAGATTATTTCACATAGCCATATGATTGAGGTCACACAGCTCCCATCCCAACATTTTATGAAAAACTACCCCTCGTGTGAAATCCCCGAGCATGTCCATGACCATGACGCGCTATTCGAATAGATTGTTTAACACTCTGCAGAGGTTGTACACTTTACCCACAAGATACAACTTGTGTAGCAAGCACTAATCGTAACAAAACAGTTCGGAAACATCATCTCAAACATTGACATTCCCGATGTGCTTTCCCACTATACCGGCTCACATAGAATTGGTATAACACACACCGCTGGACAGGGAAGCGGCGAACCATCCCGCGATGCAACCACCAAGTAGTCACACCTCCACCCCGTCACACAGCCTAATCTATCCACCTGAACATCAATGCCGAGAATCCATAACTTACTAAGTTAGGCCCATCCCATACCAGACATGTGGTCGTACAGTAAGGCTCAGTTCAATGGCGCACAAAGTTAAGTCCTTAATTGACCAAGGCAAGACTTCCATGTTCTAACTAAGCCACACAGATTATCGAACCCAAGCACACAGCTTCCACCATACCACACAGTTTCCACCACTTGCCTCAGTCTAAATCATTTACCACCCAGTTGGTTTTAGTGCAACACATGCCATCACGAAGTAATAACACATAGCACACAGTTTTACACAAAGTTCTATAGTCACTTAGTCACATTTGATAAATTGCAACTTACATGAGATGTGAGACTCGTAGCATGGCTAAGCAATTGTACTCGCATCTAACCAACCCACGTTGGTGCTATAATATTACCAACTAATAAACCAATCTAGGGTGACAAGGAATTATGACATACAAGGCCAAGGTGTGATAACAATTTGGATACTAACTATGCCCAAAGCATTTAAATAAATAATTAAGGTAGAATGCAATACTTTAACACAAGGTAATTCGAAAACTGGGTTCAAGATGATCAAAGGTATGACAGCCACTTCACCCTTTTCACACAATCTTCATTTCGTTGGGCTATTCTTCGAATCATTGCCACCCACACCGCTGGCCGGCCCTCCGCCATTTTGCCGACGCCATGAGTCGGTCTTGTTTGGTTGCTCGATGTTTCATTGGCCGCAACTAGCTAGTGCTTTTGTTCTTCGTGATAGAAAGAAGATGAGCATTGCACACTTCAATACATCTCTCCTCCGTTCTCTCTCCTCGATGGTCATTTCGAACCGACTACGTCGCCGCGTGCCTCGGCTTCTCTTCACATCCCGGATTTCGCTCCCCAAATATCGCTATTTTATTTTGTTTCTTGTTCATGAGCAGGTGCCATGCGATGTAGTATACGTGCATGGTGTATGTACATACATGGTTTTTTTGGAGAATTGATTTTCTAGATTTTCGTTCGTTCTCATATGAACTCCGAATCCATCGATTCTTTCTCCTAAATTCATCTAAATTCATTCTCTACTTCTAGTATTTATTTTGTAATTTTGAATTTTATTTATTTTCGCTATTTATTTTGGTCCTTTGCGCGTGTGTAGAGTCAGACGTCGCTGACGCAAGTTTGGACCAACAGAAGCTTTACCTCCAACATCACCGGGTAGTCTCCTTTGACCACATTGAACCTATGATTTGTAAATCATATTTTCAGTTTTAAAAGTTATGCATTGCTATTTAAATGATAAGTTAAATTGTAGGTTGTTAGTTAAAAACCTAAAGTTTGCTACTATCATCCTTGATATTTGATGTCCTGCACCTTTGTAACCCTAGTGTAGAAATTCTGCATTATTGAATACAATTTTACAGAATAGTTTATTACGGTAGAATTGCTTAGACATGCTTTACGACTTTATTTAACCTTTGGGGGAGAAAAACCATTATTTACCCTTTATGCTTTCTTTGGAAAATGTATGACATTAGGTAATGTCAGTGTTTGGAAAATAAAATATAATGATGAAAGTATGTTTTAGACTTGGGTGGATGGTAAGATCAAAGGTGTGCAAACTAGAGCACGAGATCATGTATTGTGTTAGTCCCGCCAAGTCATATTAAGGACCGACGCTTGTGATTATTCAAACCGAGCACTCACTGGTACAACCACATGTCCAAATGGGAACGGACTCGCCAACTAATTAGCAAAATTTTGAGTCGGTTTTGTCATGGTTGTGTGTCTTTGATTCACATGGCGCAAGAGGGGCCGGGAAGGCGAAACCTTAGCGGGCGAACCAGTCAAAGGAAGCTTTGTAAAAGCCTTGTGATGTTCTCTCCTTGATTCACACGTCAAAGGAAACGTGTGGTATATCAAAGCGATCATCTCTTGTGGGTCAAGTTTGTACAACCTCTGCAGAGTGTTAAAAACTATTCGAATAGCCGTGCCCACGGTCAAGGGCGAGCAAGGTGCGTTTTCACATGGTAGATTTTGGTTTTGATTTTAAAGAGTAATTTTGGGAACAGGGAGCAGTTGGGACTCTCGGGTAGTTTCAGCGGCTAGAGCGGTTAGGCGGCTAGAGCCCTATTCAAAAACCTTAGCACTAGTGCCTTTATGCTAGTGGTTGATAGCTAGAACCTCCACTAGTAATACAATTAATTTATTTATTGAAAGCTGCGTTTGTCAAATGTGCTTTATGAAAATTGTTTTGAACTTAAAAATTTGCTTTGTGCAAAAGAACCATATAAGCCTCATTTGTCAAAGCTATGCATATGCATGTTTCCCAAGACTCGCGGAGTACTTTATGTACTCACATGCTACACTCATAAATAAATCTCAGAAGCCTTCATCGACACGGAGGACTACGACTACTTCGCTTGTGGCTTTGACGAAGGACACCCGGAGTACTAGGTTGCGCTCCCTAGTCAAATACCGGTGGGCACTTTGATGGGCCACCACTCGGAGTTTATTTATTTATGTTTCTGCTGCTGTAAGACTCAAGGTCTTCCGACCTCTTTTGTAATAAGTGGCCATAAGGCCGGTACTCAGTTATTTATTATTGTTATTTGTGATTCGAGTTTGTTATCAACAATGTTTCAGCTGTGTGCACTAGCTACGATCATGGGGTGAGTGCGAAAATACACAAAGGGTTCGGATTCGTAAATCCGGTCCCGGCGAGTTGGTATCAGGCCGAGTTGGTATGAGGGCGTGACCTAGTTAGAATGGCGATTAGTAGGAAAACTTGAAACTTATTTTACAAAAGAAAAATAATATTGTGCTATCCTCATCTTTTCTCATCTTTCTATCCTTGCCTTCTTCGTGGAATTCTTCCTTACCTAGTTCTTCCTTCATCGTTTTACAATGTTAAATGAATCATCTTTCCCTTGTAATTTCTATAGTTGGTCAATGCGATTATTACCATTATGTTCAAGGCGCAAGAAATGGAGCCATGAAGAGAGCATCGTAAAGTCTCTAGTCATCTCTACCATCTAAGAACAACAGCAAGATTCGTCAAAGATCGTGAGTAGAGGATGCGATGTCGGACAAGCCATATAGTTTAAGTTGCCAAGGTTCATTCTGTGTATTGAGTCGTTTCGCTAGCTTAAGAGTATCAAGTAGATGATTTTCTTTAAGTTGTTTTCGGTTAGAAAAAGTAATTAGCTTTTATGTAAAGTATTTTGATCTTGTGGGTTGTTGCAAGCTCCTTGTTTTTCTCGTCTTTGCTTTTTCCCTCTCTTCCTGCTAACCTTGGACCGCTCGGATGGAGAACCACGAAGAGGACGGGAAGAGGCCGAGGCAAATGGTCTTGGAAGGGGTCGCGTCAACCTTTTCAGAGGACCAGTTTTTCCTCAAGCACCACAAGAACCACAAGTGCAACTGGCGATTATTTGAGGAAGAACCTTTACCACCACCACCTCCTGGTCAGCCTCCGATGATGAATTTAGAGTAGATGATGGCCATGCAACTTCAACTATTGCAAGCACTTGCTCATAATCAAGTGAATCAACCTGCACGAGCTCGTGCTCCAGTCTTACCACCTCCATCCAGACTTGGCGAATTTATGAGAACCAGGCCACCAACCTTTGCCGGTTCAGTTGATCCTCTTGAAGCTGATGGCTGGTTAAAGGATGTCGAGAAGAAGCTAATCTTGGCTCAGTGTAATGACCAAGAGAAAGTTCTCTTTCTTGCTCACCAACCAAAGCAACCGCAGGAACTTGGTGGGAAAACTATTACGCGACTCACGAGAATGTCAAGCTATCTCTTGGCGGAGTTTTCTCACTTTGCTTTACAGCTCACATTCCTATGGGAATGATGGAAATGAAGAAGAGAGAGTTTCATAAGCTCTGCAGGCAATCTCGGTGTGTGCAGTATCTTAATAGGTTTACTCATTATCAAGGTATGCACCAGAGGATGTTGCTAGTGAGGAGCGAAGATTTGGCGCTTCATGGAAGGACTTGACCCCAACCTCAAAGTGCAACTGGTGTCAAATGACTACCCCAATTTTCAACAGATGGTCAACAAAGCTCTTGTGCAAGAGAGGATGCTCAGCGTCAACTGTTTGAGTCCCGAAAGAGAAAAATGGCTTTTCAAACGCAGCATGGAGCCAGCAGTCCCAGACCTCTAATGAACCAACCACACTACAACCTGTCGCCAGCAGATAATGCACCTAGGACTCCAATGTCAGGACCTCGCTGATCATGCGAGGATTTGGAAACAATACTAGTGTTCAACCGCAGCCAGAATCGGACGCCAAAGCGAGAATCCGGTGCTTTCATTGCCATGAGATGGGGCATTATGCGAGAATTGTCCTCAGAAACGCCGAGCTGTGACTCCAGTTCCTTTTAACTTGGGAACTACACCAGCCAAGACCCCTACACCAGGATCAGGACGAGGAGCGCCTCAGACTTCAAGTCAAGCCATCTAGAATTCAACACCATTCGCAAGGGGACGACTGAATCATGTTGCAGCAACGCAAGCTCAATCAACTCAGCATGTCGCACCAGGTAAGATCTAGATAGATCAATTGCCATTTCAGTTTTGTCTCACTCAATAGACAAAGTCGTTGGTTCAGAGAGCAAAGTCTGTGTACCCTAACCTTTTTCCCAGTCCATCTGAATCTCGGGGTCGAGATTCCTCCTAAGGGGGGTAGGTTTGTAACATCCCAAAATTCGTTTTCTCTAAAAATTTAATTTCAAATTAATTAATTAAAATTCGTTTAGATTTATTTGGATCTTTTTCTTTTTTTTTAAAAAAAAAATATAATATAAAAAAATTGTGAACTTCCCATCTGATCACCCATCCAAGAATTGCTCCCATGCAAACCTCACTTAACACCCAAAGCCTTATGCATGCATGCGCTGCCAGTATGTCTTTTGATGTCAACTAGTAGTACACCCTCTTTCATTCTTTTATCATATACTTCTTTCTCTCTCCTCCTTTCATCTTCTTCCTCCCGAAGCATGCATGTTCTCTTGCTCTCTTTTCTTTCAGCTGAGAGTCTATCCAAGGCCAAGCGCCTCCATGATCGCCACCTCGCCACCTCCAGTCGCCGCGCGCGCCTCACCACCATCCGGTCACCACCACACCGCCTCCCTCCCTTCTCTCTGTGCAAAAGCTTTCATTCGCCATTAATGGTTGCCACTTCCTTATCTCCCATTTCTTTCCATTTAAAGCTTTCAATTCGAATCCGTTTGCAAGACTAAGTCCGTTTTAATCTCTCCCACGATGCCATGCTTCCAAGTGCAGTACTCGTTTCGTCCGTTTCCAAAACAAACCGAGCGGTCGCGGTGCCTCTTTGTCTACCCGATGATTCGGCTCCGATTCTGACTATTTAAGGGCATGCTATCTCTTCTTTGATCTTTTGCACTCCCTACAAGTTTTAGAATCACCGAAGCACAACCGCACAAGTCGACGTCTCATTTCATTCTTCCCAGGTTGTGACCACTTCACCCTTTTCACACAATCTTCATTTCGTTGGGCTATTCTTGAATCATTGCCACCCACACCGGCGACCCTCTTGCCATTTCTTTGCCGACGCCATGAGCTGGTCTTGTTTGGTTGCTCGATGTTTCATTCTTTGCAACTAGCTAGTGCTTTTGTTCTTCGTGATAGAAAGAAGATGAGCACTTTGCACACTTCCAATACATCTCTCCTCCGTTCTCTCTCCTCGGTCGGTCATTTCCCGAATCGACTACGCCGCCGCGTGCCTCGGCTTCCTCTTCACATCCTCGGATTTCGCTCCCAAATATCGCCATTTTATTTTGTTTATCTTGTTCATGAACAGTGCCATGCGATGTAGTATACGTGCATGGTGTATGTACATACATGGTTTTTTTGGAGAATTGATTTTCTAGATTTTCGTTCGTTTCTCATATGAACTCGAATCCATCGATTCTTTCTCCTAAATTCATCTAAATTCATTCTCTACTTCCAGTATTTATTTTGTAATTTTTGAATTTTATTTATTTTCTGCTGTTTATTTTGGTCCTTTGCTGCGTGTGTAGAGTCCGACGTCGCGACGCAAGTTTGGACCAACAGAAGCTTTTACCTCCAACGTCACCGGCGAGTCTACTTTGACCACATTGAACCTATGATTTGTAAATCATGTTTTCAGTTTAAAAGTTATGCATTGCTATTTAAATGATAAGTTAAACTATAGGTTGTTAGTTAAAAACCTAAAGTTTGCTACTATCATCCTTGATATTTGATGTCTGCACCTTTGTAACCTAGTGTAGAAATTCGCATTATTGAATACAATTTTGAGAATAGTTTATCTGATAGAATTGCTTAGACATGCTTTACGGCTTTATTTAACCTTTGGGGAGAAAAACCATTATTTACCCTTTATGCTTTCTTTGGAAAATGTATGACATTAGGTAATATCGGTGTTTGGAAAATAAAATATAATGATGAAAGTATGTTTTAGACTTGGGTGGATGGTAAGATCAAAGTAGTGCAGTAGAGCACGAGATCGTGTAGTGTGTTAGTCCCGCCAAGTCATATTAAGGACCGGCGCTTGTGATTATTCAAACCGAGCACTCTGTACAACCACATGTCCAAAATGGGAACGGACTGCCAACTAATTAGCAAAATTTTGAGTCGGTTTTGTCATGGTTGTGTGTCTTTGATTCACATGGCGCAAGAGGGGCCAGAAGGCGAAACCTAGCGGGCGAACTGAGTCAAAAGGAAGCTTTGTAAAGCCCCGTGATGTTCTCTCCTTGATTCACACGTCAAAGGAAGCGTGTGGTATATCGAGCGATCATCTCTTGTGGGTCAAGTGCACAACCTCTGCAGAGTGTTAAAAACTATTCGAATAGCCGTGCCTACGGTCAAGGGCGAGCAAGGTGCGTTTTCACATGGTAGATTTTGGTTTTGATTTTAAAAGAGTAATTTTGGGAACCGGGAGCAGTTGGGACTCTCGGGTAGTTTCTGGCAGCTAGAGCCAGTTGGGCAGCTAGAGCCATATTCTGAAAACCTTGGCAGCTAGAGCCTTTATGCTAGTGGTTGGTAGCTAGAACCTCCACTAGTAATACAATTAATTTATTTATTGAAATTGCGTTTGTCAAATGTGCTTTATGAAAATTATTTTGAACTTAAAAATTTGCTTTTGTGCAAAATAACCATATAAGCCTCATTTGTCAAAGCTATGCATATGCATGTTTCCCAAGACTCGCGGAGTACTTTATGTACTCACATGCTACACTCATAAATAAATCTCATAAGCCTTCATCGACACGGAGGACTACGACTACTTCGCTTGTGGCTTTGACGAAGGACACCCGGAGTACTAGGTTGCGCTCCCCAGTCAAATGCCGGTGGGCACTTTGATGGGCCACCACTCGGAGTTTATTTATTTATGTTTCTGCTGCTGTAAGACTCAAGGTCTTCCGAGCTCTTTTGTAATAAGTGGCCATAAGGCCGGTACTCAGTTATTTATTATTGTTATTCGTGATTCGAGTTTGTTATCAATAATGTTTCAACGTGTGCACTAGCTATCGATCATGGGACCAGTGCGAAAATACACAAAGGGTTCGGATTCGTAAACCGTCCCGCAGAAACATGGCGACGCGCGCCACTCGCGAGGAAGAAGTCGAGCGCGAGGGGACGACGGCGTGGGGCCCACGTCGCCGAGACACCGAGGCGGTGCGCTGCGGAGCTGGGCCAGCGGAGTCGGGCGCGGCGGGCCATGCGCGAGGGAAAAAGGAGTTTGGGCCGGAGCGATTCGGCCCGAGAGTATTTTCTGAGATTTTAATTGCTTTTCTAATTTAGAAAATACTAGAAATTCAAATAAAGCAATAGAAAATAACAAATGAACTCAGAAAAAATTCTAAAAAAATCTAGAAAATATATCTGAGCACATAGAACCCAAATAAAATAGTTTTGGCTAATGTTCATGTTGGATTATTCACATTAAATATTTATGATTGGAAAGTCCAATATTAAGCTTTTGAATTTAAATTCAAATAAATCCAAATGGTGAATTTTCTCCCTACTAACTATTAAAAGATTTGTTTTTAACTCAGAAAATTGGGATGTTACAACAATGTATGGCTGACTGGTTGGAAATAGTTAAATGCTTTACTTGTTTCTAGAACAAATAAGCAAACATCACTGTAGGACTAAACAAATGTTGAAACAACCTCGAGACGGGGTTAGTTTGGAGCTCAGACATATTTATGACATGCTTTTTTTTTTTTTGAATTATATGTCTTGTGCAAGCAGTTGGGAAAATGGTTATATTACTAGATCGAACTCAGAATGATCCTTCCAAAACCAACCCAACTCAGAATAATTTGCAATATTTCAGTTTCTCATCTTCCTGGAAGAGCCTATTGCAATTGTTGCAAGAGATATTTTTTAAGCTGATGAACACGGACAATGACTTTGTTATCTTAAATGCTACCATGATAACTGCTCTAGTTAAGCTGATTGGTGCCACATCTTGGCACAAAATTTGCACTGCTTTGGCTTCTAATCAGCAACACCATCTATCAGCGGGCAGCCACATATTTCGTCAAAAAGCAACGAATAGGACGAGGTGATATAGCATGTGAATTTTTTGGGTGGCCAATATAGGTGGAGAAATAGGATAATCTAATTTAATAGTTGAACAAACACAAAATATCTAGAGATAATTTGCATTATGTAGGGCTAAAAAGAAATGAAGATTTACATAAGAGATTCCTAAACTTATAAAGATAAGATCTATCACGTATCGGTACTGAATGTCAACCTAGTAGCTTTAAAACGTTCAGGGTAATGACAATAATGTATTGATACTTCGACTATTCATTATAATTTATAAGCATGTATTAGTATTACCCTCAAATCATCAATTACTAAAACAACAAGTTCGGACGGAAACACATATAATTGCTATAGACAAGATGAACCTTGTTTTCTCTGAAGACAAGAATTGAAACACATATACTTGCTAAAGACAAGAGTGCAGAGGCTACTGAAAAGAGTGGAGGTGGCGGGAGCGGCCGGAGATAGGGTGGAGGCGTCAGATTGGGGATAGAGCTAGGGATTTGGAGAGGAGGGAGTGGCTGTGGCCGGAGGTGATGTGGAGGTGGCGAGTGCGGCCGGAGAGGGCATGGAGGTGGCGGGCGTGGCCAGAGATGGTGGAGGCGGCAGATTGGGGAGAGTTAGGGATTGGAGAGGAGGGAGTGGCTGTGGCCGGAGATGGTGTGGAGGTGGCGGCGTGGCTGGAGATGGCGTGGAGGTGGCGGGCGCGGCCAGAGATGGTGGAGGCGGCGGATTGGGGAGAGCTAGGGATTTGAGGAGCGGCGTATGCTTTGACTGGTAGGACTGACAAAGTGCTGCTCTCAGGTGATTTTTTTTTGATGTGCCACGCGCGATGCAATTTTTCTTAGTGCGACATCAATATTTTTGGCACGGACACAACTTTTCCCATGTGCAGAAATGCAGGAAGACCCAACCACTTAACATGACGGTTGTAACCATCAGGAAAATGTATTGTATTGAGAGTTTTATTATAACCGTTAGGAAATTTGAGATTTTACTGAGGGAGTTACTATTCTCAGACCAAAATAGTAAAATTTGACGGTCGTTACGGGCTCATCAGTATAATCCGGAGCTTTCAGGTTTTCTCCGTTTTCTAGTAGTGCACGGCATCCCATATATATGTATGCTCCAAATTAATTAAGCACGCCAAAAACTAAGCTAGTCTGGTTTTCTTTACTAACAGCGTGTAACGCAATGTGTGTGGTATACCGTTTACGTACTTGCTCGACACACTACTTAGATAGGGAAGACTTGAAGCATTTTCTTCTTTTATGTGGCCTAGCGATCGATATGCCTGAATGTGTACGAATCGATCGCACTCGTCGTACTGGATGCCCGTTTCAATAACTGCATGGCATGTACACTCCATCAAGCTAATAGATTCTGAGTGTTTTGTTAATTAATTCATTAATTCACGGGTGCGCCGGATCGTACCAACCTGCAAGCACTCCCAATATTCATGTGTACGTGGTCATTTAATCTAGGATTCATTCGTGCAGTATGGGAGTAGTTGTATGTACTCCCAATTGGCTGCCAGTGTCGATCGGTCATGCCGTCCAAGTGATCCAACTAATGGACGTCACTCGTAATTAAATTGAAAGGGACACATACTCCATATATACTCAGTATAAGTTCGGCCGTGTTAAAGAATCATTAATTATTCTACATAGAGTTCCAAGGGTGCAAATCATACTGTTTAATTTGGGCGTCAAATCAGCATGAGAAGTCGTGGAAAGGTAAATTTTGAGAATACAGTCCTGAAAGAAATATACCATACATCACATAAAACTATTAAAATTCAGTCTCAATCTTGGCATAGACACTATCTTTCTCTTGAAGGCTAAAAATCAATTGATTTTAAGGAAGCTCGAAATTAAGCAAAAAAGCAATACATAAGGTTGATCTATATATCGTGGTCAAGTACGTCAATAAGTTATCCCTTGCTTGCGTTGCTAGTTATGCTTATCTTGCACTACAAGGGATGGGACATAGCCAATCAACAAAGACGCCAGTGACATATGCTGCCTGCATGTGGATTGCATCATTGCATGCATAGAAGACTAGACAGCTAGAGCGTGGGATCTAGTGCATAGACGCCATTCGGTCACAGATTCTGATCAAGATATTAAATAATTGGGGAAATAATTTGGTCGATCCATCGATCTAATGTGTACTTAGTTAGTGGTATGGTATACGGACTAATTTATCTAACTAGCTAAGCTGTTGGGGAGCACTATCTATCGATCATGCACGCCACTTGAACCGATCAGCTAGTGGGGTGGCGGTGGACTACATTACTTTTGAGACATAACATCATTAGTGTCACGAGTGCAGCTGAAAAAAGCAAGTGAAGGCCTTTTACGTGGCCGGCCGGGCACGCACCTGCTGGATCGCCAACATATGCACCCACCAGCGTATCAGTAGTGCATGACCAGTATCCATGTTGACACATGCGCGCATGATAGATGGATGCACAAACAGCGCACTGGAGTGGACAGAGTACTAGCTAGGAGTGCATAATCTCCCAACTGACCCAATGCTGGGACTCACATTGGATTGTATCTAACAGCCAAAATTGGCTTCAAGACATTGTAAAGTGTTAGCATTTGCCCTGCGACGTTCCAAAATTGTGGTTTGACTGATATGCAACAATACATCCTAAAGTTGTGGTCATCGGCCACAACACACTGCAGCCAATTAATAAATAATATTGTCTCAGCAAGCACGAGAGAACATGCACAAAGTATTGACTTTGATCTTCGCACAAGATGCCCCCTCTCCATGTAGAATCTAGTTTTTTTTTTTTGTTGGGTAAAATTAATTTAGAATTCTATTTACGATTTTTTTGATAATTTTCTTGAATCATTATGGATTTTTAAAAACCTTTGTTGAACATATAAGCATTTTTCAAGTATTTTAATCCAGAAATTTGCTAGATAAAACATGGAAAATACTCTAGCTATTTTCACAAAGTAGGTAACTAAGAACACTATAGTTATACCGATTCTAGAAGAACGAAGCTAGCATTTCTATCTCGGTGTTCAAAACAACAATGTAAAGTAAAACAAACCAAATAACAAGAGAGATAAAGGCATACCTGATTCATGGTAGAAGAAGATGCAGCAGTGTTCTTGATGAGGACGTCGTTCGTCGGGGCGTAGTGGTAGTAGTCGTTCGATTGATGTAGAACGTGCGTAGAGTTGTAGTCGCGATGCGATTGATGTAGATCGTAGCAGCGAGCAGTCGCGCGAACGCTCCCCAAAAACCTTATTCGTCCTCGCTCGTGCAAGCCTTCGAGGACGAGGGTTCCGGAGGCCTGCTCTCCCGGTGTGGTCGTACACGCACCAGTCCGGGATGGAGATAACCAAAAGCAGCAACGAAAACAGTGGAGTTCTGTATTGTGTAACATTGGAGAGAACCAGACTCTGTTCTTTAAATAGCCAGAACCCGAAAGTCCAAAGACCAACAGTCACCAGGAAGTTCAAAGGCCAACAGTTATCAGGAAGTCCAAAGACCAACAGTCACCAGGAAGTCCAAAGACCAACAGTCATCAGGAAGTCCGAAGGCCAACAGTCGTCAGGAAGTCCAACAGTCGCCATCATGAACCACAACTCTGACATGCAAAAATAAAGAGACCGAGACCAACGGTGCGCCATTGATTCGCAATCAATTACGTGTCGCGCGTTTGATTTTGAATAGATAAAGAAAATCGCGCGCGCACTGACATGCTGCGTGCGCGTGCACACGCACGCGACACGCGACACGCCGCGCACGACGCACAGCTCGGCTCGGCTCGGCTCGGCTCGGCTCGGCACGGCTCGGCGAGACAGCGAGCGCGCAGCGTGTTGGCTCTTTCCAATTCCACAAGAGGGTTACCACGTTCCACCTTATAAAGTGATGTAACTCCCTTCATCCCTCCATGTGGGACTAAATAGCTTTAGCATATGCACATGGGCCTTTGAGATTTATCAGAATTAATTAGAATATAATTTGGGCCTAGCCCATATTAATTCCAACAATCCCCACTGCATCACAATGGCACATGTCAAATGCCTTGATCCACAGTATTGTTTTAATATACCAGTGTTTTGATGGAGACCGGTTAAAGTTGAACATCCACCTAGAACAGGAAGCTACACTTATCCACAATTGCACAATGGACTAAGCCTTGAATTGACAGTTTGTGTGAATAAGTTTCACTTAAGTCCTTAACTGATACTAGGTGCCAGGCATCCCGCGGGTTGGAGCATATAAGTCATACTCCTGGCCTATTCATGAGCTTCCTAGAAATTACCCTATTTCATAGACTGTGACTAGCAGTCGGGCTCATATAGGTGTGTTCTTTCAAGACTGCTCTGTAGGACAGCATCTTTGCTTTGACAAGCCACAGAACACATTAAGATAAGAATCAACCTGCCATACAGATTTAGGAGAGAATTGCATCTCCAATGGAGTGGGTCTATAAAGGTACTCTCTCCCGCTTAACCAATAGGTTGTTTCGCCAATCCTACTTCACGGATCTCCGATCATATAGAATGGGTTACCACTATGGTGTAACTCACGTGGGTCTCAAACCCATCTCCCTTGATGCATTGTCTATCACATTTCGTGATAAACCCTTTATGAAGGGACCTGCCAGATTCTTAGCTGTTTGGATATAATCCAAAGCTATTACTCCGGAGTTTCTCATTTTTCTGACAGACTTCAGTCTTCTCTTCACATGTCTTGATGATTTCATATTATCCTTAGAACTGTTTACCTTGACAATCACAGTTTGATTATCACAATTCATCAGAATAGCCGGTACTGGTTTTTCAACCACCGGCAAATCCATCAAGAGCTCACGAAGCCATTCGGCTTCAACGATGGCGTGATATCTAATCGCCGTGAGTTCGCTTCCATTGTTGACCTCGTTAAGATGGTTCGCTTGCAAGATTTCCATGAAACAGCGCCACCTCTAAGTGTGAAGACATATCCACTTGTGGCTTTAATCTCATCAGCATCAGATATCCAGTTTGAATCGCTATAATCCTCCAGTACCCTGGGGTACCCGGTATAATGAATGCCATAACTCATAGTACCCTTTAGATAGCGCATTATTCTCTCAAGAGCATGCCAATGATCATCTCCCGGATTGGAAACAAAACGGCTTAGTTTGCTCACAGCAAACGAGATGTCGAGCCCGTACCGCTAGCTAAATACATGAGAGAACCAATTATCCGAGAATATCTTAATTGGTCTCGGCTATTCTCGATTCTTCCTAAGAAAGACGCTAGGATCATAAGGTGTTGGAGAAGGTTTGCAGTCGCTATAACCAAAACGACTCAGAACCTTTTCAACATAATGGGATTGCAACAATGTAATCCCACCATCATCACCTCTCAACAGCTTGATGTTCAAGATAACATCAGCTACTCCCAGATCTTTCATCTCAAAATTCTGAGACAAGAAATCCTTGACCTCCTTAATCACATTAAGGTTGGTCCCAAAGATCAGTATGTCATCAACATACAGACATAGAATGACTCCCTCGCCCCCACCATGGCGATAATACACACATCTGTCAGCTTCATTCACAATAAAGCCTACAGATGTTAAAGTTCTATCAAAATTTTCATGCCACTGCTTAGGTGCTTGTTTAAGACCATACAGAGATTTCAACAACTTGCACACCTTTCCTTCTTGACCATCTACTACAAATCCATCTGGCTGATCCATGTAAATTTCCTCGTCCAACTCTCCATTTAAGAAAGCCGTCTTAACGTCCATCTGATGAACGAGAAGACCGTGTGAGGCAGCCAGAGATAGTAGTACTCGAATAGTGGTCAATCTAGCCATAGGTGAATAAGTATCAAAGAAATCTTCGCCTTCCTTTTGGTATAACCCTGGCCACAAGCCGTGCCTTGTACTTCTCGATAGTACCATCAGTCTAAGCTTCTTTTGAACACCCACTTACATCCTACGGTTTACAACCATAAGGACGCTCGTTGATCTCCCAAGTTCCATTAGATATAATGGAATCCATTTCATTCTGAATCGCTTCCTTCCAAAGATTCTCAGATCCGAGAAGCATACGCCGTAAATAGTGCTTGAGTATCATCCACTGTGTACATAATGAAATCGGGACCAAAAGACTTTGCAGATCCTTTGTCTTTTACTCTTCCTCGAGTTTCATTGTCTTCCTCCTCAAAAATTTTCTCAGAGTTTGTTCAAAATATTCCAATGGAATGACAGGTTCAGGAATTGTATCAGATTCATGACTTGATGAACTAGCCATATCTTTCATCGAAAAAATATCCTCAAAGAATGTAGCATCTCTGGTGAAAGATCTAGACCCGCCAATATGTGGTAATGGAGTTTTGGTGATTAATGATAAATCTAATTGGGAGACTAACACCTTTATTGATATACATATTGTGTAGTCTTATTTGGATATAAAGGTGAAAATCATGAAGGCATGCAAAGTGATTAAGTGATTAATGACAAATGCACTTGTGAGACTAACACTCCTATTGTTATATCAAGTTTAGTCTCAGCTTGGATATAAAAGCAAAAATCCAAACAGGTATGTATTCATTAATGGCAAATCTATTTGTGAGACTAACAATTCTATTGATTATCTATTGCTTAGTCTCGTTTGGATATAAAGATGAAAATACAAGAGGTATGCATTCTACTTCTTATTATTATATCTTGTTGCATTCCTCGGATCCAAAATATAGGTTAAACTCCACCAAAAGGTTAACTTGGATATGTGCATATGTTTCCATTACACATTTGTGTATGCACACATTTAGGGGGATTTCATTCTATATTTTGTGGTTTCATTAGTATTGATCCATATTCTCTTTCCACATATATTAAGGATCTTTACTTTGAAATATATCCTTGAATATATTTAACTTGTGTAGTTAATATATTCATATGAGTATATGAGAGCATATGAGACTTGTGTAGTTCATTGATGCTCATATATCCTTGAATATATTTTAACTTGTGTAGTTAATATATTCATATGAGTATATACAACTTGTGTAGTTCGTATACACTTATATTTAGTATATACAACTTGTAGTTCGTATATACTCTTGGTATATATAACTTATGTAGTTCATATATACTCATGTCACTTTATATTCAATTATTTGCAATTGTGTTGTGGGACTAATGTGTGTGCTAAGATGTTTTCAAGGCTTAGTCCCGGAGTTTGAATGGTGACATGAAAAGGAAATGCAAAGGTGATAAGAGATCAACATGGCTCAAGACAAAGGAGTCATGCATTGCATTTCGAAAAGCTTCTGGAAATCGGTAGTACCGGCGTTGTATGCGCGGTAGTACCGCACCGTGGATGTACCGATTTCTGTGCGGTATGAAAATTCCAGTAGCATTGCTTTTTGGACTTGGTTTGCTCTGAAGTGGAGCGGTAGTACCGGAGTTCATGTGGCGGAACTACCACAGAGCGTATGACCGCAAATATGTTGGCGGTATGTAAATTCCAGAGAAGGTATTTTTCTCGTATTTCTCGCATCCGAAATCGGTAGTACCGCATCTGAGAAACGGTACTACCGGAGAGCGGTATTACCGGATGCTAGTTGGCGGTAATACCGCACCTGTTAGTAATGGCTTGTTCAAAAGCATTTATGTAGGTATATCTTGATAATTAATGTTAATGACATTGTGGGACTAATATTTTTCATGAGTTGGATGAATAGGTTATGTTCCAGGGTGATGAAGACTTTGGATGACATCATGAGTTGATCGTCATCAAGTCAAGGTTCAAGGAGATGATGCATCATGTGTTGATGCATATCAAGATCTCGAAGAAGAGATGATCATGAGTTGATCATCAAGTCAAGAGAAGACTCATCATATATTGATTGAGGTCAAGCAAAGGATGCATCATGGGTTGATGCATATCAAGACGATGACCCGGACTTGAAGTGAAGATGTGCGTCATCAACCTTCAAGAAGATGCTCAAGGCAAAGGTATGACTAGCTAGGGCTAAGGATGTGTTCCTAGTCTTTTACCGGTCTTGGTGTTTGGTTGGAAGACCGGATTGCTAGAATAGGTTGCCGTACTATTAAGAGGGGTCTTGTCTAGTAGCTTGAGTTAGTCATGTGTTGATAGCTCATTGTGTTTGCTCTAGCTCAACTTAACATGTTGCCTATATTTGCGAATGTGTTTTGCAAATAGCTGAGGCTCATGGATAATCCTTGTAGCATGTAACTATACTTTGCAAATGTGTTTTGCAAACGGTTGAAGTCCATGTACCTACTCCTTGTAGCATGATCTAAGTTTGCAAATATGTTTTGTAAATTGTTGGGATTCATGTATTTTCCCTTGGCATGGTCTAAGATTGCTTGTTGCTAACTCTTTGGACTTAGACCATGGTAGTGGCTCTTTGAAGTTGTGCTTTTTGATTTGATAAAATGTGTTTGAGATCAAATCAAATAGGTGGGTTGAGTAGTCCACTGAATAAGCTTTCAATAGAGTCCAAGATCACTCTATTCCGACATCGGAGTCAAAAGTTATGACCTTTTTACCGAGTGTGGTCTGTGCTGAAAATTGGCTGCGGTAGTACTGCCCGTATAATCATGTGAGTACCGCACCAAGGTGTAACGGCTAGTTTTGCTGATTTCAGCTCCCAACGGCTAGTTTTTGTTGTGGGGGCTATAAATACCCCCTTGGCCGGTTGAGAGGCAATCTTTGACATCCCATTGAGTTCCTTTGAGCTAAGAGCAAGCCCTTTACTCCCATTTGTGCATGTGTTGCACTTAGTGAGGTTTGAGAGGCCAATCCTATTGCATGTGTTGCATTAGGTGGTGGATTTAGTATCCACGAGAGCTTTGACACTTGATTGGTTCAAGTGAAAGTTGGAGACTTATTACTCTTGGTGTTTGCCGACACCTAGACGGCGTGGAGGCGTCGTGCGTCGGTGATCTTCTCAAGTGAAGCTTGTGAGAAGACCCGGGCTATTTGTGAGTGGCTTGGTGCTCGCCATCTCCGGAGTGGAGTAAGAGCAACCCTAGTGGAGCGAGGTGTTGATACCTCGGAGGAAGGCTTAATTTGTGGAGCCGGCCCAATTGGTTTGGGTTTCCCTCAACGTGGATTATGGGAGACCGGCAAGTCTCCGACCACCACGGTAAAACATCATTGTGTCCCGTGTGCTATTTGTGATTAGCTTTCATATGCTTTACTTTGTGCAATTTATATACCTTGTATTAAATTGCTTATTCCTTGTGTATGATTGCAATAGTATCATTTACATTGTTTAAATTGAATTGCTTACAAGTCCATGCTTGATTGATTATTATCAATAGACTTGTATTGTTGGTGCACTTAGTTGAACCTAGTTGATTTAGGCTTTAATTGTGCAAAACCGTATTGTTATAAGTTTCCGCATTAGAAATCGGTTTTAGCGCATAGAAGTTTTTAAAACGCCTATTCACCCCCCTCTAGTCGGCCTCCTTGATCTTACAAGTGGTATCAGAGCTTGGTCTCTCATTTATTAGACTTAACCGTCTAGAGAGTAAAGGATGGCGACTAGTGATATAGTGCACCTAGGTGAAGCACCTCAATTTGATGGCACAAATTATGCACATTGGAAAATCCGCATGTCATGTTATTTTAAGGCCATGGGCCTAAATATATGGCGGATTGTAGATGTAGGTTTTTCTCCTCCATTGGATAGTCTTGATCCAACAATTGTGGAAGAGAAATGCTTACATCTCGACGCTCAAGCAATTAACGTTTTATTTAGTGCTTTGAGTGTAGATGTGTTTGATGCCATATGCGATCACAAAAACGTTCATGAGATGTGGACCCATCTTCAAGAATATTATGAAAGGTCCACTTCCACAAGTAATGATCGCATAGAAGAATGGACGTCGGGAAAAGAATGCTCAATCTCAAACTCCGACAACGAAGAATCCTCAACAACATTTACTTCAACTAATGAGGATTATATGGAAAAATGGATGTCGGGAGAAGAATGCTCAACTTCTAGCTCCGACAATGATGACATATCAACTCCATCAACATCGCCTCATTGCTTTATGGCTAAAGGTAAAAATGAGGTAAATAATTATGAGGCTTCATATGATGAATTGATGGAAATGCTAGAAGAATTAAATGAATATATTGGAAAAGAAAAGAAGAGATTCAAGGTTTTAGAGAAAGAGCATATCTCTCTTCAAAATAATTATGACGTGCTAAAAGATGAACATGAAACTCTTCTTCTAAATGATTTTAAAAAGTCTAATGTGGATATCGGAATTACATGTAATTTAATAGATGATTTGTCATGCATAGCTCCTATTTCTTGCAATTCATCTAAAGTCAATATATCCACTTCATGTGATGATTTAATTGATATGCCTTGTTGCTCTAGTAAAAATATTTCTATTTTCTCTATGTCTTGTGAGACTAACCTTGTAGAGGAAAACAAAAGGCTCAAGGCCCAAGTCGCAAATTTGAAAAATGACTTGGATAGAAGCCTTAAAGGGAAGACCACTCTTGATGATATCTTGAGCAAGCTACGAAGCTCAAATGACAAGAGTGGAATCGGCTTCACTCCCAAGAAAAGGGAAAATAGCAAGATGAGACACAATCAAAGACACAACAAGAACATCAAGTGCTTTGATTGTCATCAAAAGGGTCACCTCTCCTCCAAATGCCCTAACAAGGAAGATTATAAGAGAGGACTTGGTTTCATCGCCAAGAAGAAGGTGAAGAGCATCCCAAAGCAAAAAGGGAAGATATACACAAATATCAAATGCTTTGGATGTTATGAGAAGGGACACATTGCCTCAGTGTGTCCAAATCAAAAGGATGTCAAGCCAAGACATTCAATGAAGAGGCAAGACGAGAATGAGCAAGATAAGAAGACATTAAGGGGAAGCAAAAACCCTACTTGCTACAATTGCCGGGAGAAAGGACATTTTAGTAAGGAATGTCCCAAAGGTATCTCTCCTAAGCCAATTATTTATAATGATCATTATATGCTTAGGAATGATAGAAATGACAATGTGTTTGCTAGGAATGTCAGTGTACATAAAACCAATGCTAGGGTCATTTGGGTGCCCAAATCCATTGTGACTAACATTCATGGACCCAACCAAGTATTGGGTACCAAAAATGCGCTTAAATGATTAATAGGTATTTGGAGAGGCATTGGAGGTTTGGCGTATTCATGAAAAGGTGGATTCCACCTTATGTCAATATTGGAGCCAAGCTTGAGGATAATCATATCATAAGCTAATGTCATTTCGGTAACAAGTATTTACATTGAAGTATCTAGACCCTTTACCATGTGTAGGTTGCATTTCATGAAAATCTTAAAAGGGTTGTTCTTGCTCTCATGCTTAATCTTGTTTATTAAAATCTTGAGCAAGTTGGTTGTGACACATTAAGGGGGAGTGCTAAGTAATGATCATGTATATCACATCCCTATGTGTGCCCAAATTAATTAAGTGCTAATAATATTTTTTAAAATTAAGTCATTAAGCCAAAAGTCAAAAATTTGAAATTATAAGTATATCCTTTGAAAAATTAGTTGCAAAATATATACAAATGCATTTCAAAGGTTTACCAAAGGTTTTGGCTTAAGAAAAAGCTATTTTAAATGAAAATGAGTTTCTACCCAAAATTCTAGATCATAGAATCTTGTTTTTGACATAAACTAGATTTTTGTGTAAAATCTATTATAAAAGGAATTTGATCTTCGTCTCAAAAGGAAAATCCTAGAGTTGATTATTCTAAACATTTTTGGTATTCAAATGATTTCCAAAAAACCAACTCATCAAAAGTTATTTGATTTTGAAACTCATCCAAAATACTAGTTTGACCTAAGTGGTCACTTTCTAGCACTTAAGTGAGTTTAGCCATTTGAGCCTAAATTATTCACATGAATAGGTCTATAATGGTATTTATGACTCATACATAAAAATAGATCATTTAAAATTCATCTTTTGCTCCATTTGGCTCTTGTTGAGAAATTTCCTGAAAATATGATTTTAATTGCACAATCAAAAGACTAATTCATAAAAAAAAAACTAATTTCTTGAATATTAATTAGTCCCCTTAGTGCATAATGATCCTTAAAAATATTTAATTGAGTTCAATTCTCTTCTAAATTCCCTGATTAATCCTTGTTATCCCAGAAAAATCGGAACTACCGGCAGTATTCTTGCGGTACTACCGGGTTGCGGTACTACTGGTCTTTGTATGGCGGTACTTCCGATTATCCTGATAAAACAGCCAATCTCAAACTCTTTCAATTCTAAATCTATTGTGGTTGTTTTCCAAAGTTAAGATTGATCCTTGCTATCTTTACAAGCTACCCTCAAATGCTTATCTTGATCACCTTGTGATATTCTTATCATTACAAGTGGTATTCTTTCAAGTGGTAGCTCTTTTTGATCATCTTTGATCTCGGCATGAGAATCATTTGTGTTTGATTCAAGTGGTATCATTGTTTTTACAAGTGGTACTCTTCAAGTGATATCATCTTGTCCTTACAAGTGGTATTCTCAATTGATATCATCGTACTCCTTCACGTTGTATCTTTTAAGTGGTATCTCTTGTTCTCATTCACAAGTGGTATCTAACTCCTTCTATGCCGATCAATTCTTTGCTTACCAAGCTCTCCCCGATACCTAATCACTTCTTATCCATGTGGTCTCTCCGATACCTCAAATTTCTTGATGTTGTTTTTCAAGAGGTATCTTATCTAAGTGATTTCTCTGATACCCGATATCTAAATTGTATCAAGTGGTATCATCTTCTCTCAAGTGGTTTTTATCTCTATCTCTTCTCTCTATGCCTTCATTGAAGAACTTAAAAAGAGAAGTTCAAGCACCTTGAGAATGCAAGACCTGTCGACGCATGTTTTCCACAAGTGGTATCAATATATGGATTTACAAGTATTAACTACAAGTGAAATTTACAAGTGGCATCGTCGACTCGTAGTATCCACAAGTAAAGTTTAAAGAATATCTTTCAACAAGTGGTATCTACAAGAAATATCTACAAGTGGTATCTACTAGAATTGTTCAAGGATTACCTTACAAGTGGATACACATAAAGAAAATGAGAGAGAATGCTTTTGTGTGTCAAAAGCTAAAAGGAGATATTTGGACAAAGAATGCTTTTGTGTGTCAAAAGCAAAGATAAGTGGACGAAGAAATCCTTTGTATATCAAAGGAGTAGAACCTTTGTGTAAGGGGGAGTTTTCCTAAAATATTTTATTGAAAACCTTGTAGTTTTAAAAATTGGTATACTAATATATGGGAAAACTAATTTGAAAAGACTCCCTTATGGTTTCGATTTATTTTAGATCTTTTGGTGTTTATGCCAAAAAGGAGAAAGTTGATTTGGATCAATTCTTTTGGATTCTCTCTTGTGAGTTCACCCTATCTTATGTTTAGTCCAAAAGTGAGAGAATGCTTTTGGAGAACATAAAA
Source organism: Ampelocalamus luodianensis (assembly GCA_036346255.1). NCBI lineage: Eukaryota > Viridiplantae > Streptophyta > Magnoliopsida > Poales > Poaceae > Ampelocalamus > Ampelocalamus luodianensis. Next base: position 67,440,548 of record CM070621.1, on the reverse strand, counting down.
AGAAAAGGTTTAGGGTGAATGTTCTCACCTTATATCTTGCATAGATCATAAAAGGGGAGAATATTTCGATGATCAAAATAATGAATTCTATTGCCTAGCTCATAAGTTTTACAAAGACTCTCCTTTGCTTTAAGATTTGTTTTGGATTTTTTGTGTTTAATGCCAAAAGGGGGAGAATTTGTATGAGCTACATTTGGATGTTCTTATTTGATATCTCTTGTGATGACTTAAGTGGGAGAATTCTTTCTCTAAGCTTTGTGCATACATATAGTCAAATAAGCTTTCTTTCTTATCATATGTTGACCTATATCCAAATGTTGCTATTAATGATGGATTTGTCATCAATCACCAAAAAGGGGGAGATTGAAAGATCTAGACCCGCCATTATGTGGTAATGGAGTTTTGGTGATTAATGATAAATCTAATTGGGAGACTAACACCTTTATTGATATACATATTGTGTAGTCTTATTTGGATATAAAGGTGAAAATCATGAAGGCATGCAAAGTGATTAAGTGATTAATGACAAATGCACTTGTGAGACTAACACTCGTTGTTATATCAAGTTTAGTCTCACTTGGATATAAAAGCAAAATCCAAACATGTATGTATTCATTAATGACAAATCTATTTGTGAGACTAACAATTCTATTGATTATCTATTGCTTAGTCTCGTTTGGATATAAAGATGAAAATACAAGAGGTATGCATTCTACTTCTTATTATTATATCTTGTTGCATTCCTCGGATCCAAAATATAGGTTAAACTCCACCAAAAAGGTTAACTTGGATATGTGCATATGTTTCCATTACACATTTGTGTATGCACACATTTAGGGGGAGTTCATTCTATATTTTGTGGTTTCATTTAGGGGGACTCAAATACCAGTCTAAAGCCATCTCTACACAGAAGAGATCCGCTGACGAGATTCTTTTTGATGGATGGCACATGATGCACGTTCTTCGATTGCACAATCTTTCCAAGTAAACTTCAGATCGACTGCACTCAACACCATGAACAGTGGCATGTGACCCGTTCCCATTAGAACGGTGAATCCCGAGTGACCGGTAAGAAGAAAACAATGAAATATCAGTACACACATGTATATTAGCACCAGTGTCTATCCACCAACCGGTAGATTAACATACGGAAAGAACAGAGGTAAATTACCATACCACAAGTTCGCCTCGAGAGTACCAACAACAACATTGGCGGACTTGGAATTCGCCTTGCGATTCTTCCCACCCTTGCGTTGGATGCAATCCTTGGCCCAATGACCGTTCGCCACACACAAAGCAAGGGCTATCTTTGTGTTCTTCTTCTTCTTCTTGAAGCTAGTTGTTTGTGCGGTCTTGTTCTTGCCTTTGAACTTTTGAGCTTGGTCATATTTCTTTTGCACCACATTGGCACTAGAATGTCCTCATTACCTCCGATGTGTGTATCTTTTGCCTCGCCTTCTCTTCAACATCAAGAGACCATGAGATTTTCAACAGAAAACTCTTGTCTCTTGTGTTTCAGGAAGTAGCAAAATTCCTCCAAGAAGGAGGAAGTTTGGCAATAATACCTCCCATGACAAACTTGTCCCAGAACACACATTTGAAGTGCTCAAGTTCTTTGGCCATGGATTGTATCTCATGAGCTCGCTCAACTACTGTAACGGCCATCAACCATTCTATAGTCATGGTATTGCTCCATAAGATACAATTCACGCTCAGCATCCAAACCCCAAATTTGACCTCGAGTGCATCCCACATCTCTTTCCCATTTGTAATCACCATGTATGCATCAACTAACTTCTCACCAAGAACACTAACCACAACACCTTTAAAAAGGTTATCAGCAGCCTCGAACGCTTGCTCCTGTTCAGGAGTAAGTGTTCCTTCAGGCTTGCCATTTGCCACATGGAAAATGTTCATGGCAGTTAGCCAAAGCACCATCTTGGTGCGCCACCTCTTGTAATTCGCACCATCGAATTCATGGGGTTTGAGCGCGGCAGCAAAGCCAGTTGTCGAAAAATGCCTATGCCTAGAATAAGGTTTTTGGATTGTTGAACATATAAGCATTTTTCGAAGTATTTTAATCTTAAAATTTGCTAGATAAAACATGGAAAATACTCTAGCTATTTTCACAAAGTAGGTAACTAAGAACACTATAGTTATACCGATTCTAGAAGAACAGAAGCTAGCATTTCTATCTCAAAGTGTTCAAAACAACAACAGAAAGTAAAACAAACCAAATAACAAGAGAGATAAAGGCATACCTGCATTCAGTGGTAGAAGAAGATGCAATGTGTTCTTGATGAGGACGCTGTTCGTCATGACGTAGTGGTAGTAGTCGTTCGGTTGATGTAGAACGTGGCAGAGTTGTAGTCGCAGATGCGCTTGATGTAGATCGTAGCAATGGCGAGCGCGCGAACGCCCCAAAACCTTATTCGTCTCGCTCGTGCAAGCTTCGAGGACGAGGGTTCCGAGGCTGCTCTCCGGTGTGGTCGACACGCACCGGTCCCGGGATGGAGATAACCAAAAGCAAAGAACGAAAACAGTGGAGTTCTCAGATTGTGTAACATTGGAGAGAACTGCACTCGTTCTTTAAATAGCGAACCCGAAAGTCCAAAGACCAACAGTGAAGTTCAAAGGCCAACAGTTATCAGGAATCCAAAGACCAACAGTCGTCAGGAAGTCCAACAGTCGCCATCATGAACCACAACTCTGACATGCAAAAATAAAGAGACCAGAGACCAACGGTCGCCATTGATTCGCAATCAATTACGTGTTAGTGCGTTTCGATTTTTGAATAGATAAAGAAAATCGCGCCGCGACTTTGACATGCTGCAGACGCACACGACACGCACGCGACACGGCACGGCTCGGCTCGGCTCGGCTCGGCGAGCGAGCGCGCGCGTGTGTTGGCTCTTTCCAATTCCACAAGAGGGTTACCACGTTCCACCTTATAAAGTGATGTAACTCCCCTTCATCCCTCCATGTGGGACTAAACAGTTTTAGCATGTGCACATGGGCCTTTGAGATTTATCAGGAATTAATTAGAATATAATTTGGGCCTAGCCCATATTAATTCCAACAACCTTTTCCAATATTCCAAATTTTAAAAGTATTTATTGTGATTAATTAGAGTTCCATTACGAACTAAAATGATTTATTTGAATTCAAAATGCTTTATATGGAATCTCATTTTTTTTAGTTAATTTGATACTTTTCCTGCTTAAGAATAAAAAGGGGCAATTTGGGCATATGTGAGATAATATCTCTCTCCCAAACACAAAAAGCTAAAATTCTAGTCAGTCCAATGTGTTATGACAAATGACCACCATTTTGGAGTGTTATTTAGCCAAACCATGATTTTAGAGTGTTTCCGAACATATATGCCAACATTTTACAAATCATATAGCCAATTTTGTCTATTTAAAATAAGTAACGCTCCATTTGGTTCGTTACTTTGCACAGCAGTGATTTGATGAATGATTATTGTCCGCACTGCACTGCACTGCATCCGCACTCTCCACCTCCATAAAAAGTAGTGTTATGAAAAAACAAGATACTGATCGACGGACAAACAAGTTATTGCCCAGCGATTAATCAGAATACGAATGATTAATTAGAATTATATGGACAATTATGCATTCACGCTAATATATGTATGCATTTGATGATAATGCTAGTCTCAGAGATAATTAAACCATTATATTATCAAAATTATAAAACATACATGTACCACTCTCCAATTATACCATGATTTCATTACTATCTCGAAAAATAGCAAGATCAAACCGTAGACATTATAGTTTAGCATCACAAGTTTACGTCATAGTTTAAAATCATGCAACATTATAAGGTAGGCTAACTAAACACAATGACGTCCAAAAGAACTAAGGATTTACTTGAGCACACAAAATGAACCGACAGAATCAAGCATAATATCACCATCGGACACTTCGGTCAAACGCTCATCGGAAGCAAAGGAACTCTCTTTAGAGGCATCCAACTTGTCGTCACTTTCACTTTCATCTTCATCGACTGTTGGTAGCGCAGATTTCTTTGGTGCTCGCTTTTGGTATGTTTTGTTCATTTCTTACTTACACTTCTATGAGTGTGGCTCTCTTGGAGTTCGCACTTCAGAAGTATAGCCCCAAGTTTCTATTCTTTCTTCACTTGGTGACTGAAGATTCAACTTCAAGCCAGTCTTGTGCAATAGGAATGTCACCCCCTTCGTATCACTACAAGAAAATAGGTCATTATGCTAGTGATATACCCTAAGAGGTATTCATGGAGATAATTGTATCACGTTTATGTTTATAAGTTATAGAATAAATATTATCATGTTCCTTAGATGAATTATCATTTAGAGTAAATTCCACTTTGAACCATGTAATTTTACCATGGTTTCAACTTTGCACCACCCTTAGCAAATCGTTCATTTCGCACCACCTCTTATTACTTTTATTTCACCTTGCACCAGGGAAAGTCTTATTAGCGAGAAGGAAACATGGGAGGCGTGCATGGAGCTAAAATAGAGAGATTCGTTTTGTCGTCACTATGGCCACCGTCGGTGATGCTCCGGCTATTATTATATGCTTTCGATCTATTTTCTAGCTCCATCTACCTCCCCTCTCTCCATCACATGCCTCACCGCTGCCTCCCGTGCTGCCATTCACCGTCGGCGAGCACCAAAGAAATTGACCAAATCCTTACCTTGGTGCAAAATACAACACATGATAAGAAGATGTGGTGCAAAATGAAAAGATTTACTAAGGGTGGTGCAAAATAAAATCATGGTAAGGTTACATAGTCCAAAGTGAAATTTACTCTATCATTTATAAAGATTAGCATGTATGTGACTTGTTGGTGAAGCTCTTTAATAAGTTGTATGATGTCATTATAAAAGGATAGCTAGTCGGATGTCACTGGTCGGGACACTAGTGAATTATCGACCAGCACATATATTGATAGATGACTATGTTGGAAAATAGCTCGAGGCTCATGAGCCAGCTTGGCTCAGACCAGGATCAAGCTGGCTCGGCTTGGGAGCGTGAAGTTTTCAAGCCGAGCCAAGCCTAGCTCTTGGGTCGCAAGATTTTTGAGCCGAGCTTGAGCCACTCGCGAGCCACACTTTCACCGACATTGAGTGAACTAGTTAACACAGACGCACGCGATATACAGATCCCCAATCCCTGTCTTCTTCCTCTGCCACCCCATCCTTCGTCGTTCCTTCCCCGTCTTCTTCCTCCGACGCTCCTTCCCGTCTTGTTCCTCCGCCACCCCTTTGTCATCCCCTCCTCCTCTGCAGATCACGCCGCAAACCCTCTCACCACCCTCCGGCCGCCGCTGCTCGGAGTTGAGCACCACCGCCCACAACGACGCTCTCCTCTACCTCCAATCCTCCATGCTAGTCTGGACGTCGCCACCTCCCTTAGGACCCAAGCACTGATGCTACCGCCTTCCTCCAAACTCAAGCATCATTGTCGCCACCTCCCTCCAAGTCCCTCCTCCTCTTGCCCGGTCGAGCCACTACCATCTCTGCCTCTCACCATCCCGGCGATGTCGTCGCCGGATTCAAAGTTATGGGAAGGAGGAAGCTAACAGCACGATCTGCCTCGCCACGACGTGGCCATCGTGGTCCTCGTCCTCATCACGGCAGAGCAACCAACCCCCTCCAGCTCCTACTTCACGAGCCAGCTCATCCCCCGCTGTTCCTCCTGCTCCATCTCCCCTCATTTCTAAGGCGGTGAGGGTGGAGGCATCTGACAGTGAAGGCTTGGGACAACCGCCTTATACTCCGTTCGCCGGCCACCATGCATCCTCCTTCTCCATCACCGAACACCGCGCCTCCTTCTCCATCACCGAACACCCCGTCTCCTCCTTCTCCATCGCTAAATGCAACACCGCCTCCTCTCTCCATCCCCGTCGTGTGTAACAGCCCAAAAATGCCTGAATGCAAAAATAGGGGATTTCTAAAACTTTTTGTATGTATCTATTGTCGTTCTGTTTGCCTACATTTTGAGAGTAACTTGAGTGTATTTTTCTCTTCTGCTATCATGATTCTATCTATCATCGCGTAAGAATTCCTTAAAACAAATACCAGAATTTTAGCAAACCTAAAATTATGTTGTTTTGCCTCTTTCCATTTCTTTCTAGCCTTTTCTTTCTTCCTATTTTCCTTTGGCTAGGTAATCGATTAGTCTGTTCAGTCCGACTCACCAGCCTCGCGCCTTTTGCTCCATTCTTCCCGGTCGAGCCGAGCCTTTCGTGCCATCGCTCCCCATCCCCTGTTCCTCCAACCGGCCATTACTCGTTGTCACTAGGCAATTACTACCCATCACTCCGCCACACTATGCTGCCAACCCTGTCAACATCACCACCACTCCGCCTTGTCGGGATGTGCCCAATCGCTTATACTTAGTAGCTCCGAGCCCCCTTCATCACCTTCCTCGTCGTACCATTTGCTAACTCTGTCTTCTCTCTCTCACAACAAGCGAGAGCTCAGGATTCGGCTGAGTGTGACCACATCGCCACCTTCGCCGTTAACGCCCATCGAATCTGCCATTAATATCGCTCTTCCTCCTCTTCAGCGGAATAGCCCTAGCAGTCGAGTCGAACCAGCCGGCGTGGAGTTCCCCCAAGATGCTCTTACTGGATCGTCTACTTGCTTCTCTGGAGCTATCTTCAAGGCTGAAGACTATTCTCCTTCCTCAGGCCACCGCAGTGGCGTGGAGGTTCTCTCGCTGTTGCGGTCTGCAGATGTCGGGCCAGCTTCAGCTAAGCTTGTCCCCTCTAGGTCATACCGGTACATTCCTAGTGGCACAGATGCTTCTCCTCGTTCTAGCTGTCCTGTTCTTTTTCTGGTTCTTTTGACCGCGTCGAGTAGTCGAACCTCTCTTCTTTCTTTCGATCATTGTGGAATTGTAGAACTCTTCCTTCTCTCAACCACTGTTGTGTGATCGAATCCCTCCTTCTTTCGACCACATAGTAATTTCGACTACGCCCAATCAAATCCTCCACATCCACGTAGTTGAAACTCCTTCGACTGCTTACATACGCGCCTTCTACGACCACGCATAGCCAAAACTCCTTCGACTACGCGTAGTCGTACCACATCCGACTAGACCCTTTTTCGACTACAGGTAGTCGAACCCTTTTTTGACTACAGACAGTTGTAACTCCTACGACTACATCCAGTCATACTTCTGACTACACGTAGTCGTGTCATCTCCAACTACACCCAGTCGTATCCCCTCCGACTACAAGCAGTCGTATTCTTCGTGTATCCTTCTTAGGACCACCTTGAATAGTTGTATCCTTCCTACGACCACATTGAGCCATTGTAGCCTTCTTACAACCACGTCGAGTAGACGTATCCTTCTTTGAACCTAGTAGCCCCCTTTCCGACTAGTTGATCGTACCCCCTTTTTCGACTACACGTAGTCGTACCTCTTCGACTACACATAGTCGAACCTCCTTCCGATCAGGTAGTGAATTTTCCTCGACTATGTAAGGTAACCCTCCTTCGACTACACATAGTCGTACTTCCCTCAGCTATGGGTAGTCAAACCTCCTTCGACTACACCTAGTCGAACTTCCTTTTATCGGGCATAGTTGAACCTCCTTGTAGTCGAACTTCCTTCGACCGCGCAGCTCGCTACGACACTGTAGCATCTACGAGTACTGTAGCAACCACGAGCACTGTAGCATCCACGATCACTGTCTATGACCAATGTCCACGACCACTGTCTAAGACCACGACCACAGGTTCGACCACTGTGTTTTGACCATAGTCTTGACCACCCTTTCGACCACATAGTTTCGACCACTGTGCCTCGACCACACAGCTCGACCACTGTGTCTCGACCACACAGTTCGACCACTCATTCTCGACTCATCGTAGCCACCACGCTTTCAACCACTCTTTTGACCATGTGTCTCGACATCCCCGTATCAACCACTAAGTCTCGTTCACTGAGTTTTTACCACTCAGTTGATCACTCAGGTTTGGCCACTGAGTTTCGACCACTCAATTCGGCTAGATTAGTTCGACCATACTGGTCTACACCTTCGACCACATTGGTCTATGGCTTCGACTAGATTACTTCAACCACCCTGGTCTAAGACTTTTACCACGCTGGTCAAGGCTTCTGGTCTAAGACGTTACTCGTATGTGTGTAAGACACATACGTGCTTAAGTCCAACAATAACAGTTGACTTCAAGGACCATTCTTAACTTGAAAGAGGATTTGAGAGTATCACCTTAACCAGGTAATCTCTCCTGGCTAGGTAACCATTGAGGAATGTTCCTATGGATATTTTCTCTCTCTTTGTTAGAATTGTTTGCTTTAATCTGAAGTGTTCCCTGTTGGGATTGAATTGCTCAATCCTCTTTCTCTTGGAAACCACTCACTGATCTCTCTCATATCTCTAGTTAAGCTTATGCAGGGAGGAAGCTCCTTGGGATTGAACCACACAATAACTATTGTGCTTCACTTTCTTTAACAGAAAATACTCGGCTTAAATAAGCCTCCTGCACATAGGGTCAAGTGACCTGTACCCCATGCACCCCACTAACTCCATCAGGGCCTATTCCCGTGCCATGACCACCTGGAACCTATCACGATCCAAAAGACTCGGCCAACTTATTGACTCAGACTACCACTTTGTTTGGCCGTTCTAGCTCCTACGACTACTATAGCTTTATGGCACTACAACTCTTACGACCACTGTAACTCCTACGACCACTTTAGCTGCTACAACCATTGTAGCTGCTATGACCACTGTAGCTTCTACTACCACTACAGCTTCTACGACTTCTGTAGCCTCTACAACACTGTAGTGTTTCTAAAACTATCCCCTAATCGTAAGCCCCCCTTACGATCAGTCTATGGTCGTAAGCCTTTCTATGACCACCACCTGGTCGTATGTTCTTCTGCGATTAGTTCCTAGTCGTAAGCCTTTTTATGACCACCACCTGGTCGTATATTCTTCTACGATCAGTTCCTAGTCGTAAGCCTTTCTATGACCACTACCAGGTTATAAGTTCTTCTGCGATCAATTCCTAATCGTAAGCGTTTGTATGACTATCCCCTGATCGTAAGTCCTCCTACGATCAGTCTGTGGTCATAAGTTCCTTACGACCAGTCCCTGGTCATAAGACTCTCTACGACCATCCTCTGGTCGTAAGTCCTTCTACGTCCAGTCCCTAGTCGACGAGGCTTACAGACGTGTAGGCCTGATCGATCAGGGATTCTTCCATGCCATATTGAAGGATATGGCCTGGTTGTTCTATCGAGTTGCTGTTAGATATGTTTGCACTCATTTGGAGTGTTTTGTTTATTTGCATGTATTTGGACTTATTGAATTTCATTTGGTTGTTTTAGTCGCTCTTGGGTTTAATCATAGTCTATGTAGTTAGACTCTGACGCTGTGATGGGACCACAATCCCAACAAGATCAAGATGGTCAGGCTATTGAATAAGATGATTATCAGCACGTTGAGCGAGATTATTACCGGGATATCGAGAAGGGCAAATATCAGAACATAGAGCTTTATCAGAATATTGAGCAAGGCGAGTCAACACTTTGATCATATTGCACCTACTCTTTGCAAATTATGTTGCTTTAAATTATGAAATTGCATTGCTATGACTTACACAACTATATTTGGTCTAGTCGTAGCTAATGCCTTAACCATAATTGCGTATAAACTTCCAATCCTTGAACTTGGACACTATCATTTGTCACCCTAGCTTAATGGATTACATACTAGTTAATAAGTCTGTATCTAAGTGTCATACTTAGTCTTACTTAGATACATTGTCATCCAGGCATTAAATTGCCTAACAACACTCATTAAACATGAAAACTGGATTTGGACAATCGAGGGTGAGCCTGGCTGGTACGTTGGATTAAAGGTTATTTTCAAAACAAACGAAAACCTGAAAAACAGATTTCGACTTGGGCGGATGAAAAGAGTGGCTGGTGCCGGAGGCACGAGAGGATGTTGGTATGTGGATGTACCGCCCGAGTCAATTAAGGACCGAATCTTGTGATGACCTCTCATGTAAAAACAGTGCGACCACAAGTCTATAATAGGTACGACTTGGCTAACTAATTTGCTCGCCTCGGCGTGGCTTCGCCATCGGGGGACTATGGTGTAACATCCCAATTTTCAGAGCTTAAAAAATCTTTTAAATAGTTAGTAGGAGAAAATTCACCATTTGGATTTTATTTGAGTTTAATTTCAAAAGCTTAATATTGAACTTTACAATCAAAAACATTTAATGTGAATAACCCCAACATGAACAATAGCCAAAACTATTTTATTTGGGTCCTATGTGCTCAGATATAATTTCTAGATTTTTTCTAGATTTTTTCTGAGTTCATTTGATAATTTCTATTGCTTATTTGAATTTCTGGTATTTTCTAAATTAGAAAAACTATTTAAAATCTCAGAAATCAACTCGGGCGCATCTCCAGCCCATCTTCTCTTCCGTGCCGCGCGCCCGCTAGCGCCCAGCCTCGCGACGGCCGCCCGCCTCGCCGCCGCGGCTGCGCCTCCTCTGCCGTGACGTGTGGGCCCCGCGCGTCAGTCGTCATCTTCCGCGTCGTTGTCTTCCTCGCGGCGCCAGTCGTCGCCATTGCCGAAGTTCCAGCTCTGTCCGACAACGCCACATTTCTATCTAAAACCCTTCTAGAAAACGTGCGAAATCCTATCTCTAACCTCTCGCGCTGTTTCATTAAAATCCAATCCGAATCTCACCCTATCCCGAATTTCAAATTTGGTCTCGTGTTCATCTCGGACTCGATTTGGGGATTTCTTATCCCGGCACCCAGCTCCTATAAATAGGCCCCGATCATCGGCACCTCCGCAACCAGCCGCCACCCACCTCGCCCGAGAGCCCTAGCGCCGCCGCAATCGAGTTTTAGGTTTTCTCACCGTCGGTCTTCTTCTCCGCTTTTGCGCCGCCGATGTCGCCGCGTCATCCTCGAGTGCACCACGGGTTCGATGGCGCCGAGGCTACCTCGAGAGACCTCGCCGTCGCGGAATCTCACCGGAGCCCCGTCCGACAAAAACCGAACCTCGCCTCTCCGAGCTCGCCACGGCCGCCACCGTCCACCCCGAGCACCGGAGTTGCACGATGGGTTCGCAATACGCCCCTCTACCCACGGTACCACTCACCGCCGGTGAATCGCCGCCGCTCGCCGTATCGTTGGTTCCGAGCCGTTGTCGCCGATGCGACGTGGCAGCCCGTGTCGGCGTCCACCTCGGCCGTTTGCTGCGTGTCATCTGCGTGGCGCCGTGTTAGCGAACACGTGTGCGCTCACGTGCACGGTCCACCAACCCCGATCGACCGGCGTGAACTTGGTCCACGGTGCACGAGCCACCGACATGTGGGTCCCACTGTCGAGCCTTTTGTCACCCCGTCCGGCGTCCTCCGATGACATCAGCGTTGCGCAATAATCCGATTTTTCTTGAGAAATAATTCGGAAATTCCAAAAATCCAAATTAGGGTTTCTTTTAGATTTAAACTTCGAGCTCATAACTTTGCATCCTAACTCCGATTGAGCCCATTCAAATTCCTAAATTTGTCTAAATTCCAGCTCTATTTATCTAAGATTTTTATTTAATTTTTGGAGCTTTTTTTGCCGCTGTTATTTATTTGTTTTGTTTATTTGCTTTGTTTGCGAGTAGACGTTGTTTCGTCGGAGAATTTTGTGGAAGAAGGAGCACCTCAAGATCAAGACCAGTACATAGAACTTTTCCAAAGCAAGTCATATCTTTGATCATCTTGAACCCAGTTTTGAAATTACTTTGTGTTAAATTATTGCATTCTACTTTAATTATTTATTTAAATGCTTTGGGCATAGTTATTATCCAAATTGTTATCACACCTTGGCCTTGTATGTCATAATTCCTTGTCACCCTAGATTGGTTATTAGTTGGTAATATTATAGCACCAACGTGGGTTGGTTAGATGCGAGTACAATTGCTTAGCCATGCTACGAGTCTCACATCTCATGAAAGTTGCAAATCTGAACTATGACTAAGTGACTATGGAACTTTGTGTAAAACTATGTGCTATGTGTTATTACTTCGTGATGGCATGTGTTGCACTAAAACCAACTGGATGGTAAAGGATTTAGACCGAGGCAAGTGGTGGAAACTGTGTGATATGGTGGACTATGTGATGGGAATGTTAATCTTTGTGATCTAGTTAGAAAATGGAAGTCTTGCCTTGGTCAATTAAGGACTTAACTTTGTGCGCCATTGAATCGAGCTCGACTGCGACCACATGCCTGGTATGGGACGGGCCTAACTTAGTAAGCTATGGATTCTCGGCATTGATGTTCAGGTGGATAGGTTAGGCTGTGTGACAGGGTGGAGGTGTGACTACTTGGTGGTTGCATCGCGGGACGATTCGTCTTCCCTGTCCAGCGGTGTGTGTTATACCAATTCTATGTGAGCTGGTATAGCGGTTTGTAAGCACACTGGGAACGTCAATGTTTGAGATGAAGTTTCCGAACTGTTTTGTTACGATTGGTGCTTGCTACACTAGTTGTATCTTGTGGGTAAAGTGTACAACCTCTGCAGAGTGTTAAACAATCTATTCGAATAGCCGCGTCCGCGGTCATGGACATGCTCGGGGATTTCACACGAGGGGTAGTTTTCATAAAATGTTGGGAAGGGACAGCTGTGTGACCTCAATCATATGGCTATGTGAAATAATCTGTTTAGCTGTGTGTCTTTGTGAAAACAACTGTTAAATTAGTATTGTCTATTTGTTTTGAATTATGCTTTTAATCTATTATTCGTATTCAATTGCAAATGTCGCTTTTATGCAAAAGAACCACAGAAGCCTTTTCTTTGGAATAAGCCTGCATCTATACATTGCATTCTGTGGTATGATTTGCGAGTACGGTTGTGTACTCACGCTTGTTGTAAAACTTGCGCCCAAACCTACAGAAGAGGAGGAGTCTACGCCGCTGAGGAGGAGTTCGCCAAGGTGGTTGATCGTTAAGGTCCGGATCCCGCCGGTTGCTGTGGTGAATTGGTGGGATCTACGCTGGAGTTATTTCCGTTCCATTGCTTTGTTTATTTCCTCGTTAGCCTGCGTGACTTAATAAGTGTAAACTCGACCATAAGGTCAAAACCCTTATTTGTTATTCAAACTAATCGTTTACTTTATTTATCGCTTGTGGATCGATATTTACCTATGTTAACCTGTGTGCACTAGCGTGATCTGGACTAGTGCGGTATACGAGGGTTCCGAATCGTAATGCGGGTCCCGGCAGAGGTGGTATCGAGCCATCTTGATCGTAGGTCGTGACCTTAGTTAGATTGGTCGTCTTTAGAGTGTCCAAATTATTTCCTAAAGGAAAAATTAACTTGCAAGGTTAATTAATTGCTTAACTCTCCTCATATCTCTCTCGCCTCAACTTTTGCTATAATCCTTTCTCTCCATTGTTTTAAAGTTGCTCTTACCTGTTCGTCTGCCTTGACGGATGCCTCGCCTTGAGCTATGGTGAGCGCCCGGAGGGTATGCCGCCAGCTTTGGAAGTTGCTCGTGTTCTTGGAGGTTTTGATCGCCCAGCGTGCGTCGGCAACAAGCGGATAGTGAATGGACAAAGCGTGGAGTTATTTGTCGCCTGACGATCTACGCCAGGAGGAACGACAAGACAAGCCAACCTTCGCACGTCTCTATGAGGAAGATCACTTGGCTGGAAGGTATCCAGGAGTCGTCGCGCTTGGCCATGCTGCGTATCTGCAACATCTACGCATGGGAGCTTCAGGATACCGTCTTCCGTTACCACCCCAGAGCTGCAGCTGTGGACTTGCCAAAGACGCTTATCCGTCCACAGAAGGAGAGAGCAACGCGACAGTCGTGCACCTCGCACAGTTTGTGGCCGCCCAGGAGGAAGCCTTGGAGAGAACCATCACGGAGTTGGATCATGTCTATGAAGCTTTGCAGAGAACTGAAGAGAAGGTCGCCACTCTGCAAGAGATCCTCTACGACCAAGTTCTGAAGAAGAGGAAGACCAGGAGGACTCAAGAAGATCCAGAGGAAGACCCGATCAGTCGAAAGAGGATGCAGAGCGGAGGAGCCACCGAGCGGTTGCACGGAACGCCTGCCTCTTTGCACGATTCGAGGCATCAAGATCAGTTTGCTAGGATGCCGGCTCACTTCCAAGTCTATAGCCGTCAGGAGCGCCGCCGCGGTTGTGGAGGCTTTCTTGAGTAGTTGCCTTAGTTTCGGTCTTTCGAGCTTAGCCGCTTTTCTTTAGTGAGTCGCCCTTTAGGCGTAGTTTTGTGTGCTTAGGTCGTTGTTTCTTTTGTGTGCGAGTAGGAGCTGCAAAGGCCCTTAGGCATTTGTTGTAGTCATGCTAAGACCCTAAGTAATAAAGGTATTTCATTTGAGTTTCTTGAGTGTGTTTTGTTGGGTTTAACCTACCCCGCTAGTTCTCAACTTATCTTGTGCTTGCTACCTTATCTAACCCATGGAGCTTAGCGGATGGTTCAAACTCGTCAGGCTAACACTAGTGGTTTCGGCACCCAGTGAGGAACAATGAGAAACCACCACAGGAGGCGCTTCGCCACAAGCACCCCAATTGATGCAGAACTTTGGAGCTTTCATGGCGGCCTGCATCACTGATGAATACTATGATGACTCATATGCATGCTATGAACAACCAGGCCAACAACAACAGCAGCAATCAACAGTATGGAGCCCCAGCTGCTCATGGTCACCATGGACCATCCAAACTTGCTGAATTTATGAGGACTCATCCACCAACATTTTCCGGACACGTCTCTCCAGTGGAAGCAGATGATTGGCTCAGAGTTATCGAAAGGAAGCTGCTGATCACCCAGTGCAGCGATCGTGAAAATGTTTTGTATGCCACTCACCAGATGGAGGGCACAACTGCTGAATGGTGGGAGAACTTCATGCCGCCCATGAGGCGCCACAGATATCACACAGGAGGAATTTTTTGCAGCATTTCGCCAGTATCATGTACTAGAAGGCATTATCGATCCGAAGAAGGATGAGTTCGCGCTCTCAAGCAAGGAGCTATGTCGATGTCGACTACCTCAACAAGTTTTCTCAACTAGCTCGCTATGCGGCGAGAAGATGTAGCCACGGACAAGGCTCGCGAGTCGCTTTTGAAGGACTAAACACCGGGCGCAAGTCGGTCGATCGCCCATACTTTCCCCGATTTCCGTGGAGTTGGTCAACAAAACCTTTGTTCTAGAGGACAAGCGCAAGGAGCCGGAAGATAACCGCAAGCGCCGGATGGCTCAACAAGGAAATCAGCAATCACGAGAGGGCAAGGGCGGTGCCGGCCACAGTTCAACGAGTTTCCACCCGGACTTTGTTGAGCACTGCACCAACTCAAGCACCCGTCCGGTACCGCCGTAACTTCCGTAACCCGCACCGTCAACCCCAATCCGAGAAGCAACCAGAGAATGCACAAAGGTCCGCTACGCTCGCCGTCGGCTAGGAGATTTTGCCAACCGATGTCGCAAAGGGGAACAATCACTCGATGCGCTTCAACCTTGGAGCTACCCCATCCAAGACGCCGATGCGTGCATCAACCAGGAGCTTCACAAGTTGCCGTTCAAGCGGGAGGAGCACCACGATCGTGATCGGAGGTCGTGTCAACCACGTCACTCGGAAGGAGCCCGAGAATCACCGGACGTCGTCTTTGGTAAGTTTCGGTTAACTCGATTACTGCATCGCTTTGTTTGATTACGAGCTTAGCATTCATTTATTTACGGAATGTTTGCAACCAAGAATAAATTGGAAGTTATGCAACTTAAGCATACTCTGTTAGTCCAGTCGCCTGGAGCAGAGCTAAGTACTAGAGTGGGATGTTTAGGAGCTAAGTTACTCATAGCTGGAGTTGAGTTTCTAGCCAACCTAATTGTTCTAGACACCCAGACCTTAGATGTCATTCTTGGCATGGATTGGTTATCCAAGCACAAAGCCATGCTAGATTGTGGCCGAAGAGCCGTAACAGTCGAGGATGCCAAAGGAAACAAGGTAGAGTTTCTAGCCACCTCAGTTCGTGATGGACATTTGCTAGTAAACATCTTGAAGACCCTTTCCTTAGAAGAAGTGCGATCGTCCGTGAATACCGGATGTGTTTCGGAGGAATTACCGGAATGCCACCGGATCGTGACATTGAGTTTGTCATCGACCTAGTGCCGAGGACAAAGCACCAATTTCAAAGAGACCTTATCGGATGCCACCATGAATTGGTAGAGATGAAGAAGCGGATAGAAGAACTTCTTGAGAAAGGTTTCGTGAGACCTAGTTAAATCGCCATGGGGAGCGCCGGTGTTGTTTGTCAAGAAGAAGGATGGAAGTATGAGGATGTGTATTGATTACCGTTCTCTCAACGAGGTCACTATCAAGAAGAAGTACCCACTACCCGGATAGATGATCTGTTTGATCGGATGAAAGGAGCCGGATTATTCTTGAAGATCGACCGCGATCGAGTTACCACCACTAAAGATTTGTCCTAAGGATATACCAAAGATCGCTTTCTCAGCAGTATGGACATTATGAGTTCTTAGTCATGTCTTTTGTCCGACTATTGCCCTTGCATACTTCATGAACATGATGAATAAAGTATTCATGGAATATTTGGACAAGTTTGTAGTCGTGTTCATTGATGATATTCTAGTGTACTCCAAGTCGGAGGAAGAACACGAGCATTTAAGGATAATATTGGAAAAACTCCGAGCATCAATTGTATGCCAAGTTCGATAAGTGTGATTTTTGGAAAAAGGAAGTGGATTTCATGGGTCATGTGATGACAGTAGAGGAGTAGCAGATTGACCGGTAAAGTTAAAGCGATTGCTACATTGGGAGCGACCCAAGATCGTGACTCGGTTCGCGATTTCTTGGGAATGGCAGGTTATTACCGCCGTTTCATCGAAGGATTCTCATCGATTGCTAAGCCTCTTACGCAATTGTTGAAGAAGGAGAAAAAGTTCACTTGGACCCCACGAAAGTTTTCAAGAGTTGAAGAAGCGTTTGACTTTAGCCCCAGTGCTGATTTTGCCAGATATTCGCAAGGATTTCGATATCTATTGTGACGCTTCGCGTCAAGGATTAGGATGCGTCCTGATGCAAGAAGGAAGAGTTGTCGCTTACGCGTCAAGGCAATTGAGGCCTCACGAGGAGAATTACCCTACTCATGATCTGGAATTAGCTGCCGTTGTGCATGCTTTAAAGATTTGGCGTCACTACCTCATCGGTAATCGCTGTGAAGTCTACACAGATCATAAGAGCCTAAAGTACATCTTCACCCAGTCAAATTTGAATATGAGACAGAGAAGATGGTTGGAATTGATCAAGGATTATAATCTTGGAATCCATTACCATCCCGGAAAAGCCAACGTAGTCGCAGACGCTCTAAGTCGTAAGAGTTACTGCAATGCTTTGGAAGCAAAGGAAAGTTGCCCAGAACTTTATGAAGAATTTCAGAAGCTAAAGCTAGAAGTTGTGTCCGAAGGATTTGTAGCCAATTTGGAGGCACAGTCTACCCTGGAGAAGCATATTCGTGAAGCACAACCAAAGGATTCCGTGTTGTCAGAAATCAAGATCAAAATGGTAGAAGGGAAATTCAAAGATTTCACCAAGGATGATCAAGATATACTCTGGATTAATGGTCGTATCTGTGTACCAGATATCGATGGTCTAAGATAGTTAATCCTAAAGGAAGCCCATGACTCAAAGTATTCGATCCACCCTGGAAGTACCAAGATGTACCAGGATGTTAAGGCTAAATTTTGGTGGCCAATTTTGAAACGAGAAGTCGCAGAGTTCGTTGCCTTGTGCGACACATCCGAGAAAGTAAAGCGAACACGAGACCAGCAGGTTTGCTGCAACCACCGAAGATTCTAGAATGGAAGTGGGAAGAGATCGGCATGGATTTCATTACCGGTTTACCTAAGACTCAATCGGGTTACGATTCGATCTGGGTAATAGTTGATCGTTTGACCAAGGTCGCCCATTTCCTGCCGATCAAAACCACATACTCAGGAGATCGCCTTGCGGAGTTGTACATGGCCAGAATTGTCGGTTGCACGGTGTACCCAAGAAGATAGTGTCGATCGAGATCCCGCCACCTCTCGTTTTGGCGAGCTTGCATGAAGCATTGGGTACCCATCCGAATTTCGATCGCGTATCATCCACAGACAGATGGACAGACTGAAAGAGTTAATCAGATATTGGAGGATATGCTGAGAGCTTGTGCTCTAGCTAATGCTACCCGATGGGATAAAAGTTTACCGTATGCAGAATTCTCGTACAACAATAGTTACCAAGCTAGTTTGCAAATGTCACCATTTGAAGCCTTGTATGGCCGTGCCTGCCGAACCCCGTTGAATTGGTCAGAAACAGCTGAACGATCAGTTTTCGGTCCAAACATTATTCAGGAAGCAGAAGAGCAAGTGGCCATGATCAGAGAAAGATTGAAGATAGCTCAGTCCAAGCAGAAGAGCTACGCTGATAATCGTCGTCGTGACCTCAGCTTTCAACCCGAGGATTTCGTTTATCTTCGAGTGACCCCGCTCAGAGGTGTCAAAAGGTTTCATGCCAAAGGGAAGCTTGCCCCTAGGTATGTCGGCCCGTTCAAGATTTTGGAACGACGTGGAGAAGTTGCTTATCAGTTGGAGCTACCGTAGTCATTAGCAGGAGTACATGATGTCTTTCATGTCTCGCAGTTGAAGAAGTGTCTTCGTGTGCCAGAAGAGCAAGCCCCTTTGGAATCAATTGAGTTGAAAGAGGATCTTACCTACAAAGAGCAGCCAGTCAAGATCTTGGATGTCGCAGAGCGCCTCACCCGAAGCAAGACTGTTCATTTTTGCAAGGTTCAGTGGAGCAACCACTCAGAAGGAGAAGCAACGTGGGAACGTGAAGAAGAGCTGCAAGCCGAGTTTCCTAGCCTTTTCTCTAGCTAGCCTGAATCTCGGGGTCGAGATTCCTTTAAGGGGGGAGGTTTGTAACATTCCAATTTTCAGAGCTTAAAAAATCTTTTAAATAGTTAGTAGGAGAAAATTCACCATTTGGATTTTATTTGAGTTTAATTTCAAAAGCTTAATATTGAACTTTACAATCAAAAATATTTAATGTGAATAACCCCAACATGAACAATAGCCAAAACTATTTTATTTGGGTCCTATGTGCTCAGATATAATTTCTAGATTTTTTCTAGAATTTTTCCGAGTTCATTTGCTAATTTCTATTGCTTATTTGAATTTCGTATTTTCTAAATTAGAAAACTATTTAAAATCTCGAAATCAACTCGGGCACATCTCGCGGCCATCTTCTCTTCCCGTGCACGCGTCCCGCGAGCGCCCAGCTCACGACGGCCGCCCGCCGCTGCGCCGCGCGCGTATCGCCTCTGCCACGGCGTGTGGGCCCCGCACGTCGTCGTCGTCTTCCCGAAGTCGTCGTCTTCCTCGCGAGCGCCGAGTCGTCCGCCATTGCCGAGTTCCACCTCTGTCCGACAACGCCACATTTCTATCTAAACCCTTCTAGAAAACGTGCAAATCCTATCTCTAACCTCTCCGCGCTGTTTTCATAAAATCCAATCCCGAATCTCACCCTATCCCCGAATTTCCAAATTTGGTCTCGTGTTCATCTCGGACTCGATTTGGGGATTTCTTATCCTGAGCACCCGGCTCCTATAAATAGGCCCCGAGGATCGCCGGCACCTCGCAACCTGCAGCCGCCACCCACCTCGCCCGAGAGCCCTAGCGCCGCCAATCGAGTTTTAGGTTTTCTCATCTCCGGTCTTCTTCTCCGCTTTGCGCCGCCGCTGTCGCGTCATCCTCGAGTGCACCACCGGTTCGATGGCGCCAGGGCTACCTCGAGAGACCTCGCCGCGCGAATCTCACCGAGCCCCGTCCGACAAAAACCGAACCTCTCCGCCTCTCTGAGCTCGCCGCCGGTCGCCACCGTCCACCCCGAGCACCCGGAGTTGCACCAGTAGGTTCGCAATAACGCCCTCTACCCACCAGTACCACTCACCGCCGGTGAATCGACGCCGTTCGCCGTACCGTTGGTTCCCGAGCCGTTGTTGCCGTCGGTCTGACGTGGCAGCCCGTGTCAGTGTCCACCTCAGCCATTTGCCTGCGTGTCATCCTGCGTGGCGCCGTGTTAGCAGACACGTGTGTGCTCACGTGGCACGGTCCACCGAACCCCAGATCTGATCTGGCGTGAACTTGGTCCACGGTGCACCGAGCCACTAACATGTGGGTCCCACCTGCCAGGCCTTTTGTCACCCCATCCAAACGTCCTCCGATGACGTCAGCGTTGCGCAATAATCCGATTTTTCTTCAGAGAAATAATTCGGGAAATTCCAGAAAATCCAAATTAGGGTTTCTTTTTAGATTTAAACTTCCAAAGCTCATAAGTTTTGCATCCTAACTCCGATTGAGCCCATTCAAATTCCTAAATTTGTCTAAATTCAAGCTCTATTTATCTAAGATTTTTATTTAATTTTTAGAGCTTGTTTTGCCTCTGTTATTTATTTGTTTTGTTTATTTACTTTGTTTGCGAGTAGACGTCGTTTCGTCGGGGAATTTTGTGGAAGAAGGAGCACCTCAAGATCAAGACCAGTACATAGACTTTTTCCAAGGCAAGTCATACCTTTGATCATCTTGAACCCAATTTTCAAATTACTTTGTGTTAAATTATTGTATTCTACTTTAATTATTTATTTAAATGCTTTGGGCATAGTTATTATCCAAATTGTTATCACACCTTGGCCTTGTATGTCATAATTCCTTGTCACCCTAGATTGGTTATTAGTTGGTAATATTATAGCACCAACGTGGGTTGGTTAGATGCGAGTACAATTGCTTAGCCATGCTACGAGTCTCACATCTCATGAAAGTTGCAAATCTGAACTATGACTAAGTGACTATGGAACTTTGTGTAAAACTATGTGCTATGTGTTATTACTTCGTGATGGCATGTGTTGCACTAAAACCAACTGTGTGGTAAAGGATTTAGACCGAGGCAAGTGGTGGAAACTGTGTGATATGGTGGACTATGTGATGGGAATGTTAATTTTTGTGATCTAGTTAGAAAATGGAAGTCTTGCCTTGGTCAATTAAGGACTTAACTTTGTGCGCTATTGAACTGAGCCTGACTGTACGACCACATGCCTGGTATGGGACGGGCCTAACTTAGTAAGCTATGGATTCTCGGCATTGATGTTCAGGTGGATAGGTTAGGTCAGGTGACAGGTGGAGGTGTGACTACTTGGTGGTTGCATCGCGGGACGATTCGTCTTTGGAATAAGCCTGCATCTATACATTGCATTCTGTGGTATGATTTGCGAGTACGGTTGTGTACTCACGCTTGTTGTAAAACTTGCGCCCAAACCTACTGAAGAGGAGGAGTCTACGCCGCTGAGGAGGAGTTCGTCGAAGGTGGTTGATCGTTAAGGTCCGGATCCCGATCGGTTTTTGTGGTGAATTGGTGGGATCTACGCTGGAGTTATTTCCGTTCCACTGCTGTTTATTTCCTGTTAGCCCTGCGTGGCTTAATAAGTGTAAACTCGACCATAAGGTCAAAACCCTTATTTGTTATTCAAACTAATCGTTTACTTTATTTATCGCTTGTGTGGATCGATATTTACCTATGTTAACCCTGTGTGCACTAGCGTGATCCTGGACTAGTGCAATATACACAGAGGGTTCCAGAATCGTAATTCTGGGTCCCGACATATGGCTTGGGTAAAAGGGGAAAGAAGCCATTGGAAAACTACACGACGCAAGAGGGGGCCTCCTGGAAGAGCATGGCTCTGGGTGGTGGATACCTTAGTGGGTGGGGTTACATAAAGGTTGAGCATTGTAAAGGCCTTATGATAATCTCCTCTTGATTCACATGTCCAAGGAAACGTGTGTACATATCAAAATAATTATCACTTATGGGAAAAGCATGAGAGCTCTGCACAGTAAGAAAACTATCTAGATAGCCGTGCTCATGGTCAAGAGTGGTGCTGAGAACTCATTCGATATAGCTTTCCTTTTTCTAAAAACCGATTTGTGAATGGAATGGAAAGATGGGATGAGACCCCAGGGATTTGAAAAGGCTTGGTGTGGGACCAGTGGTAATTACAGGATATCCTGAGCATTGAGTGGATGGAGCCACTCAATGGTATAGGAGGTTGGACCTCCACTAGTACCTTTCAACAAGAACTCAATTTATAAAACCTGTTGTTTAAAATGCTAAGTCTCAGAATGTTTACTACTTAATCTAATTCAAACATGGCTTTGGGCAAATAAAAGAACTCTAAAACTCCCTTGACTAGCCTTGCATTTATGATAAATGCATTGTGTGTTGGCTCGCGAGTACAGTTGTGTACTCATGCTCGCTATTTACATTCTTTTAGTCAGTAAGCACAAAAGAAGACTACTGGGACGACTATGAGTACTGTTCATACCAAGTACTATTCACCACAAGGACTATTCATACCGAGTACTATTCACACCAAGGGTTGTTCATGCCGAGTACTGTTTACGACGAGGACTGTTCACACCAAGTACTATTCACCCAAGGACCATTCACACCGAGGACTGCTTGAACTGTCTCCTTTCGTGCAGCTTGGTGGCACCTGGTCGTAAGCCTCCGACTGGCATTCCCTACACTACACGACTACAACCTTCGGTCAAGACCTAGCTGTAGGCCTACCTTGGGATGGTTTTGGTGTTGATCAAGACTAAAGATAAAGAAGGCCAAGAACTAGGCCGCGAGCCCACAGTCGATTGCTGGTGGGCATATCGTGAGGGTTTCATGCTTTGTACTTTGATTCTTCTTTCGCTGCTATTCTTTGTAATGTTTGGCTTGTTCAGCCATTCTGCAAACCAGAAGCCATAAGGTATATTTATGTTTTGTTTAGTATTATGTAATAGTTTTACATTTTTGCGATATGTGTTTGAACCAACAATATAACTGTGTGTGCTATCTAATGATCCAGTGAGTAGCATAAATATACACAGAGGATTCCAAGTTCTAAATTTGGGGTCCAACATCGTGCCTCCTTCATGCTAGTCACCGGATCGGGTGGAGAAAAGAGAGGGGTAGTTGAGAGAATGGATGGTGGGAGAGAGTTGGGGTGGGCCATGGGTGGAGCTGGCGGCGGAGGCAATAGGGGCGATGTGGTTGAGGAGGATCTCGGGTGAGGGAGGTGGAGGTGGAGGAGAGGAGGAGCAGAGGTGGTTGAGGGACTTGGCTCACGAGCCCTTGCGAGCTTAGCCGAGCACCATCTCTAGCTCATTTCAATCATGAGCCGTGCTGAGCTGAGATGCTATTCCTGTAACACCCCAGCCAGACATGAGCTTGGAATGCTACTGAACTAACCTTAAATAATTCTAAACCAAGGCAATTTTAGTAAATTTCGGTAGAACCTCCATTGTAAAGTTAACTACACGGGGGTTCCAACATACAGATAATTCATAAATAACTAAACCAACGTCCAGAGACATCAATAGATAATCAAAACATGCTAAGCAACTAGCAAAACCAAAGAAGTATGAAGTACCACTACTCATCATTATTACACTTAACCCATTGCATGAGACAAAAACATAACAAAACCTTTAAGCAACTCGCTCATTTACACTTAACCCATTGCATGGTCTGAAGTTTGTTCAACTTTATTTGGTTCATGGTGGTGTGTGTGTGACTATCAATCTACTCCCTCCCAATCATGTTGTTCTTGGATCGGGTACCTAAAACAACAATAAAAGCAAGGGTGAGCCCACAACTAGCAAGTACAAAATAAAGGCATACCACAAAAGTTATAACATCAACATCCATAGCTAGAAACACATCAATAAAATATCTCACATGCAAATGCAATGCTCAAGGATCCTTTCTCTTTATCTTTTTTTGCATTTTACCGGTCATGCAAAGTATGCAACCGTCGCTGCATACTCATGCCTGTGCTAGCAAGCACATGGACCAATTGCCCATTACTCCGCAAGTAATGGGGACCTCAAGCCCACACTCCACAGGTGTGGGGATCTCAAGCTCGTCACATTCATGACGGGGATCTCAAAGGAAAGCATGCTTGGTCACCACGTGACCAAGCCTCAACATGATCTCAATATGCACATGCACATCTTTTATTCATCATCAATTTACCAAAAGACGACAACATCATACAATAATAGAGCATGGCCATACTTGGAGCAACCACCATTCTTGAAACAATCATCGTGCCAGCAATCTTGCTATGCTATAATGTACCGATAACACACAAACATGGCCAATCAATCACAACCAAGTAACAAACAATGCACTTGCCTTAACCACGTGAGAACGGAGGACGTGAAGACGGTGCTGCCTCCGGGACCAGTCCCCCACCTAATTCATTTAAGAACATATACTAAGACAACAGTAATGTACCACAAGAACTATAAAAGCGTACACACACAAGCAGTAGCTTGCAACGCGACCCCGACTCCAATTTCCTAAATGCTGATCTGTGCCCTCTGTAAACAGTCATGTTCTAAAATTCATATCTTTTCGTACAGGGGTCCAAATTAGGTGTTCTTGGACTTCATTGAAAGGTTGTCAAATTCCCCAACTAAACCTACTTGGTGAGCCTCCCTGATTCGGCCATCTAATATCCTTTTTAAGCTGATTAACAAAACATCAATTTCACGTCAGGTTCTCTGGATAGAACACTAAAACTATCATAACTTTTAGATCGTTTCTCAAAATTTTGTGTTCTTGTGCTTCCTTGAAAGATACGACAATTATCTACAACTTTCGTTATACTGAGATCCTCTAATTATCCATTTAACGGATCACAAAAGTCAGATTACTAAAACCTGTCAAAATACTAACAGATTCGCAGAATAGTCGCACTAATAATTTCATAACGTTTTCTACATAGGTCCAAAAAATACGATCTAGCACTTCATTGAAAGATATTCACGTCCTCTACAACTTTCTAGGAGATGCCCAAGACTGAATCCGCACTTAACTATATCAAAACGTCCCTCTAACGCGATTTGTCCTGAGGATACAGAATTACCGACATAGAACAATTAAGCGCTAAAACATCTAAACGAGGGGAAAACGAGGTTACCCTTGATGAACCGATTGCCGGGCACGACGAGCACCCACCAGCGAGTTCTCCCCCCAAAGATGGTCCTGTTCCTCTCACCTTCTTCCTTCTTCTTCTTCTTCTAGGTCGGCAGCACCCGAAGGAGACGGCACAAGGAGGCGGGGTGGTACTGTTCACAGGGGTACTATAGCAGTGGCGGCTACTGTAGCACGTCGTGCTAAAGTACCACCCCTAGGGTTTTCCCCCCTCCTCTTATTGGTGGTCGGCCCCTCCTGGGCCTCCTGGGCCAAAGCCTGAGGCCCAGGTTGCCGAAT
This sequence comes from Ampelocalamus luodianensis, assembly GCA_036346255.1. NCBI lineage: Eukaryota > Viridiplantae > Streptophyta > Magnoliopsida > Poales > Poaceae > Ampelocalamus > Ampelocalamus luodianensis. The sequence continues at coordinate 67,415,131 of CM070621.1, read as the reverse complement.
AATTGCAGAAACCCCCTCTAATCCTCTCTTAATTCTATTTTTTTCTAGTTGGTACTTCTCTCTGATTCTTTCTTTTCACTTAAATAGACTTGGGGTAATACAATTCCATTTGAGCTTGAGCAACCCAGGCTCGAGCCAGCTCACCTTGGATCATTTCCACCCCTATTGATGACCATGTTTCACCGGTCATAGATTTGGGGATATCGAATAAATAATGTGAACACATATTAGAAAACAGAATATTGGATAGACCCCCTTGAGACACTTAATCAATCCAACATCCAATATCAATTCTAAGTATTGAAAAACATGATATTCATATAGGACACATTCAAGATAACCAAAGTTTGTGTCTCAACATTATTATAAATAACTTTGATGCATAAGGCCTAACCATCACCATCTCTTAAGCAGTTCGCTTAATTATTAAATGACACTCTAAAAGAATTAATTAACTTGACGGTATGCGTGGCAGTGTGTGACTCCAATTTAAGTCTACTTCCTCCCATGCATGCCGTTCCTGCAAAAGGTACCTAAAACACAACAAAAGCAAGAGTGAGCCCAAAGACTCAGCAAGTACCAAAAGGAATCATTAACCTCACACATTACAACAACAACATTCAAACCCAAAGTTTTATTCAGAACACATAGCTCATGATGTATGAATGCTAATATGCAATGTGTCTTTTCTCTTCTACTCTTTTTCGTATTTCACCGGTAATGCGAGATATGTGACCGTCGCCGCATACCATGCCTGTGCTCGCAAGCACAAGGACCAATTGCCCAATACTCCGCAAGTAAAGGGGACTTCAAGCCCACACTCCACAAGTGTGGGGACCTGAAACCCGTCATATACATGACAGGGATCTCAACAAATGCTTAGTCACCACGTGACCAAGTCTTCATTTTGTCAACATGATGCATATGCACAAATCATGAATCATCATAATCATACCTCCTCAGCAACATCACTTATGAATTTAACTCATTCATTCTTCTATCATTCAGGTTCATAGACATTCATACACTCAAGCAACCATGCATAATACATATTTTCACAACATTCATAATCATGGTCAACAACATCTACAACACTCTAGCATCCATAGATATCACATTTATTCACAATACTAGCAAAGAAGTAATTGCCTTAACCTCGTGAGAACGGAGGATGTGAAGAAGGTGCTGCCTCTGGGACCAGTCCCCCACCTAAATTCATTTAAAAACATACTAAGACAACATTAATGTACCACACAAACTATAAAAGCCAACACGAACTTACAATAGTTCTTTTAACGTGAATCCAACTCCAATTTCCTAGATATTGTTCTGTCCTCTCTGTGGACAGTCGCGTTCTAAAATTCATATATTTTAGTACAGGAGTCCAAATGAGGTGTTCTTGGACTTCATTGAAAGGTTATCAATTTTCCCAACTAAACCTAGTTGGTGGGCCTTCCTGATTCGTCCATCTAATATCTCTATCATGCTGATTAACAAAACATCGATTTCACATCAGGTTCTCTGGACAGTACACTAAAACTACCATAACTTTCAGCTCGTTTGTCCAAATTTTGCGTTCTTGGGCTTCCCTGAAAGCTACGACAATTATCTACAAGTTTCGTTATACTGAGCTCCTCTAATTGTCCCTTTAACTAATCGTTCAAGTCAGATTACTAAAACCTATCAGAATACCAACAGATTTGCAGAACAGACACACTAATAAATTCATAACTTTTGAACCTCTCGTCCAAACGACGCGATCTTGTCCTCTACAGAAAGGTATCGACGTCGCCTACAATTCTCAAAGCCATCTTCCCTTAGAAGATCCCAATCCAAAATCAATGGATTTACCACAAAAACTTTTCCACTTTTCAAGTAGGCAGTTTAGAAATAAATGCCACACAAGCCAAAAGCGAAAACACTTAAAAAAACCAGATTAACCATTTCTTTTTTTTCTTAATTGGAAGAAATTACAGATACTGACAAGAACCAACTCAATTTGTAATTGACTTCCGACATAATGATATAGTTCAAGTAAGAACTAAGAGAATATCTCGCTATCCAAGATCACACCCTTTTCTACAATCTTTTTTTTTTAAGAATTTAACTTTTTCTTAAACCATAGGATCCCAGATCATCGCATAACACATTTACTCATTTCTCTTAAATTGGCAACCTCAAAGCTATGTTCTACTGAACACAAAATCCACACTTATGCGGGGAGACTCTTCCAATCCACAATATCACACTCTAGCCAACTTCTTTACCGAATGAATTACTTTGACAAAATAATTGCCAACACAACTCAATATAGATTTCACCCACTATCACATCCCTCAATCCATTAAGGATAAACAATTTGAAATTCATATCACACACTCTCATTTTCGGTCCTCAAAGGATACTATCAATGATCATCCCACTACTCGGAACCCACTCTTATTCTACTACTTTTACACATAATCATTGGCAACCAAGGTTCTAACATAAAAATGCAAAGCCCAAATTCAACCTCCAAGACTCCTACAACAAACTTCTCGTATAAAAGATCGAGAAATCCTCAGATTCATTCACTAAAATTCTCACACTCTAAACATACACAATCATTATCATCCACATGTAAATATTTTCTCGACCAAATTATCTTTTAGAAGAATTGTTTCTCCCTGAAGGTTATTCACTAAAACCAGGGCATACCTGCCAACATCTCAACCTTACCTACTATTCCATCAATTGACATTACGATTAAATTACTTCGCCAACCCTACATCCCATTAAACTACACCGTCATATATCACCTACCCAATCTTGCAAAATTACCCAATCGCGATACTCTAACACATTGATCAAGCTTCCAGACTTTTGATAATCCCAACATTCCAACATGACTGAAGGTTCTTGGATTATAATTGGCTATGGGTTTTACTAGTTGTAACACTAATCTGTTTTATTTCAATGACAATCATTCCATTTAAATCTAATTCCTTCCAAGAGTTATATGACAAAACCAAATCACTTTCTACTAATCTTCAAATAGCTTGACCCCCATAATTCTCACTGCGATCATTTACTTGACCACCACCAACCAATCGCCACATTTCACTCTATAAGGCCTTGCAACCCAAGTCGGATAATCTTTTCTCAATAGGAAAGAGCAAACAAATACAAGTTTTAATACATAAGGAAACACTACTCTTCACAGTGAGCACAAGACCAAGGGAAATAGTTAAATAGCATTGATCTAAAAAAACAAAAGACGAAACCATAATTGAGGGCACAAGTTCCACAAGAAGGGAGTTTCAAACATCAACAAATCACAATAAAACTTTACTTTTTGAAACTCAAGAAACACTTAAACAACAACAATAGAAAAGTTGTAGGTTACAATCCTGAACTCCAACCTCAAATACTTATGGTACACCCTTTTCCCCCCTTTAACAGAGAAAACAATTTCCTTTGATTACATCACCACTTGCCAACCCAAAGAAATACTTTTAAAACAATTCACATTAATCACTTAAGAACTCATTAGAACATTCTCACGCATCGCCTTTCTCAACAATTTCAGCTACCACATTAAGCATGAACTACCAAAAGCTCACAAATACAAAACTCCAAACTTTCCATTTAACCGATATTACGGGAGGCAGTCAAATTACCTTCTTTCTAAAAGGATCATCACCATTCCCACAAGTCACAATCCCTTGCAGACAATCTTACTAACATCAAGAATAATACATTATTAACATGAATCACCATCGTCTACTTTTCCATTATAAAGCCCCCAAGGGCTCACCACCAATTGTTACATACCACTTTATCATCTCATCCTCAATTGAGAGTATACCAAAAATCTTCAATCTCACTACAACAACCACTTTATTTTTAGAGGGAATCTACTACCCAACTTTAAAGGTTATACCAAGACCCTTTTATCAAAGGCATACTGTAATCCGACAACTTCACCATCATGCAATCACGGGTCACCTATTAAAATCCCATCATAGACCTCTCCAAAAGAAACAAAACTACGAGGTTGAAACAAACCTCTTTTAACAAGATCATGCTATCAGAGACTAGTTATTCACTCATCCACTCGACCATTAGTGTTGCTCAACACCCACTCCAGCTATCATTAACAATTGACAATTGTATTTATCACGTAGGCAAATAGGGTCCTACTTCTATTTGCAGTCACATAACTATCTATAAACACAAAGTCAACATTCCACTTTATGCTCAGAGTTTAGGGCAAAGTATAATTAAACATTCAATAATATCATCTCCTAGAAAACAGGGTTCCACAAGATGCTAACTCAACATTCATCTAATCCGACATACATGCTTCAATCTAGCTATTATGTATGTCCATCAAGTAACCAGTTAAAGAAAATTTCCAGATTATTATCCACTAGGACAACAGTCAAATACATCCTCATCTCTCCCTTCCTACACAATTAAATTTATCCATTAAGATCAAGTGATCCAACTGGTTTAGCAACCTAAACAATTTTAATGATTAACCTTCTCATCAAGTAATTACTCTGTGACAACATCTCATTAATCAACTTCAATTCCAAAGATATGGGTTAAGACCAATCAGGCACGACGCTGCAGATCCAACCTGATAACTCAAACCTTATCAATGAACTTCTATGTTTAACACCTCTCACTTAAACATATTAAGACATCACAAAAGGACTTTAACTCCCTTCGGAAAAAGAGGCATTAACTTCAAAACTCGAAATAATCCAAAAGAAATACACAAAGCGAAAGCTTTCACATGATAAAGAACTTGCAATGAAAACTTTCAAGATCCCGAATACCAAGCTAATAAAAGAATCGATTCTCCAATAAGAAAGCGTAACTTCCAAGATACAAATAGAGACCAAGTGAAATCCCAAAAAAATTCACCATCCGCATCTATACCCAGAATTGGTCTAAATCAAGCTCAAGAAGAGAACAACATTTCTAAAGGAATTCACCCACAATACCTGTAGCTATGGTACTTGGTGTAATCACTTCGCTAACCTCATACTACGAAACGGTGGTGTAACCTGGTAAAGCCCAGGGCCACAACCACGACCTCAACCTCTTAACAACAACTATAATTATATAGCTATCATATTAATCAAGTCATAAGCATTCGTAATCAATTCATAACAACAATGATCATTGCGACATAATGGAAACGTAAATGCAATGCTTGACCCATTCCCATCCTACTGTGCACCAGTGTGTCAAGTTTTTAAGTTCATTAACCACTACAAAATTTTAGAAAATTAAGTAACCTAAGTTGTTAATCCATTCACCATAGACCTACAACCCGCTCTGATACCAACTGTAACACCCCAGTCTCGCATGAGCCTGGAATGCTACTGAAGAAGACATTAATATAGCTAAACTAGAACAATTTGCTAAATTTCAGCATAACCTCCTTTGTATGGTTGACTATACGGAGGTTCCCAAAATACAAAAGTAATTCATAACTAAATCAATCCAACATCCAATATAAATTCTAAGCACTGAAAAACATGATATTCATCTAGGACACATTCAAGATAACCAAAGTTCGTGTCTCAACATTATTATAAATAACTTCGATGCATAAGGCCAAACCATCACCATCTCTTAAGCAGTTCGCTAAAAGAATTAATCAACTTGACGGTATGCGTGGTAGTGTGTGACTCCAATTTAAGTCTACTCCCTCTCATCCATGCCGTTCCTACAAAAGGTACCTAAAACACAACAAAAACAAGAGTGAGCCCAAAGACTCACCAAGTACCAAAAGGAATCATTAACCTCACACATTACAACAACAACATTCAAACCCAAAGCTTTATTCAGAAAACATAGCTCATGATGTATGAATGCTAATATGCAATGCATCTTTTCTCTTCCACTCTTTTTTGCATTTCACCGTGTGCGAGATATGCGACCGCCAAGCATACCATGCCTGTGCTCGCAAGCACAGGGATCAATTGCCCAATACTCTGCAAGTAAAGGGGATCTCAAGCCCACACTCCACAAGTGTGGGGACCTCAAGCTCGTCATATACATGACGGGGATCTCAACAAATGCTTGGTCACCACATGACCAAGTCTTCATTTTGTCAACATGATGCATATGCACAAATCATGAATCATCATAATCACACCTCCTCAGCAACATCACTTATGAATTTAACTCATTCATTCTTCTATCATTCAGGTTCATAGACATTCATACACTCAAGCAACCATGCATAATACATATTTTCACAACATTCATAATCATGGTCAACAACATCTATAACACTCTAGCATCCATAGATATCACATTTATTCACAATACTAGCAAAGAAGTACTTGCCTTAACCGCGTGAGAACGGAGGATGTGAAGAAGGTGCTGCCTCCGGGACCAGTCCCCCACCTAAATTCATTTAAAAACGTACTAAGACAACATTAATGTACCACACAAACTTACCATAGTTCTTTTAACGCGAACCCAACTCCAATTTCCTAGATGTTGTTCTGTCCCCTCTGTGGACAGTCGCGTTCTAAAATTCATATATTTTAGTACAGGAGTCCAAATGAGGTGTTCTGGTACTTCATTGAAAGGTTATCAATTTTCCCAACAAAACCTGGTTGGTGGGCCTTCCTGATTCGGCCATCTAATATCCCTATCATGCTGATTAACAAAACATTGATTTCACGTCAAGTTCTCTGGACATTACACTAAAACTACCATAACTGTCAGCTCGTGTGTCCAAATTTTGCGTTCTTGAGCTTCCTTGAAAGCTACGACAATTATATACAACTTTTGGTATACTGAGATCCTCTAATTTTCACTTTAACTGATCTCTCATGTCAGATTACTAAAACCTATCAGAATACCGATAGATTTGTAGAATAGTCACACTAATAAATTCATAACTTTTGAACCGCTCATCCAAACGACACAATCTTGTACTCTACAGAAAGGTATCGACGTCGCCTACAATTCTCTAGGAGATGGATAGATCAAATTGTGCCGCTAAATAACTCAAAAACGTCACCCAACCCGATCTGCTCTAGTTAGACCTAAATACCGACATTGCTGAAGATCAAATAATCTACTAATCGGAAGGGGATCACATCTTACCCTTGAAAAACCGCCACTGAACGCGATGAACACCAACCCCAGGCCACGATCTCTCCCTTTTCCTTTGTCCCTTCTTCCCCTTCCTTCTTCTTCCTTTCTCTTCCTTGGCTGGCAGCACCCGAGGAGCTTTCTCCCTTCCTCCTTCTTGGTTGGCAGCGAAAGCAGTGCTACTGTAGCAACCCTAGGGTTTCCCCTCTCCTTCTTTTGTGGCCAGCTACCCCTTCCCCTTGGGCCTAAATGCTGTGGGCCGGAAGTCCACAGCCTAGGTTGTCCAAATTATGCATAAACCACCCTCTAATCTCCTGTTAAAACATTTTTTTAATTGGTCCTTCTCTCTAATTTATTTCTTCTCTCTCAATTACATTTGGGGTATTACATTCTACCCCCCTTAAACAGAATTCGACCCCGAATTCTTACCATGCTTAAACGCCAAAGAACAATCACAGCTAAAATTTACCATAAAACTACGCACATGCTGTTTACAATACCGGATAATGCTCGTGCATGCGAGACTCCAATTCTCAAGTCATTTTCCTCTCGTAATTATAGGACCACTACACCCTGATGTAACTGACGTGTTACGCCTTATTACTCATCCCAACCTTTCACGTGTCACTCCACAGACATGACTCAAAGGCACGGTCTTACTTATGGGCCAACGGCCCTAACAAAATCTCAGGCTCTGGACATCTCCTGTGCTTTCTCAACACCAAAATATACAAGACATTGCGTACTCCGCGCAAGTACTCAGTACGGTCCTAGCGATACGCCAATCTACAAATTCCTGTGACAGGGAATCTATCCAACACACATTTGGTTAAACTTCCTTTTGGTACCGAAGTACACCGTCTACACAAAACACACCGAACTCTTGTTCTAACTCTCAAACGATCACTTTACCTATGCAAGCAGCATCTCCTTTACCAAGGGATGCACAAATTCCATGTGACATGGGCAAAAAACCCTTTTTGGAATATTGCATGTTGAACCGCTCCAACACCTTGTCATTGTACATATGTTGGCTTAATCCAATTAGCCTTTTATATCAATCCCTATACGTCCTTATGCCTAAAATATGTGCTAAATCTCCTAAATCTTTCATAGAGAAACTATTTCTTAATAAAGTTTTAACAGATTCATGCATAGAAACTTCATTTTCGACCAGTAATATGTCATCCACATATAAGGTAAAAAACAAGTTTTCTCACACTAACCTTCTTGTAAACATAAGATTCTTCTTTATTCTTAATGAAGTCAAACCCTTTGACCACTTCATCAAAACGAATATTCCAACTTCGAGATGCTTGCTTTAATCCATGGATGGATTTCTGAAGCTTGCATATCTTTCTAGCTTTCTGTAAATTGACAAAACCGTCAGGTGTGTCATGTACACATTCTCACTTAGGTTTCCATTTAGGAAAGCCGTTTTGACATCTATTTGCCATATCTCATAATCGAAATATGCAGCAATAGTTAGAATGATCTGGATAGTGTTGAGTATAGAGACGGGGGAGAAGGTTTCATTATAATCAACACCTTATGAATATGAATATTTCCATCCATATCTGTCTTTTTCTTAAAAACCCATTTACACTCAATGGTTTTAACACCATCAGGTGGATCAACCAAGTTCCAAACTTGATTATCATACATGGATTTTATCTCGAATCTCATACCTTCAAGTCATGACTCAAAGTTTGGGTCCATCATCGCTTCCTCATAAGTCTTATACTCATCATTATTCAACAATAAAATATCATGCTCATACTTTATAGGCAATTGATGTGGTCTTTTAGATCTACGTGAAGCTGATGCCTCATTTACAGGTTCTATAACATTTTGTTCATCCTGTAGAGGTTCAGTAGGAGTTAAAACATTTTCAAATGTTTCCCGAATTTCTTTGAGTTGCATCTTGCTCCCATTGACACATTTGGAAAGAAATTCTTTCTCCAAAAGACAACATTCTGGGTAACAAACACTTTGTCATCATACCGCTTATAAAAGTAATATCCTTTAGTTTCCTTAGGATACCCCATAAAGAAGCATTTATCCGATTTGGGTGTAAGTTTATCAGATATCAAACGTTTTACATATATCTCACAACCCTATATCTTGAGAAAAGACAATCTAGGACACTTTTTGATCTATATCTCATATGGTGTCTTCTGTACCTTTTTTATGGAACCCTGTTTAAAGTAAAAGTCGTTGTTTCTCGAGCATATCCCTAGAAATATAATGAAAGATCAGATTGACTCATCATTGATCGAATCATGTCTAACAATATCTAGTTCCATCGTTCAGACACCCCATTCCATTTTGGCATTCTCGGCGAAGTAAGTTGTGGAACAATTCCACATTGGTTTAGATGATCACCAAACTCATAGTAAAATTAGAGAGTTAGGCATTTCAAGTCATGGTAAAATCACATAGTTGGGCATTTCAAGTCATGGTAAAATCAAAGAGTTGGGCATTTCAAGTCATGGTAAAATCAAGGAGATATTTATTAATACAAATCGTCTGTGATGAGATACTTATCACAGACAGTTTTTAACAAAAACCGTCTATGAAGTCTCACAGATGGTTCTTATTAAAAACCGTCTGTGATAATTGTAATTATCACAGACGGTTCTTATTAAGAACCGTAAAAACCGTATGTGATAATGATGTATCATAGACGGTTTTAGCCATCGCTAGTAACATAGACGGTCACGCTTGTAAAACCTTCTATGATAATTACAAGACTGACGGTTTCCAGAAACCGTCTGTGATGAGGCATCTAGTATAGCCTGTTTTGTAGCAGTGTTATAAAGCTTCACTAACAAGTCACATACTTGTCAATCTTTATAAATGATAATTCATTCAAGGAACATAATAATATTTATTCAAGGAACATAATAATATTTATTCCATAACTCATAAATATCGATGTGATATAATCATCTCTATGATTGCCTCTAGGGAATATCACCAATAGTCTCCCACTTGCACTAGAGTCAATCATACAAGTATCTAATATCCATAGATCTTGTGTGCACCTCAGGCTTAGGTTGCAGGGGAGGCTTTGTCAATGGATCAACAATATTCAAATCCGTGTGTATTTTGTATATTTTCACATCACCTATTTCAACAATATCATGAATAATGTGATATCATTAATGTATGTGTTTGACCTTTTGATGATATTGTAATACCCCAAATTTAATTTCCTGAGAAGAAATAAATTAGAGAGAAGGATCAATTAGCAAAGCGATTTAATAGAGGATTAGAGGGGATTTCGCAAAGGTAGACAACCCGGCTGGGCTTTGGCCCACTTGATTTTGGCCCAAGGTGGGAGAGGAGCAGCCACTACAAGCGGAGAGGGCAAACCCTAATCTGCTGCAGTACCTCTGCTCTCCCGCACAAGATCTTGCGTCATTGCTACAAGAACTACAAGGTGCTCGAGAGCGCCCCTGGCCCTTGCTGCCATCTCCTCCGAGGCACAGCCCTGCTGTTCTTGTGCGCCACCGGCCAAGCAAGAAGAGGGAAGAAGGTAGAGGAAGAAAGGGAGAAGAAGTAGGAGAAGGGAGAAGGGAAGGAGAAACATCTGGTGATGTTCATCGTGTTCTACAGTGGGTTCTCCAAAGGTAACCCCTGTTCATCGTTCGTTAAAGTCATAGATTTGTGTATCTTAGCAATGTCGGTTCTAGATTGCTTTCTATCCCGAGATTTGGCGGGCAGAATCTAGAGATACCATCTACTAGAGATATTTAGATAATTCTCTTAGATTTCAGTACGCCAAGATCACCGAATTCGACTTACGGATCAAAAGATATGAATTTTTAGTGTCATTGTCCGTTGATCTCACGCTTTTGGGCAGTCTGTAGGAAACGGGGTTAAACCATTAGTTAAAGACGAAATAAGAGGATATCTATATAACAAAAAATGTAGGTAATTTCCATACCTTTTCATAGAGATAAATAACGCAAGATTTGGACTTTCGTAGCAAAAGTTATGGTGGTTTTAGTGTACTGTCTAGAGAACCCGACGTAAATTCTGATGTCTGATAGATTAGCTTGCTAGGGGCAGTAAATGGCATAATCAAAAGGGCTCCCCAACTAAGTTTATTTAGGTAATTTAATTACCTTTTCAGAAAGTATAAGATCATCTTATTTGGACTCCTGAGAAAAAAGTTATATATTTTAGAAGTTGACTGGCCGCAGTGGGCACCAAATCGATCGCTAGAAATTAGAAGATTAGAAAACGCTTAGGAGTTTATCGAGTTCAATTGTGATGTTACTTATGTTTTTAGTCCAGTATGTTGGCCTTAGATTGGGGCTATCTTTATGTTCAGGTGGGAGCGTGATCCTAGGGCTACACCCTCTTTGCGTCCACCGTTCTCGCACAGTTGAGGCAAGTATTCGGGTTATTGCATATTTATGATTGTATGCTGAAATTGTGTTGTGTCCTGCTCATAATAGCTATGCATAGATGTTAATGTGATGAGATTCCATCTATCTTGATGAATGCAAGTATTCGGGTTATTGCATATTTATGATTGTATGCTGAAATTGTGTTGTGTCCTGCTCGTAATAGCTATGCATAAATGTTAATGTGATGAGCTTCCATCTATCTTGATGAATGCAAGTATTCGGGTTATTTCATATTTATGATTGTATGCTGAAATTGTGTTGTGTCCTGCTCGTAATAGCTATGCATAGATGTTAATGTGATGAGCTTCCATCTATCTTGATGAATGCAAGTTATGGTTAAAGTTTCCTTCGTATGATGTTAATTCTTACATGTTATTGTGTACACGTTGAATTCGTATGTATGAAAGATGATGTCATAGTGCATATGCATGTTTTGTGCATGTTTGGGTCTTGGTCACGTGGTGACTAAGTATACTTTGTTGAGGTCCCCGTCATGCAATGACGGGCTGAGGTCCCCACATTCGCGAATGTGGGCAAGTGAGAAAGAGGTCCCCATCATTGAGATGATGGGCAAAGGTCCCTATACATGTGGTGTATAGGCTCTTGGTCCTCGTGCCGAGAGGGCATAGGCAAGGGTATACATCGACGGATGTATACCCGACACTGGTAAAATGCGAAAAGAGATAAAGTTCAAAAGGTGCATTGCATTTGGTCGCATTCCATAAGTATGAAAGCTTTGATTAATGTAATGATGTTGTGGAGTGTTGATGTTATAACTGTGATCTTTGCTTTAACCTTGTTGATACTTGCTGAGTCTTTGGGCTCACTCTTGCTTTTATATGTTTTAGGTACATCTGGTAGGAACAACATGCATGGGAGGGATTATACGTTGGATGCACTCAGAACCTCACAATCTTAAGGCGTTTGCCATTAGTTTTATTCCAATAATAAATGAACTGCTTGAGAATCACTTAAGGATGGTCTTGAGTTTCAGATTAATTGTAATGATGAGAATAGTACGATTTAATTTGTTTATGTTATTTAGATTATCTTGCATGCTTGAATGAACTTGAATATGGAATTTATTGTTAATTGCTATGGTTAATTGTCGGAACCTCGGTATAGTTAACTATACAAGGGAGGCTCTGCCGAAAATTTGTATTTGGTCTTAGTTCAAATTGGTTTAATGTAATTTTTAGTAGCATTCCAGGCTCTATGTGAGTTGGGGTGTTACAGATATCTAGACTCCTTAGCTTGTGCAATAGCTTCACTATTATCGCAATAGAGATCCATTGGACTGGAAGCACTAGAAACAACATCCAAGTCCCTTACTTGGAACTTTTTCAGCTCACAACTCCTCCATTAAGACAAAACATAAACCAAGACTACGATTTGAAATAATCCTTGTTGGTTTGGAAGCTAGCATTGGTGTAACCATTTACGACTAGCTCTTCCTCACCACCATAAACAAGGAATGCATCCTTAGTCCTTCTTAAGTACTTTAGGATATTCTTGACTGCTATTAAGTGACCTTCACCTGTATCTGATTGATATCTACTTGTAACACTTAAAGCATACGACACATTTGGACGTGTACAAAGCATAGCATACATGATAGATTAGCATATGGAATTCTACTTATTTTGTCTTGCTCATCAGGTGTCAAAGGACACCGACTCTTGCTAAGACTAATGCCATATGGCATGGGGGCAAGAAACCATTATTGGAATCCAGCATGTTAAATCGTTTCAACACCTTGTCTATGTATGTATCTTGGCTTAATCCAGTTAGTCTTTTAGATCTATCACTATAGTTCCTCATACCCAAAATATGCACCGCATCTCCTAAGTCTTTCATAAAGAAACTATTTTATAATTAAGCTTCAACAAATTCAAATATAGGATTATCATTTCCACCAGAATATATTATCCACATATAAGATCGAAAAACAAGTGCGCTCCCACTAACCTTCTTGTAAACACAAGGTTATTCTTCATTCTTGCTAAAGCCAAACCCTTTAACCACTTCATCAAAATTAATATTCCAACTCTAAGATGTTTGCTTTAATCTATAGTTAGATTTTTGAAGCTTGCATATCTTTCTAGCTTTTTGTGGATTGACAAAACCCTCAATTGTGTAATGTATACATCATCACATAGGTTTCCATTTTGGAAAGTTGTTTTGACATCTATTGGCTACATCTCATAAATAAAATATGCAACAATAGCTAGAATGATCCGGATAGACTTGACCATAGCGACGGACGAGAAGGTTTTATCATAATTAACACCTTAAAAAAATTTTGAAACCTTTCGCCACCAATTATGACTTATGAATGTGAACATTTTCATCCATATCTATATTTTTCTTAAAAACTAATTTACACTCAATGGTTTTAACATCATCAGGTGGATCAACCAAGTTCCAAACTTGATTGTTATGAATGGATTCTATTTCGGATCTCATGACTTCAAGCCATGACTCAAAATCTAGGCCTATCATTGTTTCCTTATAAGTCTTAGGCTCATCATTATATAATAATAATAATAAAATATCATACCCATACCTTATAGGTAATTGACATGGCCTTTTAGATCTACGTGGGACTGATTCCTCATCTACAGGTTCTACAACATTTTGTTCATCTTGTAGAGGTTCAATAGGAGTTGAAACATTTTCAGATGTTTTTCAAATTTCTTCGAGCTGCACCTTGCTCCCACCGACTTCTTTGGTAAGAAACTCTTTCCCCAAGAAGACACCATTTGAGCAACAAATATTTTGTCATCATCCTCGCTTATAAAAAGTAATATCATTTAGTTTCCTTAGGATACCCCAAAAGAAGCATTTATCGACTTGGGTATGAGTTTATTAGATGTCAAATGTCTTACATATACCTCATAACCCCATATCTTGAGAAAATACAATTCAGGATACTTCCTAGTCCATATCTTATATGGTGTGTTCTCTACCGCTTTTATGGAAACTGTTTAAAATGAAAGTCGTTGTTTCTAGAGCGTATCCATTGACTAATCATATTGGCTCATCATTGACTAAACCATGTCTAACAATGTCCAGTTTCGTCGTTCAGACACCCCTATTCCATTGAGGCATTCCAGGTGGAGTAACTTTTGGAATAATTCCATATTGCTTTAGATGAACACCTAACTCATGGCTCAAATATTCACGTCCACGATCCGATCGTAGATATTTAACTGTCTTTCAAGTTGATTTTGTACCTCATTCTAGAATTCCTTGAACTTTTCAAATGATTCAAACTTATGCCTTGTTAAGTAGATGTAACCATATCTACTAAAGTCATCAGTAAAAGTTATGAAGTACTGAAAACCACCTCTCGCCGAAGTGTTCATTGGTCCACATACATCCGTATATAAAGGGACCAATAAGTCACTTGCTCACTCGCCTATACCCGTGAAAGGTGCCTTTGTCATTTTGCCAAGTAAAAAAGATTCACATGTTTCAAATGATTCAAAATCAAATGAGTTTAGAAGACCATCTTTATGGAGCTTCCTCATGCACTTCTCATTTATATGACCTAGATGAAAATGCTAAATAAAGGTGGGATTCAAATCATTAGGTCGAAGTCTTTTAGCATTAATGTTATAGACAGGCACATCTTCGAGATTCAAAATATATAATCTATTCACCAATGGAGCATAGTAGTAAAGCATGTCATCAAAATAAATTAAACAACAATTGTTTTTCATTTTAAACTCATAACCTTCTGCTCCTAAGCATGAAGCTGAAATAATATTTTTGCTTAAGAAAGGAACATAATCACAATTGTTTAATTCCATAACTAATCCTAAAGGTAAAGCTAATGGTAAAGTGCTAATAGCCAATGCAACAACTCTTGCTCCATTGCCCACACGAAGATCAACTTTATCCCTTGCCAAACTTCTACTCCTTTTCTGTCCCTGCATCAAACTACAAACATGAGCAACCGATCCGGTGTCAAATACCTAAGAATATGTAGGAGAAGTGGTAAGATTAATTTCTATAACATTTATACCTAAACTAGAAGTCTTACTTTCTTTGTTCTTTTTCATCTCTACCAAGTACTTCTTACAATTCCACTTCCAATGCCTACTCTCATGACAATGGTAGCATTATGTATCATGCTTATGACCTAGGTTGAGCTTCTTAAGCTTAGCCTTGAGACTCTTGATCTCATCTTGAATATTTCATGTGCCTTTTCCCTTTCCCCTAGACCCACCCTTCTTGAAGTTAGTAGTCTTTTGAACCATCATCACATAATTAGAACTTTTCTTGGTGCTCCCTTAGCACCCTTAAGCATGTCATGCAACTCGATCATCGACTTCTCCGTGCCATTCATATGAAAATTTAATATGATAGGCTCAAAACTCATAGGGAGTGATTGGAGAATCACATCAGTAGTCAACTCTTGGCTAAGGGAAAAACCAAGTTTTTCTAAGCTCTCAATGTGTCCAATCATCTTGAGCACATGAGGATTGATCGGGCTACCTTCTGATAGCCTACAAGAAAACAATGCTTTGGAGGTATAGTTCCTCTCTGCCCTTGCTTGGTCCTGAAACATGTCTTTCAGACCCACAATCATGTACACATCCGTGGTCTCATATTGCTTCTGAAGCTCAGAGTTCTTGGTGGAAAGCATAAGGCATTGTACATCGACTACGTCATTACAATGCTTCTCATAAGCATTCTTTTCAGTATGAGTAGTATCTACATTCGGTTCATTCGGATAAGGACCCTCTAGAACATATTCCTTCTTTTCTTGTTTGAGAGAAATTTCAAATTACAAAACCAGTCAATGAAGTTTGTTCCATTCAGCTTTTCTTTCTCACGAATAGATCGCAAGTTAAAGGTAGGTGTGGAGGAAGCACTAGGTGCCATGATCTACAACATAAAATATGTATATGCAAAAATTCAATACTATATTTATGTAAGATTTTCTATTAAACAATTTAATAAAAGATACTCCCACTATATGTTCTAAGCCAAGTTTCCCTCTAACTTCATATAGTGGGTTCAAGATCCATATTTCATTAAGTCCTAGTGAGCTTTGGCATCACTTTTAGAAACCTAATTATTTAGGTAAGCAACCCCTTGCTAATCATGTTTGTTGGGTGGCATCACTGCATTCAGCGACCAATACTATGCCCAAAGGCCTAAAACCATTTTGATAGCCTTGTCAAGTTACACTAATATTATGCATGTGGGTGTCCGACATCCACCCCATCTTATTAAGATAGTTAATGGCACCCTACTTTGGTACACCTACTAATTAACGATCAAAATCATGATAGGCGCAACAATTAGAAAGGTATCAAGTTTACTTAATTTTTCTTGAGAGATACTATTCTATCATGTTAATATATCCCATGATAAAAACATGATCAATAGCATAACAGGGACAAAATAAACATTCATAGATAATCATATTAAACTGTGAAATAGTATGACCCTTAACATGACAATCTCTATCACCACGCTTCCTATCCACCGAGCCATCATGCTTGAAATTACCATATTCATCTATTAAGCGATTACTCCTAAGACCTAGTAATGAATTACATATGATAATATCAAGCATCACATGTCAGCATGAACACCATTATACAATAATATGTAGCTTGATGGCTATAACACACCCCTCTAGTCTCCTATCTGCTAGCTATGTGTAATACCCTGTTTTCGTTTAGAAAGACCTTTGTTCGAATTTGAAATTCTTAAAAGAGAAAATTCGACGATTCGTCGGTTCTTCTAGTTTTGGACCTGGGCCATTGGGCAACAGGTCCAAGACTACACCTTGTGGGCCTAGAGGGGCTGCCTTAGAGCCCAAAGAGGGGCCAGCAATGGGGCCCAAGCCCATCTAGTGGCCGGCCAAAGGGGGGCTTTAGGGGGGGCGGCCAAAACCCTAGCCTCCCCGACACTTCCACCTTTCCTCCCTGCGCACCGCCACTCCTCCCCTCCATCTTGCGCCACTTTCCAGCAGGAGCCGCCTCCTCCACCTCCCTTGCTGCTGCCCAAAGTCATGGTGGTACGTCCCATCTCCGGAGCTGCCCTGGTGCCGATCTTCCTTTGCCGGCATCTCGCGAGGAACGAATGGGATCTTTGCAAGGTCGCTGATCAAGAAGGTGGGAAACATCTTTGCGGGTCAATCATCGTCGTCCCGGGGTGCTCCAAGGTAACGATTCTCGGTTGTCGTTGTTGGATTAGTCGTAGAGGAGAAATCGTTTCGAGGTGTTTAGATCAGAATCGGTCTGCAGTATTTTTCAATCTGTCCAGTTTGTTGCGTGGACGATTTCGGGTTCTTAGAGGACGAATCAGAAGTGTTGATCTCTTAGAGTTATGTAGGTTTTGTTCTTAGCTTTCGGTGGCCGCCAAGAACATTGAATTCCGACTTTCGAGTCAAAAGTTATGATAGATTTAATATCTGTTGTCCAGATTTCTGACGAGAATTACCTTTTGAGTTGTCTTTTAAAATAGGTGTATGTTAATGGGCGAATCAGGGTTTCATCCCAACTAGGTTATTGTAGAGAATTCCATAACCTTTTCAGATTGATAAAGAACACTCAATTCGGAGTTGTAGTTTAAAAGTTACGGACGTTTTAGTACTGCTGTTTTTTTATGTTCAGACAGTTTATGTTCTGCTGTTTCGTTTGACAGTTAGCAATTTAGTTTGGCCGAATTGGGTTATCTCGTCAACTACAAAGTTGTAGATATATTTGTTAAGCTCGTGTAGGATCTGGGATCATCTCTTTTGGAGTCCCAGATCATTAGTTTTGGTCTTTACCGTGCTGCTGTCCAGATGGGATTCCATGTTGCTGCTGGAATTTCAGATTTGGGTTATGACTATGTTTTGGGTGTGCAAGAGGGTATTGTAGAATATTAATTCATGTTGGGCTCTATGTTGTTCTTATTTCGGTTATTTAATTGTTTAGGCCGCGAGGCTACGGGTTTGGGAGCGCCATCGTTGCCTGCTAACGCGTCGTAACGCGAAAGGCAAGTACTTTGTTGATTTTAAGTGCTGTGATTGTGAATGTTTACATGAATATAATGTGACATATTGTGTTACCCGAGATGCTGAACTGGTTATGTTCTTTCATTATGTGGAGTATATACTGAGAGATGGTATTATCACTGTTCATGTTCATATCATGCATCCTTTTATTCATGTTATGTCCACGGGAGTGGATTGTAAGTCCCACCATTCCAATGTGGGCGATTTGGACATTGTCATGTCCCGCCCACGGAGTGGATTGAAAGACCCATCAATTCCAAAGATGGGCACGTAAGACCCATCAATTCCAAAGATGGGCAGCGGACACCTATATGAAATGTTCTTCATATAGGACTTGGATCCCCGCATTTTTGTTAAGGTGCGGGCTTAAGTGAACACCGACGGTGTGTCACTCGCTATACCTGGTATAAGCATGTGTGCAGTCCATCCTTGAATATATTCATTCATGCCATGCATTCCTAAGTTTTCATTCGATGTATGTTCATATTCTTTTATGATGTTGACTTGTTCATATGTGTGTTATGTCCCTTTATCAGATTTGTTTGAGTCGTGGACTCACTCTTGCGTTGTTTGTTTATTTTAGGTAACCCCTGATGTTGGCTCTCATTGGAGGGAGTAGACACGCACTACTTGTTCACATCATCAAATTCATGTTCAAGAATAAATTTTAGATCTATCTTTCATTCGTTAATGATGAACTGTAATAATTAAATTATAATTGGTGAAGGAAGGATACCTTCTCCACTTTGATGTTGATTTATTACTGCATGTGAACCTTCTTTATTGATGATCGGTATTAAATAACTTAGACGGTGAAGGAAGGATACCTTCACCATGTCCTGTTTATCTTAATGCTGTCTTTAGTTGATATACTTGTTTCATATTCTTCCGCATTGTGTAGATTGTTAGAGTATTTAGGTGGCATCTTGGCTTCCGAATAGCCAGGGTGTTACAGTTGGTATCAGAGCGGGCTTTAGGTCCGTGGTAATTAAGTTATTAAAATGACACACTGTGCACAGTAGGTGGGGTTTGGGTAATCCATCGTATCCGTATTTTCTAGTGGTGTGTTTCATCATGTTGAACTGTTCTTGAATTGCTTCTGTACTATCATTCTTGTTGTTAATCTATGATCTGCTATGATATTGAATATCTATGAACTAATACTATGATTATCATGAGATGATCCTGTATATTCATAATTGAGTATTTTGGTGAGGCGTGTTGTTAACGGATGATAAGAAGTGGAGGGCGTGGTTGTTACTCCGATTCACTGAGTTACACCACCGCTCGTAGTAATGTGGTTAGAGGAGTAGTTACCCGAGTACCATAGTTTCGTGTGTTAAGCGTGAGTTGCTTTAGAAAGTTGTTCTCTTTCTTGATTTTTGAATTTGCCAATTCTTGTCCTGTGGTGGTTGATGAATTTCTCCTGGTTTGTGGTTCATGATAGTTTATGGTTTTCAATAGATCCCTCTTGGTTTTCTGAAACAATTATTGTTTTTCGACTGTTGAGTTGCTTTTACTACTTGTGGTCGTTGTCAATTGGCAAGATTGATGTTTTCATGGTTGCTCCTTCTTTCTCATTGAAAAAGAATGACTCATTTACTCGTTTGATAGCTTGGTTAGTGAGAGTTTTCCACAGTAAGTTCGCTTGCATGGGAAAGCTTTGGCTTTATGTGTTTCTTTTGGATTACTTGAGCGTTGAGGTTTGAAGTCTCTCTTTTGCTGAAGTAAGGTGTTAGAATCCTTTTGTGATGTCTTGTCATACTTAAAATGAGAAGTTATAACTAAACGAATAAATTGTTACGATATGAGTTACCAAGTTGGGTTATTAGCATGGTGCAAATAAATTATTCTTAACTACCATCCATGAAAGTGAAATTGATTAATTTGAAATGTCCTTGTATTTGATACATGATGTATGCTAAATAAATATTGTCCATATCCGTTCAGAACCTATAGATCTTACATAAGAGCTAGATTTATCTATTTCCTGATATGCTAAAATTGTTGAAACTTGTATAAAGGACCAGATGGGTGCTGGTGTATCAATTCGTGAAACCTTGTTTATAGAAAATTATGTTAGTGAATCTTTAATCATGTTTTGAAATGATTTCTGAACAAAGGTGAAATGTGAACCTATGTTTACATATGGTTATGTGATTGCAAATGGAATTAGTACCGTATGCACACACATGATTAATACCATCATCGATTGTTAATGAGCGCTGAAGAAGGTGTTAAGCAACACCAACAGTTGAGTAGATTAATTTCGTAAGTAGTCTTTGCTATCGTGCCTTGTGATATTGATATTGCTTAGTATAATCTTGTTATAATAAATTTGTTTCAACCTTGTGGTTTGTGTTCCCTTTGGGAAGTTTTAGGATGGAGCAGTAAAGTTTGATGATTCTTGGTACAAGTGTATTTTGTCAATGTATTAAATGGTCAAAATGTGAGAATGAGGTTACTTCTCGTAGTAATTTGATCACCCATGGTGATATTTTTCTAAATGATCAAATTTCAAGTTTTGTGTTCATGATCTTTTGAGGGTTCAGGCTTTATGTGGTAAATGAAGTTTATCGAGTAACGATATGTTGCAAAGTTGCAATGGTTCTTTAGTGATGCAAGTGCTTCGATTTTGAATACTTATTTGTTCTTATATGTTAAGGTTTGATATTCTCTTCTTGTGAGGCTTATGCGTTCAACTGTGGACTCCACTTATGTTATATGAGTTCATTGCTCAATTGGTTTTTCCCTTGGTCCCGTGTTCAGTGCGAGTGGTAGAAGGGTTTTCTAGTTGGTGAAAAATCGTTCTCAATTGCCTCTTCTTTTGAGAAAGATTCAACCCATTCTTTCATGTGGGTCTTTAGAAGTGTTTTCTAATTGTTGTTGAGAGAATTGAAGTTAGTACCGTTCAGATGAGAATATTTCAAGTTTAGCTTTCTTGATATTTTGGAGCCCATGAATCATCTGGTAGCTGAAACTATTTTAAATAAATTGAGGTATTGAATTGTCTTGTTGCTTCTCAAGAGATTCATGTGATTTAATCTTAAAGGATTTTTGGTTTGAGTTGGCAACGTGAAGCTGCAATTAAAAAAAAATTAATTTTGTTCCCCTAAGTGGAGAATAATCTGCTTGCTTTTCATGAAATCCTGTAATTAGAAATGTTTTGAGTTTGGTGGCTGAGATTATTTGGATCTCATGTTTCTTGTGTAGTTGAACTGTTCTGAACAAATATAACGTATTGAAAAAAATTATTGGTTCTTAATTAGTCCTTGTGGTTTGGACTAAAGACCTTATCCTGTTCGTTGTGGCAAAGCGATGTTAGTCAAAGAATTAATTTCAGTGTTAAAGGAAAGAGTGCAGTAGGAATATTTAAGAATTTGAGTCAAGATTTGTAACTTGTGGATATTTGAATTGTTCATAAACTTTTTTCTCTTTTCACTCAAGAGTTGTCGAGTTTCAATCGCAATGTCTTTTTTTTTCTTCTCTTATTAGTGGTTATTTGTTATTCCCTTTTCGAGGGATGCGTGCCCTCCGCTGTGAACTCAACTTTCGTTTTCCCAGATCTTCATTACGAGATTATTTGTTTTGGTTCCGTGCTCACTGTGAGCAGTAATATTTTCCTATGTGGTGAAATTTGTCCTTATTCGCCTCTTTCTTTTGAGAAAGGATCAACAGTTTTGTGTTGCAAAGTTTTACAAAGCGTAAGTTGTCAATTGTTTGGTGGTGGTTAAGTGATGGTAGGGGTGAGATTTTGCTACCAAGTTATTGGAGGAGTAATAGAGGATGAGTTGGTTTTGACCTGAACCTCTTGGAGTGAAGTTGATTCAGATGGAATGTATGACTTAGAAGTAAAACTGTATAGTGTTCGACTAAGTAGGACCTATGGTATGGTGTAGTTCCAGAACTTTGGTTCATGTTGAAATGTTGGGGATTATCAAATGTATGGAAACATTAATCAAATTTGTAGAGTAACACAATTAGAAAGTATTGCGATGTTGTGTGAGTGATTCCTGATGATGCCAATGAGTGAGTATGTCGGAATTGTGGGGATGTTAGAGATTTAATCCGATGATTTCACTATTTGTTATAAGAGGAATTCGTTGTAGAAGTCTTGGAGGTTAAATTTGGGCTTTCCATTTTCATGCTAGATTTTTGGTCGCCCAAAGATTTGTGTGTAGAGGAGATAGAAAACTGGAGTATTCTGAGTAATGGAATGATTGTCGATAGAACCCTTCTGAGGTAGTTCATGAGCGGGTGTGCTGAGGATTCTGATGTGTTATTCTTGAAAGTTGGGGGTGATAAGATTGCATGGGTTTTGAGGTGTTTTGGTGCCTCCTATCAAATTAATGTCATCAGTTGAAGGAGCTGTCTAGAGTGTTCAGTGGAATCAATAGATGCTCTCTACAAAGGTGTGGATGATGTATTTCAGTTTAAGCCAAAATTTGCGGATGTTAAATTAAGAGGTTTGAGACCGTGTGGTATACGATGAATTCGAATTCCAAGGTTTGAGTGATATTTTATTCCAAAAAAAAAGTGAAACTAAGGAAAAAGATGTCTTCTTGTTTAGTGAAGCGTTTTCTTTATTCTCGCATGAGCTTTGTGCTGTTGACCAATGTCTTTCGTAAGTTGAGTTTGACTCGATTTTGGCATGTGTGGTTCTGGGCATTTCAGAAAGGAAAAAAAATGATTGATTTGGTTATTCGAGTGATTTGTCCTTTGGTTTTCGTGACGTTTATTCGCAATTTACCACTTGGAAAGTGGAAAGGTTTTCTTGATGAAATTCTGATTTCTGGATTTTACTCTTCAGTACCCGGTTGGTAACGTATAGTTGCGATGTGAATCTTTCTTATTCAGTTAGCCCAAGGTACGTTGGGTTGTTTTCGCTAGTTAGCGTATCGCTAGGACCGTTTCGGGTCCCTACACGGTGAACACAACTTTTGGTATGTTCTGGTGCCGAGTGAGTACCTAGGAGATCCAGAGTTTGATTATTCGTTAACGTGGTGGACCATCGGGTGAGATCTTACCTTCGAGTCTTCTCCGATGAGTGTATCTGGAAATACCGGTTTGAGTGTTAGTTCACACGTCGTTTTACGTCCTGGTGTTGTGGTCTCATCAGTTTTAGAGAGAAGCCACTTGAGAGTTGGGGTCTCGCGTGAGCGAGTTTAGCAAGAGTTGGTCGCGTTGGTATCTGTTGTTAGTTTCCAGTCGCAGTTTTCTTTCGTGAAGATCGGCGTTTAGATTCGAGGTCGAATCCTGTTAAGGGGGGTAGAATGTAATACCCTGTTTTCGTTTAGAAAGACCTTTGTTCGAATTTGAAATTCTTAAAAGAGAAAATTCGACGATTCGTCGGTTCTTATAGTTTTGGACCTGGGCCTTTGGGCAACAGGTCCAAGACTACACCTTGTGGGCCTAGAGGGGCTGCCTTAGAGCCCAAAGAGGGGCCAGCAATGGGGCCCAAGCCCATCTAGTGGCCGGCCAAAGGGGGGCTTTAGGGGGGGCGGCCAAAACCCTAGCCTCCCCCACACTTCCACCTTTCCCCTCCCTGCAGCCGCTACTCCCCTCCCCCTCCATCTTGCGCCACTTTCCAGCAGGGAGCCGCCCCTCCTCCACCTCCCTTGCTGCTGCCCAAAGTCATGGTGGTACGTCCCCATCTCCTAGAGCTGCCCCGTGGTGCCGATCTTCCCTTTGCCGGCATCTCGCGAGGAACGGATGGGATCTTTGCAAGGTCGCTGATCAAGAAGGTGGGAAACATCTTTGCGGGTCAATCATCGTCGTCCCGGGGTGCTCCAAGGTAACGATTCTCGGTTGTCGTTGTTGGATTAGTCGTAGAGGAGAAATCGTTTCGAGTTGTTTAGATCAGAATCGGTCTGCAGTATTTTTCAATCTGTCCAGTTTGTTGCGTGGACGATTTCGGGTTCTTAGAGGATGAATCAGAAGTGTTGATCTGCTAGAGTTATGTAGGTTTTGTTCTTAGCTTTCGGTGGCCGCCAAGAACACTGAATTCCGACTTTCGAGTCAAAAGTTATGATAGATTTAATATCTGCTGTCCAGATTTCTGACGAGAATTACCTTTTGAGTTGTCTTTTAAAATAGGTGTATGTTAATGGGCGAATCAGGGTTTCATCCCAACTAGGTTATTGTAGCGAATTCCATAACCTTTTCAGATTGATAAAGAACACTCAATTCGGAGTTGTAGTTTAAAAGTTACAGACGTTTTAGTACTGCTGTTTTTTTATGTTCAGACAGTTTATGTTCTGCTGTTTCGCTTGACAGTTAGCAATTTAGTTTGGCCGAATTGGGTTATCTCACAACTACAAAGTTGTAGATATATTTGTTAAGCTCGTGTAGGATCTGGGATCATCTCTTTTGGAGTCCCAGATCATTAGTTTTGGTCTTTACCGTGCTGCTGTCCAGATGGGATTCCATGTTGCTGCTGGAATTTCAGATTTGGGTTATGACTATGTTTTGGGTGTGCAAGAGGGTATTGTAGAATATTAATTCATGTTGGGCTCTATGTTGTTCTTATTTCGGTTATTTAATTGTTTAGGCCGCGAGGCTACGGGTTTGGGAGCGCCATCGTTGCCTGCTAACGCGTCGTAACGCGGAAGGCAAGTACTTTGTTGATTTTAAGTGTTGTGATTGTGAATGTTTACATGAATATAATGTGACATATTGTGTTACCCGAGATGCTGAACTGGTTATGTTCTTTCATTATGTGGAGTATATACTGAGAGATGGTATTATCACTGTTCATGTTCATATCATGCATCCTTTTATTCATGTTATGTCCACGGGAGTGGATTGTAAGTCCCACCATTCCAATGTGGGCAGATTTGGACATTGTCATGTCCCGCCCACGGAGTGGATTGAAAGACCCATCAATTCCAAAGATGGGCACGTAAGACCCATCAATTCCAGATGGGCAGTTTCGACACCTATATGAAACGTTCTTCATATAGGACTTGGATCCCCGCTTTTGTTAAGGTGCGGGCTTATGAACACCGACGGTGTGTCACTCGCTATACCAGATAAGCATGTGTGCAGTCCATCCTTGAATATATTCATTCATGCTATGCATTCCTAAGTTTTCATTCGATGTATGTTCATATTCTTTTATGATGTTGACTTGTTCATATGTGTGTTATGTCCCTTTTACTGTACATGCTGAGTCGTGGACTCACTCTTGCGTTGTTTGTTTATTTTAGGTAACCCCTGATGTTGGCTCTCATGGGAGGGAGTAGACACGCACTACTTGTTCACATCATCAAATTCATGTTCAAGAATAAATTTTAGATCTATCTTTCATTCGTTAATGATGAACTGTAATAATTAAATTATAATTGGTGAAGGAAGGATACCTTCTCCACTTTGATGTTGATTTATTACTGCATGTGAACCTTCTTTATTGATGATCGGTATTAAATAACTTAGACGGTGAAGGAAGGATACCTTCACCATGTCCTGTTTATCTTAATGCTGTCTTTAGTTGATATACTTGTTTCATATTCTTCCGCATTGTGTAGATTGTTAGAGTATTTAGGTGGCATCTTGGCTTCCGAATAGCCAGGGTGTTACACTATGTGCGGTTGTTACTCCCCTATTTAAGGTGGCCGCATCTCACTAGTCTCCTCGGGTTTTGTTGATTGAAGTTTAGCTTTGCTACTTTATACTTTGTCCTCTTGTTCGACGAGATCAACAACGACATTGTCTTCGAAACCCCACTTATCAATACAATTTTAATTCATATTTGCAATACATCAGATTGTGTTTTACCTTGTTCTTGTGTGCTTCTTCAATGTATGCAGGAATTGATCTTTATGATCAAGTCATTCGGGTATTTGTACACGGTTCATAATGACTTGTCATACAGTTCAATGATTGTGTGGTTTCAAGCCTTGCGAGTTCGTAGCCAGGATCGTGAGAGTTGAGTGACTTCTACCGAATTTACCTTCTCATCGAAAGATCAGACCAAATCAGGACCTCCGTGGTTTATCAAGTGGTATCAGAGCTTACGTTGACCTGTAGGATTTCTTGTATCCCAGTTAGTAGATTGGTTTTTATTTTCCATAGTCCAGAAAAATTGCCCTACAAAAAGAGTTAATTTCTGTTGTCCAAACCCCGCTGTCCTTTTCAATCTGTTAGTTTTGGTTTGCTAAATTGAATTTGCTTCTGTTTTAGCTTTGTCTAGTTGCTGGTCATATCCTTAATTCCATAAACTACAAAAAAAAAATCCCACGTCCAAAACCATTTAGAACACACCAAACCCTGATATCCAATTTTCGGCCAAAAGAATCTTTTCTGCCGGCACGAGAAAAAATGCCATAACTTTTGTTTTTTTATCGTTTTTTAGTCAAACCACTGCCATTAGATTCATAACTTCATTTTCCATCTGCCTGTAAAATTTTGCTTTATTCTA
This sequence comes from Ampelocalamus luodianensis, assembly GCA_036346255.1. Classification (NCBI taxonomy): domain Eukaryota; kingdom Viridiplantae; phylum Streptophyta; class Magnoliopsida; order Poales; family Poaceae; genus Ampelocalamus; species Ampelocalamus luodianensis. The sequence continues at coordinate 67,388,157 of CM070621.1, read as the reverse complement.
GGAAGGAAGTTAAAAGATATCTGCTGTGAAATTTGACCCAAATTTCTGGTTTGAAACTGCAACAGTCAGTAGTTGTAATTTTTGTACGAATTTTTCAATTGGTATTAAGAAAGTGGCCCCAAAAGGAAAATTATAGAAACAGCTGTTAGGAAGCATAGAAAAAAGGAATCGTTGAAAAAGAGGCATCTGACAAAAAGTTATGGTCAAAATACCAACGTACTGTCTAGTGAACGGAAAACTACAGTTTTCAGTGTTCGGTTAATACTTGTGTTATTCACTCCAAATTGCATTGTATTGAATTATCTTATATCTACCACTCATGTACATTGTTATACACTTGTTTTAGCCTTTATCCATATTTGGTTGATCAGCAACATAGGCTAAGTGCTAGATACAAACTATAATTCAATTTATGTTATTTCTGAAATTAACTGATTGTTCTCCTTGCTACCTAATATTAAGCCTGTCCAAGCTCTACTTTCTACTAACTAAGTAGATCACGTCGAACTGGCCCTTGCAATTGCTCTACTCATCACTTGAGACTGGTTATCATGAACCAGCCACCGGTTGTATCACATGTTTGCATTGCTAAGAACTTGCAAGAGCTTGGTAAGAGTTTGTGCATGTGTGTGACTTGTAACCTCCACCACCTAGTAGTTGATAGGATTTGTACACTTTTGTATATTTTCTGGCTGGCTACTAACAATGGCAGGTTTGAGGAAGTTGGTAGATTACGATGACATCGCGGGCAGATTTGAATTCAAAGGGAAACAACTACCATCATACATCTTGCCACTCACCGCCGAGAGTATGTCGCTGGACTACTTACTGTGGGTTACTATGTTGGATAGCTACATTGAAAGATAGGAACTTGATCCTCATGAGAAGATGGACATGGCAAGAACTGCACTGATTAGTGATGTTCAACATTGGTGGTCAAATATCAAATACCACTACATGTACACATGGGAGGAGATGAAGAAGAAATTACGATGTCGTTTTGTACCTCCACCCACGGCCGCAAGCGAGGTGCAACATAAGGTAACTGAAAATGCTGACATTGTTTTGGCTCCTATTCCATCTATAGATACCACCGAGATGATTGAAGAGATGAAAGATGATCTGGCGCATCTTATGTCATTAGAGAAGAAGTTTGAGGTGCAGGAACGCGGAAAGGCTACGATAGCATAAACAAAAAAAATCTATCGCGCAACCAAGGAACCTCCACTAGTAGTAGATCACGAGATTACCACTAGACGCGCTGACTCGCAGCGGAAGTAGAGTCGATGTAGCGAGTTGAAGTAGTCGTAGTCGTACTTGCCGCGCGCCTTCTCCTCCTACTCCGATGAACGTCGCGAGTCGCGGATCGTCCTAGTGCTGATGTGTAATACCCCAAAAGTATACGAAAGGAATTAATCGGGAGAGAGTTATCTGAATTGACGAAGGACCAAATAGAAAATGATTAATTTCGCAGCTAGAGAGGGGAAATCAGCGCTTGTACGGCAACTGGCTCGGGCCTCGCCCATGAGGCCTCATGGGTGGCCGCCAAGGGGAGGTGCCACTTCTTCCCCAAACCCTAGCCGCCTCCATCCACCTTTGGCCGCACCCTCCTCCTTCCTCCCTTTGGCCGCCCCACCTCCTCTTCCCCGCGCCGTCCCTCGCCCTCCCACGCCACCTCTGCTGGTCCTCCCTACTGCTGGCCAAGGAAGTGCTTCCCGTTGCCGGTGTCGAGAGGAAGAGGAGGATCGCCCGAGATCATTTGGCCAAGAAGAAGGAGAAGAAGAAGTAGAGGAGAGGGGAGGGAGAGATCGTGGCCTGCGCTGGGAGTTCTTCACGTCTGCGGTGTTTCACAAGGTAATACCCGTTTTCCCCCGAGTAGATGCATCTTTTGATTGTTGTAGCAATGTCGGTATTTCAATCTCCTCAGGACAGATCGCATTATACAGACGTTTTGATGTAGTTAAGTGCGGATTCAGTCTTGGGCTTCTCCTAGAGAGTTGTAGAGGTCGTCAATAGCTTTCGATGAAGTGCTAGATCATATTATTTGGACCTCTGTAGCAGAAGTTATGAATTATTTAGTGTGACTGTTCTGTGAATCTGTTAGCATTTTGACAGGTTTTAGTAATCTGACTTGTGCGATAAGTTAAAGAGAGAATTAGAGGATCTCAGTATAACGAAAGTTGTAGATAATTATCGTAGATTTCAGGGAAGAACAAGAACGCGAAATTTGGATGAATGAGCTAAAAGTTATGTTAGTTTTAGTGATCTGTCCATTAAGTCTGACGTGAAATTGATGTTTTGTTAAACAGCTTAAAAGTGATTTTAGATGGCCGAATCAGGGAGGTTCACCAACTAGGTTTAGTTGGGAAATTTTATAACCTTTCAATGAAGTCCAAGAACACCTAATTTGGATCCCTGTACGAAATGATATGAATTTTAGAACATGACTGTCCACAGGGGGGACAAAGCGACATCTAGAAGTTGGGGCTGGGTTCGCGCTAAAGGAACTTTTGTGAGTCCGTGTTTACTTTTATGGTTTGAGCGGTCCTCTATTGCTGTCTTAGCATTTATTAATTGAATGTTTAGGTGGGGAACTGGTTCCGGAGGCGGCACCCTCTTCGCGTCCTTCGTTCCCGCACGGTTGAGGCAAGTGCATCGTTTGATCCTTATTTGTGATTGCTTGGACGTGAATGCGGGTTTGATGCTTGTTAATGTCGTGTGGCTGTTGATAAGTGTGCATAATCAGAATGGTGAATGTTCAAACTATGGGTATGCTTTATTCATGAAAGTTGTTATTGCCTTTATTCATGAATGTTGTTATCGCCTTAATTCAAGAATGTTGTTATTGCCTTTATTCATGAATGTTGTTACCACCATTGGTGCATATGCATTTTTATATCATGTTGAGGTCTGGTCTTGTGATGACCAAGCATGCACATCTTTGAGGTCCCTGTCATGAATGTGACGGGCTTGAGATCCCCACACTCGTGGAGTGTGGGCATGAGGTCCCCAATACTTGCGGAGTATTGGGCAATTGGTCCCTGTGCGTGCGCGCACAGGCATGGGTATGCGGCGACGGTTGCATACTTTGCATTACCGGTGTAATGCACAAAGAAAGTTAAAGAGAAAGGAACCCTGAGCATTGCATTTGCATGTGAGTTGTGTTATTGTTGATCTCCTATATATGGATGTTGATGTTATGGATTGAATTATGCGTCTTTTATTTATGTACTTGCTGAGTCTGTGGACTCACTCTTGCTTTCTTGTTGTTTTTAGGTACCCAGTTCAAGCGCAGATGCATGGGAGGAGTAGTGTTATGCTTTGCACGCACACTCGTCATGAACCTAAATTCTCGGATCATGCCTTATTAAATAAGCTACGATCAAAGATTTGACCTGTTTATGTTATCAGACGGATTATTTGTAATAATGAAGAGTAGTCTAGTTGGAAGTTTGAGGATTTGTTCACTGATTAGTAAGATCTTGAGTATTTATAGTTGATCTTGAATAATGCAAGATTTCGTTATAACTCCCTTTAACGTTGAAACCCATGTGATGTAGAAATACAAAGGAAACTCATTTAAATTTAGTAAATTATCTTAGTTTAGTTTTGTGTAAGGATACTGTAGTAGCATTCTTGGTTCTTGTGGAGCTGGGGTGTTACATGATGCTTTGCAACAACACCTCCAAGGTATCCACACGTACGGGGCAGGGACACCACGCACAGGAGTACTAGCGCTGGCGGCATGGTTGAGGAGAACGTGTGTAACACCCTGGCCCAACGTGAGCCTAGAATGCTACTGAAGGAAACATTAACAAATCTAAACTAGGACAGTCTACTAAATTTCGGCAGAATCTCTTTTGTATAGTTACTATAGAGAGGTTCCCAAAAGATAGAAAATAGATCATAACTAAATATTTCCAACATCCAATATCATCACTAAACATTAAAAACATGATACTCAGCTAGAACATATTCAAAGTTAACCAAAGTACGTTACTCATCATTATTACAAATAACCTCGATGCACGAGGCCTAACCATGATAATTTCTTAAGCAGTTCGCTTAATTATTAATGGACACTCTAAGAAGATTAATCAACTTTTAAAGAAGCGTGACAGTGTGTGACTCCAACTCAAGTCTACTCCCTCCCATGCATGCCGTTCTTGCAAAAGGTACCTAAAACACAACAAAAGCAAGGGTGAGCCCAAAGACTCAGCAAGTACCAATAATGAAATATTAAACTCACAATTACAACATCAACGCTCTATTCCAAAGCTTTACTCGAAAAACATATCACATGATGTATGAATGCAAATATGCAATGCATCTTTTCTTTCTCTTCCACTTTTTCGCATTTCACCGGTAATGCGAGATATGTGACCGTCGCCGCATACCATGCTTATGCTCGCAAACACAAGGACCAATTGCCCAATACTCCGCAAGTAAAGGGGACCTCAAGCCCACACTCCACAAGTGTGGGGACCTCAAGCCCGTCATATACATGACGGGGATCTTAACAAATGCTTAGTCACCACGTGACCAAGTCTTTATTATGTCAACATGATGCATATGCACAAATCTTGAATCATCATAATCATACCTCCTCAGCAACATCACTTATGAATTTAACTCATTCATACTTCTATCATTCATGTTCATAGACATTCATACACTCAAGCAACCATGCATAATACATATTTTCACAACATTAATAATCATGGTCAACAACATCTATAACACTCTAGCATCCATAGATATCACATTTATTCACAATACTAGCAAACAAGTACTTGCCTTAACCGTGCAGGGACGAAAGACGTGGAGAGGGCGCTACCCTTGGAACCAATCCATCACCTGAATATAAATATAAAGCATGCTAAGACAACCATACTAAACCAAAACTTAGCCAAAAGTACAACCGCACTCGCTACACTCTCAAGCGCATTCCCAATTCCAACTCCTAAAGTTCGATCTGTCCCCTCTGTGGACAGTCATAATCTAAAATTCATATCCTTTTGTACAGGAGTCCAAATGAGGTGTTCTTGGACTTCATTGAAAGGTTATCCATTTCACCAACTAAACCTAGTTCCTGATTCGGCCATCTAATACCCCTATCATACTAATTAATAGAACATCGATTTTACGTCAACTTCTCTGGACAGTACACTAAAACTATCATAACTTTCAGCTGGTTTGTCCAAATGTTGCGTTCTTGATCTTCCCTGGAAGCTACGATAATTATCTACAACTTGCGTTATACTAAGCTCCTCTAATTTTTCTTTTAACTGATCTTTAAGGTTAGATTACTAAGACCTGTCAGAATACCGACAGATTTGTAGAACAGCAGCGCTACGAAATTAATAACTTTTGAACCGCTTGTCCAAACGATGTGATCTTGTACTCTAAAGAAAGTTATCGACGTCACCTACAATTCTCTAGGAGGCGTCCTGATGAGATTCTGCCGTTAAATAACTCAAAAACGTCGCCCAACCCGATCTACTCTAGTCAGACCTAAATACCAACATTGCTAAAGAACAATTAACCCACCAATTGAAAGGGGATCGGGTCTTACCCTTGAAGAACCGCCGCCGAACGTGATGAACACCACGTGACCCCTCTTCCTCTCCCTTCTCTCTTCTTCTTCTTTCTTCTTCTTGGCCGGCCACGAAGGGGACGGGAGGTGGAGAAGCAAGGGGAGGGGAAAGGAGGTTGAGACGCAATGGGGAGGGGAGGGGCTGCTACAGTGGTGGTGCTACAGTGTATGCTACAGTAGCATGGCTACCCCCCTCTACTTGGATGGTTGCCCTAATGGGCCAAGGTGTTGTGGGCTTTCAGCGCACAGCCCAAGTTTTTCGAATTATGCAAAAATCCCCCTAAACTTCTGTTAAAACCACTCTATGCCTCACCCCATGCCACCCCATGCCACCGCCCCTCTATATATAGGCATCCATAATGGGTTCCGAACTTGAGGCCTATAAGAATTCAGATCACCATCCAAATCAAATCCTAGCCCTTAAGTGTGTGATCCTATAGGTTCGTGTGTAATCGGTTGTGACTCAAAAACTCTTTCCCGATCACGAGTCGTCAGCAGTACCTAGCAGCATATAACGATTCCTGAACACACACAGAATATATTGGACGAACCTTAATGCAATATGATCTAGGACCAGGTCCTTATCACTTACGACCAGCTCGTACTTAGTCCCAACTAGTTCATAATTAGTTACAACCAGTTCGTAACTCCTTACGACCAGTTAGTACCTAACTACGACCAGTTTGTAACTCCTTACGAGCAATTGGTGATTATGTTCGAGTAGTCTTCGACTAGGTCGCATCTCCATATGACTTCGACCAGTCTACGACTTCGGCCAGTCTACGACTTCGGGAACAGAATGACCTGCTTGTGTATTCTCCCTTTGCCTCACGACATCTGGTTGAACTCCAGGTGAGATAAAATATCATCCATAGACTGTTCAAAACTTTCTCGATCAAGTGTCGAATAACTTCATGTGGTCGACACTTCGACCACTAGTGGCATGGCCATGCAATTTCTTTATTCGCCCACAACGAGGGGCCCAGAGACATCTCTCCTGTTATGTTAGGAGGGGCAAATCCCATATCCGACCAGTCACATTCCTCCGTATGTTTCATAGCATACCCGAAAGCTACCTTTATAACTACCTAGTTACGGAGTAGCGTTTGGTAACCCCTAAGAGTGCCATTACACATGTAGGAAACCATGCTTATCTCAGGTCTAAGGATTATACATCATCATTGCTTGAGACCAACTAACGACACATAGAATCATAACAATCTCAATAGTGTCTCAAGGTGGGTCTTATCCAACACCATTTTCTCTAATATGTGTCCATATTATTGGTTTGATATCTCCATATCTATGACCTGTGAAATATGGTCATCAACCAATACATATGCTAGTCTATTCATATGTGTCCACATATGTTTCTGACCAGGGAACGTTTAAGAATAATTATCGCAGAAATACAGAGTTTCACAATCAAGTCACATACTTGATGATAAATATTAACAATATAATTCTAGGAACAAGATAACACATTATCCAATGTTATGAACATAATGTAAAATAATCATCTCTATGATTGCCTCTAGGGCATATTTCCAACATGAGGTACCTACAGTATCTGATGTGGACGATAATGACAAAGGTACTGATTTGATGCTACAGCAAGACATAGAGAAATCTTACGAGTATATACCTACTGTAGTGTAATCTTTTGATATTCCTTGTGTTGACTTGAACAAACCATGTGCTAACCTGAATTCACATAATTTTGCACTTGTTGAATTAATTACACATAAGGAACTACTTGATAGAATATCCCCTGCTGATGCATTATGCTATATCATGCTTAACGAGCCTGTTAGTTTGAAATGTGCTATGGAGAAAGTTTTTCAAATTTTATCTCTAAATTCTCTATCTAGCACCTACACCTATTGTTTTAAATTAATTGAAGATTATGGTGTAGACAATCAATTTCTTGTACATCGAATATGCATAACTTGTGATCACATAGATGAATTGAAGCTTGTTGTTTTAAACAACAATTCTTGTGTGCTGAATCTTGTCTATTGTGAGAGGAAAATAAAATTTATTGATCATTCAATCCCTATGTGTTCATCTTTTATTGCACCATCTAGTATTGACAATCTAAATAATGATGTTGAAGTATGAAAAAACTTACAAATCTTTTCACCCTTACTAGATGAATTTGTTATTGCTTGATTGAAATATGATTATATGAATGACTTGTGTACTTTGAAATCAATTGTTGTGCTACCCATTAACAGGGCGATGGATAAATCTACTATATACTTCACTTATACTTGCCAATTGAGTTACGAACTGAATGCTATGAGAAAATGTACCTTTGCTGATTTGATGTATGCACACTCACCTTTAATTTGGAAAGTTTTCTCTATTTCTTTGCCACTCATCACATAACATTTTGCAGGAAGATGAGCATACGTTGCTACAAGTTGTAAAGCTTTTCTTAGAGCTGGATGATGAGCATGAGTCGACCACTACTTCACGTTCCAAGCAAGAGTTCAAGCTGGACACGTCTGGAATCCAATTCGGCCTCCGGAGACAGCACCGACTTCAAATATGCATAACTTTGATATACGAAGTCCGTTGGAGGTCCACGAGTACTTGATGGAAAGCTTATCTCGTCCTCTTTCCAATGGACCTAGTCTCACCTCTAAATTCCTTCTGTGCGCGCCGGAATCACAAAAAGAAGATGCTATGTCACCTGTTTGGGCCAATTTGGGCTAGTAATGTATGGGCCGACTTGGCCCATATGATGATTGGCCACCCTAGGCATAAGTACTATTCATGTGGTACTATTCATGGGTGAATAGTACCACCTCCCTTATCTACTAGGTATGTGGGGCTGTTCCTCCCCTATTTAAGGTGGTCGCACCCCTCTAGTCTCCTCAGGTTTTGTTGATTGAAGTTTAGCTTTGCTATTCTATACTTTATTCTCTTGTTCGATGAGATTAACAGCGACATTGTCTTCGAAATCTCACATATCAATACAATTTTAATTCATATTTGCAATACATCAGATTGCGTTTTACCTTGTTCTTGCATACTTCTTTGGAATTGATCTTTGTCATCAGGTTATCCGGGTATTTGTGCACAGTTGATAACGACTTGTCGTGCAGTGCAACGATTGTGTGGTTTCGAGCCTTGCGAATTTGTAGGCAGGATCATGATTTCTCATCGAAAGATCAGGCCAAATCAGGACCTCAGTGGTTCATCAACCCGTTAAGTGTGTGACTCGATAGGTTTATGCGTAATCAGTTGTGACTCGAAAACTCCTTTTTGACCACAAGTCATTAGCAGTTCCTAGCAGGACATAACGATTCCTGAATATACATAAAAATATATCAAATGAAACCTATACAATATGATCTGCGACCAGGTCCTTATCACTAATGACTAGTTTACATTTATTCACGACCAGTTTGTAACATCTTATGACCAGTTCGCCGACCAGTTAGTGATCATGTACAACCAGCTCACGATCAGTTTGTATCTCCATATGACCAATTCGTATTTGGTTAGACTAAATGACCTGCTTGCATATTCTCCTCCACCTCACGATATTTGGTTGAACTCCAGGTGAGATATATGTCATCTGTGAAATGTTCAATACTTTCTCGATCTAGTAATGGATAACTTCATGTGGTCGACTCTTCCACCACTAGTGGCACGGTCATGCACTTTCTTTATCTGATCACATCGAGGGGCCCAAAGATATCTCTCATGTTATGTTAGGAGAGGCAAATCCCATATTCAACTAGTCACATCCCTCCGCATGTTTCACAACATACCTAAAAGCTACTTTTATAACTACCCAATTAAAGAGTAGCGTTTGGCAACCCCTAAGTGTACTATTACATATGTAGGAAACCATGTTGATATCAGGTCCAAGGATTATACATTATCATTGCTTGAGACCAGCTGATGACACACAAAATCATAACAATCTCAATAGTATCTCAAGGTGGGTCAATTCAACACCATGGTCTCTACCATGTGTTCACATTATTGATAATCGATGAAACATGATCATCAATCAATACATGTGTTGGTCGATAAGTCACTAGTGTCCCAACCAGGGACATCCGACTAGGGATACATTTAGAATGACATCATATAACTTATAAAGCTTCACCAACAAGTCACATATTTGTTAATCTTTATAAATAATAATTCATCTAAGGAACATAATACTATTTATTCTATAACTCATAAACATAGACGTGACACAATCATCTCTATAATTGCCTCTAAGCATATCACTAATAAGAACTACCACATTACAAATTCTCATGCTCCATCCACGCCTGCCACACTTACCGATCAAGTCTAAAATAGTGTTTGGGTTTTTGTTTGGAAAATATTTTCTAAATTGAACATACCAGTCATTTCCATCCAATGGCTGCCCAAACAAAGTTTTGATGTTTGACTAATGTTGAGGCAAATTAATGCCTGCATTGAAGGGATACGGGTAGGCTACGCTAGTAGCAATTCAAAATTTCTACCACGTAAACCAAGAGCCAAGCAAGCAGATGATCACAGATTGTTACCACCAGATGCGTAGTGCAGCGAAAGAAGAGTTGGAGTAGCCTGATCCAATGAAGAGCGCATCGATAAAATGGTTGTAGTCGATCGTCTCCTCCAACAACCTCCAATGTTCCTTGTGAAGATCGCGGATTGTCCTCAAGTGCAACAGCAACCACAGTAGTGCCTCTACGGTATCCACACTTCCAAGGAAGGAACAACCATACGCTGGTGTGCTAGCACCAAGATGCACGACAGAGCTCTCAGGAAGATGGCTGCTAGAGTTTTGGTAGAGCAACTCACGTCTCTTACTTTCAAAATAGCCTCAAGCATCTCCTTATATAGTGCATGTGACGGATCCTATCCGAACACGTTTGACGAATCGTATTCATATTGGTTTGTTCCAACCCGTTAAGTGTGTGATCCGTTAGGTTTATGCGTATTCGGTTGTGACTTAGAAACACCTTTTCGACCACGAGTCGTTAGCGGCACCTAGCAGGACATAATGATTCCCGAATATACACAAATTATATCAGACAAACCTGAATGCAATATGATGTATGGCCAGGTCCTCATCACTTACAACCAGGTCTTATCTCTATACGACCAGTTCGTATTTGGTCACGACCAGTTCGTAACTCCTTACGACCAGGTTTCGACCACTCTGTGATTACATTTGATCAATCTACGACCAGTTCGTATCTCCATACGACCAGTCTGTAACTAATCTAACTAAGTTACCTACTCGTGTATCCTCCCTTTGCCTCATGATATCTAGTTGAACTCCAGGTGAGATATTATGTCATCCATGAACTGTTCAATACTTTCTCGATCGAGTATCGGATAACCTTATGTGGTCGAACTTTTCGACCACTAGTGGTATGGTTATGCACTTTCTTTATCCGACCACTTTGAGGGGCCCAGAGATATCTCTCCTGTTATGTTAGGAGGAGCAAATCCCATATCCGACCAGTCACATCCCTCTGCATGTTTCATAGCATACCCGAAAGCTACCTTTATAACTAACCAGTTACAAGTAGCGTTTGGCAACCCCTAAGAGTGCTATTACACATGTAGCGAACTATGCTGATCTCAGGTCTAAGGATTATACATCATCATTGCTTGAGACCAACTAATAACACATAGAGTCATGACAATCTCAATAGTGTCTCAAGGTGGGTCTATCCAACCCCATGTTCTCTAACATGTGTCCGCATTATTGATTCGATATCCCTATATCCATGACCAGTAAAGCATGGTCATCAATCTGTAATACCCCAAGTTTATTTAAGTAAGAAGAATTAATTTAGCGAGAAGGACCAATTAGAAAATGGTTTTAATCGGAGATTAGAGCGGGGTTTATGTATAATTTAGACAACCTGGGCTGTGGGCTTCCGGCCTACAACATTTAGGCCCAAGGTAGAAGGAGAGGGGGAAACCCGAGGGTTGATACAGTACCCATGTTACAGTAGCCACCGTGCTACAATGAAAGCACGCTCTGATACCTCCGCCTCCTACTGCTCCTCCTCCCCCTGGCGCAATCCTCCCTACCGCCGGCCATTGGGAAGGTGATGAGGATATCCCTACTACTTATGAGGTTATTCGTGAAGCAGGAGCTAAACTTCTCAAACAACAGGTGCATTTGTTTCTTAATGAATTTCCTTTTGTTGCCAATGAGAATTGGTTACTACCTAAAGCAATACTTGGTGCATTCTCGGGTTTGACAAATTTAAAGACTTTGGAACCGAGAGGAGGAGAGGAGGCAGGAACAAATTCATGGAGGAGAAACACATGCGGCCAACAAGGAGAAGAAACCCATGTGGCCAACGAGAGGAACGTGCTCTCGTGATAAAACCCTAGCACATGCGGTCGGTCAAGAAAGACATATGGTGACATGGCAACAAGGGTTACATTGGCATAAAAGAAGCATCAAGTGCATCGAACAAATTCGCAAAGCTAAGAGAAGGAAAGCTCACAATACAAGGGAAACCGAGAGGAGACTAGTTTAAATTTCCAAATTAAAGTAGGACATTTTTTGAATCGGATTATCGTTTCACGTGAATGCGAATCGGACTCAATTATCAGAGCAATGAACAAGTGTCGGACTCGGATTATCAGAGCACTCGGTTCATCGTTCATCCGAGTTTTGTGCTTGCGTGGGAGGCTATATAAACCCCCCATGGACGCACCATAGAGGTAGACCAGTTTATGCATAAGATTGAAACATAGCTATTGCTTGTTCTTTCGACACTAGAGTTCATGCGAGGACTTTGAGAGAGAATTAGGCGATCCATTGTTTGTTCTGCAACTCAGGTTCAAGCCGTCGTTCCATTGGGAATTGGGGACTTGGCGTTCGTCGTTCGTGGTCTCGCGACGAACAACTACCCGGTGTGTTTTGGGCGTATTCCGAAGAGTTGAGAGTTCGTGCGTTGGCGCGAGTGTTCAGCTAGCGACATCGTCTACTTCGCATCAACTATCCACGGTTCCTCACTGAGAAGATCGGGCCTCCCCCGTATCAGAAGGAGAAGGAGGGCAAGGAAGAGAGGAAGAGGGAGAGGTAGAAGAAGGGAGAGATCGTGGCCTAGGGTGGGTGTTCATCGCTGTAACACCCCAACTCACAAAAAGCCTGGAATGCTACTGGAACTAAACTAACCTAGCACAAATTACAAATTTTCGGCAGAGTCTCCTTTGTTTAATCAGCTATATTGAGAGCTCAACAATAAATCACGGCATTTAACAAAATTCTCATAATCAAGTTTACTCAATCACGCATGATAACCAAATGAACATACCAAGACTGGCAATCTCATTATTACAGATAATTAGATACTCAAACCAAAACCATCTATGGGTGATAATCAAACAGTTTATTTATTTCTAAATTGAAGCTAGGTGGCAACCGTCTTAAGAGTGTGAGGTAGTGAGTGCATCCAACAACTACTCCCTCCCATGCGTGTCGTTCCTGTCATTGGTACCTAAAACACATTTAAGCAAGGGTGAGCCCAAAGACTCAGCAAGTATTAACAAGGCTATAAAACAAGAACATTAGCATAGCATCGATAATCCACAATAACATTATACTAAATATAGCCATTTTTCTCATGATATGCAATCAATGCAATGCTCCTTTGAACTTTATCTCTTTTCGCATTTTACCGGTAATGCGGGGTATACAACCGTCGCTGTTTACCCATGCATGTGCCCTTTGGCACAGGGACCAAGAGCCTATACACCACATGTATAGGGACCTTTGCCCATCATCTTAATGATGGGGACCTCTGTGTTCATAGCCCACATTCCACGAATGTGGGGACCTCAAGCCGGTCATTGCATGATGGGGACCTCAACGATATAACCTTGGTTACCACATAACCAAGGCCCAACATGTTCAACATGCATATGCACCATGATAACATCTTTCATATGCAAGAATTCAACACATCTTCATTAACATGTAAACATTAACAACATGCGGGAGAATCTTTAACCATAACTAGCAGTCATCAAGATAAACGGTAATTCACCTCATAAACAAGCAAGCATGGCTATACGATCAAGATACACCACAATCACATCATGCAAGCATACATATATTAAAGCCCGAATACTTGCCTCAACCGTGCGAGAACGGTGGATGCGACGAGTCTTGCCCTGAACCACGCTCCCACCCTTGATGCCGCTGAAGGTCGCGAACCACGGATGGCGATCCCTCTTCCTTCTCTGCTCCCTTCTCTTCTTCTTCCTTTCTTCTTCTTCTTCCTTTCTCTCCTTCTTTTCTCCTCTTTGCATAGAAGGGGGGGGGAGGACATCAATGGAGCGCAAGGGGAGGAGGTGTTGGACCAAGGCGTCAATGGAGAGGGAGAGTGGCGGCTCTAGGGGAAGAAGGGGCAAGGAGGGGCTCTAGGGTTTCAGCCGTCCTCCCCTATCCCACTTGGCCGGCCTCCACATGGGCCTCTGGGCTAAAGGCCCAGGCCCGTTCTCCTACTTTATTTCTGTGCAGCGAACACTTGAGGTCGTAACTTTCTCTCCGAACTCGGAATGGAGTGATTTTGTCTTCAAATTTAGATAACTCATAGCACTTCAACTGTCTATTTGTGGAGTTTTTCTTAAAATGCCGTCTTCATTACGAAATTTGCCTTGAAGTTGACTCGATTATGACCTTGATTCTCTGACGGCCTGCCTTGCGGGCCCCATATCTCAAACCTTAGAACTCCAAATTAGGTAAATGAGGACTCTAAATTATACTATAGAAAATGATCTACAACTTTGTAGTTATGAGGTTTTCCATTCGAAGTCGTTCCATCGCGAAAATTACGTTGCAAGATGATTACAGATTCTGTCATGTTTTCATGCGAGGCAAATAAGGAATCTCTCAATCTCCTTATATTCTCTGTACCTAAGCGGGATATTACATTCTACCCCTTAAACAGAATTCGACCCGAATTCTACGAAAGATCACCAACTGAACTTAATAATCATTAACACGCATCGACGTTAACAACTCAGTTAAAGCTCGCGCATGCAGTTTCCAAGTCCCAAGTCTCATCACACTCAGACCATAATGTATACCAACGTCTTACACCTCAATACTCGTCTCGACCTTTACAGGTTCTCTCGACACATAAGACACAAAGGTAAGGTCTTACTCGTTGGCCAACGGCTGTATCAAAAACTCAAGCTTTGGATCTCTCAGGTACTCACTCAGCACTGAACTTACAAGACGTTGAGTACTCTGCACATGGGCTCGAGATAGTCCAGACGATACGCCAACCTTTAAAATCAAATCAATGTACCTTGGGCCAACCTTCCCTTCGGTACTAAACCAAACATCCTACATACATCATACGGGACTCTTGTTCCAACTCTCAATCGAACTCCTCACCGAAACAAGGATCACCTCCTTTAACGAGGGACACACGACAGAACTCGCTTTGAACAAATTCTACTATAAGCAGAGTCAACTTAAAGAAAAGGATTCTCATCGTAACCACGCAAAACCAACTCCCCACCAAATGGGTCAAATCCAAAATCGAAGATTTATCACGAAAACATTTCCATTTTCCATGTGGCAATTTGCGAATGAACGTCACTAAAGCCAAAGGGGAAAACACTTGAATTCCCAAATCAAAATTTTCATTTATTCCATCTGAACTGGAAAGAATCATACATGCCAACATAAATGCCGAGCTCAACTCGCGAAAGACATCCGTCAAAAAAACATAGCTCAAACAAGAATCAAGAAAATGTGTCTCTACTTGAGGAAGCATCAATTTCTCAGTTTCTCTTTTAGAAATAAAAATTTTCTCTCAATCTTTGGAAATCTAATTCATCGCATAACACACTAACTCATCTCTCTTAACTTGGCATTCTCAACGATATGCTCAAGTTGAAATACATCATCCACACCTCTGTATAGAGGCTCTATCGACTCCACCGAAACTTTCTCTCAACAACTCCTCTACCGACATAATTAATTTGACAGATGACTTCCAATGCATCTCAAAATAGATCTCACATACAAACACATCACCTCAATCTTTTAAGAATAAACAACTCAAAATTCCCAGCACACACATTCATATACTTCATCAAAAGGTTTCTATCAATGATCATCCTATTGTTCGGAATCCACTCTTATTCTACTTCCTCTACACATAATCATTGGGCGACTCAAGGTCCTAGCAAAAAGAATACAAAGCCCAAAACTATACTCCAAGAGTCCTACCATGAACTTCTCATATAGAAAATAGGGGAAACCTCAAATTAAATCCCTAAAATTCTCACAATCCAAACATACTCGCGCATTGACATCAACACGAAAACATTTCTTCGATCCAATTATCTTTATCAAGATTCTAACTCTTAGAGAGTTACTTACTAAGTCCAAGTCTTTCTTGGCAATAATCCAACGATCCCGACTATCTCATTAATCGCTTTAACGATCAGATTACTTTGCTAATACTACTCTCATTACAACACCATCATAATTCATCTGCACAACCGTGCAAGGTACCCAATCGTGACACTCTAATAAATCGAGTAAGATTCCCCATCCTTTCGAAAATTCTAATGTTCCACCCGAATTGAACAATGGATCTTGGGTCACAAATCTTCATAGGTTCTAATGGTTGCAACAATGCAATCAGTTTAGCCTCCAAAGCAAACATTCTGTATCAATAAAATTCTCTCCAAGAATTACACACGAAATTAGTTCATCCTTCAACGCTCCTCGATTAACTTACAATCCAAGGTCTCACAACCACATTGAAAAAACACTTCGAAAACCAATGTGAAACGAATCGGTGGATCCTTCCTCAAAAGAAAAAGCAAATGAAGACATTTATTGCTTGAAGTAAACACCGACCAAGGAAATAGTCACTTAGGCAAAGAACTCGAAAAACATAAGAGAAAGTCAACGATGAGGGCTCAAGCCCTCTGAAAGCGAATACCACACCACAAAGAGAAAACGTAATGCCCTTTGAAAATTGATAAACCCTTATGAAACAATTGCATAAGGCTCAGGCACACTCAAACAAACTGCAAAATACGAAACGATTTAAATCTCAAGCACTTATACTTCACTCCTTCCTTTAACAAGGAAAGTTATTCTCTGTGATTACTACATCACTTTGCTAGCTTAACACATGATAGGCTCTTAAAACCCAAATCACAGGAACCACTTAAGAACCAATAAAATTCTTTTGACATGTCACTTGCTCGAATCAAACTCAATCACCACAACACTCAAGAGGTCCAAATAATCACAACCGCAAAACTCGAAACACTTTTACTAAATCCAATTTACGAAAGACGATCAAATTACTTTATTTCTAAAAGAATAATCTCCACACACACAAGTCACAATCTCTTGCAGATAATCTTACTAACATCAAGAATAATATACTCTGAATACAAATATTTATCATCAACTATTCCATTAGAAAGCCCCCAAAGTTTCACCAAATTGTTTCATACTACCTTTTCATCCCATCTTCAAAACGAGTGTATACCAAAACCATACTACCCTACTACATCAGCTTCTTAAGTTTAGAAGGGGTCTACCACACAATTGAAAAGGTCCTACCAAAAATCTTTCATCAAGGACACATTATCATCCGATGTTTTCACAATCATGAGGGCATAAGCCATCTATTATAACGTTTCAGTTCAATTTGTAGTGTTGCTCAACATCAAACTTCAACACACAACAGTTATACTCCAATCATTGTTATTATCCACTGGCTTCATTATGAAATCCAGTTGCTACCTACTTTTCTTCCCAAGCCATATGGATATTTACAAGCACATATTCAATTGTTCCTCCTCATATTTGGATTTCGGCAACATACCCTAAAACTTCAAAGATCGAAATCTTCTATCCATCAAAAGTCTCAACAATACTACAACCAAATTCATCGCGTCATTCTATATAGAAGAACTACATAGAACTCCTCCCATGAATTCTAGATCCACCGATATTCAATCCATTCAAATAGGTTGTTCACAAGTCCAATAACTAATCATACTAGGAATATGTAAATCTAGCATTTCCTCTAGTTTCCTTTCCACACATTTAAATTAATCCATGGGAACCAAAGAGCCCAACAAGTTTAGCAACCTAAACGATTTTAATGATCAGACTAATTCATCAATGATCCATACTTTTTAATATCTCTATTGACTCTAAATAGGTATGGACATACTCTCCGTCCCTACTCATATATACAGTTCATCAAGAACTAGTAGAAGACAACATCAACTTAATCAATTTTACTTCCAAGGTTGCTAATTAATATTAATTACGCACCACACCAATGACTCAACTTGATACCCATGTCATAATGAGTTATTTGATTACAATCTCTGATTTAACCATAACAAGGCATCACAAAAGGATTTTTAACAATTTCCACCAGAAAAGAGATGCATTAAACTTCAACACTCGGAATAATCCAAAAGAAATACATAGAGCCAAAGTTTTCTCATGTTAACAAACTTGCAACAGAAACTCTCATTACCCAAACTTTCAAACGAATACATGAGTCGTTCTTTTCCAATGAGAAAGAAGAAACAACCACGGAATTATTAGTAATGCCAATTGAGGACGATCACAAGTAGTAAAAACAGCTCAACAGTCGGAAAACAATACTTGTTTCAGAGAACCATTAGAGACAATTGAAACACAACAATTAACATGAACCACGAACCCAAGAGAATTTCATCATCCACCACAGAACAAGAATTTGCCAAGATTGAGGTCAAGAAAGAAATCAACTTTCTAAAACAGCTCACGCTCAACTCCTGCAACTAAGGTATTCAGGGTAACTACTTTATGCGTCTACCACGAACGGTGGTATAGCCTGACAAAGTTCAAGGCCACAACCACGGCCTCCACTTCTTAACAACCATTATCGACACGCATAAACAATATAATCACATATGATCATACACGATCATCTCATGACAATCATAGAATAGATTCATAGATATAGAATGTCATAACATATCACAAAGATAGGCAAGAAAGATAGCATGAGGCAATTCAACAATTGCTCAACAAATAAAACATAACAACGTATAATGCGGAAGCAATGTAATTCCCAACCACACCTCATTGTACACGAGTGTGTCAATTTAATATTTTTCTATTAACCACGGACCTAAAGCCCGCTCTGATACCAACTGTAACACCCCAACTCACAAAAAGCCTGGAATGCTACTGGAACTAAACTAACCTAGCACAAATTACAAATTTTCGGCAGAGTCTCCTTTGTTTAATCAGCTATATTGAGAGCTCAACAATAAATCATGGCATTTAACAAAATTCTCATAATCAAGTTTACTCAATCACGCATGATAACCAAATGAACATACCAAGACTGGCAATCTCATTATTACAGATAATTAGATACTCAAACCAAAACCATCTATGGGTGATAATCAAACAGTTTATTTATTTCTAAATTGAAGCTAGGTGGCAACCGCCTTAAGAGTGTGAGGTAGTGAGTGCATCCAACAACTACTCCCTCCCATGCGTGTCGTTCCTGTCATTGGTACCTAAAACACATTTAAGCAAGGGTGAGCCCAAAGACTCAGCAAGTATTAACAAGGCTATAAAACAAGAACATTAGCATAGCATCGATAATCCACAATAACATTATACTAAATATAGCCATTTTTCTCATGATATGCAATCAATACAATGCTCCTTTGAACTTTATCTCTTTTCGCATTTTACCGGTAATGCAGGGTATACAACCGTCGCTGTTTACCCATGCCTGTGCCCTCTGGCACAGGGACCAAGAGCCTATACACCACATGTATAGGGACCTTTGCCCATCATCTTAATGATGGGGACCTCTGTGTTCATAGCCCACATTCCACGAATGTGGGGACCTCAAGCCCGTCATTGCATGATGGGGACCTCAACGATATAACCTTGGTTACCACATAACCAAGGCTCAACATGTTCAACATGCATATGCATCATGATAACATCTTTCATATGCAAGAATTCAACACATCTTCATTAACATGTAAACATTAACAACATGCGGGAGAATCTTTAACCATAACTAGCAGTCATCAAGATAAACGGTAATTCACCTCATAAACAAGCAAGCATGGCTATACGATCAAGATACACCACAATCACATCATGCAAGCATACATATATTAAAGCCCGAATACTTGCCTCAACCGTGCGAGAACGGTGGACGCGACGAGGGTGCTGCCCCTGGAACCACGCTCCCACCCTTGATGCCGCTGAAGGTTGCGAACCACGGATGGCGATCCCTCTTCCTTCTCTGCTCCCTTCTCTTCTTCTTCCTTTCTTCTTCTTCCTTTCTCTCCTTCTTTTCTCCTCTTTGCATAGAAGGGGGGGGAGGACATCAATGGAGCGCAAGGGGAGGAGGTGTTGGACCAAGGCGTCAATGGAGAGGGAGAGTGGCGGCTCTAGGGGGGAAGGAGGGGCAAGGGAGGGGCTCTAGGGTTTCAGCCGTCCTCCCCTATCCCACTTGGCCGGCCTCCACATGGGCCTCTGGGCTAAAGGCCCGAGGCCCGTGTTCTCCTACTTTATTTCTGTGCAGCGAACACTTCGTAGGTCGTAACTTTCTCTCCGAACTCGGAATGGAGTGATTTTTGTCTTCAAATTTAGATAACTCATAGCACTTCAACTTTCTATTTGTGGAGTTTTTCTTAAAATGTCGTCTTCATTACGAAATTTGCCTTGAAGTTGACTCGATTATGACCTTGATTCTCTGTACGGCCTGCCTTGCGGGCCCCATATCTCAAACCTTAGAACTCCAAATTAGGTAAATGAGGACTCTAAATTGTACTATAGAAAATGATCTACAACTTTGTAGTTATGAGGTTTTCCATTCAAGTCGTTCCATCGCGAAAATTACGTTGCAAGATGATTACAGATTCTGTCATGTTTCATGCGAGGCAAATAAGGAATCTCTCAATCTCCTTATATTCTCTGTACCTAAACGGGATATTACAATCGCGTTTAGTGGTGGTTCTTCAAGGGCAAGACCCCATCCCCTTCCGACTAGCGGATTAATTGATCTTTAGCAATGTCGGTCTTTAGATCTGTTTAGAGCAGATAGAGTTGGACAATGTTTTTGGGATGTTTAACGGTAGAATCTGTCCAGGACGCCTCCTAGAGAATTGTAGGTGACATCGATACCTTTCTGTAGAGTACAAGATCGCATCATTTGGATGAGCAGTTCAAAAGTTATTAATTTCGTAGCGCAGTTGTTCCGTAAATCTACTACGATTCTGATAGTTTTAGTAATCAGTCTTAAGAGGATAGCTAAAGGAATTTCTGGGCGGTCTCACTATAACAAAAGATGTAGATAATTATCTTAGCTTTCAGGGACGATAAAGAACATTAAATTTGGATAATTATTCTGAAAGTTATGATAGTTTTAATATCTTTGTCTAGAAACCCAACGTGAATTAGTTGTTCTGTTCGTCAGCTTGGTAGGGGTAGTAGATGGCCGAATCTGGAAGGCTCACCAACCATGTTTAGAAGGGGGATTTGATAAGCTTTCAAGAGATTTGATAAGCAACCATTAGGATCTCTGTACTAAAAGATATGAATTTTTTACTATGACTGTCTATCGAGGGGATAGACTGCTGCTTAGTATTTTGGAGTTGGGGTTGCGCGAGAGAGTATAGTTTTTTTTGTAAGTGTTTCTAGCTTTGTTTTGGTCCAGTATTGTTATCTTAGAGTGCTTGTTGACTTACCTCAGGTGGGGGATTGGTTCCGAGGGCAGCGCACTCTTTGCGTCCTTCGTTCTCGCACGATTGAGGCAAGTACATTGTTTGATACATTGGTTGTGAATGCTTGATCATGATTGCATGTATTTGATACATGATAGCAATGCATGGTTGCTGGCATGATTTTTGTACTAATAATGGTGAATGCTTAAAGTTTGATTAAGTTCAATTCATGTATGATGTTATTGCTTTTGGCATGTTGACGATGAATAGAGAACTGTGCATGTGCATATTGAGATCATGTTGAGGCTTGGTCACGTAATGCATATCTTTGAGGTCCTCGTAATGTATATGACGGGCTTGTGGTCCCCACACTTGTGGAGTGTGGGCTTAAGGTCCCCACACTTGTGGAGTGTGGGCATGAGGTCCCCTTTACTTGCGGAGTATTAGGCAATTGGTCCCTGCGCTTACGAGCACGGGCATGTGTATTCAGCGATGGTTGCATACTTTGCATTACCGGTAAAATGCAAAAAGAGATAAAGAGAAAGGATCCTTGAGCATTGCATATACTTGTGGAATGATTTAATGATATACTTCTAGAAGTGTATGCTGATGTTATAATTTTGTATTGTATGTCTTTTATATGTACTTGCTGAGTATGTGGACTCACACTTGTTGTTGTTGTTGTTTTAGGTACCCAATCCAAGAACTACATGCATGGGAGGGAGTAGCTTTATATTCGCACGCACACTGCCGTGAAACTTTGATAGTTGATTAAATTTCAGATCGTGCCTTAATAAATGAGCAAACTGCTTAAAGGATTGATTATGGTTATGTTTACACGTTGGATTATTTGTAATAATGATGAGTAGCATATTCTTTTGGATAATTGTGATTATGCTTTAGTCACTTAGAATACCATGAGTGCCTATTGTTTAATTCTGCGAGTTGGATTCCTTGATTTTGATACTTGTACGTGTTGAAACTCCTAGAGTAGTTAGCTGAACAAATGAGGTTCTGCTGGATTTTAGTAAAGTGTCTTGTTTTTAATTTGTTGTATTGTTAGTTTAGTAGCATTCCAGGCTCAGGCCGGGCTGGGGTGTTACAGTTGGTATCAGAGCGGGCTGTAGGTCCGTGGTGAATGGATTAACAACCTAGGCAACTTAACTTGCTAAAATTTTGTAATGGTTAATGAACTTAAAGACCTGACACACTAGTGCACTGTAGGATGGGATGGGTCAAGCATTGCATTTACGCTTCAGTTATATTGTATTGATGATTCCTGTTATGAGACGATCTTATATACTTATAATATGATTCTATGATTATTATGAGTGATGGTAGCGCATGTTGAGAGGTTGAGGTCGTGGTTGTGGCCCTGAGCTTTACCAGGTTACACCACCGTTCGTGGTAAGAGAATAGTGAAGTGGTTACCTCGGATATCTTTGTGTAGGCGTTGATAGTGAGTATCTTTAGAACAGTTGTTCTCTTCCTTGAATTTGAATTTGGTCAACTCTTGTCCAGTTGTGGTTGATGAATTTCTCTTGGGTCAGTAGTTCATTGCAGTTGATGGGTTTCTTTAAGAAAGGTTGATGTGTTTTCATTGGCTTAATTTATCCCTTAAAGCAATTATTGTTTTCCCAACTATTGAGTTATTGTTGCGGTTGGTGTACTTGGTTAGTTGTCAAGATTGACCTTTGTATTGGAGTTTTGTCTTTCTTATTGGAAAACATGATCCATTTATTTCGCTTAATGATGTGGATAATGAAAGTTTCCTTTTGCAAGTCATTTAGTGTGTGAAAGCTTTGACTCAATGTAACTCCTTTGGGTATTTTGAGTATTGAAGTTGAATGGTTCTATTTTATGAAAGAAAATATTAAGCCCTTTAGCGATGTCTTCTCGTGGTTAAGACAGAGGTTATGATCAAAGAAATTGATGGATATGATATGAGTTATCAAGGTGGATCTGTAGCGTAGTGCATAATAAATCCTAACGAGTATCCTTGGGAGTGAAATCGATTAAGTTGATGTTGTCCTCTAGTAGTTCCTAATGAACTGTGATCAGGAGTATGACCACACTTAATTGAAAACAATTGAGTTATTAAGAAGTGTGGAATATTGACGAAAGGGTTGACCCCCAGAGTTATTTAGTTTGCTAAACTTGTTGGATTATTTGGTCTCAACGGATTAATCTAACTGTGCAGGAAGAGAAATATAAGATGTGTTTGACTGTTGTCTTAGTAGACATTAATATGATTTTTTTTTATTTGGCTATTTGATTATCTTATTTATGCTCGTGGGAGTAAAAATAGATAAGGACCATCAATTCGTCCATGATTGAAGAATCATCAATGGTGTATGATAACCTCTAGAATGGAATTAGTGTGTACTAAATTAGTGTGAGCATTCCGAATAGGTGGAGGGTTGGAATTTGGTAGTGATTTAGTCACGTGTGTTTCATGAGGGTGTATTGTGGCTGCATGCCCTTGTTAAAAGAGGTTGCTCTGATAGTGTGGTTGGTGTATTAGATATACTCTAGAATAGGTTGGCTGCTGCAATCTTATTGAGATAACAAAAATATTCTGAAATAATATACTGTGTTTCTTTTGGAAAGGGTTATGATGGGATTTAATATGTGACTTGTGTCTGCTTGATGGTGAAATTGTCGGATAATAGTATGTCTTTGATGAAAGGGTTTTGGTGTAACCTTTCAAATTGTGTAGTAGGTTCCCTCTAAAATAGGGTGGTTGTGGTAGTGAGGATGTAAGGATTTGGTATACACTCAATTGAGGATGAGATGATAAAGGGATATATAATGTTTTGGTAAGCCTTTGGGGACTTTATAAAAGAAGAGTTGACGTTAACGAACCTTGTTAAGAGTGAATTATTCTTGATGTTAGTAATATAGTCTACAAGAGATTGTGATGCGTTGAAGTGGTGATGATTCTTCTAGAGAGAAAGTAAGTTGATTGCTTTTCGTAATATCGGATAAATGAAATATTTGAAGTTTTGCATTTGTGATCTTTTGAGAGTTCATGATTTATGTAGTAGATGAAATTAGTTTGAGCAAAGTGATGTTTTGGAAGGTTCTATTTGGTTCCTAAGTGATTAATGTAATTTAGTTTTAAAGGTACTTCTTGTTTGGGTTAACAAGTAATGATGTAATCAAATAAAATTGCATTATTTTTTTGACGGAAAATGAGTACCATAAGTATTTGAGGTTGGAATTAAGAATTGTAATCTGCAACTTTTCTGTCGTTACAACTTAAGAGCTTCTTGGGTTTCCATAGCAATGTTTTATTATGATTTATGGAGGTTTGAAAATTGCTTCTTGTGGGACTTGTGCCCTCGATTGTGGACTCGTATTTTGTTTTCCGAGATCATTACTATTTGACTATTACTCACTCCGAGGTGCCACGTTTTCTTGTGCATTGAACCTTGTCTCCGTTTATTTCCTCCTCTTGAGAAAGGAATTAACCAACTTGTGCTGCCAAGTCTTATAAAGAGTAATACGACGACTGGTTGGAGGTGGACAAGTATTTGGTAGTGTTGAGATTTTGAGAACCAATCTATTTGAAGAGCAGTAGAAAGTGAATTGATTTCGACTTATGACACCTGGAGAGAATTCTATTTAAATGGAAATTTTATCAATAAGATAAAATTTATTAGTGTTACAATTAGTGGAACCTATGATGAATTATGATCCAGTAACCTTTGTCCATGTTGGAATGTTGAGATTATCAAAATTATGGACTCTTGATAAACTTATTAGAGTATTGCAATTGGATACTGAGTATGATTGTGCAGAAGAGTGCGGTGGGGAAGTTTAATGAGAGTAGCGGTGTGGAGAAACCTAAGCGGCGTGCTAATTAGTGGGATAGCAGGAATTGTTGAGCTATTGTCAAGTATGACTCATACTCAGTGGGTAACCCTATGGGAGTTAAATTATTTCTAAGGATATCTTGGTCAAAGAATATATTTGTTTATTAACGTTGGTGATTGGATATGTTTGAATCTTGGTCAATCAATCAGGGTTTTGCGAATGGGTATATTGTGGCTGTGTAACTGAATTGGATTGGTGTGGATTAGAGAAGGTCTAAGATTGGTGAAATAAATCGCCTTGGAGCAATTACTTGATACATTGGTTGTGAATGCTTGATCATGATTGCATGGATTTGATACATGATAGCAATGCATGGTTGTTGGCATGATTTGTATACTAATACTGGTGAATGCTCAAAGTTTGATTAAGTTTAATTCATGTATGATGTTATTGCTTTTAGCATGTTGACGATGAATAGATAATTGTGCATATGCATATTGAGATCATGTTGAGGCTTGGTCATGTGGTGACCAAGCATGTATATCTTTGAGGTCCCTGTCTTGTATATAACAGGCTTGAGGTCCCCACACTTGTGGAGTGTGGGCTTGAGATCCCCTTTACTTACGGAGTATTGGGCAATTGGTCCCTGCGCTTGCGAGCACATGCATGGGTATGCAGTGACGGTTGCATACTTTGTATTACCGGTAAAATACAAAAAGATATAAAGAGAAAGGATCCTTGAGCATTGCATATGCATGTGGAATGATTTAATGATATGCTTCTGGAAGTGTATGTTGATGTTATAATTTTGTATTGTGTGTCTTTTATATGTACTTGCTGATTCTGTGGACTCGCCCTTGTTGTTGTTGTTGTTGTTGTTGTTGTTGTTGTTTTAGGTACCCAATCCAAGAACGATATGCATCGGAGAGAGTAGCTTTATGTACGCACGCACACTGTCATGAAACTTTGATAGTTGATTAAATTTTAGATCGTACATTAATAAATGAGCAAACTACTTAAAGGATTGATTATGGTTATGTTTACGCGTTGGATTATTTGTAATAATGATGAGTAGCATATTCTTTTGGATCATTGTGATTATGCTTTAGTCACTTAGAATACCATGAGTGCCTATTGTTTAATTCTGCGGGTTGGATTCCTTGATTTTGATACTTGTACCTGTTGAAACTCCTAGAATAGTTAGCTAAACAAAGGAGATTCTACCAGATTTTAGTAAAGTGTCATGTGTTTAATTTGTTATATTGTTAGTTTAGTAGCATTCCAGGCTTAGGCTGGGCTGTGGTGTTACACAATTAATACATGTGTTGGTCGTAGAGTCACTGGTATTCCGACCAGTAATATTCGACCAGGGATACTTTTAGAATGACATCATATAAGTTAAAGAGTTTCACCAACAAGTCACATACTCATTGATCTAGATAACTAATGATTCATTCAAGGAACATAGTAACATTTATTCAATAACTCATAAACATAGACGTGATACAATCATATCTATGATTGCCTCTAGGGCATATCACCAACACACATGTCAATGTATCTAAGCAAGGCTTAGTATGGCACTTAGATACAGACTTAGTGACTATTTAAGTTTGTCATTATTCCTAGGATGACAAAGGCTAGTGTCACTATATAAGGAATAGAATTTAATAGATCACTTAATATTTAGGCATTAACAATGAGCTAATGACAACATAATTGTAATCAATGTCTAGCATGCAATTTTGTAATTTGAAACAATATAATTTGCATTCAAAAGGTAGGAGCAATACAATCAAATTGTTGACTCTCCTAGCTCACAACCTTTCTGGTCTTGGCCGTGCTCAATCTGCCGCTCTTCCAGTGATTAGGGATATATTCACGTGAAATTCAATCAAATCCGAATAAATCCAAAATGAATTCAAAATACATTTGACAATTCAAATAAATTGAAAATTCATGTTTTTCATACCATTTTAAGTAGGGTTTGAATTTGGATGAATTTAGAAATAAAAATCATAAAATTTAGAGTTAAAACGAGAGAGAACAAGCTCTCACATCAATTAGAATGGATTTACGGTGGCGTGCTCTGTGCGCACCTGTATTGCCTCCATTGAGGATGAGCGATGGCCGTGTGGCACCGGCGGCTCTAGCGTGATACAGTGCACGCGATGGCGGTATGTTGTCGTGGCGGTGGCGGCGGCGGCATGTGGATGCAGTGGCGGCGCAGGCGGCGAGTGCGCTCTGGCATGGCGCGGCATGGGTGCGCTTTGGTAGGGAGGGCGTCGGGTGAGGCGGAGTGGAAGGAAGCATAAGCTACGACCCAGTCAGTTGGTGAGTGGAGGGAATAGGAAATGGCCTAGAGAAATAGGCCAGCCCAGGGGTGTTTAGGTATTTTGATTTTCGGATTCCAATTCCAAGAGTTTTTGGAAAAGGAATAAATCAGGAAAATCCAAATAAACCTCAATAATTCAGGAAAATATAGTACAAACCCAGAACAATCATGGAAAATTTTTATGGAGTGGTTTTTTAAATTTGGTTTTAAAGAGTTGCTAAAATTTGGGTTGTTACATTAATTCCATTTTTTAAAACACTAAGAGCATGCTATAAAGAAGACACTGTCCAACAAAAGGAGGTATAACCTATGTTTTTATGTTCCCAGCAAGCAAAAGAAACAATCACGAACTTATTCTTTGAATGTACCTTCAGTTCTCAATGTTGGGTTTATTTGGACATCAATTGGAACCATGCTTTGCAATTTTTCCCATAATAATATGATGAGGGCATCTCTAGCTTTCCATCTTCTCAAGAATAAGATATCACTCTAGAATTGCCTATGGGGTCAATTACTAGAGCACGTGCCAAACAACTTCAATAAGAGATGAACTCACTCCTAGCTGAGCATAATAATATTGCTGATGCGAATTTTATACTAACTAAAGCTTGTGTTTTATGTATGCTCAGATTTGTAGAACATACAACGATGGATCCCAAGAGGGAGGCGTGGGAGGACGGGAGCACATGAAAAGGAGGGGATGGACCAAAAGCCCATGCGGCCAGCCTAGCGAAAGAAAGCCCATGTAGTTATGAACAAGGCCCATGTCGTGCAACCAAGAAGCAAGCCCAGGTGCAACCGTGTGGAGGAGCTAGCCCATGGCGTGAACAGTAAGTACACTGTTCGTGAACAGTAATTCTAAATAGTATCTTTAGGGATTAAGAGTTTGTTTCGATTTCTTAAAAATCGAATAGGAATAGCCAGCCCTAGGCCCTTGCGTGAGAGAGGTGGGGTGCCCTTAAATACCCTGGCACCCCACTTGTATTCATTATACCAGTTTATGCATAAGATTGAAACATAACTATTGCTTGTTCTTTCGAAACCAGAGTTCATGTGAGGACATTGAGAGAGGACTAGGCGATCCATTGATTCGTTTTACAATTCAAGCTCAAGTCGTCATTCCATTGCGAATTGGGGACTTGGCATTCGTCGTTCGTGGTTATAACACCCCAGCCAAACAGATTAACAGAACAACTATTTCACGTCAGGGTTCTGGACAGCGACCTTAAAACCCTCATAACTTTCAGAATAATGATCCAAATTTCATGTTCTTTAGCTTCCCTGAAAGCTATGATAATTATCTACAACTTTTTTTATAGTGAAACCTCCCAGAAACTCCTTTAGCAATTAGTGTAAGCCGGATTACTAAAAACTATCAGAAACATAGCAGATTTGCGGAATAGCAGCGCTACAAAAATCATAACTTTTGAACTGCTCATCCAAACGACACGATCTTGTACTCTACAGAAAGGGATCAACGTCTCCTACAATTCTCTAGAAGGCATCCTGATCAGATTCTGCCCTTAAACAACTCAAAAACGTCTCCCAACCCGATCTGCTCTAATTAGACCTAAATACCGACATTGCTAAAGATCAAGTAATCTACTAATCAGAAGGGGAGGGGGTCTTACCCTTGAAGAACCACCATCGAACGTGATGAACCGCCACTGAGCATGATGAACACCCACCTCAGACCATGGTCTCTCCCTTCCCCTTTTCTCTTCTTCTTCTTCTTCTTCTTCCTCTTTGTGGCGACCCAGCCCGGGGCCACCCGAGAAGTCCTCCTGGACCAACCCTGAAAGTCTACCAGGACCTCCCAGGAGGTCCAATAGAATCACCCGAGGGAACCCCCAGGACCACCCAGGAGCTCCAGCAGGACCTCCCAGAGGTACAGGGGAGGACCCGAGGAGGTCGTGGAGCTAGGGATCACCCCAAAGACCTCCCACGGCCAGTCCAGGGGAGGTCGTGGAGGGCTGGAGATACCTTAGGACCTCCCATGACTAGACCCAAGGGTGGTCGTGGAGGACTGAGACTGCCCCTAAGACCCCTCACGACCAGTCTGGAGGGTGGTTGTGGAGGACTAGGATCATCCTCAAGGTTCCCTGTGCAAACCGATCTAGTCCCAAGGATCAACTGCTAGCTCGCACAGCAAAACAACTGATAACATACATCCACAAAAGATTGTATTAACATCTAAAGAGTTGGTTACAAGGTCTGCTCTTAAGCCTACAAGAACATAATACACAGCAGAAACAAAACAAGTAGAGTCCATCCAATACACCACAGGCAATTGGCTGGAGGGCGCTGCCTAATTGTTTTGGTCTTCATCCTCATCAAGATGGTCCTCTCCCGCTCAAAAGATTAATTTCAAGCAAGAGTGAGCACAACTACCGTGCTTGCAAGTCACACCCGTCAAATAACAATATGACATGCATACATGGATACCACAAAGGGAGAGCTTATATGGTTGATTTGCATAAAGTCATGATTATTTTCAATTACAAGTAATAGGTTCCAAAGCATAAGACAATAATTAAAATTCATTTGCAAGATTAATTTTACAGTTGGATAACATTCATCAACAAAGTGTGAAGGATACCCTCCTGTCACCACGCTCCCTACCAAACCCATTTGGATAGAAATCCAAAACCAATTCTTTTCAAGTCCTTTAAAAACAAACCAAAGATCTAACTTTGAGCAGCTTTGCTAGCATATCCATAACCGAGGACGTGGCTATTCGAATAGTTTGACACTCTACAGAGGTGTGCAATTTTACCCACATGAGGTAATCCACTTATACTGTCTACTCACACACTTCCAAAGGGGTGCAACTAAGGGATTTCCATAAGACCTTTATAATGCATTGTTCCACCGAGATCCATCCTACTCTAAGGTTTCACCCCACCCTACGGATAGAAACCCATAGAGATCAAGGGCCCCCTCTTGAGCCTTGTGGGAATTACAAAGTCATGAAAGACAGGCCATAAAAGACCACCCACACCCCAGCCGGATCAATGTAATATCCCGAAAGACCAATTAGATCAGAACCTTTGCGGTTTCAATGAGTGCGATGCTAAGGACTATGAAAAGAACTGTAAGGAAAAGACCAATTAGAGAATTATCCGGGAAAATCGAAATTTTGGGCAGCGTGGGCTAGGCCTCCTACTGTTGGGTTTTGGCCCAAGAGGGAGGTGGAGAGGTCCGGCCTTAAAGGGGGCAAACCCTAGCCGCCCCCTTTTTCTTCTTCCTCCCTTGCGCTCGCTCTTCCCCCCCTTCCACTTCCCGCCGCCACCCTTTCCTCCCCACTCCCTTGCGCAGCCCCCCTCCCACCTCCTTGCGCCTCCCTGCTCCCCATTGTTGCTGGCCAAGAGGAAGAAGAAGGATCCCTTGGGGTGGCCGGCCAAGAAGGAGGAGAAAAAGGGAAGAGAAGAAGAGAAAAAGAGAAGGGAAGAAGAAGGGATCCGCAGCGGAAGCGTGGTGGTCATCACGTCGCAGCGTACCTTCGTCGTTCTTGCAAGGGGTAACTCGTTGCTCTTTGTTTTGGGTCGTTTTCTTGTTGTCCAATTTTCGGATGACAGTAGATCGGTGTT
This sequence comes from Ampelocalamus luodianensis, assembly GCA_036346255.1. Classification (NCBI taxonomy): domain Eukaryota; kingdom Viridiplantae; phylum Streptophyta; class Magnoliopsida; order Poales; family Poaceae; genus Ampelocalamus; species Ampelocalamus luodianensis. The sequence continues at coordinate 67,357,070 of CM070621.1, read as the reverse complement.
CTGCAGCAGCTTATATTGTCGTTTTTGGTTAGGGTAAAGGCAGATTTGGGTCTGGGAATCTCCTAGAAAGTTGTGGGTATCGTAGTTATCTTTCATTGCCGACAAGAATCAGGTCATTCGGACTTCGGTAGCCAAAGTTATGATTTTTTTTGTGCTATGATGTTTCTGTGGGTAACAGATTTGACAGTGCCGGTTTAACCTGATTTAAACTTGCTGTTAGAAGAGTTTCCAGAGGGTCTCACCATAACGAAAAATGAAGCTAATTCTCTTAGCTTTCAGGAAAACTAAAGATCACTGAATTTGGAAGAACGTAGCGAAAGTTATGCTATTTTCTTTATTTCTGTCCAGAAACATAACGCTGATGAGCTGCTCTGACTAAAGGGATTGGTAGGGGTAGAAGATGGCCGAATCAGAGGGTCACCCCAACTAGGTTTATTTAGGCAACTTAATTATCTTTTCAGAAAGTCCAAGATCATCCTATTTGGACTCCTGAGAAGAAAGTTATGAATTTTTGAAGTCTGCTGTCTGCAGAGACCGATCGCTAGAAATTAGAAAAGTTAGAAATAATAAGAAGATAGTGATTTCGATTGTGATGTTATGTATGATTTTGGTCCAGTATGCTAGTCTTAGTTTGGGGTTATATTCTTGTCCAGGTGGCAGCGAGATCCCAAGGGCAGCACCCACTTCGCATCCGCCGTTCTTGCACGGTTGAGGCAAGTATTCGGGTTTATGTGTAGTATTGGTTGCATGTTATGTTTGAATGGTGTACTGTTCAACATTGCCACGTGAATGTGTTGTGGAGATGATACTAGTTGTGTTGATGTTTGCAAGTTATACTTAAGGTTCCTTCATGATGCTATTGTTTACATACTCTAAATACATATTGATTTATGTTATTGAAAATATGATGTTGTAGTACTTGTGCATGTTTGAGCATATTGAGACTTGGTCATGTGGTGATCAAGAGTACATTGTTGAGATCCCTGTCATGTAATGACAGGCTTGAGGTCCCCACATTCATGGAATGTGGGCAATGGATACTGAGGTCCCGTCATTGTGATGACGGCAAAGGTCCCTATACATGTGATGTATAGGCTCTTGGTCCCCGTGCCAAAGGGCACAAGCAAGGGTACTCATCGACGGATGAATACCCGCATTACACGTAAAATGCGTAAAGAGATAAAGAACAAAGAGTGCATAGCATTATCATTAAATTTCTAGTATTTGAAATGCCATGAATGAATTTGATTAAAGTTGTTTATGTTTGTCATGTCTTTATGATTATGTAACCTTGTTGATACTTGTCGAGTCCTATGGCTCACCCTTGCTTTGTTTTGATTTAGGTACTTCGTAAAGACGTCATGCATGGGCGGGAGTAGATGATTGGAAAGCACGCACCACTTCACAACATTAATGCAATTGTTATTTTAGCATCACATAAGAATAAATAGATTGCTGAGAAATACCCATGGTTATTTTATGATTATGAATGACGAACTAATTTATGGATGTGAGAATGGTGTTATTTGATTACATTCATATGATTATCCCTTATGCATGAGTGAATTGGTTAATGAAATTACTGTTAAATATTATGTTTACTTGTTAGAAAATTGATTTTTTTTTATTGATTATACAAGGGAGACTCATGAAAATTTGTAGATTCGCTCTAGTTGTATTTAGTTTTGGTAGCATTCCGTGCTCGTTCGAGTTGGGGTGTTACAGCTTGGTATCGAGCGGGTCAGGGTCCGCGGCATCAAAAATTAATTTTGACACACTAAGCACGGTAGGTGGGATTGGGTTTTCTTTTGCATTGCACTACGCTATTGTCATTATATGATTATTCTTGAATTTTTTATACTAGTTATTCTTATGCTTATTGTGGTTAGTTTTGTTGTGGTGTTCTTAGATGGCAAGAGGCAGAGGTCGTGGTCGTGGCCGGCAGGGTGCCGGGCGAGGCCAGGCAATGCCCCGCCAAGTTGAGTGTCAGGTGGTGAAGCAAGTCCTGCGAGGTCAGAGGAGGAGGTCGCTTCAGCAGTTCAAGAAAACCAGGCTCCACCGGCTGCACCGATCCCTGTCCCATTGGTGGCTCCCGCAGTAGTACCTGCGGCAATTAATATGGGACTTCACCAGTGGAACGCCCTGCGCCTTGATACTTTTGATGGCTTGGGCACTCCAGTGGATGCGGCCAACTGGCTGCGTCACATGGAGAGACACTTTGGTGCTTTAGGGATGACGTCGGAGATGCGGGCACAGTTTGTGGCTTTCCACAAGGGCAGCGGATATTTGGTGGGAGAGAGTCTTGACAGGCTAGGATCACTGCTCATGGCCTCGTTACATGGGAGTTGTTTGTGGAACAGTTTCGGAGGAGGTTTTATCCAGCATCGTTTGTGGAGAGGATGGAAGTCTCACTGCAGAGCTACAAGCAGGGTAAGATGACGGTGTCGGAATATGAAGCGGGTTTTAACAACCTGATCCGCTTTGTACCGGCAGTGGCTACAGATGAGGCAGAAAAGGCTAAGAGGTTTCGCAGGGGGCTCAGGCAGGAGTTCCGTCAGGTTTTGGGAGCGCTAGAATTGCGTGACTTTAGCTCCCTGGTAGAGCAAGCCAGGGGCATGGAGCTAGAGATGCGGCTTGGGAGGATCTACAGTGCAGGAGGTACCATGGTCCAGATGGGGCTAGTGGCAGCCAAAGAAGAATTTTGGAGGAGGAAGTGGGTCATTTCGCCGCCTCAAGAAGTTCAAAGGCCGCAGAATTCTTTCAAGTCCGAACCACAAGGCCACGTCATCTTTTACTTCCGTCGCAGTGAGTGGGCCTAGGTTGCGCCATTCGAGCGGTATGAAATGTTTCAAGTGTGGCAATGAGCATCGGGCGTCGAGTGTTCTTGGTCGATCTTGTCGCCACTTGTGGTCGGGAGGCCACAAGGCATTGGTCCGTCGGCGGAATCCCGCCAGATTATTAAATGGGAACGAGAACCAGCGTCGACACAGAGCGGCGGCGTCTTTGCGAGTCGTCAGTTCAGATGTTAGCACCACACCTACTCGGTCTTGGGGTCACCTCGGCCTATCTTCAAGATCCCGGAGGATGCCACCGCGGTACTTTGGCCACCGGTTCTGCAGTGCCGTTTCGATTGCAAAGACCTTCAAAGACCTCCTACAAGGCCGCACCCCTTATCGAGGTATCGGAGTTTCTTCCGCCCAAAGCAGATTTCCTATGCCATGCCGACGGCAGAGTGGCAGGACGTCCCGATGTGGTGACAGTACGCTCTTAGTGGATTCGATGGAGGCTTATGTTCTTTTGACTCAGAGCTACTTTCTTTTTGTATCGTTAGAGTTTGTTAGCCAGCCAATTTGAGAGTGCAATCTATAGCTAAGTCGCTTTAGTTAATTCTCCGGGGAATTCTTGCTAGTTCCACAATCGGTCCGGTTGTGTGATCTCATTGGATGGGGAAGATTTCATTGCTAATTTAATGGTCCGAAAATGGAGCCATTTGATGTTATTTTGGGTATGGATGGTTACATAGCTATCGAGCGATTATTTCGTGCTTTTGGAAGACAGTAACTCTGCAAGCACCTTCGGGCTTGAGGTAGGTTTTGGGTAGTGCCCTCTTATTCTCTCTGTGTGTTGGCTAGCTTGTATCACGGTAGCCGAGTCGTGAAGAGTGGGTTTCTTTTGTCTCTAATGGGAAGCCAAGTTCCTCTTTATTGCAGAATTAGTTCCGTGGTTCTAGAGTTCTTAGATGTTTTTCAGCAGAGTTGCTGGGATGCCCCTCCTCGTCCCGTGGAGTTTGGATTGATTTGATACGGTGCTCAACCGGTTTCTATGACCCATCACTGCTTGGCACGTCCTTTCGGGAGGAATTAAAGAAACAGTTGGATGATCTAAAAGCGAAAGATCTTATTCGACCTAGTGTGTCTCCGTGGGGAGCTCCAGTATTGTTTACCAAGAAGAAGGATGGTAGTTGGCGCATGTGTATTGATTACCGTGCTCTTAACCAGCTAACCATCAAGAACAAATATCATTTGCCTCGCATTGAAGACTTATTTGATCGGTTGAGAGGACAAAGGTGTTTTCAAAGATAGACCTTCATCGGGCTATAACTGATCCTGTCCGAAAGGAAGATATTGAGAAAACGGCGTTCTCTACAAGGTACGCACTTTGAATTTAAAGTTATGTCATTTGGACTAACAAATGCCCCTGCTGTTTTTATGGAGACTATGAACAGGATACTGCATGAGTATCTGGATGAATTTGTTGTAGTTTTTATTGATGATATTTTGATCTATTCTAAGACTAAAGTGGATCATGAGCGTCATCTGAGGTTGGTGTTGGAGACGCTAAGAGAGAATAGGTTCTATGCCAAGTTTAAGAAATGTGAATTTTGGATGTCTGAAGTGGGATTCCTTGGGCATATTATAAATGAAAAAGGAATATCAGTCGATCCAGGGAAAATCTCCACAGTAGTTGAATGGGCAAGACCAACCAATATTAAAGAAGTGAGAAGTTTTCTGGGTATGGCAGGCTATTACCGGCGTTTTGTGCAGGATTTCTCCATCATTGCAAAGCCGTTGTCCAGGCTCACTCAGAAAGATGTGAAGTTTCTGTGGGACGATGATTGTGAGCGCAGCTTTCAGACTTTGAAGGAAAAGTTGGTGACTGCTCCGGTTCTTACTATTCCTGAGCATGCTGGGAAGCGATTCACAGTGTACTCTGATGCATCTCGAGTTGGTTTGGGTTGTGTGCTCATGCAGGACGGGAAGGTTCTGGCTTATGCGTCTAGACAACTGAAGAAGCATGAGCAGAATTATCCAACTCATGATTTAGAATTGGCTGCAGTAGTGTTCGCTTTGAAGCTTTGGAGACATTATCTTTATGGAGAATCTTGTGATATCTTTACTGATCACAAGAGTCTTAAGTACATTTTTACAGAGGGACTTGAATCTAAGACAGCGAAGATGGTTAGAGTCGATAAAAGATTATGATCTCACGATTCAAGATCATCCCGGCAAAGCTAACGTGGTGGTCGATGCTCTTAGTCGCAAGGCGACACCGCTACTGGATTGTCTTATTGCGGATTTTGCCCGCATGGAGATATCGTATTGCTATGTAGGGACTGCTCATGTCGAGACACGGTGATTTTGGGTCGACCATTCCACAATGAGTACAAGAAGCGCAGAAATGACCCATTTTGCGAGAGGGTCGAAGCGTTTGTACAGGAAAGGAAGGAATTTCAGTTTGGATGGGTGTGGAGCATTGCGATTCAAGGGACGATTATGTGTGCCATGAAGCGGAGTTAAGGATGACATCTTAAAGGAGGCACATCGCACTCCGTATACTGTTCATCCAGGAGAGACGAAGATGTACCGTGATTTGAAGCAGAATTTCTGGTGGAAAAGAATGAAGGTGGATATTGCCAATTTTGTAGCTTCTTGTGGTGTTTGTCAGCAGGTGAAGGCTGAACATAAACATCCTGGGGGGTTATTGCAGCCTTTGGAGGTACCCCAATGGCCATGGGATGATATCTCTATGGATTTTGTTGTTGCATCGCCTCGGTCGCCGCTAGGTAAGGATGCAGTTTGGGTTATAGTGGATCGGTTCAGCAAGTCTGCACATTTTATTCTGTCTGTTCGACGAACTCAGCTAGTGACTTGGCCTATCTATGTGCGTGAGATTGTGAGATTGCATGGAGTGCCAAAACCATCATTTCGACAGGGGCTAAGTTTGTATCCAAGTTTTGGGAGAGTTTGCGAGAATGCTTTGGGCACACAACTCCGTTTGAGTACCGCTTTCCATCCACGCAGATGGACAAACAGAGCGCATAATTCGGACATTGGAGGATATGTTGAGAACTGTGTCTTATCTTGGAAGGGTAGTTGGGAAGATCGCTTGCCTTTGGCGAATTTGCTTATAATAACGCTTATCACTCTAGCATAAAAGCCGCTCCATTTGAGGTTTTGTATGGGCGTAAGTGTAGGTCACCCCTTTGTTGGGAAGTCTGTGGGTGAGAAAGCGCCTAGGCCCGATTGGGTACAAAAGACGGTGGAACGAGTGGCCTTGGTGAGGCGTAACTTATTAGTGGCTCAGAGCGCATGAAAAGCTATGCGAGATGTAAGGAGACGGGACTTAGAATTTGAAGTGGGTGACCGGTACTCTTGAGGGTGTCTCCCACAAAAGGTGTAGTGAGGTTTGGTACCAAAGGGAAGCTTAGCCCGAGATACGTTGGACCTTTTGCGATCCTAGCCCGGATTGGGAAGTTGGCATACCGCTTGGATCTCCCGGAGTCCATGAGGGGTGTGCACAACGTGTTTCATGTCTCCATGTTGAGGAAATACCTGCGTGATCCGGAACACCACATTTCACTAGAACCTTTAACCATTGAACAAGATTTGTCCTTTGAGTCCAAGCCAGTGAGAATTTTGGAAAGGTCAGAGAAGGCACTAAGGAATAAGACCTTGAAGTATGTAAAGATACTTTGGTCGCAGCAGTCTGAGCGGGAAGCTACTTGGGAATTGGAATCTCGCATGCGCGAGCTTTATCAGGAATTATTCACTTCAGGTGTGTATTCTCAGTTACTAAGTTTTTTAGCTAGTTTCTCTCGTAATCGTAGGCGTTTAGAATTCGGGGTCGAATTCTGTTTTAGGGGGGTAGACTGTAATATCCCGAAAAAGACCAATTAGACTGTAAACCTTTTTGTAATACTCCGGAAGTGTGAGAAGTGAAGAATCGGATTAATAAAAATTAATCGGTAGAGAATTATTATTCGGGGAAGAGAAATTTATTGAATTTTCAAGTGCAATATAGTTTAGAGAGGGATTTCTCTTAACAGAAAGTATCCATCGTTGATTATGTAATATCCTGTTTAACATTAGAGAATTAATTGAAATGAGAAAGGTATTTAACAGAATTAAACAGAGAAATCAGTTTTTAGAGGAGATTTAATCTTGGGCTTTGCCCACGTTGTTTGGCCCAAGTGGGAAGTTGGTTTAAGAAGGGGCCAACCAAACCCTAGGTCTTTTTACTGTAGCACGCAGCTACGCACCACGCCATCGTAGCAACCCTCCTCCCTTTGTCGTCACGCCCTCCATGTCGCCCCTTTGTCGCTCCTTGCTACTGGTCTTGGAGGAAGAAGAAGGGAGAGAAAGGAGGAGAAGAAGGGGATCTTCTTCATGGATTCAACCAGCGTTTCCCAAGGTTCTACAAGGGTAACGAGAGGCGTTCTTTGCTGTCTAAGTTGTATTAGATGCAATTCGATTGGTTTGATTGGATTGAATTGCTGCCGCTACAAATTCAATTCTGTCCAGTTTCTTGCGCGGCTTGTTTCGTGTGTTTAGAGGCAGAATTAGGGATTTTTATCTCCTAGAGTTATTTAGATAATGTTCTTAGCTTTCGGTGGCCGTGAAGATCACTCGATTCCGAGGTCTGAGTCAAAAGTTATGATCATTTTATTATCTGCTGCCAGAAATCTGACGAGAATAATCTGTCTGGTTATTTCTTAAAATATGAAAGGAATTTGGTAGAATCTGAAAGTTCACCCAACTAGGTTATTGTAGGTAATTCGATAAACTTTTCATATTGATAAAGAACCATCAATTTGGAGTTACCTATTAAAAGTTATGGTCATTTTAGTTTTGCTGTTCGATTGTGTAGGCAGTTTCTGTACTGAAAGTTCAGACAATTGTTAGCCTAATATTATGGCCGAATTGGTTTATCGTGTCAACTAGAGTATTGTAGATTATTCAGTTAAGAATCTACAGAAATTGGGTTTACCTCATTTTGACTTCCAGTTCATGAGTTATGTCATTTACCGTGCTGCTGTCCAGAATCAGTATATGGCAGGAAACGTTGTTTTCGGTTTCAGCTTTGTAAACTCGCTTTGAGTCGTCAAGTAAGCGTTGTAGAATGCCAATTAGTAGCGCTGAGTTTATTATGTCTTAATTGAAATTATTTTACCTGTTTAGGAGGAAGCCTCAGGTTTAGGAGTATCAGCTTTGCCGCTAACGCGTCGCATCGTGGAAGGCAAGTAAATGTAGCGGTTGTGCTATGGTTTAACCTGCTTTTTCTTACTAGTTGCACTATGCATGATTGACGTAATGTTAAATGATATGCCATGGTTACATGTTTTCCAAGTAAAAATGTGGTAGCAAGATATTAATCAATTGCTATGTTTGGATGAGTTTGGGTAGTATCGTGGTAATTCGCTTAATGAGCCAATGCGAATATGAAAATAAACTCAAGGTGGACATGTTGTTAATTCCTTGTGGTTATTTTCATGATGATCATGTGGTGGTCTATGTGATAGAGTTCCATCTATATCGATTGATTTTGATCTTGGTGAATCGTGTGGGTTATGTGGTAATGGTCTTATGACACGATGGTATTGTGCTTAATGAGACACATGTGGATTATGAGAAAATATTAATGATGAGTATGTTGTTGACCTTCGTGGTTAAATTCTTGTGGTTTATGATTATCATATCATTCATGACATATCATGACATTTGCATTGTGGATGTCGCCGCTTATAGCCGCGATCAGATCGTACAACATCGCATTGTCAGAGACGATGCATACCTTTACCTTGTTGGGTAAAGGTGCAGTGGAGCATAGCATACATATGCATTACATTGTGGAAAGATCATTTGCATACTTGTGCAAGATATTGAGGTGAAGTTATTTTTGCAAACAAACGCAACTTCACAGCTTGTAATGTGGAAATTGACTCATGAGAGTCTCTTGTGGTATGAGTAATGTGGTTGTGGTTGTGGAATGGGGTTCACCCTTGTGGTATGGTAGAGGTTGTGGTTGTGGCATGAGATTCTTCTCTCTTGTGGTAATTGTGGATAGCAGTTGTGGATGCGAGAAATAGTAAAGTTATGAGGTAAAACACGCTAATACTTTATTGTCATTGGTAGTGGTAGTGGTGATTAACATGGAGCAGTTGATCAAGATTCAATTGTTAATATTTTACTATCATTGGTAGTAAATATGGTTGAGGCTATAATTGTGATCATTATGGGTGTGGATATTTGGATACTTTAATGATGTTGTATGTTTGTTTGTAGTCCGAATAGCCGGTAAATGTTTGTTTGCTGAGATTTTTATCTCACCCTTGTTTTCTTTCCCCCCTACAGGTGATTGTTGAGCATTCACGGGATGGGTAGAGCGGCACCACAATAATGCACATGGTTCATCAACTCATGTTGTAATAAAGTCGATGAAATTCTAGCCAAATGCTTAACTATTTGAGGAGGATTATGTTATTTAATAAGGATGGACTTGTGAACCATTCTTTGATTAATCTGCTAGAGGTTGTTTAATTATTGAACTTGTTACCGTTATCTTTATTCCCTTAGATGTTTATGCTTCCGCTTAATGTTTTTTTGTCTAGAGATGTTGCCGAATTAATTATCTTGAAATTATTGGCTAGCTGTAGAGTGGTTTAGTAGCATTCCAGGGTAATGTGGGTCCTGGGGTGTTACAGTTGGTATCAGAGCGGGCTTTAGGTCTGTGGTAATTAAAAATATTAAATTGACACACATGTGCACAGTAGGATGGGATGGGACAAGCATTGTATTCAAGCTTTGACATGTTATATTGATGATTCATGCTTGGAGATAATCTTGTATGTTTATGATTTGTTTATATGACTGCTTTGAGTGAGGATAGTCAATGATATGAGGTAGGGATTGCAGTTGTTGCCTTGGGCATTACCAGTTTATACCTCGTTCGTAGTACGGGGATTTTCATGCAGTTACCTCGGGTAACTTAGTTGCGGATGTCTTGGGTAAGTTTCTTAGAAAAGTGTTATCCTCCTTGAATTGATGTTGGCTGATTCTTGGCCTATTACAGTTAATGATTTTCTCTCGGGTTAGCTGTTTATTGCGGTTGTTGGTTGTCATTAGGCCTCTAATTGTTCTTGAGGCCAAGTATTGGTTCTTTCTGATTGATGGGTTGTTTGACTGCTCGTGAGCAGTGCTTTTGGAGAGACTAGTATTTTCCGTGTTGTTCCATCTTTCTTGCTGGAAAACATGACTCTTGTATTTCGTTTGATTTTTTTAGAGAGAATCAAAGCTTTATGTGGGAAGTTCATTAACTTGTGGAAGCATTGACTCTATGCATTTCTTCCGAGTTATTTCGACTTTTGAAGTTTGATTTCTCTCTAGAAGGAGTGTTAAAACCCTTTGTGATGTTTTGTTGTGTTTAAGTAGTAGGTGGAAATTATGTAAATAATTGATAGATTGTGAATTATCAAGTTGAAAAGTTAGTGTGGTACATCATTAAGTTCTACTAACATCTTTAGAAGTGAAGTCGATTAATATGATGTTGTCCTGTGGTAGTTTGTTGAAGATCCGTGACTAAGAAATTTAGCGATACATGTGTGGAACTCATGCATTTATCAAGGAATATGAAAAACAATTGTTTTGATTATTGTAGTTGTTTAATTTTCCCAACTTGTTGGATATATTGGATTGATTGATCTTAAGTAATTAATCGACCATTCGGGATGGTCAAGTAAGGAGGTGTTGGAATATTGCCTTAATAAGATTAACCTTTATATGTCCTCTCTTTACATACTTGATGAGCATGTACAATCAATTAAATTTATGTAACTTTTACCATGCTAAATTGTTGAAATATGTATAAAGAAATGGATACAGGCTGATGTATTGACTTTTGGAATCTTGTCTCATAAAGCTGGTATTATTGATGTTTAAAGTTATTTTATTTTTTTTAATATCTTAACATAAGGTGGAGTATCGAATCAGGCTCTTTATTGTCTTTGGGATTGCAAAATTAGAGATAGGATCATTAATGCTATGCTGATGAAAAATTAATAGTCAATTATTGACAGCAATGGCTAGAGTGTAATTACCTTTTGCTAAACTAGAGTTGAGCATCAGTACGAGATAAATGTATGGAATCTAATAAGAGATTCATACTAGCATGTTTTGTGAAGTTGTTATGTTCTAATATCATCTTGTTAAAGAGTTTGTTTTAATATGATGGCTTATGCACTAGGTTTAATAAGAGCATGATGAAGTGATTTATGGTGTTCCTTTTGGAAAAGTATGAAGGAGTGGGATAATATGTTGATTTTTTTTGCAAAGAATGTTTTATCTTGTTGTGAATACAATCGATAGCATGTAGTTGTGATTATTGTGTTGAATGTTTTAAAAATAAAATAAAGGAATTTGTTAATTCCATAATACTAATTGCATTGAAGGGTGTGAGATTTACTGTTGGAACCTTTTGTACCTTATGACTTGTGTGATAGCCGAGGTTGCTTTGAGTAAAGTGACATGTTGAATGATCTTTTGGTTTTTATCTCAATCTCGTGTTGTGGTCTTCAAGCATCCTTTGTTGGAAATGGCGGATGTTTTAATCAAAGAAAATTGCTTCTTATTGAAAGGAAAAGTTGTACTAGAAGTATTTGAGGTACATTGATCTTATCTTGTGTTTTCCAACCTCATTGCTATTTTTTTTCTTTTGGTCTTTTACTCTGTGATGATGACCATTTTCTCGTATGCTGAATTTATTTTTCTTACCTCTTCTTCTAAGAACATGGTAATTGTTGTGGGTTGCTAAGCCTTTTGTTGGTCGTGGTTTTGGGTTAGAGTATGATTTGCGGGGCCGATGAGAGTCTATCTACAATGGTGTAGATGATGTACTCAATTGAGCTAATTGTTGAGGTGGCCAACTTGAGATAAATGAGTTGGTGTGTTGGGTAATGATTTGAAAATCTTTGGTTCAAGGAAGTTAAATTATTAAAAGAAATGAATTGGGAAATTATTGTTATGTCAAGTAGTGCGATGCCCTCTTGATTCTTGTTTTTGCTGTGTTTTTGGCGAGACCATTTGCAAATTGAGTTGACGTATGTTGAGGCGTAGTCTTTTCCAGTTAGGAAAAGAAATTGATTGTTTTGGTTTGTCGAAAGTGATTTTTTTTCACTCTTAGCTTATGTGGTGTGGTTCTCCAATTGTCTACTTGACGAGTAGAAATATTTTGTGGTGAATCCTTTGATTTGGATCGTGGTCCTTTGAAGGAAAGTCGGTTGCTAGTGTGATGCTTGAGAGTTCTTTACTCTTCATTTGTTTGGGTTCTGCTTGCAAAAGATACCGTTGTGCTTCTAGTAGAATGATGTGAGTGGAATTTGTGATCAAATTCTTGACAATGGGTATAGTGTGTTATCCTGAGTTTATTTAATAAGAGAAAAGTGTTTTAAGAAAGAGGATGGTTTGAGAAGGTGGTCTTAATAGTTATTATGGAAATTTTGCCAAAATGGCAGGACTGTTGGCTGCTCAGTACGACAAAAGAATTATGCGGATGTTCGGCGCGAGAATTGAGTTTCGGTGGGAAGCCTTGTGCTCCTTTGGGTGTCTCCAACCAAGGGTATTGTTCATTTTGGTACCACCGAAGCTTAGCCCGCTGACATCGGTACTTTTCCATGGTTGCTCGGGTGGGTAGTTTGGCTTATCGCTTGAGTTGCCAAACTCTTTGAGTGGTGTGCACAATGTTTTCCATGTGTCTATGCCGAGAAATACTTGCGGATCCAGAACACAAGCTTGACTCGAACAGTCACGGTGGAGCAGATCTCACCGTGGAGCGCCGCCGATTCGTATCTTGGATACGCCGAGCGGTCTTGAGGAATAAGACCATCAAGTATGTGAAGGTCCTTTGGACGAATCACGGAGAGAGAGGCTACGTGGGAGCTGGAGGATCTTTTGCGAAAGAAGTACCCCGAGCTCTTCGAGGCTGGTGAGTACACCTAGTTTGGGTTGCTGTTTGCTTGTTGTTCTTTTCTTTGTGGTCTATAGATTTGGATTCGAGGGCGAATCCTTTTAAGGTGGGAAGAATGTAATACTCCGGAAGTGTGAGAAGTGAAGAATCGGATTAATAAAAATTAATCGGTAGAGAATTATTATTCGGGGAAGAGAAATTTATTGAATTTTCAAGTGCAATATAGTTTAGAGAGGGATTTCTCTTAACAGGAAAGTATCCATCAGTGATTATGTAATATCCTGTTTAACATTAGAGAATTAATTGAAATGAGAAAGGTATTTAACAGGAATTAAACAGAGAAATCAGTTTTTTAGAGGAGATTTAATCTTGGGCTTTCGCCCACGTTGTTTGGCCCAAGTGGAAGTTGGTTTAAGAAGGCCAACCAAACCCTAGGTCTTTTTACTGTAGCACGCAGCTACAGTGACCCGCCGCCTCAGTAGCAACCCTCCTCCCTTTGCTGCCACGCCCTCCATGTCGCCTTTTTGCTGCTCCTTGCTACCGGGTCTTGGGAGGAAGAAGAAGGGAGAGAAAGGAGGAGAAGAAGGATCTTCTTCATGGATTCAACCAGCGTTTCCCCAAGGTTCTACAAGGGTAACGAGGCGCTTCTTTGCTGTCTAAGTTGTATTAGATGCGAATTCGATTGGTTTGATTGGATTGAATTGCTGCCGCTACAAATTCAATTCTGTCCAGTTTCTTGCGTGGCTTGTTTCGTGTGTTTAGAGGCAGAATTAGGGATTTTGATCACCTAGAGTTATTTAGATAATGTTCTTAGCTTTCGGTGGCCATGAAGATCACTCGATTCCGAGGTCTGAGTCAAAAGTTATGATCATTTTATTATCTGCTGCCAGAAATCTGACGAGAATAATCTGTCTGGTTATTTCTTAAAATATGAAAGGGAATTTGGTAGAATCTGAAAGTTCACCCAACTAGGTTATTGTAGGTAATTCGATAACCTTTTCAGATTGATAAAGAACCATCAATTTGGAGTTACCTATTAAAAGTTATGGTCATTTTAGTTTTGCTGTTCGATTGTGTAGGCAGTTTCTGTACTGAAAGTTCAGACAATGGTTAGCCTAATATTATGGCCGAACTGGTTTATCGTGTCAACTAGAGTATTGTAGATTATTCAGTTAAGAATCTACAGAAATTGGGTTTACCTCATTTTGACTTCCAGTTCATGAGTTATGTCATTTACCGTGCTGCTGTCCAGAATCAGTATATGGCAGGAAACGTTGTTTTTCGTTTCAGCTTTGTAAACTCGCTTTGAGTCGTCAAGTAAGCGTTGTAGAATGCCAATTAGTAGCGCTGAGTTTATTATGTCTTAATTGAAATTATTTTACCTGTTTAGGAGGTGAAGCCTCAGGTTTAGAGTATCACTTTGCCGCTAACGCGCGCATCGTGGAAGGCAAGTAAATGTAGCGGTTGTGCTATGGTTTAACCCGCTTTTTCTTACTAGTTGCACTATGCATGATTGACGAATGTTAAATGATATGCCATGGTTACATGTTTTCCAAGTAAAAATGTGGTAGCAAGATATTAATCAATTGCTATGTTTGGATGAGTTTGGGTAGTATCGTGGTAATTCGCTTAATGAGCCAATGCGGAATATGAAAATAAACTCAAGGTGGACATGTTGTTAATTCCTTGTGGTTATTTTCATGATGATCATGTGGTGGTCTATGTGATAGAGTTCCATCTATATCGATTGATTTTGATCTTGGTGAATCAGTGTGGGTTATGTGGTAATGGTCTTATGACACGATGGTATTGTGCTTAATGAGACACATGTGGATTATGAGAAAATATTCATGATGAGTATGTTGTTGACCTTCGTGGTTAAATTCTTGTGGTTTATGATTATCATATCATTCATGACATATCATGACATTTGCATTGTGGATGTCGCCGCTTATAGTCGCGATCAGACCACCGGTACAACATCGTGCATTATCAGAGACGATGCATACCTTTACCTTGTTGGGTAAAGGTGCGTGGAGCATAGCATACATATGCATTACATTGTGGAAAGATCATTTGCATACTTGTGCAAGATATTGAGGTGAAGTTATTTTTGCAAACAAACGCAACTTCACAGTTGTAATGTGGAAATTGACTCATGAGAGTCTCTTGTGGTATGAGTAATGTGGTTGTGGTTGTGGAATGGGGTTCACCCTTGTGGTATGGTAGAGGTTGTGGTTGTGGCATGAGATTCTTCTCTCTTGTGGTAATTGTGGATAGCGATTGTGGATGCGAGAAATAGTAAAGTTATGAGGTAAAACACGCTAATACTTTATTGTCATTGGTAGTGGTAGTGGTGATTAACATGGAGCAGATTGATCAAGATTCAATTGTTAATATTTTACTATCATTGGTAGTAAATATGGTTGAGGCTATAATTGTGATCATTATGGGTGTGGATATTTGGATACTTTAATGATGTTGTATGTTTGTTTGTAGTCTGAATAGCCGGGTAAACAGTTTGCTTGCTGAGATTTTTATCTCACCCTTGTTTTCTTTCCCCCCTACAGGTGATTGTTGAGCATTCACGGGATGGGTAGAGCGGCACCACAATAATTTACATGGTTCATCAACTCATGTTGTAATAAAGTCGATGAAATTATAGCCAAATGCTTAACTATTTGAGGAGGATTATGTTATTTAATAAGGATGGACTTGTGAACCATTCTTTGATTAATCTGCTAGAGGTTGTTTAATTATTGAACTTGTTACCGTTATCTTTATTCCCTTAGATGTTTATGCTTCCGCTTAATGTTTTTTTGTCTAGAGATGTTGCCGAATTAATTATCTTAAAATTATTGGCTAGTCAGAGAGTGGTTTAGTAGCATTCGAGTAATAATGGGTCCCGGGTGTTACACTTTTGCCGCTTGGTCGAGTGCGGTGCTAAGGACTATGAAAAGAACGTAAGGAAAAGACCAATTAGAGAATTATCCGGGGAAAAATCAGAAATTTTGGGCAACAGGGCTAAGGCCTCGGCTGTTGGGTTTTGGCCCAAGAGGAGGTGGAGAGGCCGGCCTTAAAGGGGGGGCAAACCCTAGCCGCCCCCTTTTTCTTCTTCCTCCTCCCCTTGCGCGCTCTTCCCCCTTCCACTTCCCGCCGCCACCCTTTCCTCCCCACTCCCTTGCGCAGCCCCTGCCTCCCCACCTCCTTGCGCCCCTCCCTGTTCCCCATTGTTGCTGGCCAAGAGGAAGAAGAAGGATCCCTTGGGGTGGCCGGCCAAGAAGGAGGAGAAAAAGGGAAGAGAAGAAGAGAAAAAGAGAAGGGAAGAAGAAGGGATCCGCAGCGGAAGCGTGGTGGTCATCACGTCGCAGCGTACCTTCGTCGTTCTTGCAAGGGGTAACTCGTTGCTCTTTGTTTTGGGTCGTTTTCTTGTTGTCCAATTTTCGGATGACAGTAGATCGGTGTTCTGCAGCAGCTTATATTGTCGTTTTTGGTTAGGGTAAAGGCAGATTTGGGTCTGGGCATCTCCTAGAAAGTTGTGGGTATCGTAGTTATCTTTCATTTCCGACAAGAATCAGGTCATTCGGACTTCGGTAGCCAAAGTTATGATTTTTTTGTGCTATGATGTTTCTGTGGGTAACAGATTTGACAGTGCCGGTTTAACCTGATTTAAACTTGCTGTTAGAGGAGTTTCCAGAGGGTCGCACCATAACGAAAAATGAAGCTAATTCTCTTAGCTTTCAGGAAAACTAAATATCACTGAATTTGGATGGACGTAGCGAAAGTTATGCTATTTTCTTTATTTCTGTCCAGAAACATAACGCTGATGAGCTGCTCTGACTAAAGGGATTGGTAGGGGTAGAAGATGGCCGAATCAGAGGGTCACCCCAACTAGGTTTATTTAGGCAACTTAATTATCTTTTCAGAAAGTCCAAGATCATCCTATTTGGACTCCTGAGAAGAAAGTTATGAATTTTTGAAGTCTGCTGTCTGCAGAGACCGATCGCTAGAAATTAGAAAAGTTAGAAATAATAAGAAGATAGTGATTTGATTGTGATGTTATGTATGATTTTGGTCCAGTATGCTAGTCTTAGTTTGGGGTTATATTCTTGTCCAGTGGCAGCAGATCCCAAGGGCAGCACCCACTTCACGTCCGCCGCTTCTTGCACGGTTGAGGCAAGTATTCGGTTTATGTGTAGTATTAGTTGCATGTTATGTTTGAATGGTGTACTGTTCAACATTGCCACGTGAATGTGTTGTGGAGATGATTCTAGTTGTGTTGATGTTTGCAAGTTATACTTAAGGTTCCTTCATGATGCTATTGTTTACATACTCTGAATACATATTGATTTATGTTATTGAAAATATGATGTTGTAGTACTTGTGCATGTTTGAGCATATTGAGACTTGGTCATGTGGTGATCAAGAGTACATTGTTGAGGTCCTGTCATGTAATGACAAAGCTTGAGGTCTCCACATTCATGGAATGTGGCAATGGATCTGAGGTCCCCGTCATTGTGATGACGGGCAAAGGTCCCTATACATGTGATGTATAGGTTTGGTCCCTGTGCCAAAGGGCACGAGCAAGGGTACTCATCGACGGATGAATACCCCGCATTACATGAAATGCGTAAAGAGATAAAGAACAAAGAGTGCATAGCATTATCATTAAATTTCTAGTATTTGAAATGCCATGAATGAAGTTGATTAAAGTTGTTTATGCTGTCATGTCTTTATGATTATGTAACCTTGTTGATACTTATTGAGTCCTATGGCTCACCCTTGCTTTGTTTTGATTTAGGTACTTCGTAAAGACGTCATGCATGGGCGGAGTAGATGATTGGAAAGCACGCACCACTTCACAACATTAATGCAATTGTTATTTTAGCATCATATAAGAATAAATAGACTGCTGAGAAATACCCATGGTTATTTTATGATTATGAATGACGAACTAATTTATGGATGTGAGAATGGTGTTATTTGATTACATTCATATGATTATCCCTTATGCATGAGTGAATTGGTTAATGAAATTACTGTTAAATATTATGTTTACTTGTTAGAAAATTGATTTTTTTTTATTGATTATACAAGGGAGACTCTGTCAAAAATTTGTAGATTCGCTCTAGTTGTATTTAGTTTTGGTAGCATTCCAGGCTCGTTCTGAGTTGGGGTGTTACAATCAACCGCGATGACACTTTGCAAATTAGTCAGTCAGGTCCCACCCATACAGGACATGTGGTTGCAGGAAAAAGGCATAGCAAAATACACTCGCAGACCAGTCCTTGACTGACCTGGACGACAACCTCAACCCTAGGGCATCGGATCACACGACCCCCCGTGCATAGACCTGCACCAACCAAACAACCAGATTCGCCCAAGTCCAAACCATTTCTTTGCATTTTCAAACCTTCATGACACACCAATGTCATGGTTGAAACCCCCATGGCACACCAATGCCATGGTTGCAACCTCTAGGACATAGCAATGCCATGGCTAAAATATTTGAGATAAAACAGTTGGTCTGCAGTTGAAAAAATTCCCCAAAATAAGATTTTGGTCTAAGTATAACAAAGCATTTCTTTCTAAGAGGTCCTGGTCACACTATGGTGTCAACTAGGTTTTCATCTAGGTGACAACAGATTAGGAGTAATATCAACATTGGCCATACAAAAGAAATTTGGTCTAAATATGAGAGCAAACACAGGTGTTGAAATATTAAGTAAAATAAGCATGCATTACTCAGCTTGAAATAGAAATACATAGATTGAAATAATGGGTGCAAAATGATCAAGGGTGTAACTTGCCCTGCTCAAAGGCTTGGGTGTCTTCTTCTTCTTCAGAGAGCTCTTGCTCCTCAGTGCCTTCACAGTCTACACGAGAGGAAAACAAAGTAGCTCAATACAAAGCTCAAGCAAGAATCAAAAGAACTCCAATAAAACACTGAAATACACTAACAGAGAAGTTTAAGCGGTTTGGAGGAGGTCTTAGGAGCTTGCTGGAGGAGGTCTGAAACTTAAGGAGGAGGAGGTCCAGAGAGTTTTGGAGGAGATCTGAGAGCTTGCCGATAGAGCCAGAGAGGAAATGAGCAAAAGGATAAAGAGGAAGGGCTGCCAAGGCTGATATAGCTAGAGCCACCAAAATTACTAAGGGCTCTCGGGCTCTAAAGTGATTGAAGGAAATGACAGGAGTAGGTAAAAGATGGGACAAAAAATAGCCCGGTGCTGCCAAAAGCTGATACCATTTAATGCGACACAACGGGCATTAAATGTTTGGTGACTTCCGAGAGCCAAGGCATGGTCAAAAGATAAGGAAAGGGGGTGTGACTGACAAATGGAGCCAGTCAAAGCCCGAAGAGGAGGTCCTGCGGAGGTCTTGAGGCAGTCCCACAAGGTCAAGGGAGGTCTTGAACCACTAAGGTGGTCTTTGAAAAAAGACCAGAGGTCCTGACCACAAGGGTGGTCTGACCCGCTAGGGTGGTCCATGCAAAAGGGACAACAAGGTCCAAAGGACAGAGAGGTCCTAGGGAGAAAGGGGAGCTTTGGACGGTCAAGATCAAAGCAAAAGGAGGTCCTGACGGTCATGATTTCACAAGGAGAGGTCCTGACAGCTAAGATCTCACAAGGGGAGGTCCTAACGGTCAAGATCAAAGCGAAAGGAGGTCCTAACGGTCACAATTTCACTAGGGGGTCCTGACGGCTAAGATCTCACAAGGGGAGATTCTAACGGTCAAGATCAAAACCAGGGGAGGTCCTAACGGTCAATAAAAAACGAAAGGAGGTCCTTACGGTCACGATTTCACAAGGGGAGGTCTTAACGGTCAAGATCAAAGCGAAAAGAGGTCATGACGGTCATGATTTCACTAGGGGAGGTCCTGACGGCTAAGATCTCACAAGGGGAGGTCCTAACGGTCAAGATCAAAACTAGGGGAGGTCCTGACGGCTAAGATCTCACAAGGAGAGGTCTTAACGGTCAAGATCAAAACGAAAGGAGGTCCTGACAGTCACAATTTCACAAGGGGAGGTCATAACGGTCAAGATCAAAACAAGAGGAGGTCCCGACGAACAAGGATACGCGGGGAAAACTAGGACCGCCAGATCTCGTTCGAACGGATCTAGACAAAGGGGCTGTTCGGACCGAGCGGTACCTTCAACAGATTAGGGCCATCCGATGTAGATCGAATGGCCCAGAAGGAGTGGGACGTTCAGATCATCCGAGCGTGCCCTCAAGATCAGGCCATCCAGCCCGAATCGGGTGGACCACAAGCTATAGAGGTTAAACCCGAGCGGTATAACCGCAAGTGAAAGAAAATGTAGGTTCAATCACTAAGGAGGCCTTGTCCTAAGGAGGTCTGGACCCTTAGATCTATCAAAGGAGAGGTCTAGAGGATGCGGGGAGGCCCAAATGAACGTGGAGGAGGTCCTAGAGAACATAGGTAGGTCCTGAAGAACGCGGGTAGGTCCAAATGAATGTGAAGGAGGTCCTAAAGGACATAGGGAGGTCTTGAAGGACGCGGGTAGGTCCAAATGAACATGGAGGAGGACATCAAAAGATCACAAATGGGTCTCAACTAAACATAAGGGAGGTTCAATCCTGAGGAGGTCTGAACCAGAGAATAACGAAACCAGCACAGAAAGTGAGAGATCACAAAAGCTCCAGCAAACCCAACAACCAACAGAGAGTTTTAGTTGAAGTTTGAGTTAGTCAATTGAAATCTATTCTGAAATTTCAAGTTAAGCTTGGAATTCTCATCAAAACCAAATAGTTCTTTTTATTTTGAAATTTTCAAAAAGGCTCTAAACACCGGGATGTTACACTCTTGGCCAATCGATCTCCCAGGCGGACACCTCCTTCCTCGTCGACACCGGCAATGGGGCAGCACCTCCTTGGCCAGCAGCAGAGGAGGACCAACAGGGAGGTGGTGTGGGAGGCCAGGGGTGGTGCAGGTAGGAGAGGAGGTGGGGCGGCCAAGGGAGAAGGAGGAGTGGGGTGTGGCCAAAAAGGGGGCAGGAGGAGGGGCGACTAGGGTTTGGGGGGAGAGTGGCCCCTCCCCCCCTTTGGCCGGCCATGTGTTGCCCTCTTGGGCCAAAACCCAGGCCCAAGTTGCCCAAATAATGCTGCAAACCCCTCCGTTATCTATTTAATTAAGTATTTTCCATTTGATCCTTCTCCTGGATCAATTTCTAAATAGTCTCAAATTCTACTCTAGAGTATTACAGTGGTCTCACGACGATCATCTACCCAGTGCGGTTTGGGCATTTTCCAAAGAGTTTAGGGTTCGTGCATGGGTGCGAGTGTTTAGCTAGCGACATCGTCTACATCGCATCAACTATCCACGGTTCTTTGCTGAGAAGATCGGGCCTCCCCCATATCATAATAGAAGCTAAGCAAGACTGCTGACATCCTTTCTTCATGGAGATTTTTGTTATAGGATCTTGGCACATTTGAAAGCAATGAAATAGCCAGGTGTTTGAAAATAGATATCCCAATTTTGCTGGTTGGAAGATGCTTTTTAAGTAGAATGTCACTCTACATGTGCATAGAGGGAAAGAATTACTTAGATCCTCTCCTTTACCTGGCTAATTTCTAAATTTATTGTACATACTTTGTAAATATCGCTTTGTTTTTAATATATTTGTTGTGGCCTCCTAACAGCTTCTCTTAAAAATCCTTTTTAAAACACTAGTATAGGGTGAAAATCGGGAAACAAAAGAAAGAGTGAAAGACCGATGGGGCTGGCATTCCAATAATCCAATCCCCTTTTGTACTCTCCTCTCGAAACAGAAAAAAAATAATCTACATCTCGCTATTCATCCGTCCATGGCGTTGCCGCCGGTCCAGCCGTGGGCGGAGCTGCAACACGACCTCCTTGTGGCGATTATGTCCCGCGAGGGCGCCCCCGACCTACTCTCTAGAGGCATGCCCTGCACCTGCTCATGTGGTGGGCCGCTCGATTTTTGCTATAGTAACCACTCATAATTTCAGTTGCTACAGTACTGGTTCATATTTTTCAGATTGTGTTTTTCAATTTCTTTGAGCAATGTTGTGCCCTAATACATTCATTTGCAATTGGTTAGCATCTCTCCTAGTACTTAGTGCAAAATGAGCTTGTTTTATCTCAATTTCAGATTGCTTCTCACTAACTCATTTCTTTGTTTGCATTAAGTCATATTTATCTTTGCGTGTGCGTTCATACACTTCCTTATACCTATTGGATCAACACATAGGCAAAATACTCTAGCTTGAATCATTTCTTAGCTTTACAATACCTTGAATATCAGTTTGCATAGGCTATACACTTACATTTCCAAGCTCCACCTACACTCGTTTGTGTACTCCTTTGCTCTTGGTTATGCTCATACATTACCGGGTTGAGCTCATTTGTTGTCACAAGGCCGTTTTGCCGTCCTTGATTCACTTTGAAATGGTAAGCTTGTCTTGTGTTTAGGACAATGAGTTGCAAGCATAGAGAGAGATTTTTGTTTTACTAACCCGAATATAATCTCGCTTGCTATTGTGAGTTGTTGCCATGTCAGGTCACGAGGAGGATCCACCGAATCCAGAGGCACCGGTTACAGGGATGGAGTACACTCGCTTGTGCAAGATGCTACAGAAGCAACTTCATGATGGTGATAATGGTGTGCGCGACGAGCTCGGGGAAGTTCATACTAGACTGAACAACCTTGGGGAGGAGGTCACGCTACTGTGTACGGCCATCAACAATAACTTTCTGGAGCTGTGCGCCATGTTCGCACACCACAATCTCTGTGGGGGTGCGCAAGCTGACGACACGAGTGTGCAGGCCCTCCGACCGTTTTGCACAATGAGACCGAGGAGGAGCGTGCTATTCATGTGGATGAGGAGCGATGACAGTGCCAGGCGCGTCGCATGGTGGTGCCGCCACATGCCAGAGTGGAAACCGCAGCACGTCCTCAGGCACAGGGGCATGGCTGAGGCAACGGCGGCCACCACGGGCCCAGGGTGGGGGCGCACCACTAGGTGACCAAGGAGGAGGTGTGCACAGTGCACCTCGTAGCTGGGCTGATGATGCCGAGCTCTAGGGCGACGACGATTTCCTCATCGATGACAACGACAATTGATAGCCCCACTACCGCAACAACATGCATCTTCATCGACACGACAACGCCGAGGATTTTGTCGCTAAGTCCAAATTTATTCTCCCTATATTTTTAAGTGGTATAGATGTGGAAAAATACCTCACTTAGGAGCTGAAAGTTGATATGTTGTTTCGGATGAACAACTATTCCAATTAGAAGAAACTCTTACTTGTGTCCAATGGTTTGGATGATTATGCCACACATTGTTGGGAGCAATTTGTTCGTAAGAGCATGGAGCGCCATGAGTTGCCGATTATCACCTGGGAGCAGATGAAGCAGCATTTGCGGGCACGTTTTGTACCTCGCCACTACAAGCGTCCCTATTTGAAAAGTTGACAGGGCTGCGACAAGGTTTGAAATCAATTGATGAATATCATAAGGAAATGAAGACTATCATGATACATGCAGATATCCGTGAGAATGAAGAGCAGACAATGGCGAGATTTCTAGCTGGCATGAATTATGCAGTCAAGCACATTATCAATTACTATCTCTACAATGATATGATCGAGTTACTACACCAAGCTCGCGAAGCCGAGTGCCAGGTGATTGAAGATGCACGGTTCACTGCCCGTTCATGTTCTTTTGCTAGTCCAGGATAACCATATAACAAAAGCCAGCCAAACAAAAGCACTTTGGCCGGAAACAATTCAACGATGTGCAGTTCTGCAACTAAGAAGCCAGAAAGTACACTATCACCGGTGTGCCGACCAGCGGCACCCACTGCTATTGCGGCCTCTTCTATGGGGTCGACAGGGCATTCATGTGATATCATTTGTCACAAGTGCAAGGGCGTTGGCCATTTTCAGAGGGACTGCCCAAATGTCAGAACTATGCTTATCACAGAGGAGGGCAGTTATGTTTCGACTAGTGATGATGAGTCACCTGATGCACAACCAGTCTTGCACACTGATGACATAGAACAATGTGAGTGTGATCCAGAGTTTCCTAGCATTGAGCAGTATTCCATTATTTTCACGCTCAACGAGCTTAGTGTGATGCCATCGCTGTCACTCGAACAATGGTGCAATTTGTTTCAGACTTGGGTAAAGCTTGATAAGGGTAAGGTGTGCAAAGTGATTATTGATGGCAGGAGTTGTCATAATTTGGCCAGCAAAGATATGTATCATAAGTTCGGTTTGAAGTATTTGTCGCATCCACATCTTTATCATGTGCAATGGTTGAGCGACAATAAGGAAGTGATGAACTACGAAGGTCCTATTCTGACCCGATGTTTTGATGAGAAGGTAAATTCGGTAGTAGTCGCTCAACTCTCACGATCCTGGCTACGAACTTGCAAGGCTCAAAACCACACAATAGCTGAACTGCTCGATAAGTCGTTAACAACCATGCACAAATACCCTGGTTTTCTGGAGCTTTTTGGAAATTCAAAATAAAACAAACCATTGGCTTAAATTGAGATTTTGGAATGGTTTTCACTTGACTAACTCAAACTACAACTAAATTCTCTGTTGGGTTTGTCGGTTTGATGTAGTGTTGGGGCTCAGGTGTTCCCTCCCTTTTCTGTGCTTGCTTTGTTTTTCCTCAGCCAACCCTTCTCTTTGGTTTAGACCTCCTTAGGTCTAGACCTCCTTTGTGTTTGGGCCTCTTCTTGTCCAGACCTCCCTGTGGTTCTGACCTCCCTTCTAAGTCACGACCACCCTCGTGCTATTCTAAGCTCGGGTTTGTGCTTCAAACCCCCTTTGATCTCATCGTGACCGTTGAGACCTCCTTTGGTCTTATCTTGACCGTCAGGACCTCCTTTGGCTCCATCCTGACTATTAGGACCTCCTTGGACCTCTTTCCTTGGTTCTCCACCGTTAGATCTTTTCCCCTTTGAAATCTCACCCGTTGAAACTCCTCCTTGTCTGGACCTCCCTTAAGTCCCAATCCTATGCATGCCTTCCCCTCCCTAGGACCATTAGATCTTGTTTGGATGGCCCGATTGAGAGGAGGTGTTCGGATGGTCCGAACGTACCTATCTCCTTGGACCACCTGATCAAGATCATATGGTTCTGGTTCGTTGCGCCTTTTCCTTCGTCCCTTGGATCTCCTCCTTTCCGCGACCCTGTGGTCTTTTTTCAAATACCACCCTCTTTGGTCACGACCACCCTATATGGTCACGACCTCTGGTCTTTTTGCAAAGACCACCCTGGTGGGACAGGACCTCCTTTGCCTTCTGCGGGACCTCCTCAGGACCTTCTCCCGTAGGACCACCTCCTACAACCACCTCGTAGTTGGATCTCTCCTTTGGTCACGATTTTTCCCTGTTGCTTTGACCAATCTCTTTGTTTGAGCCAACCCTGTATGTTTTCCCCCTTTCTGCACGCTTGCAGCAAAAAGTCTCTGAGCATTAAATGCCGCTGCAGCACATTAAATGTTGTCATCTCCGTTGTACCTCTCTTTCCCTCTTGTCCCCTCCTTTACCTACTCCCGTCGTCCCCTCCTCCACCCATCCTTGAACACGTGTGTCCTTGAAACTCCCAGCAGCCCAGGCCTTATAAGTTTGGACAACTCCCTATCTTTGCCTTCTTCCCCATTTCAACTCTCTTGCTCCCTCTCAACCAGCTCCTTGGACCTTCTCCGACCAACTCTCTGGACCTCCTCCAAACCTTCAGAGCTCATTTGTTGGTTCTAATGGTGCTTTCTTTGAAGTTCTTTTGGTTTTGCTTAAGCTTTGTTTGAGTTGGTTTTGTTCTCTCGTGTAGATTGCGAGGACGCCGAGGAGCCCGCGTGGAGGAAGACCTCCAAGCCTTCGAGCAAGGCAAGTCATACCCTTGATCATATTGACACCCATTATTTCATTATTTAAACCTATGTACTTTCTGTTTCAAGCTTAGTACTGCATGCATATTTTACTTAGTATTTCAATACCAGTGTTTACACTCATAGTTAGACCTAACTTCTTTGTATGACCAATGTTGACATTACAGCTGAACTTGTTATCACCTTAGTTAAAACCTGGTTCCTACCTTAGTATGACCAGGACCTCTTGAAAAAGGAATGCTTAGTTATGCTTAGACTAAAATCTTGATTTGAGAAGTTTTTACCAAAGACCAATATTTTATCTCTACTGTTTTAACCATGGCATTGAGTTGTCATTGAAACTAGTACTGTTTTCAAAGGCAAATAAATGGAAAAAGGATTTGGACTTGGGCGAAACTTGGTTGGTTGTATGGTGGGTGCATGGGGAATGCACGGGGGTCATGTGAGCCGACGCCCCAGGGTTGAGGTTGTCGCCCAAGTCAGTTAAGGACCGATCTTCGAGCGTTACTTTGCTATGCCCCTTCGTGCAACCACAAGTCTTATATGGGCGGGACCTAGCAAAATAAGTTGCAATGTCTCACCATGGTTGTCCCTTTGGATGTGTGGGTGGTCCTTCATCACCTACTTTCTTACATTCCCGCTTGGCGCAAGAGGGGGCCTGAACCCTGTGGGTGGGTAGCCTAATGGGGGTGAAACCTTAGTGAGGGAGACTGTGGTGAGAAGGAGTATTGTAAAGACCTTGTGATAACCTTTTAGTCGCACACCTTCGGAAGTGTGTAGGCGGACAATATAATTTGGTTATCTCTTGTGGGTAAAGCTGTACACCTCTGCAGAGTGAAAATCTATTCGAATAGCCGTGTTCACGGTCATGGACATGCTAGCAAAGCCTCTCCAAGTTAGACTTTGGTTTTGGTTTTCAAATGCTTTTGAAAACTGGTTTTGGATCTGTAACACCCTAACTCAACAATGAGCCTGGAATGCTACTAAGGTAACCTTACACAAATCTAAGCTAGACAATTTACTAAAATTCGGCAGAATCTCCTTTGTATTTCTCACTTCACATGGGTTTCAACAGTTAAAGAGAACTATAACGAAACATTGCAATATTCAAGATCATCAATAAGTTCTCGAATTTGCTAATCAACCAACAAGTCCTCAAGCATCCAACTAAGCTAATCATCATTATTACAATTAATCCAATGCGAAATATAATCATGACAAATCCTTCAACAGAGTTTATTTATTAAGGCATGGTCTGAGAATTAAAGCACATGGCGTGTGCGTATAAACATAATGCTACTCCCTCCCATGCATGTCGCGCTTGAATTGGGTACCTAAAAGCAACAAAGAAAGCAAGAGTGAGTCCACGGACTCAAGCAAGTACATAAATAAAAAAAGTCACATAAGTCAAATCATAACATCCGTGATCCACATTCGGGAGAACATCATTAAATCATTCACATGCGTATGCAATGCTCAAGGATTCCTTTTCTTTATCTCTTTTGCATTTTACGGTAATGCAAAGTATGCAACCGCTGCCAGATATGCCCATGCCTCAGGCGCGCACGCACGTGGACCAATTGCCCAATACTCCGCAAGTATTGGGGACCTCAAGCCCACACTCCACAAGTGTGGGACCTCAAGCCCGTCACATTCATGACAGGGACCTCAAAGATGTGCATGCTTGGTCATCACAAGACCAGGCCTCAACATGATATCAATATGCATATGCATCATCTCTTTTCATCATCATAGAAACAAAGGCAATAAACAACATCCATGAATAAAGCATACTTGTCAACAACCCTACGACACTAACATGCTTCAAACACATACTCATGCCCAAGCAATCACAAACAAAGTACCAACGATGCACTTGCCTCAACCGTGCGGGAACGAAGGACACGAAGAGGGTGCCGCCTCCGGAACCAGTCCCCTACCTAAACATTCACTTAAGAAATGCTAAGACAGCAATAAAGGACCACTCAAACCATAAAAAGTAAACACGAACTCACAAAAGTTCCTTTAGCACGAACCCAACCCCAGTTTCTAGATGTTGCTTTGTCCCCTCAGTGGACAGTCAGGTTCTAAAATTCATATCTTTTCATACAGGGATCCAAATTAGCTGTTCTTGGACTTCATTGAAAGGTTATCAAATTACCCAACTAAACCTAGTTGGTGGGACTTCCTGTTTCGGCCATCTACTATCCCTAACACGCGAAATAACATAACATCGTTTTCACGTCAGGTTCTCTGGACAGTACACTAAATTGATCATAGCTTTCAGCTCGGTCGTCCAAATTTCGCGTTCTTATGCTTCCCTGAAAGCTACAACAATTATCTACAACTTTCGTTATACTGAGATCCTCTAATTCTCCTGTTATCTGATCGAACAAGTCAGATTACTAAAACCTGTCAAACTACTGACAGACTCGCAGAACAGTTGCACTAATAAATTCATAACGTTTGCTACAGAGGTCTAAAAAATATGATCTAGCACTTCATTGAAAGCTAGTGACGTCCTCTACAACTTTCTAGGAGATGACCAAGACTGAATCCGCACTTAACCACACCAAAACGTCCCTCTAATGCAGTCTGTCCTGAGGCGACAGAATTACCGGCAAAGAACAATTAAGCGCTAACACATCTAAACGAGGGGAAAACGAGGTTACCCTTGACGAACCGATCGCCGGGCACGAAGAGCACCAACTAGCGAACTCTCCCCCCAAAGATGGTCCCGTTCCCCTCACCTTCTTCCTCCTCCAACAGCTGGCCACCTCCAGCAATCTCCTTCTTCTTGGCCAATCGATCTCCCGGGTGATCGCCTTCTTCCTCCAATTAGCGCGTGCACTGTTCATGGTATCAGAAGCGACGGCGGTAGTCTGTAGCATGGCATGCTACAGTAACTCATCTAGGTTTCCTCCTCTCTTTATTAGTAGCCAGCCCTCATGGGCCTAAATGTTTGTGGGTGAAAGCCCATAGCCCAAGTTGTCGAAATTATGCATAAACCCCACTCTAATCTCCTGTTAAAACACTTTTCTAATTGGTCCTTGTCTCTAATTTATTTCTTCTCTCTCGAATACATTTGGGGTATTACATTCTACCCCCTTAAATGGAATTCGACCCGAGTCTGCTCACACTTAACGCCAAAGAATAACCACGACTAAGAACATACCGACATTACCACATACCGCAGTGAATAATTCGGATTACGATCGCGCATGTGAGACTCCAATTCCCAAGTCGCCTTACTCTCAAAATTATGGAACCACCGCACCTTGATGCAACCGGCGTGTTACGCCTTATTACTCGCCCCATCCTTTCAAGAGTCACTCAACGGATATCACTCAAGGGCACGCCTTACTGTGGGTCACCGGCTCCAACGAATCTTCACACTCGAATGGCTCCAAAGATTCTCGTAACACCGCTCACCCAACACGTTATATTCTCGCTCCATAACTCGAGACGGTCCTAGTGAATGGCTTCCTTCCAAGTCCCCGTAACTTCGAACAACCAAATATACGTTAGGCTATCTATCACTTGGTCCAAACCACCAAACTTGCATGTAACATATAGAACTCTTGTTCCATCTCTCAGTCGACCTCTTCATCATAACAAGGAGATCCTCCATTACGCAGGGATGCACAACAAGATTTATTTTAATCAAACTTTAATAAGCAGATTCAACAAAAAAACAAAGGATTCACCATGTCATTCCAACTTTCCTCCAAAACACGCAAATCCAAAATCGAAGATTCCTCATGAAAACCTTTTCACATTCCAACAAGTTAGTTTGCAAATGAACACCACCTAAGCCAAAAAGAAATCACTCGAATGCTCAATCAAACACTTCATTTATTTTCCTGAACCGGAAAGAACCACCTTGCCAACATATAGTCAACTCAAATTGTACGTGTTCTCCGTCATAAAACCCAACTCAACCAAGAACCAATAGATCACTTCTTTACTCAAGAAAACATTCTTTTCTCGGATGTTATGTTAAGAAATAACCTTTTTCCAAATCATGGGTTTCCAAATCATCATACTAACTCCTTTCTCTTAACTGACAATCCTAAAACGACCCTCAAACCAAAAGAATAACTTTTCTTATTTAGAGGGACTCTACTAATCTACAAAAGGATTTTCTAGTCCACTCATATACCAAGGAATTATTTTGAAAAAAAGTTCTATTATCTCAATAAAGATTTTTCACCCACAACCACATCATCTCATTCTATTAAAGATAATCAACTTCAAATTCTCAAAGACACAAACTCCTTTACTTTACCCAAAGTATTCTATCAAAGATGAACACACTATTCAAAATTCGCTTCTATCCATCTACCTCTACACTTAATATTGGGTCTCCAAGTTCCTAGCGTAAAATGCAAAGCCCAAAATCAACCTCTAAGTCTCCTACCGTGGATTTTTTTTAGTATATTTGATAGGAAATTCTCAAATTCATTTACTAAAATTTCACACACTCAACTATAACTTCATCATTAATATCCATATTCCTCACTAATCAAGTAATCGCCCAAGGCGGTTTATTTCACCAATCTTAGACTTTCTCTAATCCACACCAATCCAATTCAGTTACACAACCACAATATACACATTCGCAAAACCATAACTGATTGATCAAGATTCAAACATACTCGATCACTAACGTCGATAAATAAATATATTCTTTGACCAAGATATCCTTGGAAATAATTTAACTCTCATAGGGTCATACTGACAACAACTCCACAACCCTTGTTGTCTCTTTAATTGCCGTAATGTTTAGTTTACTCTGCTAATTTCCTCTCATTAAACCACATCTTCATAAATCATCTACCCAACCTCGCAAAGTTAATTATCCAATCACGATACTCAAGCAATGATGATGTACAATCCTTAGACCTGAGATCAGCATGGTTCCCTACATGTGTAATAGCACTCTTAGGGGTTGCCAAACGCTACTCGTAACTGGGTAGTTATAAAGGTAGATTTCGGGTATGCTATGAAACATGCGAAGGGATGTGACTGGTCGGATATGGGTTTGCCCCTCCTAACATAACGGGAGAGATGTCTCTCGAGCCCCTCGAAGTGGTCGGATAAAGAAAGTGCATGACCATGCCACTAGTGGTCGAAGTGTTCGACCACATATGGTTATCCGACAACTCGATCGAGAAAGTATTGAAGAGTCCATGGATGACATAATATCTCACCTGGAGTTCAAACAGATATCGTGAGGCAAAGAGAGAATACTAGAGTAGGTTGCTTAGTTCGATCAGTTATAGACTAGTTGTATGGAGATACGAGCTAGTCGTAGATTGGTCGAACGAAATCACAGAGTGGTCGAAACCTGGTCGTAAGAAGTTACGAACTGGTCGTATAGAGATAGGACCTAGTCGTAAGTGATGAGGACCTAGTCGTAGATCATATTGCATTAAGGTTTGTCCGATTTAATTTGTGTGTATTCGGGAATCGTTCTGTTCTGCTAGGTACCGCTACGACTCGTGGTCAGAAAGGGTTTCCGAGTCACAACCGATTACACATAAACCTAACGAGTCACACACTTAACGGGTTAGAACAAACCAGTACGAATACGATTCATCAAACGTGTTCGGATCGGATCCGACACGGGGCACTATATAAGAAGATGCTTCAGGCTATCATGGGGACATGACACACGTGAGTTGTTCCACCGAAACCCTAGCCGCCATCTTCCTGAGAGCTCTGCTGTGCGACTTGGTGCTAGCACACTGGCGTACGGTTGTTCCTTCTCTAGACGTGTGGATACCGTAGAGGCGCTACTGCGGTTGCTGTTGCGCTGAGGACGATCCATGATCTTCACTAGGAACGTTGGAGGTTGCTGGAGGAGACGATCGTCTACGAGGACGTTGGGCGATCGACTATGACCACTTCATCGACGCACTCTTCGTTGGACTAGGCTGCTCCAACTCTTCTTCCGCTGCACTGCGCGTCTGGTGGTAATGATCTGTGATCATCTAACTTGCTTGGCATCCTGGTTTACATGGTAGAAATTTTGAATTGTTAGTAGTGTAGCCTACCCGTATTCCCACAAGGTTATCCTTCACCCTTCATGTGAGACCCCGGGATATTTAACTTGTAATGCTTAGTCTTCCATTGACTCTAGCATCACAAACAAAATATCTCATGCCTCAGAAAAATGTATACTTCCCAGGATTGCAGTATACACACCCTTTTACAAAACATTGCATCAATTCCATACAACGCACAGAACCGAAGCAAAAGTTTTACAAGCAAAAGACATGTAGTAAAGTTATTACAAAAGATAGGCCAATCGGCCAAGGACAAGCTAAAAGAGCTAAACAACAGCGGAAACAAAATACCATAAGATGGCTATAAACAAGATCCAACCGGTTTGCCACACACCCACAAGGCAATCCGACCGGACCGCCAAGCTAGTCGCACCCACCGCAGCAAAACTCACAAAAGTCAATCCCTTGGGGATCAACTTCCTCTTTAATAATTAAGCAAAGCAAATGAGTACAAAAATGTACTCGCAAGACTTACAAGTAACAAACCTAGATATTACTACATGCAAGCTTTAATCAAAGGAGAATGCTAAAGGTTTATTTTCAGCATAAAGCAGATTTTATTTGCAATAAGTAATAGATTGAAGGCAGTTTTAACAATCTGAACTTTATTTGTTCAAATAATAGCGATACAGTAAGTAGTAACATAAAGACATCTTGGAGATGACTAACCCAATAGCCATCACAACAATAGCATGAATTGCCCATTCGTACCAGCCACATCAAGTTTTAATTAAAATATTGTAGTCTAGTTCTTGCACGATCTTACCAAGCATGTCCATAACCTAGGATGAGGCTATTCGAATAGATCAACACCCTGCAGGGGTGTACCAATGTACCCGCACTTCAGACCGCCTTTTTGCCAAGCTATTAAGCACACTTCCTTTGGTATGCCGGCACAGCTAAGTCCTACGAGACATTTCCAATGGATTGCATTAATTAAGAGTCGCACGTATGGGGGTTAACCCTTAGTGATCCGCTAGCGACGAGGATCACAAGGACCCTTACGTTGAGTCAGAAACACCGACCCAGCCGAAGCAACTGCGGGTGTTCCTAGGTATGGAGAACCTAACCGGAACCCATCCCTCTCATCCCAAAACGAAAATTTTTCTCTATCACTACCACCAACGACTCATTAATTAACACCTCCCAAAGTACTAAGTCAAGAGAGGTCCCATATCCCTCTAGTGTGGTTAGCACGCAAATATCGCTTGGCTTAGTGACACAAGTAACTCGGTTCTTGATGACCCGGGCACCATTCTAGTCACACCATAAGATCACACCATCATACCAATGTGCTCAAGTCTAAAATATTTTATTTTCAGTTTTAGATTTCACAAATAAACCAAAGCACAAGGTGCTGAACATAATGTAATTGTAAGATTTGTGTGATCAAGGTCATCGACTAAGTCGATAACCGCCCAATTCTACCGGTAACTAAGCATTGCTAAGCATCATATCGTAAAGACAATAAAAGAGCATAAATCATTCACCGGGCTCTAATTCACCAGTGAGAATAATAAATTAGGTTTGTGGCAGGGGTGAACAATTTCAGGGAAACAATGCAATAGGATTAACTACCTGTAAACGACAAAATTAACTTTGACACAAAGAAGCATGCATACTTATTCTATGCAAACAAGATATTAGACTTGAAAAGTAATGGGAGCAATATGATCAAATGATGCTACATCTGCTTGCCTTGCTGGGGTCACTTGGTTGCTGCAGAGGATCACTCTCCAACTCAACAAACTCTTCGGAACCTATCGCAAGAACGCAAAAATCCAATAAGAACGACGAACACCGAAAAAGGCTCAAAAACCAAATTCATCCAAAATCTATGAAATTCACAAAGCAGGTAGAGCATGATTTTAAATGAATTTAGCAATAAGAATCATTCGATTTGGACTAAACATGCAAAAGTTATAGCCTAAACAATTTCAGTCTGCTGAAAAAATCAAAATAAATTGCTTTCTGTTACTGTTCATCACACAATTTTCCAGAAAGGTTTTGAACATAAATTTTTATGGTAGGCATATAATGACACCCTAAGGTCAAAAAAATTGAGTTTACTTCATTTGGAGTTAAAATGAATTTATTATGATTTTTCTAAGTTATGGCAATAGTGCATGATTAATTTCAGAAGCAAAGACAATATTAAAACCTATTCTACACTAATGTATACTAACTGAGGAACCTAACAAATTTGAGTTTGCTCAATTTGAAATTACAGAGAAAAATTTATGCATTTTACAAGTTTGAACAATTTTTAGTGCAAGGAAAAGCTAAACCCTTAAGGTGAAGAGATCCTGAGGGAGGTTCTAAGGAGGTCCTAAGGGTCAAGGTCTAACTGGGGAGGTTCTGACAGCTAAGATCTCACAGAGGAGGTCCTGGATGACCAAGACTTAAACTGAGGGAGGTCTTGATGGCTAAGATCTCACAGAGGAGGTCGTAACGGTCAAGATCTAAACTGAGGGAGGTCCTGACAGCTAAGATCTTGAAGGTTCTGAACGGTCAAGATCTCCACGGAGAGATCCTAAACGATAAGGTCTAAAAGAGGGGAGGTCCTGGACGGCTCAGATCTCCATGGGGAGGTCCTGAACGGCCAAGATCTCCACAGGGAGGTCCTAAATGATATCTCTATAAAATCCTAGGGGGTGGTCTTGACGGTTCAGATCTGCACAGGGAGATCCTGAACGATCAAGATCGACAGGGGTGATCCTGAAGTTTGTCAAAGGGGCCTAGCTTACGACAACAGGGGAACATGGCCCACATGTAAGTGACACAAAAGCCATTGTAGACAGCCAGTAACTACTAACCAATGATTAGTTCATTAATGAGAGGATCTTTGTCCTAATCGACAATGCACAGTGCCGATGTCGTCCGACAAAAACCCGAGGGCAAACAACGGCTTTCCGCTGGAGATGAGGACCTCGCCGGCGCCAACCAAGGGCACCACTAAGTGAACAATAGGTTTGCGCACCTACTGGGCCCACTCTCGATGGCAGCGGCGGCCTAGAACGCCGGTGAGTCGGAGAGAGGCGGCGGTGATCAACACGGCTGAAAGACAAAAACGGCAAAGGAGCTCCGCAGCGGTCCAGATAGCGAGTGCCCAAGCACCAAGGGACTACTAGGAGGTTACCTTAGCACTGAGGAGGTCCAGAGGTGGTCGTGACCAAGTGTGGTCTGGACGAGGGGAGGTCCGATCAAAAGTGGACGGTCTGATGGAGATCCAACGGCTAGCATAGCTCACGCACTTGAAAGGGCTGGGGGCTGAGCTGGGAAGGTTGAGTTCAACCATGAGACTAGAGTCTAACTTGAGCCCAACAGTAGAGTTGACTTAGGGTTTTAGCTTGAGCTAAAAACTTGAGGACTTTGTAGAGGTGGCAAACTAACTCCAAAAATTCTGAAATTTTTACAGGAGCTTGCTGACTTTAAGATTGACCTTATGTAAAATTTTCAGAGGTTTTTATGCAAAACATTTTTCTCTACAAATTCTGCAAGGTTTATTCTAGGGTTTGACCAAGAGTCCAATTGGTTTGACGGCCTCTTACAATATTCAAACAATTTCTAAAAATTGTGAAATTTTTCAGAGAGGTCACCCAACCAAGGAAAAATATTTCCAAGGAGTTGAGCACAAGATTTTCAATAAGGAGATCATGACTTTAGTCAAATGGGAAATTTAGGTTTTTGATTTTCCACAATTCCTTTACAAGAATTACAGAAAAGTTTAAAAACAACAAGATGCAAGAAAAGTTTTAATTTCTACACATTTTCTTACATTTGAAACACAAGCCAAGAATTGGGATGTTACACTTCAATCTTGTTATCCATCAATCAAAACTGTGTTAGAAAATGCATTTTATGTATGGTGTAATCTGCTTTGAAACTTATTACATGTACCTTGAAAGAAACATGGCTTTATACAAAACAACCTTATAAGCTCTCCATTGTGATATCCGTTTATGCATGTCATTCTGTTAATTGATGTGTGTGACTTGCGAGCACGGTTGTTGTGCTCACTCTTGCTTGAATTAATCTTTTGAGCAGGTGAAGAGATCTTTGGTGAGGACCAAGAAGTCCTGGACGACTAGGCTACGCCTTCCAGCCAATTGCTTGTGGTGTATTAGATGGACTTGTCTTTTGATTCCGCTGTGTAAATTTGCCTTTTGTTGGCTTGTAAGCCAATCTTGTGATCAACTCTTTTGCTGTTATTAAAGTTCTCGTTGATGTATGATTATCACTTGTTTTGCTGTGTGAACTAGCTGTTGATCCTGGGTACTAGTTTGGAACACAGGAGATGTAGGGCTTTTCCAAGTCCCACGACCTCCTCAGGTTGGGTCTCTCGATCTCCCCCAGGTCTGGTCGTGGCATTTGGGGAGGTCCTGGCTCTTAAGACCACCTCGGGTCAGGTCTCTGGACCTCCTGGGTGGTCTTGGAGGTCCACTCGAGTGGTCCTGCTGGACCTCCTGAGAGATCCTGGTGGACTTTTTGGGAGTTCTAGGAGGTCCTCTCGGGTGACCCTTGGTCGGGTCGTGACAACTTTGTACTGCTATACAAAGACGCATTGCTTTCAACTAACGACTTGACTTCTCTTCCTAGTGGTGTTGCTTGTGTTTTGTAGGATTTTAGTGATGTCTTTCTAGGAGAGGTACCATCTGGGCTACCACCAATTCTGGGATCGAACATAAGATCGACTTAATTCCAGGAACGTCGTTGCCGCACCGACCACTGTACCGCACCAACCCTGAGGAAACGAAAGAAATTCAGAAACAAGTACAAGATCTTCTCTCCAAATGGTACACTCATGAAAGCTTAAGCTCTTGTGCTGTTCCTGTTATTTTAGTTCCTAAGAAAGATGGTTCATGGTGTATATGCGTAGATTGTTGAGCGATTAATAATATCACTATTCGATATTGCCATCCTATACCTCGTTTAGATGATATGCTAGACGAATTGAGTGGTGCTGTTATTTTCTCTAAAATAGATTTGCGTAGTGGTTACCATCAAATTAGGATGCATGAAGGGGATGAGTGGAAAACAGTCTTTAAAACGAAATTTGGTTAGTATGAGTGGTTGGTTATGCCTTTTGGTTTAACTAATGCACGTAGTACATTCATACGCTTAATGAATCATGTTTTAAGGCATTTGATTGGTAAATTTGTGGTTGTGTACTTTGATGATATTCTGATTTACAGTCGCACTGAATCTGAACACATAGATTATCTTATATAAGTTCTACAAATTTTGCGTGATGATAGGTTGTTTAGTAACTTAGAGAAGTGCATATTTTGCAAAGATCATATCATCTTTTTGGACTATGCTGTTTTTGCACAAGGAGTTGAAGTAGACGAGTCTAAAATTGAAGCAATTAAAAATTGGCCAACTCTGTGAACGTAAGTCAGATTAGGAGCTTTCATGGTCTCGTTAGTTTTTATCGGCACTTTGTGAAGGATTTTAGCACTGTTGCTGCCCCCATTGAATGAACTTACTAAAAACAGTGTTGAATTTGTGTGGGGGGTAGCGCAAGAAAATGCTTTTGCTGAACTTAAGAAACGCTTGACTGAAGCACCGTTGCTTGTTTTACTTGATTTCACTAAAAATTTCGAAATTGAGTGTGATGCTAGTGGATTGGGTATTGGTGGTGTTTTAATGTAAGAGAGTAGATGGCTCAGTTGAGAAACTGAATGTGGCTCAATTGAATTATCCGGTCTATGACAAAGAGCTTTATGCGTTAGTGCGTGCTTTAGAAACTTGGCAACACTATTTATGGCCTAAAGAGTTTATTATTCATTCTGATCATGAGGCATTGAAGTATTTAAAGGGCCAAGCAAACCTGAACCGTTGTCATGCCAAATGGGTATAATTCATTGAGTCATTTCCTTACATTGATGCTCTTTCTAGGAAAAGTGTGTTTTTAACTCAATTAGGAGTGCAAGTTCCTAGTTTAGAGAGTTTGCGTGATCTCTATACTACTGACCATGATTTTTCAATTCCTTATGCGTATTGCAAAGAGGGAAAAGGCTATGATAAATTTCACATTCATGATGAGTTTTTGTTTCACGTTAACACACTATGTGTTTCAAAATCCTCTATGCATTTGCTATTATTGCAGGAATCACATGCCGGTGGATTGATGTGCCATTTTGGACGTGAGAAGACGTTGTCTATGCTGAACGATCACTTTTATTAGTCTAAGATGAGGTCAGACGTGGAGAGGTCTGTGCAGCGATGCATTACTTGCCACAAAGCGAAGTCGAATTTGAATCCACACGGTTTGTATACCCCTCTACCTGTTCCCAATGTACCATGAGAGGATATTAGTATGGATTTTGTTTTAAGACTACCTAGAACTAAGAGGGGAAGAGATTCTATTTTAGTTGTTGTGGATCGATTTTCGAAGATGACACACTTTATTCCGTACCACAAGAGCGATGATGCGTCGCATATTGATGACTTGTTTTCAGGGAGATCGTGAGGCTACATAGCGTTCCGCGCACCATCGTGTCGGATCGTGACGTGAAGTTCATGAGCTACTTGTGGAAGACACTTTGGGGGCAAACTGGGGACGAAGTTATTATTCAGCACAACTTGTCATCCTCAAACTGATGGTCAAACGGAGGCAGTGAACCACACACTTTCGATGCTACTCCGGACAATGATCAAGAAGAATATGCGTGAGTGGGAGGATTGTTTGCCGCACGTGGAATTCGCTTATAATCGGGCCATGTACTCCACTACGCAGATGTGTTCTTTTGAGGTGGTGTATGGCTTTAAGCCCTTTACGCCGCTTGATTTGCTGCCACTTCCAAGCCAACACCATATTCATCTGGAGGCGTCCAAGTGAGCTGTATATGTGAAAAAATTGCATCTCAAGACAAAAGAAGAGATAGAGTGTAAGGTCAAGTACTATGCTGAGAAGGCGAACAAGAAAAGGAAGAAAATGATTTTTCAACCAGGTGATTTGGTTTGGGTACACTACCATAAGGATCGTTTTCCCAAATACCGCAAGTCCAAATTGTTGCCACGAGGTGATGGGCCTTTCAAGGTGCTTGCGAAGATAAACGAGAATGCTTACAAGATAGAGCTTCCCGGCGATGACTATGGCGTGAGCTCTACATTCAATATCGTTGATTTATCACCTTTCTTTGGTGGTGACGATCCAGCGTTGAGGATGACACCTTTTCAAGAGGGGGGATGATGAGGGCATCTCTAGCTTTCCATCTTCTCAAGAATAAGATATCACTCTAGAATTGCCTAGGGGGTCAATTACTAAAGCACGTGCCAAACAACTTCAACATGAGGTGAACTCACTCCTAGCTGAGTATAATAATATTGTTGATGAGAATTTTATACTACCTAAAAGCTTGTGTTTTATGTGGGAGGACGGGAGCACATCAAAAGGAGGGGATGGACCAAAAGCCAATGCGGCCAACCTAGCGAGAGAAAGCCTATGTAGTTATGAACAAGGCCCATGTGGTGCAACCAAGAAGCAAGCCTAGGTGCAACCGTGTGGAGGAGCTAGCCCATGGCATGAACAGTACACTGCTCATGACTAGTAATTCCGAATAGTATCTTTAGGGATTAAGAGTTTGTTTCGGTTTCTTAAAAACCGAATAGGAATAGCCGGCCCTAGGCCCCCTTGCATGAGAGAGGTTGGGGTGCCCTTAAATACCCTGGCATCCCACTTGTATTCATTAGACCAGTTTATGTATAAGATTGAAACATAACTATTGCTTGTTCTTTCGAAACAGAGTTCTTGCGAGGACTTTGAGACAGTACTATGCGATCTATTGAATTGTTTTGCAATTCAAGGTCAAGCCGGTATTCCATTGGGAATTGGGGATTTGGCGTTCGTCGTTCGTGGTCTCGCGACGATCATCTACCCAATGTGGTTTGAGCGTTTTCCAAAGAGTTGAGGGTTCGTGCATGGACGTGAGTGTTCAGCTAGCGACATCGTCTACTTCGCATCAACTATCCACAGTTCCTCGCCGAGAAGATCGGGCCTCCCCTGATCATAATAGGAGCTAAGCAAGACTGTCGACATCCTTTCTTCATGGAGATTTTTGTTATAGGCTCTTGGCACATTTGAAAGCAATGAAATAGCAGTGTTTGAAAATCGACATCCAGTTTTTTGGTGGAAGACGCTTTTAAGCAGAATGTCATTCTACATGTGCACAGTGGGAAAGAATCACTTAGATCCTCCCCTTTTATTTGGTTAATTTCTCTAAACTGATTGTACATACTCTGTAAATATTAGTTTGTTTTTTTAATATATTTGTTGCAGGGCCTCCTAATGGTTTTCTCTTAAAAAAATTCTCTTTTTTAAACACTAGTATAGGGTGAAAATCGGGAAAACAAAAGAAAGAGTGAAAGACCGATGGGGCTGGCATGGCGCGGCGTGGGTGCGCTTTGGCAGTGAGGGCATCGGGTGAGGCGGAGTGGGCGGAAGCATAGGCTACGACCCAGTTTTTTAAGTACACAGTTTTTTTAAGTACACGACGGACGCACTCGCACACACGCTACACGCACGCTTTCACATACGTAGATGCGTCCTTAACACATGTCTAATCTAAAGTGGAAGCTGAATCCCACAGAGCGCGGATACACGCTTTAACCACTAAATATATCCACGTGTACGTGTACTATTCCCGAAAGAATAAACCCCAAGTGGGACACGTGCACCGAGCTAGAGGCTCGAACGCTGCGCGAATGCTGCATGACGACAACGCTCACCAATGAACCAAAGCTCATTTTGGCTACGACCCGCTTAGTTGGTGATCGGAGGAGTGGGAGACAGCCTAA
Organism: Ampelocalamus luodianensis; assembly: GCA_036346255.1. Classification (NCBI taxonomy): domain Eukaryota; kingdom Viridiplantae; phylum Streptophyta; class Magnoliopsida; order Poales; family Poaceae; genus Ampelocalamus; species Ampelocalamus luodianensis. The sequence continues at coordinate 67,316,572 of CM070621.1, read as the reverse complement.
GAGATGTGTTGGTGGCGGCGAGCGGAGGAATGGGAAATGGGACCGAGAAATAGGTCGGCCTAGGGAGTTTAGGTATTTTGATTTTAGGATTCCAATTCTAAGAGTTTTTAGAAAATGAATAAATCAGAAAATCCAAATAAACCTCAATAATTCAGAAAATACAAGACAAATCCGAACAATCATGGAAAATTTTATGGAGTGGTTTTGAAATTTGGTTTTAAAGAGTTGGTAAAATTTGGATGTTACATTAATTCCATTTTTAGACACTAAGAGCATGCTATAAAGAAGACACTGCCCAACACAAGGAGGTATAACTTTGTGTTTCTATGTTTCCAGCAAGCAGAAGAAACAATCATGATTCATGAACTTATTCTTTGAATGTTTTTTATTTTATTTTTTATTTTTTATTTTTTTAGAAATAGAAGTACAACTCCCGGTCTCTGCACCAACTAAGGATACACACAGCCATAATAAGCATCCAAATTCACCTCGAACAGGACTTGAACCTGGATGGTGAGAATATACATCCACACTTTTCCACCAACTGAGCTAAGCTCAGTTCCTACTTATTCTTAATGTACCTTCAGTTCTTAATGTTGAGTTTATCTGGACATCAATTGGAACCGTGCATTGCAATTTTTCCCATACTAATAGAAGCTAAGCAAGATTGCCGACATCCTTTCTTCATGGAGATTTTTGTTCTGAGCTCTTGGCACATATGAAATAGCAGTGTTTGAAAATCGAGATCCTAGTTTCTTTGGTGGAAGACGCTTTTAAGCGTAAAGTCACTCTACATGTGCACAGAGGAAAGAATCACTTAGATCCTTTCCTTTTACCTAGCTAATTTCTCTAAACTGATTGTACATACTTTGCAAATATAACTTTGTTTTTGGGGTATTGGCATATTTATCACACCACTTTATACCTAATTATTAGAATACCACTCAATATTGTTGGGAAACCATGGGCCTGACCCTGCAGTCGGCCTATTAGTGGGCGCCCCATCCCAAAACCCTAGCAGGGTCGTAGCCTATAAATAGGGGGTACTATTCATTGTAAAAGATTGATCGATGGATGAAGGAATAAAGAGAAGCAATACGTCCCCCTACATCTCTGTGTTCAATCTCTTATTCTGTTCTTGTGTTCATGCATTGTTCTTACGATTCTGTGTTTGTCTACAAGGTAATCGCTCGGACTGGACTCGCCAGCGACAGTTCCTCAACACGTTATCAGCACGATCGACTCTGCTCGCATCGAAAAGGTAACCGTCGATGAACGACGCTCGTAGATTGAATCGTTTTTCTAGATTGCTTTCAATTCTGCAAATTTGGCTTTCTAGATTGGTTTCCTACGGTGCAAATCGCTCTAATCTCTGAGAGCGACTTGAAGTCGCCGGCCAAGCCGATCGGTGGATTGCATGAAAGAGTAGATGATGATTGTACCGTAGGTTGTATATGCAATCGCATGAAAGGCACCATGTGCACGGCACCGCCTGTAAGCGGCTGTCACTACCTCCGCGACATGTTACCGATCGGCATAGTCCGCCATCACGTACCGCCATGGAGGCAACGACAGTGCCACGTCGCTAGCACGCGGCAAGCACGCACATATCGGTATGAAACCGCGCCTCCGTTGCAATCTCGTATTACATCGTATTGCATCGCATACATGAACAGTAATTGAAAAAAAAATTGGCGATCGGCCCGAAACCGCTGGTCTAGGACCGCCATGTAGCAACCCCGAGCCGGTCACTCGGCCGCTCGCCGCCGCACGGCCGGGAGCACCACCCGGCCGCATCGTGCCTTGGCTGGAGACGACAAGACGCGCGGCCGTCATGTTGCGCGCCACGCCGCGCGCCAGCGTGTCACGCCGCACCGACCCGGCCGCCTCGCTGCTCCCCGGACGGCCGTAGCCGCCTTGCCGAACGCAAGAAGAAAAAAAGGGGAGGAGGGCCGCCGCGCCGCGACGGCCGGAAGTACCACCACGCCGGCCGCCGCCGCCGCCGCCGAAGCACCACCATGCCGCCGAAGCCGCGGCGCCGTCGCCCGCCATCGCCGCGCGATCGATGGCGCCGCGCCGCTTCGGCCCGCACCGCGCCGCCGCGCGCACCGGCTCGACTCGGTCGCCTGGACACCGCTTGCGCCGCTGTCCACACCGCCTTGCGCCGCGCAGCGCCGCGTGCCTCTCGCCGTTGCCGCCGCCATCTTGGCTCCTCGCGGCTCACGGTCGAAAGCATCTTGCGGGTGCGCTACGCGCCAATGGCGCCTCTCTCGGATGGCGCCGCCGGTCCGCCGCGTAGCGCGCGCCGCCGCCCCCCGGCCGCCGCGCGCCTCGGCCGCCGCAACGACCTTCCTCCCGCTCGGGGCCGCCAACCCACTCCCGCTCGGAGCCGCCGCATCGGCTCCCGCTCGGAGCCCCGCCTTAGCCGGCGTCGCCTCCGCCTACCCGGTCCCGCATTAACCACCATAGGCCATCGCGCGCCTCGCCGCCGGCGGTGCCCTTCCGGCTCCGGCCGCCGCGCTGCGCAGTGCGGCGCCTCGGTCTTCCTTGAGACCGCCACCGCCTCGGTCACTTTGAGCAGCCGCCGCCGCCGTTGGGGGGTAGGGGAAACCCTATCCCGTGCTCTTAAGCCGGCCAGATGGGCCCCAAGCTTGGGCCGACGCAATATGGCCCAAAGGCCGGCCCACGAAGGCCGACTCTTTTCGGACCGGTTCTTTTGGAAGAAAAAAAAACAGGGGACCGGCCGAATGAAAAAAAAGGGAGGAGTTGAAAGAAATCCCGATATTTGCAAGAAAACCCCTCGGAATTCTGTAAATTGAGACAATTTATTTGCGAATAAGGGAATTATGCGGATAAACCCCCCTGGAAATTGAAATATTGCGCGTAAATTCTCTCAGAACTGAGATTTCGCGTTTTAACCCCTGAAACTTGCGCTTTTACGAAAAATCATTTTCCAGTGAAAAGGGCCTCGGAATTCAATTTTGAATCGATTTTTGCATTTGAAGCATGTTTAACTTTGTTATTGTTATTTCTATGCAATTTATTTATTGTATTTATTGTTTTGATTATACGTGATTGTTTATATTGCTTTTAATCACGAAAATAGCGATAAATCATGAAAAAATGCATAGAAAAATACGAGATCACGAACGGGAGTTCAAGAGCATTGTGAGAATTTTGCAACCATTTTATGCAGATTACAGCAGTAATCCTTTGAACTTTTTGCATGAATATGAAGATGGTAGCATCACGAACTAGTAGTTCAAAGTACTGACCCAGCATGGTCAGAATTTATACAGAATTTATCACAGTCTTCAATTCTGTGGTAATGTAATCACGGATGAGCAGAAGATTGAGAAGACTCTCTACCTTTCACCCAAACGCGGTGCAATCCGCAAGCAACTATCGTCAAGACGGCTACATGAAGTATGTCGAATTAATTGACATCATGCAAGTTGCAGAAACTCAAGATGATATTCTAAGAAAGAACTTCATCTCGCAACCACCTAGTAGCAATGTTGGCCATGAAGCCACTGCTAGCAGCTACAAGGTGATGAAGCCTCTCACGAATGAGAGGAGCAAGAAGGGTAAGGTAGTGCGTCGCACGTTATTGATGCTTTCCAGTCTAAGAAAAAGGGTAAATGATAGCATGAGGCACACCTCGCCATTGCAGGCATCGAGGATTCACATCCATTAGTTGCACTTATGAATGTGGATAGCCCGATGTGACCCCATCATCCCTCCTTTGGATATCGCGCCGCCACGTAGTAGTCGCCCAAAGGAGAAGATCGCGCATGAAGCCGATTGAGGCGAAGTTCTGAATACTTCGTCTATTAGATCTAGTGCACGATTGCACTCGAATCTTTTATAGTAACTGCAGTTTGCAATTGAAGCGAATTTTGAATTATTGAATGATGGTTGCAAGCTCTAGCGAGCAAAGCATTAAATTCTTATCATGAGTCTGTAAGGCTTATTTTCCGTCTTTATAATAGCAAGTTATGTTCGATATCGAAGTATTTTATTTATATGTTGCTTGCTTTCTACATATTAATAAAGTACATTATATTAGAACGGCGTGTGGTGCCCTATGGAGGAAGTGTACTTAGCATGTAGCGGCACAATGAAAACCATCCTAAGAGAAGCGGAAATTTTTCGGTCGATCGGCAAGAATCTTTGGTAGTCTTCGACAATCGCAGTAACGATACTTGTATAATTGGCTCGAAAGGGACACAATTATACTCCCAATGGGCACAACTTTGGTCATTGAAGAAGACTTGTTGTACCGAATCGACTAGAACTCTCAAGGATATTTGCGCTAATTTAGTGTAGAGACTAAAGAAGAGTATGGTGCAGAATACCTACTCACTACAAAGCATGAAGAAAGTGAAAAATAGCATTAGAATATCTTCTTTCATATGAAACTGGGCTATACTACGCTAATATTAAGGCACCTGCACCTATCTTGCCTTGAAAACCGTATTTAGAAGCTCAAACTTATATATCTACGGCATGATAGATTATGCACCTGTGTCTTAGGATAATGAGAGATATAATTAACAATTCACAGGGACATAATATGAATTTAAAGAATTTTCCGAATCTGGAAGATTTTGTGTGCCCCGCATGTGCCACTGGGAAATTAATTATTAGACCTTTTGCTCTGAAAGCGAAGGATGAAGTCCCTGCATTCCTGGACCGTATCTAGGGAGACTTTTGCGGTCCTATACAACCCCTGTAAGGGTCAATTAGGTATTTTATGGTGCTCATCGATGCTTCCTCGGAATGGTCGCATATATGTTTATTGTCTATGAGAAACCATGCTTTTGCAAAGCTAAATCTCGCAGATAATTAACAATTAAAAAAATAATTTCCCTGATCATCACGTGAAGTCCATCTGAATGGACAACGCCGGAGAATGTACTCCGGAGGCATCTGATGATAATTGTATGAAAATGGGAATTAAAGTTGAGCATTCTATACCGCGCATCCGCACCCAGAATGGACTAGCAGAACTTTGAAGAATTGTAATTTACCAACTATATGTTGAGGACACGCAGTCCTGCTCGTAGCAGCTCTCATCATTTTTAGACCATCGGCCTATAACATCCATCCAACTATGCAACTAGCGCAAGGGTCAGCACTGAAAACTCCTCATCTTCGCAGGTTTGGTTGCAAGGGTTATATACCTATACCACCACCGCAGCGAACTGAAATGGGTCTTCTCCGAAAGTGCAGGATATCGTTGGTTATGAGACAACATCCATAATCAAGTATTTGGACCATATATTGGAGATTTGTATAATGTCCGATTCGATAGTACATTAGATGAGGTTAGTTTCCGTCATTAAGGAGGAAATCAACCCTTGATGATAATGTCGAAACAATTGAAGTCGAAGATAATTGAAATCTATGCATATGACCGCGCACTAGTGAAGCAAATAGAAGTCCGAAGATAATTGAAGTCTAGAAGACAATTGAAGTCGGAAGATAATTGATTTGCAAGTATTAGCGAATCAACCGCGCGACTACTTTAGTGATTTGAAGAGCGTGAATAAGTAGCATTTGCACGCAAGCAATGCAGGAGAGGTTGAAATACCATTGAAGGTATCCCTAATCCCGTCCGAGGCCTCGGAATAAAAGGGCGAGAACTCCGGTCCCTCGAATCCGAAGTAACAGGGGCGCTGGTGAAAAAGGATAAGAAGGACTTGACACACCGATCACCGGTGCCCCGAACGGAAGGAGCCGGTTGAGACTGCATCGGTATGGAACCTTCGAAAAGGCATACGAGTTGAACATCCCCATGAAGGAGACATCGGCATGGATGTGTGCGCACACATCGGAGCTGAAAAACTAAAGGGACTTGCCCCGCAATTGGAAGCAGCGGTGAGCAAGTAGAAGTATGAAAAGAATCGCCCCTTGAAGAAATAGTTATAAACTTTATGACCTCGGGAGAACCTTTGAATATTACAACAGCCAATGTCGACACTTACTTTGCAAAGAAATTTGCCACAATCATCAATCTTGATCCAGAGCACGCATCGCTCGATAAATTAAAGAAAAGATCAGTTGGAAGAAGGCAATAGAAATTGAATTATTCTCTCCGAATAAAAGAAAGGTGTTTGGGCACAGTAAGCCGCACGCCTCCCTTGTACACCTCAGTAGGGCATAAGTGGGTATTTGTTCGAAGAGAAATGAAAAGAAGCAAGTCTCGTTGAACAAAGTTTCACTTGAACATCGAGAAAATGATTATGAAGAAACCTATTCCCGGTCATGGTGGAACTCCTTTAAATATTTATCTCAATGGCGGTGAACTTGAAGTTAGAAGTGAAATTGATGGATGAGATACCAACATACCTTTATGAAATATTGGATTCGGACTTTTATATGAAGATACTGAATGTATCAACATCGAACCAAAAGCGAGCAAATAGAAACATGTGCGATGTGAAACTCGAGAAAGTCATTGTGCGAACTTAAGCAATCAGTGAGAATGTGGTATAATCGCAGGCGACTTTCTATGCAAGAAAGGCTACGAACAATGAGAATAATCTACGTGTATTTATCGACGATCCCGAATGGATTTTGTATAATCTCGAGTATGAAGATGATCCGAATATCATCGAACCACGAAGGACATTAAGAAAGCAAGCTCTTACACGAGTCGGAGTTGAAATGAAAGATTTGGGTGAAAACCAAATATTGCCCGAGCTTGCGACTTGGGCATGCCCACTGAAGAGGTATTAGTGCATTAGTCACCTACACTCGGAAGGTGTTAGAAAGGTTCGACTTTGCAAAGGCATACCCTTTGAAAATGCCAATGGTCGGAGACCTTTGCGAGCAAGACAAAGACCGTCTGGACCTAAAGAAGAGGGGAGGAAGTCACGGGACCGAATTCCCACACCGAAGTGCAATAGAAGCACTAATGTATTTAGCAAGCTGTACTAGAACGGACATTGTATTTGCCGTGATCCTACTAGCAAGGTATAGTCTGAGAACCTACCAAAGGCATTGGCGGGGAATAAAGGACATCTTCCGATACCTCCAAAGAAGCAAAGAATTTAGTCTGTTCTATAGAAAGAACCAAGACCTAACTATGAATGGCAATGCGAGATAACGGTACTTGTAGGACCCGCATACAAGAAACAAGCAGGCTATGTATTCCTATGTGGTGGAACGCAATTCCATGAAAACGTCTAGCGAGTCTTGTATCGACTACGACGAACCACTCGGAAATAATAGCACATGCACGAGGCCTTACGAGATTGTGTTTGGCTTGACGGATGATTAACCACATCCAGCCGGTCATGTGGATTGAATACCGCTCTAACCTCCACTATTATCTATGAAGATAAATGCGACTTGTGTTGCACAAGTATGCAGATGAGTTATGTGAAGAATTCTCTCACAAAGCATATCAACCCCAAGTTCTTCTATGCTCATGAATTGCAAAAGATGAGCGTATTTAAAGTCTTGCATACTAAGTCGTGTGAGAATCTTGCGATTTATTCACTAAGTCATTTCCGTCTAACATTGAAAGATGCATACGTGAATTGGAATGATGAGACTTAGAGAAGTGCGAGTCGGGGAGAACCTTCACGAACTCATTATTAAAGCTTGATCATGAAGATCAGTACCCAAAGAATAAATCCGGAGATTAAATGAAATTGGGTGGATTGTACTCTTTTTCCTTGGCGAGTTTTCTGAAGTTTCGGCCAAGGTTTTTAATGAGGCAATTCGTGCATCACAATGAACGTGTATCATGTACTCTTTCTCCAAATTTTTCTCCTTTGGTTTTTATGAAATTTTGACGAGACATGGACATGATGGATGGGTGCCCAAGAAGTGTTGAAACCATGGGCACGACCTGCGATCGGCCCATTAGTGGCGCCCATCCCAAAACCCTAGCAGGTCGTAGCCTATAAATAGGGGTGCTATTCATTGTAAAGGATTGATCGATGGATGAAGGAATAAAGAGAAGCAATACGTCCCCTACATCTCTGTGTTCAATCTCTTATTCTGTTCTTGTGTTCATGCATTGTTCTTACGATTCTGTGTTTGTCTACGAGGTAATCGCTCGGACTGGACTCGCCAGCGACGGTTCCTCAACAAATATCTCAATAACGTGCTTAATATATTTGTTGCAGGGCCTCTGACGGTTATCTCTTAAAAAAATCCCTTTCTAAAACACTAGTATTGGGTGAAAATCGGGAAAACAAAAGAAAGAGTGAAAGACCGACGGGGCCGGCATTCCAATAATACAATCCCCTTTTGTACTCTCCTCTCGGAACAGAAAAAAATAATAATAATCTGCATCTCGCTATTCATCCGTCCATGGCGTCGCCGCCGGTCCGGCCGTGGGCGGAGCTGCAGCACGACCTCCTTGTGGCGATTATGTCCCGCGTGGGCGCCCCCGACCTACTCTCCGGAGGCGCGCCCCGCACCTGCTCTGCGTGGTGGGCCGCTGCGCGCGACCCGCTCACATGGCGCCGCGTTGACCTCCGCGACTGGGCCGCCCTGACCTCCGCCCGGCGCGCGGCGGAACCGGCAACACTAGCGAGCGCATCCTGTCCAAGCCGCGCTCGCCAGCGCCCTTGAGGTCGCCGCGACGCGGGCAGCTGGTCGGATGGAGGCTGTGCTCCTCCCTGAGTTCGCCGATGAGGAGCACCTCCTGTTCCTCGCTGAGAGGTGAAGCTTCTTCGTCCTTGTTTGTTTAATCTTCTTTGGTTGGTTTCTGTAATCTCGTTTCACTGTTTAGTTATTGACGCAGAAAATTGATTAGGTTGTGGTACTAGCGTACCTTCTTGTATTCGCACCAAATTCTTAGTTTAAAGAGATATGTTTCGCCTTAGTTGGATGTGCTTCATTGGTTTGTGTAGAGAAATGCCGAATTCGTGTAAGCATGGATAGTTATTATGATCTGGTTTCTAGATAAATATTAGGAGTAATCAATTATTTGCCACTGCAAAGATGTGGATTTCAAGATTTACCATTCCATGTGTGAATGATATTTAAGTCCTTAGGCTACATGTCAGAGACACATAAGTGACAAATCCTGAATTTGCATATATTTGATAGTGACAAATAATCAAATCTCCTAAATATTATGTTGTATTGCTATATGAGAATATATTGGAACATATGGGTTTATTGATTTGTATAATCAGAATGACTGATTATCATAGGCAAAATAGATGGGAATTGTAGTTTCAGTTTCCTTCTTTTTCTTGTATTTCAATGTCTCTGTTTTATCCACGTCCTTTTATTTGGATGTTTTTGGTGTTCATCTCTAATTTAATTTGATGTGAACCTGAAATGATTGGTTGATCTATATAGAACTAAATACAGCTAGTAAGGAACACTGTGGTTGAGTGGCACATTTTCTAAATTGGTACCGATGACATTGCTTTAATGGGAGATCTGAGGATTCTAGCGATATAGCTATGTAATATGAATGGAAAATGTCTCTTTTAATTCTCGGTATTATTTATTTACAAGCGGTACTCTATAGGAAATAGGCATGATCTTTTTGGGTGACTTTGATTGTTCATGTGGAAATAGAGATGGGATTCCATCAAGTTCCTGCCCATGTGGTGAGTTTTCCATCTGGAATTTCCTCTTGTATTCGTAATGTAATGTAAATTTGATTATTGATGTTTCAGTTCTCGACGGATTTGTCAGGTTTGAATGGGAAAATGTCATGTCATTGAACTGAAATGGCCTGAAATTGCTAAAAGAAATTACTGTCTATATTTGTTTTGTTAGGATTTCACATAAGTTTCCAAGAGAATGTGATATATTACTTTTCCGTGAGATCAAAATGATCTGAAAAAAATCATGTTGAATGTTTTTTTTTCAACCGCTATGTGCCAATGTTTTGAACTTAAGTTGGAACAATTGTTTATCAACATTATGCATTTACCATAAGGAATAATAGTGAAATTGATGAGGGAATTTACATGATCTGAAGAATGAAGTTAATTGTTCCCAATGGGTAGATAATAAAGTTCTAGAATTTTTTTTGTTGATAAGATTTGTTTTGATAAATCATAGTGATGTCCTGGCACTGATAGCTTTCGGAATTTCCATGTTAGTTTGTGAACTGGCACTGATGTGGTCTGTCAATCTGTGTAGCAAGTGGTGGCTGCAATGGTGAAGCTAGCATGACATTTTTCATAAAGTTTTTTCCTGTTAGATGTTTTAAGCTCATGTATGCCTGGTTAATTCTCGTGAGGGTTAGAAATCCCTGATTGGAGCAAAGTTTAATTGTTTAACCATGTTTAATAGGTAATATGAGAGCCTTGGAGGGCATGTGTGTGTTATATCCGTGTTGCACTAGTACTGCCTCTGGTCCTCTGCTTTAAACTTGATTTTGTCAAAATCCTTGTTGGCACCCTACACTTCACCATTCTGCTTGCTTTTGCCAACATGTGCTGCTGCCAAAACTGCTATTGCCTGCTACTCCCTTGCTTGCTACATCTCACCTATCCTACGCCTTTCATCTTGTTTTTTTTTCATTCTCTCCGTCTCCTACCCCGCCTTAATAAATACTTTAAATATCAAGCTGCATACTTACATCCTTGCTACACCTCACCAGCTCTGCCTGCACTTGCTATTTCACATGGCTATCCTTGCCAACCATGTTTCGCCTCCTCACCACCTCTTGCCTTGTTGCCACATACCAGTTGCCAGTTGGCCCCTTGCTTTTCAGCATCCTCACAGCTTGCTTCTTTGTCACCCAAAGTCATCTATAAACTTTTTTATCACGATGTCATCTTCCCATCTTGCATATCTAATGTCAGTTCAGTGCATTTTACTCATAAATGTAAATGACAGTAAGAAAGAGAAGAAGAGAGGAGAAAAGAATGTAGTGTTCATGAATTTGATTTCCTCATGGGATCTGAAATGCCGTCTTTAATTATTAGACCATATAGCAATATAGTATGTAATGGTGACTTAGTTGTGCAAATCGCAAAAGAAGGGTAGTGTTCTCAGCTTTTTAATATGTTATGTTTTCTTAATTTTTCGTTGCCATTTGGTTGTGTTCATCTACCTATTGTGTTTTCTTCATCATTTAGTTACTGTTATTTTGTTGCAATTGCCCTGTCAGGGAAAACAAACCTGTTAGGGAACACGCGGGGGGCGGTAGTTAGGGGCGGGGATGTTCCCTACCCCCACCGGACAATGGCCCTGTTGCCATCCCTGCCTAGAATTCTCGATAAATTCAATGCAAATTTCAACTTAACTATTCTGTTAATTGGTGCAAAGAACCAGATGTGTTAAATTAGAGTTACGTGAAACATAAGATATTTGTAGTTCTAGGGTGGTCATCTTCTACTTTTGTGCAAATTGATGTCCCAAAACAAAGATGGTTGAAATTCAATGTTTTGTCTTTTAACTGTAATGCATCCTCTGTTTGTTATCAAATAATATTCTTGATTTGGCAACCAGTTGCATCACCACTACATCCAAGTGACATCCTTAGTCTCTGAGCATGCTTTCCCTATAGAAAACGTTTAATTCTGAATCTATTACTTTCTTGAGTATTTCTTATCCAACACTAGCTGGCCTGAATCTTCTATTTGTCTTGTCGTGAACAGAAGCTTGCTATCACTTACACATGTGATCTATCTTTTGTTTCCAGCAATGAAACTTTTCATGGCTCTACAGTTCATTTGGATATTATTCAAGATTTTCGTTCAGTTCAGTTGATCATTTGGTGTAAATGTGATTGATAATTATAACACGCTTTCTTTTGATGTCATTTGTTGACAATCTGTTCCAGGTTCATAAATGCACTTCTAAAATTTGTGTTAGAACATTGTAATGTGTGTGAATGGTATTTTCAATGAAACTTTGTAAGACCACAACCTTGCAAGACTGATTCGATGTGTGTTTTTAAAACTCAATTGCATGTGGTTTTGACAGCCTACATTGTAAATCTTATGGAATTTTGTAATAGATAGCATTTATATGTGGTATTTGTTTCACATGGAATTTTCTTTCCAAATTGGTTAACAGTTGTTTTCCAACTTTTCACGGGCTTATGGCTAAATTTATTTCTGGTTGTTTTCTACAGGAGTCCAAAGCTGCACTATTTCAGTCTTCCTATCACATGTATGACTTACGATCAGTTCTGTAAGGCGATAGGCAAACTTCAGTCTCTTAAAGGCATGGCGGTGGATGAGAGTCTTATTAATTACGATGTCCTCCCCCATGTGCATCAGTGCTGCCCAGACTTACTGGAGCTGAAGGTGTTTGCTCTTTACGTGGATGAAGATATGGCTTCTATCATTTGCAACTCTCTTCCGCGTCTGAAGAAGCTTGAGATACCAAACTCTGATATATCGAGTGCTGCAATAATAAAATTTCTTGATTGCCTAGAGGAGCTTGGGTACCTGGACATATCAGGTTATGAGACTTCGGTGATCTCAAGTACTGTGCTCAATAAAGCTTCACGGCTCAAGGTCTTTATCTGGAACTCAAAATTTGAGCTCAGGGAGTTTGTGGACTGCTCAAATTGTGGAGAACACTGCATTAACCCTCAAGAGCCCTGTAAGTGCATGATGGAGCACAAAGTCATGGACTGGCTGGCTGGACCCTGACAAACATACTGACGCAATGCATATGCGGTTAATGTTGGTAAATTATGATCGTTCCTGCTTTTAAAATTTCAGTTTTTGTTGAATTTGGTGCTTAAGTTATTTGTACAATCAAATGGAGGGTACATTTAACAGCACACTCGAAACGTCTCCTGTCATGAGACATGAGCCGTTCAGTTTGCTTGTACCACTTTATTTGTTGTCTAGTTTATGATGCTTCCCGCGATAACAAATTTTCCTGCTTAATTATTGAGTTAAAGATATTTCGTACAACAATGAATCAATACATGTTACTCCATACAGTATTAAGCTTTGTTATGTAGCTAACTTGACATTGCAGTTCTGAGACCTGTCTGTCTATGACAAAGCTTTTTAGACAGGCTTCCATTTTTTTTAGCTGGGGCGGCATTTATTTTAAGGAGAATTGACTTTAAGCCACTGGTCAAACCTCAAATTCTAAAAATGCTATAAAAAATCAACTAACTGTAAATATGATATTGCTTTTGAGCAACCTTGTTGAATAGACATCCTTTACAAAATGCCAAAATAACCCTCACATTTCTTCCTCCACACCACCTCTCAATCCTATTACATCGTGCTCCTGACCTCCTGTAGGCTCCCTCATATGCAAGCACCACCAACCATTGGGCCTCTTGCTGCACGTGTGGCCACGAGCGCTGCCAGTTGTTGTCTCTTGGGTTCGAGCTCACAACTTTGCTTGATGAAATGAGAGTCTACAACAAAGGAAGGGTATTGTGTCGAAAATTGAGTTCATGTGAAACGGTAAAATGGTCATTTTGGTATAGTCAAAGCCCCTTTCACCTGTCAGAGTTTTACTAATGCAATGACATTTTTAGAAGTCTATATGAAATCAATGTCATTTGTACAATTAGTTGATTTTCGATGGTATTTTTCAATGACCAGTGGTATGGATGGAGCCAATTCTCCCTTTATTTTACTATATGCATGACTGCAGGTGATACGGGGGAGACCCGATCTTCTCAGTGAGGAACCGTGAATAGTTGATGCGAAGTAGACGATGTCGCTAGCCGAACACTTGCGCCAATGCACGAACCCTTAACTCTTTGGATAACGCCCAAACGCACCGGGTAATTGTTCATCGCGACCACGAGCATTTAACGTCAAGTCCCCGATTCCGGTGGAACGACGGCTTGACCTTGAATTGCGAGCGAACCAATAGATCGTCTAGTCCTCTCTCAAAGTCCTCGCATGAACTCTGGTTTTAAAAAAAACAAGCAATAGCTATGTTTCAATTCTTATGCATAAACTGGTCTAATGGATACAAAGGAGGGGCAAGGGTACTTAAGGCGCCCTCCATGACTCGGCCTAGGGCCGGCTACACATGCCGAATCAAACTCCAATTCGGATAAAACTCAAAAACACACAAAAGGGAAAACATAACTTAAATCCGTCACATTGTTTCGGCCATAGCGGCATGACCGTACGTCTTCTGAAGCTGGGGCCAGACCCATTGTGTGGGCCTTGGAATAAGCTTTCAAACAAGTCCAAGAACACCCTAATCGGACTCTGTATGTAAAAGTTATGACATTTTTATTATAGGTCTGTTGGGCTGTCCCGAACCGAATCCGAATTGAAGTCTGAGTTGATTCTGAGATGAATTTCGGTTTGGCTTGTGGAAGATCCGAATTGGGCTTGAATTCTTGGGCCTTTCTCCTCTTGCTTGACCCACGTGAGCTCCTCCTCCATTGCTTTGGCTCCGGCCTCCCTCTCCTCCCTCTCGGTTCCAAAGGCTTCACAATCTTCAAACCTGAGAATACATAAAACATTTGCGTGAGGTAATACCCAATTCTCATCAATAATAATAGAAGATTCTTTAAGAAACAAAAGCACCTGTTGATTTAGAAGTTTAGCTCGCTCTAGTTAGTGGACCAACATGCACTTCTGCACTTGTATTATTTGTAGCTTCATTTATGACGTCCATCTCAGTATGTGTATGACCACCAATAGAGAAAAATATATAAGTGTTAAGGATGCCCTCATCAGCAGACTTACTGGCTTGCCCCGAGCACTAGCTAGTGGTAAAACAATTGGACAGAAAATTAGTCTGCGTAAGACCAACAAGACTTAAACAAAGCAGTAGTATTTGCATATAAATAAACCCTAGAATTAATGCCTGGCTGCACCGAAACAACGTACGCCACTACGTATTGGCTGGTACCTATAGTCCACTCCATGAATCATAGTAGTAGCCGTCGGACCCCCAAGGCCGGCTGTCCATCGGGCTCCGTTGGCAGCTCATGCACCTGAAAGACCTGGTGGCGCGGTTGGTGGTGGGCATGCTTGCACCGCAGTACGGGCAATCACCCCTGGCGGGCGAGGGGTGCCCCCCTGATGTTGGCGGTGACGGCATCTTCTGCCGCTGCGGTTTCACTTTCACCTCTTCCCTAATCGGTGCCACTGCCGGCCGTGGAGAGCTCCGATGCATTTGCACGACCTGGGACCATCTCGGTACGTTCGGTTGTCGCGGTGGTTGTGTCGGTGTTGGTGGCGCAGCCTGCCGCGGTGGTGGATCTGGGGGCTTCTTTGCCTTGGCTGCCGCTGTCCGAGGTTTGTAGCGGAACAGCTTTTCTTCCCGCGGCGGATGCGCAGGCACAGCCGACGGGGCGGTCACCGGCGGATGCCTGGCCAACAGCGCGTCCCACGCGGTCTGGACGAGCTTGAACGCGCCGTCGGCAGCCGCTGAGGGGTTCTTGCCTGGGTGCACCAGTAGGCAAAGCTTCCGGTGCTGCTACTTGATGGCGTCGTGGGTGATCACACCGGACCACGGCGGGGGCAGGTCGAGCACCGCGTACCAGTCGGGTGCGCCGCCGACCCCGATGGGCCTCCGGACGGCGGCGGAGTGCACGTCGTAGACCGCGACGGCCTGCGCAACTCCGGGGAGGTCTGGTGCGACTTTATGCGCGGACTGGGCCCATCGCTTAGCGCCACCAATGTTGCCGGCGACGGAACACTTCTCTGCGAGCTCCTGCTCCCTCCGGGCCAGCTCGTCCTTCGACTGTGCCATGTTACGGTCGTCGCCCGTACTACCGATATATGTAATTCAGACATTTGGTAGTTATACCCGACGCGAGATGAGGAGCGTACGAGTCCGTGTAGGACAAGGATTCGTGATCCAAAAGCTTCAAGACAAAGATTAGGCACAAAACAAGCATGTTATTATGTTGAGAATAAGAGTATTTTTCGAATTACTTTAATCTAGAAATATAGTAGATAAAACATGATGAATATTCTAGCCACTTTCACAAAGCAAGTAAGCAAGAACACTATAGACATACTAATATCCAGAAGAATAGAAACTAGCATATCTATCACAGTGTTCAAGGTAACAACTAGTAATATTACTAACCAAGAAATACATATGAAATAGACATACCCGATCCGGTGGAAGGAGCAGATGAGTGGAAGAAGCGGCGGTGAGTCTTTGTAAGATCGTCGTTTGTCATGGCGTAGTGGTAAGTAGTCGTGCAGTGGACGTCGCGGTAGTAGTCGTACGGTTGTAGGCGTAGCAGAGAGTCGAATGGAGAGGAAGCGGGCGATCGCGCGAACGCTCCCAAAACCTTATTCGCCCTTGCTCGTGCAAGCCTTCAGGGACGAGGTTCCGAGGCTGCTCTCGGTGCAATCGTACACGCGCCTCGCCGGGATGGAGATCGCCGGAGACAGCAACAAAGAACTGTGGTGTCTTTCGTGGAGAGAATTGGAGAACCTCACTCTGTTCCAGATAATGACTATATATAACAACCAGACCAGAAACAGTCACCATTACTTACTAGTAACCGCAACCATTACTGTCTAGTCAAGAGGCCAGAAACGGTCGCTATTACTCACTAGTAACAGCAGCCGTTATTGCCTAGTCAAGAGGCCAGAAACGGTCGCCATTACTCACTAGTAACAGCAACCGTTCTCGCGGTCATTATTTGAATCGATCGTTTCTTTTAATTGAAAAATGAAGAGACCGAAACGATCGCAATTATTGCGAAGTCGGTGCGTTCGATTTTCGAATAGATAAAGAAAAAGCGCGCGCACCGACACGCTCGTATACGCCGCAAGCACGCACTGCGCACGCACACGCGCACGCGCACGCGCACGCACGCGCACGGCACGGCACGCGGCGGCGCGGCTCGGCTCGGCACGGCTCGGCGAGGCGGCGCGAGCCGCGTGTATTAGCTTCTCTCCAATTCCACAAGAGGACTCCCACGTTCCACCTTATAAATTGGTGTAACTCCCCTTTAACTCTCCATATGGGACTAAAAAGGTTTAGCACATGCACATGGGTCTTTGGGATTTTCCAGGATTTAATTAGAATTAAAGTTGGGCCTAGCCCATATTAAAT
The DNA here is from genome assembly GCA_036346255.1 of Ampelocalamus luodianensis. NCBI lineage: Eukaryota > Viridiplantae > Streptophyta > Magnoliopsida > Poales > Poaceae > Ampelocalamus > Ampelocalamus luodianensis. The sequence continues at coordinate 67,299,601 of CM070621.1, read as the reverse complement.
CCAACAATCCCCACCGATCCCAAGGGCACATGTCAAATTCCTTGATCCACAGTATTGTTTTAATATATCGTTGTTTCGATGGAGACCGGTTAAGGTTGAACATCCATCTAGAATGAAGCTACACTTATCCACAATCGCACAATGGACTAAGCCTTGAATTGGCGGTTTGTGTGAATAAGTTTCACTTAAGTCCTTAATCGATACTAGGTCGCCAGCATCCCAGCGGGTTGGAGCATATAAGTCATACTCGGCCTATTCATGAGCTTCCTAGAGATTACCCTATCTCATAGACTGTGACTAGCGATCGGGCTCATATAGGTGTGTTCTTTCAAGACTCGCTCAGAGGACAAATCTTTGCTTAAATAAGCCACAGAACACATTAAGATAAAATCAACCTACCATACAGATTTAGGAGAGAATTGCATCTCCAATGGAGTGGGTCTATAAAGGTACTCTCCTCCCGATTAACCAAAACTTGTTTCGCCAATCCTACTTCACGGGATCTCCGATCATATAGGATGGGTTACCACTATAGTATAACTCACGTGGGTCTCAAACCCATCTCCTTGATGCATTGTCTATCACATTCCGTGATAAACCCTTTGTGAAGGGATCGCGATTCTTAGTCGTTTGGATATAATCCAAAGCTATTACTCGAGTTTCTCATTTTCTGACGGACTTGATCTTATCTTCACATGTCTTGATGATTTCATATTATCCTTAGAATCGTTCACCTTGACGATCACGATCGATTGTCACATTCATCGAATAGCGATGCACGGTTTATCAACCACCGCAGATCCATCAAGAGCTCACGAAGCCATTCGGCTTCAACGATGGCGATATCTAATGCCGTGAGTTACGCTTCCATTGTTGACCTCGTTAAGATGGTGCGCTTGCAAGACTTCCATGAAACAGCGCCACCTCCAAGTGTGAAGACATATCCACTTGTGGCCTTAATCTCATCGAAGATCGATATCAGCTTTGAATCACTATAACCCTCTAGTACCCTAGGGTACCCGGTATAGTGAATGTCATAACTCATATTACCCTTTAGATAGCGCATTACCCTCTCAAGAGCATGCCAATGATCATCTCCTGATTAGAAACAAGCGGCTTAGTTTGCTCACAAGAAACGAGATGTCGAGCCCGGTACCGCTAGCTAAATACATAAGTGAACTAATTATCCGAGAATATCTCAATTGGTCTCTAGCTATTCTCCGATTCTTCCTAAGCAACACGCTAGGATCATAAGGTGTTGGAGAAGGTTTGCGATCGCTATAACCAAAACGACTGTAACCTTTTCCACATAATGAGATTGCAACAATGTAATCCCTCCATCATCACCTCTCAACAGCTTGATGTTCAAGATAACATCACTACTCCCGCATCTTTCATCTCAAAATTAGAGACAAGAAATCCTTGACCTCCTTAATCACATTAAGGTTGGTCCCAAAGATCGATATGTCATCAACATACGACATAGAATGACTCCTCGCCCCACCATGGCGATAATACACACTTCACGACTTCATTTACAATAAAGCCTGCAGATGTTAAGGTTCTGTCGAATTTTTCATGCCACCGCTTAGGTGCTTGTTTAAGACCATACAAAGATTTCAACAACTTGCACACCTTTCCTTCTTGACCATTTACTACAAATCCATCCGTTTGTTCCATGTAAATTTCCTCGTCCAACTCTCCATTTAGAAAAGCCGTCTTAACATCCATCCGATGAATGAGAAGACCGTGTGAGGCACCAGAGATAGTAGTACTCGAATAGTGGTCAATCTAGCCACAGTGAATAAGTATCAAAGAAATCTTCGCCTTCCTTTGGGTATAACCCTTGGCCACAAGCCGTGCCTTATACTTCTCGATAGTACCATCGTGCCTAAGCTTCTTTTGAACACCCACTTACATCCTACAGGGTTTACAACCATAAGGACGCTCGGTGATCTCCCAAGTTCCATTAGAGATAATGGAATCCATTTCACTGGATTGCTTCCTTCCAAGATTCCGCATCCGGAGAAGCATATGCTTAAATGGTACTTGGAGTATCATCCACAAGGTACACAATGAAATCGAGAACCAAAAGACTTTGCGTCCTTTGTCTTTTACTCTTCCTCGAGTTTCATTGTCTTCCTCCTCGTGAATTTGATCGGGGTTTGCTCAAAATATTCCATTGGAATGGCAGGTTCGGGAGTTGTATCGGGCTCGACTGATAAACTAGGCATATCTTTCATCGGAAAAATATCCTCAAAGAAAGTAGCATCTCTGGACTCCATAATTGTACCGACATGCACGTCAGGTACTCCAGATTTCACCACTAAAAATCTATATCCAACGCTATGGTGAGCATAGCCTAAAAAGACGCAATCCACGGTTTTCGGTCCAAGCTTACGCTTTTTGGAAATTGGCACATTGACTTTCGCCAAACAACCCCAAGTGCGCAAGTATGAAAGTGATAGTCTTTTCTTCTCCCATTGTTCAAATGGAGTTATCTCTTTATTCTTTGTGGGAACCCTATTTAGGACATGACATGAAGTCAATATAGCCTCCCCCCACCATGCCTTGGAAAGACCGATGTGTCTAACATGGCGTTAACCAAATCAGTTAGAGTACGGTTCTTTCTTTCGGCAATCCCATTTGACTGGGGTGAATAGGGAGGCGTCCTCTCATGGATTATACCATGTTCCTCACAGAATAAATTGAACTCATTAGAAAAGTACTCGCCACGATCGGACCTAACCTTTTGATTTTCTTTTCAAGTTGGTTCTCGACACGCTTCTGCCTTATAGATTTTAAAGTAGTGAAAAGCTTCATCTTTAGTTTTTAAAAGATACACATAGCAGAACCTAGTGGAATCATCAATCAAAGTCATGAAATATCTCTTACCACCTTTTGTCAACACACCATTCATCTCACACAGATCTGAATGTATGAGTTCTAATGGTGCCAAGTTTCTTACCTCCATGGCCTTGTGAGGCTTACGAGGCTGCTTTGATTGCACACAAACTTGACATTTAGAACCTTTGGCAAGGGTGAATTTGGGATTAACTCTAAAGCAAGCTAACGCGTCATGCAACCAAAATTTATGTGACAAAGTCGTGAATGCCAAATAGTAGTCTCATTACCACCTAAAATATGATTCACAACATTATTACACAAATCTGAAAGAGATAGGCGGAACAAGCCTCCGCACACATAGCCTTTACCAACAAATTGTCCACATTTGGACATTACAAATTTATTGGACTCAAATACCGCCTAAAGCCATCTCTACACGTAAGAGATCCGCTCACGAGATTCTTATTGATGGATGGCACATGATGCACGTTCTTGATTGCACAATCTTTCCAAGTAAACTTGGATCGACCGTGCCAACACCATGAACAAGTGGCATGTGACCCGCTCCCCATTAGAACGGTGAATCCCGAGTGACTGGTAAGAAGAAAACAATGAAATATCAGCACACACATGTATATTAGCACCAGTGTCTATCCACCAATCGGTAGATTGACATACGGAAAAAAAGAGGTAAATTACCATACCACAAGTTCCGCCTCAAGAGTACCAACAACAACATTGGCGGACTTGGAATTACGCCTTGCGATTCTTCACACCCTTGCGTTGATCGCAATCCTTGGCCCAATGACCGATTCGCCACACACAAAGCAAAGGTCATCCTTTGTGTTCTTCTTCTTCTTTTTAAAGCTTGTTGTTTGTGCATCTTGTTTTTGCCTTTGAACTTTTGAGCTTGGCCATTCTTTTTCTCGCACCACATTGGCACTAGAATGTCCTCATTTCCTCTAGTGTGTGTATCTTTTGCCTTGCCTTTCTTCAACATCAAGAGACCCAATGAGATTTTCAACAGAAAACTCTTGTCTCTTGTGTTTCGTAGAAGTAGCAAAATTCCTCCACGAAGGAGGAAGCTTGGCAATAATGCCTCCCGCGACAAACTTGTCCGTAACACACACTTGAAATGCTCAAGTTCTTTGGTCATGGATTGTATCTCATGAGCTCGCTCAACTCTGAACGCCATCAACCATTCTATAGTCATGGTATTGCTCCATGAGATACAGATTCACCGCTGCATCCAAACCCCAAACTTGGCCTCGAGTGCATCCCACATATCTTTCCCATTTGTAATCACCATGTATGCATCAACTAACTTCTCACCAAGAACGCTGATCACGGCACCTTTAAAAGGTTATCGCAGCCTCAACGCCGCTCTGTTCAGAGTAAGTGTTCCTTCAGCTTGCCTTTGCCACATGAAAACGTTCATGGCGATTAGCCAAAGCACCATCTTGGTGCGCCACCTCTTATAATTCGCACCATCGAATTGAGAGGGCTTAAGCGCAAAGAAGAAAGCCGATTGATGAAAAATGCCTATTACAATAAGGTTTTGGATTGTTGAGAATAAGAGCATTTTTCAATTACTTTAATCCGAAATATAGTAGATAAAACATGATGAATATTCTAGCCACTTTCACAAAGCAAGTAAGCAAGAACACTATAGACATACTAATATCCGTAAGAATAGAAACTAGCATATCTATCACGTTGTTCAAGGTAACAACTAGTAATATTACTAACCAAGAAATACATATGAAATAGACATACCCGATCCGATGGAAGGAGCAGCGAGAGTGGAAGAAGCGGCAATGAGTCTTTGTAAGATCGCCGTTTGTCATGGCGTAGTGGTAAGTAGTCGTGCGATGGACGCCGCGTAGTAGTCGTCACGGTTGTAGGCGTGCGAGTCGAATGGAGAGGAAGCGCGCGATCGCGCGAACGCTCCCAAAACCTTATTCGCCCTTGCTCGTGCAAGCCTTCAGGGACGAGGGTTCCGAGGCCTGCTCTCCGGTGCGATCGTACACGCGCCTGCCGGATGGAGATCGCGGAGACGACAATAAAGAACTGTGGTGTCTTTCGTGGAGAGAATTGGAGAACCTCACTGCTCCGTATAATGACTATATATAACAACCGCACTGAAACAATCACCATTACTTACTAGTAACCGCAACCATTATTGTTTAGTCAAGAGGCGTAAACGGTCGCTATTACTCACTAGTAACAAAGAAATTTATCGCTTAGTCAAGAGGCCGAACGGTCGCCATTACTCACTAGTAACAGCGAACCGCTATCGCCACCATTATTTGAATCGCAATCGTTTCTTTTAATTGAAAAAATGAAGTGACGTAAACAATGCAATTATTGCGAGTCGGTGCGTTCGATTTTCGAATAGATAAAGAAAACGCGCGACGCACCGACACGCTGTATGCGCGCAAGCGCACGCACACGCACACGCACACGCACGCGGCGCGGCGCGGGCTCGGCGCGGCACGGCTCGGCGAGGCGAGGCGAGGCGAGCGAGCAGCGTGTATTGGCTCTCTCCAATTCCACAAGAGGACTCCACGCCCCACCTTATAAATTGGTGTAACTCCTTTAACTCTCCATATGGGACTAAAAGGTTTAGCACATGCACATGGGTCTTTGGGATTTTCAGGATTTAATTAGAATTAAAGTTGGGCCTAGCCCATATTAAATCCAACATATTAGTTTTTTTTTCGCACTCATGACTTAATGAGATTGCACCATCAGAAAACTTGTTGTGTTAGAGTAGCAGCAGTTTGAGCTCCAACTTCAACAGTGTGCAACAACCTGCAAGAAAGGATTCCTGTAAAATTTGTAATGTAAGAGAGCTAAAAAAAGAAAGAAAGAAAGAAAGAAAGTGTGAGTCAGCAAAACACTATTTTCGAACGCTCAAGAGCTTGGTCTGTTTGGTCCATTTGTTTCCTCCAACATCAATGAGTTGTTGATTTGACATTTCTGCAAAATTACAGAAATAATATAGGGGTTTACCCCCAGACAGTGGGGACCAAAAGCCAAACCATATACTCAGCTTATGCAACCAGGAAATACTCCTTAGTCCTTACCAATCTATTCCTAATATTTTGAGTTTTCATGAGTAGGGTGTTGCTAGGTCGAATCTTCCTGACGCAAAGGCAATTGTGCGGGAATAGGATTTTCATCTATATCATCAATAACAAGCAATTGAAGATACACATCAGAGTGATTAACACATAAAAGGCTATCTTTGAGATCAAATGGCAATAACCTTTTCCTAATTAATGGTCTAGATTGCAAGATAGCTTATTTTAGTGTAAAGAAGCACTTAGTAATTTACTTTTTTTAAAAAAAATCACATGTTTGCGACGACAAGCAACCTGTCAGATCCATTTTAGAGAACCACCACAATGTGCACAACTACGGAACCAAGATCCATTTTAGAGAACCACCACAATGCGCACAACTACCGAACCAATCGATCTCCAATAAGATCATAATACCCAAGTATACTGATCTGAATTAATCGAATATACGGAAAGAGACGCGGATCCGCGCACGGCACCTTGCTTCTACGGAATCCATTCAAGATCAGCTTCGTCGATTGAAGGGCCTGAATAGGCACATGTTTCATCATTAGTCATTTGATATGTCTCCTTGGGCACCAGTGCTAGCCCCATTTGATTTACAACTGGTAATTTGTCCTACAGGATCACCAAATCCTTCATATCCTGGGGCTGTAACAAAAAGAGCACACCCATTGTACCGTCGCAAGTTCACCACACGTAGAAGGGACTGAAACAAAGTACGAGCATAGAGTGAATTATTGCAAATCCAGAAGACCTAGATAAGAGAATGTAAACACACCACAACAATATTTGCAATACACTTATCAGCCTTTGCATGTGCTCAAGTATTAAATCTCATCCAATATCACTTCAGTTTCACTTTTAAGCATGCAATATTTTAAAAACAAAAGAGGGAGGGCACGCCTAAACATGTATATACACCATTACAGAAATGAAAGGGCCATTTTCCACAGTTGGAACCTAACTAAGGAAGTTGCTGATGCATCTGTCGAGGCGAGAAATGGATACAAATGGAATGAAGTGTTTCATAGAAGCTTTTAGGGTAGCAGCCATACATAAAAGTCGAGGCGAGCACTTCCCATCCACCTATACTTCTGGGGCTCAATATCAATATTAGCTACCAGACCTGCAGTTCACAAATCATTTTGAGAGTACTGAAGTATATCTTATTGCTACGGAATTAAATAGTGCAAAACAAGCTCTGAGAAGGATGGTCAGTGTTATCAGTCAAAAGACTTTGAAATCACTTGAAGTCTAACTCTTGAGACTTGAAGAGTGGAGCAGGCGACTAGGCGAGTAGTGGCACAAGCCCAGTCCCCAGATCCAGCTGAGTGCCTGAGTCGTCCCCTCCGACCTCGGCCTCGCCCGCGACCGCCCCTCGCCTCCTCTGGCCGGCGCTCCTCCTCCTCCGGCTCGCTCCGGCTTCGGCGTCGGCGGCTCGGTCTCCCCCGCTCCTCCTCCTCGGCGCGACGGCCGACGGCGTCGCCGCGCCGCCGCCTCACCTCCTCGGGCTCCGCGCCTGCCGCCCTCCTCCTCCTCCTCGCACCGCCTCGCGGCTCGCCTCCGCATCGCAGCCGGCAGCTCCGCTCCTCCTCCTCGGAGCGACGGCCGACGGCGTCGGCCTGCGCCCGCCCCTCGCCTCCTCCGGTCGGCCCTCCTCCTCCTCCGGATCCGGGCTCTGGCTGGACCGGCGGTGCTCCCTGTGGCTACCCCCCTTAGGTGCTCGATTCACTCGATTTGTCGATTGGGGATTTGGATTTCGGGTTGGCCGGTTGGAGAATTGATTGGGGTTTGGGGAATTTTGAACAGGGAACGTGGGACTGCCGACTGCCTTGTGGGACCGGTGCAGTGGGGAACGTGGGTTGGGCCTGGCCGCTGGGCTTCACTGCTTCGGGCCTCCACTCCAGCGAGCACCTTCTTCTTCCTCGGACTGTCGGCCATCCTCTTCTTCCTCTAACTCCAAAGACGCCGCGACCATGGCGCGCCGCCCGGAGGTTGAACTGGCGGGGTTCCAGCCGGCGGTGGAGGGTGGGCTTCAGCCTGATGAAGCCCACCCGGTGGATTCGCCACTGGCGCGGGGCGAGGCGGTGGTGGTGGTAGTGGTGGAACTGCGGCTTAACGACCTCCGCGCCGACGCCGGCGCCACTGACAGCCGAGCCGGGCGCGCTGGTCAGCTGTGGCGCCATCTTGATCTTCGGCAATGCGGCTTCTCGCTGGATCTCAGGGGGATTGGGTGGGGACTTGGATTTGGAGGGCTTATTGTTTCCGAAGGAGGCGGCAGTGCTGGAGGGAGAGGGAGGCGGCGTGGTGGCCGGTGTAGCACAGGGGGAGGAGAGGACGACACGACCGCCGACGTGCCGTGGCGAGGTCGCGAGTGAGAGAGCGGCACTAATGTGTCGCGAGGGGTGGGCGATCGCCTAGTTGGGGTTGGGTTGGGGCGATCGCCTCGTGAGTCGCGGGTGGTAGAGGCCAGAGGTGGCCAAACGCGTCGCGGCCGGCCCGACACCGCACACGAGCCCGCTAGGCATGCACCATTTCGGCCCGTACTATTCGTGGTCGTGTCGTCGTCGCCCATGGGCCGTGGTGGTGGCCTGCACGCCCATCGTGCATTCGTGCGTGCCGTGCCGCCAGCCCGCCGTGCCAAGCGTGGCCCATTTAGCCCGTTTGGCCCGTCAGAATGAAAAAATTTCGAAAAAATCTAGAAAAAATCCAAAAAAAAATTAGAAAAATATGTAGAACTGAAAATTAGACATGAACATTGAAAAAAAAAGATAATCATATTGAAAATGTAATAAAGATCTTTATTAATGTCCAATTGGCTGCCTCGTTAAAACCTTCGTCAAGTAAAAACTCAAAATAAGAAAACCTTGACAAAGGAAAAAGAGTACAACCTATAGCTCTACAATTGTACATACATGATACATCCTTGTTCTATGTGTTGGTGTCATTGTCTAAGTATAAATTTTTGAACACCTCCGACAACTCTGGATTTTCCACAGAGTGTTGTGTTCATGAATCGCTTGTTCCTACCCTTTACGCTAAAAGGATCTCCACCATCTCACTTGTGAGACTTGTTCTTCTCTCCTATAATATTCTTCCTGAAAGGCTGAAAGCAGATTCAGAGGAAACCGTAGAGATAGGAACAGTTAACACATCATGTGCAAGTATGGATAGCACGTGATATGTTAACTTATGGGCTTGCCACTATTGCAAGATGTCGAAGCCTTCTGAGTTGAAATCCACCGTATCACTGTCCAGATAGGTGGATAGTTCTCCGCTCCTTGTGGGTCTTGACTGAGCAAGCGTTGGTGTAGTAGAAGAAGAAGACATGGACCTGGACCTGGAGGAAGAGGCGCTGAAGATCGCACCCCACATATTTGTCTTCCCACTCGAGGTGGGGGCTATTGGAGGTCGTTGCGAGCGGACTCCCTGGAACTTATTTTCATACCTTTGGTAAACCTCGTATAACCGAGAATGAACTTCTGTAAAATAGTCAGTATAGTCTAGTCCCGTAGCATCACTAAGAAGATCAAGTATAGTACCAAATGCACCAATTTTAGCCCTAGGATCTAAAAGAAATGCAAATGCATATAGGTAAGGGATTTGTCTCCAATATTTAAGGTATTTAGATTTCATGGCAACAACAGCCTCACATAAAACTAAGTCATTTTCATGCATTTTCAATTGGGTAGCAATTCGTAAAATAGTATGCACGATGATAGGAGATGTTGGATAGTAGACAGCGGACAAAGCAACAGCTTGCCTCATAAAAATTTCTAAAATGACAAGATCTTCTCAAAGAACGAACCAATGTTTCTCGCCAATAGCAAAGTACCGTCGATGCTAGGATAGTGCGTTTGAATAAAAACAGAAAAAGTGCTCTTGTATGGTAAAAGATGCTTAAGCATGAGGTAAGTAGAGTTCCACCTTACCTCCATGTCCAACCCGAACTTTCTTGGACGTACACCCATCGCCCTGCAGAAGTTCTTATATTGTGCTATTCTTACGTTAGAATTATTCAAGAAAGAAATCGCATCGCGAAAAGCTTTAATATACGGACTCAACCTCTTCAAACAACATTTGACTATAAGGTTGATAATATGACAAGCGCATCGTTGATGTAGCAAGAAGGAATCGGCATATGTACTCAACACTGGAGTAAGAATATCCATAGCCCTAGAGTTTGCCGCGGCATTGTCTAAAGTAATTGCGAATATTTTGTCTGTAAGACCAAAATCTTCTACGACTTTCATAATACAGTCCGCAATATTCTCCCCCTTGTGTGCTACATCAATTAATTTCAAACCTATAATCCGTTTCTTCATTGCCCAGTTGTCATAAAAATAATGCGCAACTACACTAAGATAATCCTCCCTAGCCCGACCACTCCATATGTCCGAGATCAGGGCCACCGAAAATATGCACGTACTAAATAGTTCCTTTATTTTATTACAACGTTCATTATAGTATTTCACTAGATTCCTAGTTGTTGTCTGTCTAGAAACGGAAGCAAATCTAGGATTATGCGCAGTCCTAATGTAATTTTGGAAAGAAGCAGACTCGCCAAAGCCTAGCGGTAAATCCTCATAAGAAATTAAACGACAGAGAGATTGGCGGGCTACCTGAGGATCGTAGTTCCAGCTAGATATCGTACCGTCGGGGTTGTATTGCAGCTGCGTCTGCCTCATCGCCAATCCTTGCTTGGTTCGACATCTTGTAGCATGTATAAGCAACTATCCCGTTCCACCTGTAGACTTCGCAGACAATTCATGGTGATAAATTTTACAAATAGCATATGGTACCTCATTTCCTGCTGCGTCTTGCTTGGTTGTCCTGTCGAAATTCTCCCACACTCCTGATGTAGACGGCCTCGATCTCTTTGCTCCGGTTGCCGTTGAGCCTGATGCTGACATGGAGCCTGATGACGGAACTCCACCATGCTCCTCTGGTGAAACCTCCGGTTCGTTTGAGGTAGCTGCAGCCACCTCTATGGATGCAATTTCCTCCGATGAAAGTCTGTACTCACTAAGATCAAAGTTGTCGTAAGGACTGTCCATAACGAAAACTGCAAAATTAAAACTAACACTATTACTACTTTCATCTTAGCATAACAAAAACGAACAATAAAAGTATTACGAAAATAGTATTGTACCTCTTTCGCTGACTTGCGGCCGAAAATTGAAATTTCCTAATTTTGGCACAATTTTTTTTGAATTTTGCCAAATTAGCTCAACACGGATTTGAATTTGCACAACACAATTGCAAATAGAGAATGGAGAATGAGGGTGTGCTGAATGAGGGGGTATGATGGCTATTTATAGAAAAAAATTCATAATTTTTTGATTTTTTTTACTATTTTTTAAGACCCCAACGTCAAAAAACGGTCAAAAAACGGCTAAAATCTCCCCCAACGGCCAGATTTTTCGGGCCGTGCCGTGCCTAGGCACGGCCCACCAGCCCACACGCCGCCGCCGCCCGCCTTCGCCTTCGCTTCCGCCGCCCCCCTTTCTTCTCCCACTAGCATTGCGCCATTGCCGGCTTGCCCGCGTGCGGCCGTGCCTGCGACCCCGTCGCCGCCTCCTTCCAACCCTGCCTCCTCGCCGACCTGGCAACCTCGCCGCCTCCTCGTCTCCCCGCGGCCCCGCCACCGCCTCGACGGCCCCACCGCCCTAGCCGACCCGGCCGCCTCCTTGCCTCCCGCGACCCCGCCTCCTTGCCTCCTCGTCGACCCCGACGGCCGACGCCTCCTCGCCTCCCGCGACCCCGCCTCCTCGCCTTCTCGCCGACCCTGACGCCTCCTCGCCGACCCTGATGCCTCCTTGCCTCCCCGCGACCCCGCCCACCGCCACGTCGACCCCACAGCCTCGACGACCCCACCTCCTCGTCGACCCTGCCTGGCAGCCTCCTTGACGGCCCCGCCGCCTCGTCGACGCCTCCTCGACGGCCGATCCGCGCAGGCGCAGCTCCGTGCGCCGCGCCGCTGCTTGGCCCGCCTCCTCTCCTCGACCGCACGCCCGCGCAGCTCTGTGCAATGCTCTCATCCTCCCTCCGCTCCGGCGGACCGCGCAGCACCGTGTGCCGCCGCCTCCGCCCTCCGCCAGTCCGCCTCCCCGGCTCCCCGTAGTCGTGCCTCCCGAGCCGTGCTTGGGCCGTGGCATACTGCACGGCCCAAGATCGCTGCCGTGCGCGCGTCGCCAGCCCACCGTGCCGATGAGGTGGCCTGCAGCACGCCCAGTCTCTCGCCGGCCGGCACGCCCATGAACAAAGGCGGGCCGTGCTCGTGCCGAGCCAACAGTAGCGTGCTTCGTGCCGGCCCGTTACACTCGGCCCATTTGGCCAACACTAGTAGAGGGGGTGGGATGATTTCCTTGCGGATATAAACTCCAATCTTTAGGGCACAGTGAGGTAACATCAACAGTCTATAATCTTTGCGTTGTAAGATTTTTAATGATGTAAATGAGAGAGAATAAAGCTGTTTGATATGCAACAGACAGTCTATAAATCCCTTATAAACGGCTGTTTTATTGTTATATCCATATTGTCTGTACAGTTTGTAGGATCATATATACATAACTTAAAAAGACAACTCATTGTATGTGTTGTCTTTAATTTTATCTATAGATGATATAGAGAGTATTACTGCAAGAATCGTCTATACCATTATATATGCTCTTAGTAGTCCATCGATCAAATCCCACACTATCTGGATGGTTGACATGTGTGAACTCATCACCTCATTGAAACCCCAACATACACCGTGTCCGTGCCTCTCCCCTTCAACCTGCCACCATGCATCTCTTGCTCACAAACCTAACTTACCACTTCTTCACCTCCTCCACTGCGCTACCCTTCGCATAAGCTAGTGGTGGAACTAGAAAAATAGCCACACCTAGGGTTGAAATATGACAACCTAAACTAATTCCAAATTACACTAAATTTAAGCTATAACCAATTATTGGCCAATTAATATGAAACTTGAGCTCCATTCAAAAGATAAAGCAAAATATAGGGAGCACCGCAAAACAATGTAGCATAGCAGAGAAACAGCAATTTAGTACTCCCTCCGGTTTTTAATATATGATATTTCCGACCAGACTCCTCATGCAATCCAAATATTCTATGTGATTTAGGACGTCATATATTAAAAACCGGAGGGAGTACCTAACTAATGAAGATTTGGTTCATTCTACCATTTCCCGGAGGAGATGCTCTGGAGCCAACAAAAATGTTAGAAATTCGACTGATTTTTTAGAGAAATCATATTACTAACTTTTAATCAATCCCGGAAATAAAATGGTATCGACTGTGAGGTGCAAACTCGTTATGCGCATTTCTTTTGTTAAACCTTTCATGTGATCTAGGTTCCGACAAATCTCTCTCTCTTATATTATTGACTAATCTCTCTCCCTTGTATTATTGACTACAAAGCGATACATCTCGTTGAGCCACATCATCAACAAATTAATAGACATTGGGTAATTGCTTTCTAAAATTACAGCCATCCAATCTTGATTAATTAAAACCCCAAGTGCAAAAACAACTAATGCGCCAGTTGCCAAAACCTACAAACTGTTACATCACTAGCGTCGTCGAGGGATCTATACAACCGATCATCACAACTAGAACAAGCTCAATCACGTCAATTAGTAAGAGCAAAAGTGACGAACAAATAGATACAAGATGGAGAGAGCAATCTGGTGATCTTCTTTATTCTCATGCTTTTCTATACAAAATACATGAGCTTCTCTCCTATATTTATAGCCTAAGAACTTCTACAATAGTTTGTTTTTTAGATTGTTGCTAAGAGGAGACAGTACTCAATTTAATAAAAAGAAACAAGCTTTCTAATGGATTATTTTTTGAGCTTGTATTCATGACTTTAATTCTTACTTTAATTGCCATACACAAAACAGGTTTTTAGGTAGCAGGCAAGTCTCCGATAGCTATTTTGTTGTTTCTTATATCTTGGTATCAATAACTTGCTTGTTTTTTCATCTAAAAACAAGCTCACATTCTCTCCTCCATATCACCTAAATACTGATATATCTACCTTTTAGTAATAAGTAATATAAACTATTATAGATACTCTAAGAATCCTGCTCGGAAAATATACGCCCATATCTTCTTGTAGAAGAAAAAACCTGGGTGGGGCCAAAGGGGCAGCCGCACTCTCCCCGTATGGGGGGAGGGACGGTTTCGTGACACAAACAACTGATGTTTCAATCTGTAACTTCTTTCCCTTCCCGCCCCAAAGTTATGTTCAACCCCGACTTCTATGCCACACACCCCTTGCTGTGGACGACGCTATTGGATTGTTCTCTCTCAATATTATAGCCTTTTGATACAAGTAGCATCCGTTTGTTAGTTTCTACACTTGCTAACTGTTTTTCATTGGTTCTTCCTGTGAGAAAACAGCCTCAGCATTCAAAAGGACTTATTGGCAACTAATGCCTCTTCCTGAACAGGTGTCCCTTAATGGCATCCCTTCATATTCCTTAAACAGTTCCATGTCCGCCTCTTCCGTTGACAAATTCATAACCGTGCCTCGCCTGGCATCCCGTTCTTCCGCCCTTAGTGGCCTGCATCCAGCGATCGGCCGGAGAGCCCAGCCATACATGAAACTTCAGACTTTGCCTCCACTCTTACGTGATTTCACCAAATCATGAAAACAACATGAATGTATGGTGTGTCCTCTAAGCGTTCAATCATGCATACAATACTGCTGATCGGGCCGACATACCCTCGACATGGGACTCGGCGCGCTCGGGGAGTCCTCTCATGTCTCAACACAAGAGAGCTGGATTGGAAAAAAGATTAACAAACACGGCCGGAAGGGGAATCCACAAGATGGACAAAGCCTCTGGAGGCGTCAACGAATCTGTATAAAATGTTGTAATAAATCATCCACGTCCCGGTACTGCATGTATTTAATTACTAATCTAGGTTTAGAAAAAGAGTAAATGTTTAGGACATTGATAGGGTCCTTACATCCGGAGTGGATGGTTCGACCCAGACGCTTCTATCCGCCATCCATGTCTAGTCAATCTGTCCAATGCAACACATCTACTCGCCGTCTAGACCATTCCGCTGACCAGTCCCAATTTTCCCAATTGAAACCAAAGGCCAATGAGATGGAGACGAGGGAAGCGGTTTGTCTCCCAACCACATCTCGCCGGTGACGAACCTGTTTTTTTGGCGGCGGTGACGATCTGCGGCAACGTAGGTGAGTTACCCCCACCTGCATGTACTTAGTTGATGCGCAATTGCTTGAATCCATTTGATTTCGCATCTAGGGTTCAAAACCTGGCTGATTTTATTTGTAGAAAAATCTAAGGGTTTTGATGCGGTGCGGTGGGGGGCTTGTAGACGATGACGATATTAGGCGGTGGGGTTTGTAGACCACGCATAGGATTCTAGAGTCAGATAAGGGGGGGGGGTTGTAGAGGTTGTGGTTGCGGTCCTCCCCACCCCCTAGCCATATTTTCGTGGCGAGGGCAATGCCGGATGTGTAGCTTGGCACGTAGGCTTCAATAGTTCATCATCTGGGATTAGTTTTTTTGCTGCAAGTTTGGCTGGATTTTTTTTTTATTCAAGGGCTAACTCACCAATGGCTTCTGGCTATTAAAGGGGTCAATCAGCATCTGGTGACGGTGTCGATGAAGCTCCCACTGGTCGTAGGGCAAGTGGGAATGATGAGACTCAGCATACATTCAGTAATCCGCTGGATCAGGCTGAGTCCACCACAAAGACTTCAGGAAGTACTAATCTCCGACCGTTCTCCATCGTGGAAACTCCTTACAGAAGCACTGGAAGGCTCTTCATTAATTACGATGGAAGCTTGTTAGAGGATCGCTGCTGGAGGCACGAGGTCAATGCGATCGGAGATACGAATCAAAATACCATGTATGGTCCTACACAATCTGCCTCACCACCACCTGTTGATGGAAATGGTACGGGCCCTCAAGCATCAAATGCCGAAGGTAACAGAACAGATGGACGTCCATCAGTTAATTCACTTGGTTCTGCCCCACCTCGTGTGACGGGTCGGATGGAACCAACTAGGAGGTCGGGGGAAGTTCGAGTCATCAGATCAGTGGAAACCCTCCCAGACCTTCGGTAATAATACAAAACATGCAACGAGTTTGGAATATGCTAAATAACCCAGATCCTGCTCTAGCAGGGACTCTAGGTTATGCTCAACTTGCAGGTCAGGTGTCAGAGATCATCCAGTAAACCATGCAGCGTACACAAATATACCGGGAGCGAAGGAACTCGCAAAGCCGCACGATGACTTCATCCCAGCGCTCCTCTCCCAGTCGAGGACAACATGGTCAAATAGAGGACCGACCGGTAACAAGACCCCCTCGTAGGTTCCGACCAGGGAATCATGAGGGAAAGCGGCTTTTCACATAAGCCACTCCTCCTCCATGCCAAGAGGAATGACCACTTGATTCTAGTGATCTTAGGCATCGCCTGAATCAAATGGGTGGTCAAAGGCGTCATTGTAATGTCCACGACCGGATTGGGACACCGATCCTAGGTATGCGAATCCAAGGAACCGATCTCCAACTGACTATAACCCGGTTCCTTTTCAGAGAAGGCGCTACGACTCCATTACGGGCTATCGAGCATTCTCGGTAGAGCTCCAAGCTGTTCGTTGGCCGGACAAGTTTTGATCAGCCAACATAGAGAAATTCAATGGGACTCAGAACCCATTAGAATTTCTTCAAATATATTCCACCGCCATCAAAGCTGTTGATGGTAATGAGAACGTGATGGAAAATTACTTGCCCACAGTCCTTAAAGGGTCTGCCCGATCGTGGTTGCTTAACCTACTGGCCGGATCTATCTACACTTGGGAGCAGCTCCGCAATACTTTAATTGCCAACTTTCAAGGGACGTATGACCACCCCGGGAAGGAGGATGATCTTCATCGGATGAAGCAGAAAACCAATGAAACTCTTCGACAATATATGAAGAGATTCAGCCAGGTTCGAAACTCTATCCCAGAAATCGCAAAGTCTTTTGTCATCCAGGCTTTTAAAGTAGGGCTAAGGAATTGCCGGTTTATGGAGGATATTGTAACAAATCCCCCATGAACAATCGTCAAAATTTTCGACATGACAGAGAAATACGCAACCGTTAGTGAAGCGGTCCAGTGGCAAGAAGCCATTGATCGAAAAGATAAAAATCCCCAACCAAGTCTGGAGAAGAGTGAGAAGAAGAACAAGAAGTCTCTCAAGGCTAAAAAGAATCGTAAGCCCGAAAACAAGGAAGTCCTTACGATTCCCGAAAAATTTACCAAGGGCAAGAAAGACTTCACTGGTCGAATACAAGAAAAATTAGAAGTGGTGCCCTCTTCACCAGGTGGCAGGGCATGATCTGCACACTTGCCGAACCTGGCAAAAGAAATTAGAGGATTACTACTCAGGTAAAGGGCATCTCTCCTCCATAATGGAACTTGGGGAACCAAGCTCCAAGAAGGACAAAGATGGTGACGAAGAAATGGAGTATCAGGAGCCTCAGCATACTGTGGACATGATCTTCGGCGGATCCTCCTCGTACAAATCAAGACATCACCTGAAATTCGTGGAGCGGGAGGTCAACCTTGTCGAACCTCCGATCACCATCAAGCCCTCCAGGTGGTCAGAAACTATAATCTCTTTCAGCAAAGAAGACTGCCCCATTCCGTCGACCCAACTAGGTAGGTTTTCTATCGTAGTTGAACCTACTATTAACAACTATAAATGATCCATTTAGCGCGTACTTTTGGGTGTCAGGTTGGCTCAGTTCCTTTTACCTATCTAGGGCTGCCTCTGGGTCCGTTGAAGCCCAAGTTTGCGAACTATTTGCCTTTGCTTGATAGAATTAGTTGGTGACTGTCTGGGATGTTTGCTTTTCTCTCCTATGGTGGCAGGCTTGTGTTGGTCAACTCAGTTTTTTTGTCGCAGGCCATTTATCACATGGTGTCCTTGAAATTGCCGGCTTAGGTTATTAATCACATTAATTGATTAAGAATGCATGCTTTGTGGCTTGGTTCAGATATTAACAAGAAAGGTGGATACCTGGTGGTTTGGAAACAGGTTTATCGGCTGAAAAAGCAAAGGGGTCTTGGTGTTTTGAATCTTCGTCTACAAAACAAGGCCATGTTGATGAAACACCTCCATAAGTTCCTTAATAAGACGAATATTCCTTGGGTTAATTTAACTTGGGAAGCCTTCTATCAGAATCGAAGGACTTTAAGTTCAAGCAAAATGTGTGGTTCCTTTTGGTGGAAGGATTTACTTCACTTATTGGATGAATTCAAAGGTCTTTTAAGATGCTCGGTTTTTTATGGTTATCCAATCTTAAACTGGCCGCACCTTTTTTCCTTTGCCAAAAATCCAAATATCTTGGTAGCACATTTGTTGGACGGGGCAGATTTTCTTTTGCACTTCACTCTTCCCCTTTCTCTGACGGCAATGCTGCAACTTCAGACTCTACGTGATTCCATTAGCTCTCTTGTGCCGCTTCAAGATCGCCCAAGATGAATGGTCTTATATTTGGGGTACATCAATCTTTACTCCTAAACAGGCTTATGATTAGCTCCTAGGTCATGTTATTTCTCCCCTTCCTTTTGTTTGGTTATGGCAGTCTTTCTGTGTCAGTAAACACAAATTCTTCTTTTGGCTACTCCTAAAAGACCGTCTTAACACTAGAGACCTTCCCCAGTGCAATAAATTTCAACTTGGTTGCTATACTTGTGTTCTTTGTACTGGGCAGCATCTTAAAACTTTGAAACACCTCTTTTTCGGTTACTCTTTTAGCCAATGGTGTCGGAATTTCATTGGTTTTTCTTGGGATTTATCCCTTCCAGTTATTGATCTGCTTCAAGCCGGAATAAGGTTATTTTCAATACAGGATCTACAATGCTTTAAGGAAATAGTTATCATAGCTTGTTGGACTATTTGGCTTCATCGGAATAAGGTTATTTTCAATACAGGATCTGTGTCATTGCAAGATTGAACGGGAGTTCGTGAGAAGCATTTACCATGGTTATCCATAGGGTCAAACCTTCTCTTCAAAAGTTTTTTATTATTAGGCTGAGAGATTTTGGTTAAGTTTAGTGTGATTTGTTGTATCTCTTCTCCCTCCCTTTTTTCATGTGTATATATTCTTTTGTTTTTCTTATATATATATATATATATATATATATATATATATAGTAGGGATGCCTTCCCTCCTGTTTTCGGTAAAAAAAAAAACAACTGTAAAGTTAATCGAGTCCTGATAGATGGAGATAGTTCTTTAAATATTTTATTTATGAGAGCATTGGAAGAAATGCAGATTCCTAGGTCGAAGGTAAAGCCTGTGAAGTATGCCTTTCACGACATAGTTCCTGGTTCTTCTGCCAAACTGATAGAACAACTTTCCCTACCGGTTACATTTGGAAGAACCGATAACTTCCGAACAGAAAAGATTCCGTTTGATGTGTTGGATTTTGAAACCACATACAATGGATTCCTTGGTCGTTCGGCTCTAGCAAAATTCCTGATAGCCACGCACTATAGATATTAGAGTTTAAAAATACCAGGACTAAAAGGAGTCATCACGGTTCAAGGTGATCGAAAAATGGCTTATGCATGTGATCGGAAATCGTTAGAACTGGTCGATGAGCTTTTGACCAGGGAATCTAATCCGCCTACAATGCAGGTCAAGCACTCAAGGCCAAAGATGGTGCCAAAACCTTCCGACCAGACCAAGGAGGTACCACTTAGCAAAAGCGTTCCTCAGGGAAGCACCAGCGCACCGTCTGGGTGAAAAAACGCTGAAGCATCTACCCAAAAGGTACTGGTCGGCGCAGGACTCGACCCTAAATAGGAAGAGTCGCTTGTCTCCTTCCACCGAGCAAACCAGGACATATTCTCCTAGTAGGCATCCGACATGCCCAGAATCCCTAGGGAGGTGATCGAGCACAGGCTAGCTCTCCAGCCTGACAAGAAATTGGTTAAGCAAAAGCTAAGGTATTTTGCACCTGATCGGAAGGAGGCAATTCAGTCAGAGATTGACAAGCTCCTCAAGGCTGAATTTATCCATGAGGTCGACCACCCAGAGTGGCTCGCCAATCCTACAATGGTTAGAAAAAATAATGGGAAATGACGAATGTGTATTGACTTCACGGATCTTAATAAAGCTTGTCTGAAGGATGATTTTCTCCTTCTACGCATTGATCAACTTGTAGACTCTACTTCTGGGTGTGAGTTGTTAAGTTTTTTAGATGCATACTCAGGGTACCACCAGACTAATATGAGTAAAGATGATGAAGATAAAACTTCCTTTATCACTCCATACGTCACTTATTGTTATGTTAAGATGCCATTTGGTCTCAAAAATATTGGTGCAACTTTTTAAAGGTTGATGCAGAAAACCTTTAGTCCTCAGATAGGTCGAAATTTAGAAGCCTACGTTGATGACTTAGTCGTAAAAAGCATCAACACTGGCGATCACGTTCCTAACTTACGTGAGACTTTCAATAACTTAAGAAGGCATAACCTTAAGTTAAATACAGAGAAGTGTATGTTCGGAGTTTCTTTTAGAAAGCTTCTTGGTTTCCTAGTTTTGGCTAGAGGAGTTGAAGCGAACCCAACAAATATATTGGCTATTGACAAGATGCGCCCTCCAACCACAAAGAAGGAAGTCCAAAAACTAATCAGCTGTATGACAGTGCTAAGTCATTTATAGCACAGTTAGGTGAAAAAGGACTCCCTTTCTTTAAACTTCTTCAGAAACACAAAAGTTTTGAGTGGACTAAAGAGGCAAATAATGCATTTGAAGAACTTAAGAAGTACCTTACGAGTGCCCCGATCTTAGTTTCTCCAAGATCGGGAGAAACATTGCTGATTTACGTGATGGCAACACCACAAGCAGTCAGTGGTATGTTTGTCGTAGAACGGGACAACGTCCAACGACTAGTATATTACGTAAGAGAAGTCTTACATGGACCTAAGGAAAGATACCCATAGGTACAAAAGTTACTCTATGGTCTCTTTATGGCTTCAAGGAAATTAAGGTATTATTTTCAGGCCCACAAAGTGGTCCTACCAACCAGATATCCCCTTGGTTAAGTCCTTGGACATAGGGAATCATTAGAATGAATAGCAAAATGGGTAGTCCAGCTTGGGGCGTTCGACCTCCATTTCATCTCACGAACAACAATCAAGTCTCAGGCAATAGCAGAATTCATTGTCGAGTGGACAAACCCTGAACCTACCCAAGGGCTCAAGTACGAACACCACGACGAATGGATAATGTACTTTGACGGTTCTTTGATGCTTAAAGGCTCGAGGGCTGGAGTCGTCTTGATGTCCCCTACCGGCGAACACATCAAGTATGCCATCCAGTTAAACTTTTCTGCTACAATTAATGTGGCAAAATACGAAGGTTTGCTGGCAGGACTTTGAGCATGCAAAGCGCTTGGGATTCGCATATTACTAGTGAAAAGCGATTCTCAACTACTAGCGAATCAAGTTGAGAAAGAGTATCAATACTCAAGTACCAAGATGTCATCTTATTTGACGGAAGTACAAAAACTTAAAAAACACTTCTTTGGTTTTCAGATGCAACATATTCCTAGAAAGAAAAACTTTTTGGCGGATCAGTTGGCATGGATGGCCTCCACAAGGTCACCTGTCCCGCCCAGAGTTTTTTTTGAGCAACTCGATTCACCCTCGGTGGTTGAGCATTCCGAGGACATATGTGTTCCATCAAAGGTCATACTGATCATTCCTACGAACATGGATACTCTACACGTTGTACAACTCAACCACGATAGAAATTGGATGACGGCGATCTACAATTATCTTCAGGATGACATAATTCCAGAAGGTGATGATGGCTACGGTGGCCCGATCTTCCGATAGGTTCGATTGATTTCGTCGTGAGGACGTTGACGCTTTGAGGCTTTCGACCAGCAGATCGTCACCTCGCAATTCGCTACACCCGCACGACTGTCATTATCGACCATGCTCGCACGCAATCGACCTTACCACGAGGGTTATTGTTCCTGCAAGCAATCGAAGCAACTCACAAGAACAAGGAAGATGCAATCTGAATTGTATTGCGAATATGAATAAAGTTCACAAAGTAGGGTTCCTCAAACCGTACAACGGCGAAACTGCAAGTGGCAGAATAATTATAAGAAAAACCCAACCCTAAACTGTGGCGGCTGTTGTATATATATAGGGGGGACGTGAGGGGGTTGACCTAGGGTTGTGTGACCATGGGGAGAGGCGTACACAACCTAGGCTTTGACCCTGACACGCTTACAAGGCCCTATTAGGCCCAAAACGGTGTCACAGCACCTAATGACTGGTCGTAGCGTGAGACCTAGTCGTATCGTCGTAGAGCTTGAGACCTAGTCGTATTGCTGGCAGGTCTGGTCGTAGGGCTGGAGAATCTGGTCGAAGAGCTTGAGACCTAGTCGTAGCGTTGGCAGGTCTGGTCGTATAGCTTGTAGACCTGGTCGTAGATCCTCCCCATTATTCCTAAGTAACAAAAGATCACAATTATTAGGTAGCATACCATTCTGCATAGATAAATTATTAGCGCATAGAAACGAGCTCACCTCATAATTTAAGTTATGTGCACGAGCTCTTGTCATAGGACCTTGTAGTTTAGCAACTGGATCTGGAGGATTTTGTGTAGTGCATGTATCCGAAGGAGTGATGTCCTCATCAGATGATGTAGAGGCTGATCATATAGCTCGAAAAGCCAAATCATATACTCTGATTGAAAGTACCTTGTATAAACAAGGATCTCACGGAGTATTGATGAGATGCATATCTTAAACAGATGACATTAAGTTGCTAACCGATATTCATAGAGGAGTTTGTGGAGCACATCATTCCTACAGAACGCTGGTCGGTAAAGCCTTCAGGCAAAGATACTACCGACCAACTTCCCTTCATGATGCAAAAGAGCCCGTGATGAAGTACATACAATGATAGTTTCATAACTGACAAGTACATCAGCCGGCACAAATTTTGCAAATAATACCTCTTTCTTGGCCTTTTTCCACCTAGGGACTAGACATCCTGTGACCTTTCCCAAGAGCACCCGGGGGCTTTGACTTCCTATTTATCATGATTGACACGTTCACAAAATGGATAGAAGCCGAGCTAGTTGTTAAAACAACAACTAAGGCTACCAAGAGGTTCCTCACAAAAATGTGATCAAACGATTTGGTGTACCCAACACATAATCACAGATAACGATATCCAGTTCTCTAGTGGAAATTTTTAAGAATTTTGTGAAGATCTGGGTATCAAGATATATTTCGCTTCTATCACTCATCAGTAGAGCAATAGAGCAATCAAGAGAGCCAATGGTATCATAATGCAAGGGATAAAACGTCGAGTATTCGACCAGTTAATAAAATGGTCAGGAGCGGGACTCAGGCTCACCACCAGTGACTTGAGTCTTGAGGAGTTGAGGTTGAGGAATGACCGAATGACTGAATGAGGAGTTGAGCTGTTGAGTAATTGAATGAAGAGCTGTTGAGTAATTGAATGAAGTGAGGATTGACCGGCTGAGGCAGTGCGGGCTTGCGGAAGTGCTTCTCTCATTTTGTGGCTCCATGACCTCTGTCCTCTATGAGACTGTGAGGCAGTGAATTTGTTTCTCTCCCAGTTCCAGATCCCTAATTTTGTTGTCTATTACAAATATAGGTAGACTTGAAGATCGATGAATTGATTATTGATGCAAATTGTTGTTTAATCGACCGTAGACATTAGCGATTAGCCAATTTGTTTAATTAGTGGTTGACTAGTTGTTTACTTTTTCTTATATTTACAAAAATAGAGAAGCAAACTTTGCACAAATATTTCTTAAATAATGCAACTAGCAGTAACCCTCCAACTATAGAGAGCAAAACTGAAAAAAAAGGTTCGACATGAATTTAATATAGATGATATTATTATCGATCCAGCATGTCGCAAACCAATTGAAGACATGAAAACTCGTAGAGTGAAATTACGTCGTAATCAGATTTAGTGCCTTAGTGGTATGTTTTTATTTTATTTTTAATGTTTATGAATATTTACAATTTAATATTGTATCACTAAATTTTATATTTCTTATCTACAGATCGATACTCGCATATTTATGAACATTTTGGGGGCACATTATCCATTAGGGAGGTACTAAATTTATTGTATTGTATATTTTTAATTTGTTCTCTTTCTATTTATGTATGATTTTGACATTCCAATGGCGAAAGACCAGTAGATGTAGTTTTGGTATGCTTATGTTGTGCTATAGCCTCAATAGTTAAGCCCCCCTCTATTTTCATCCTAGATTCGTGTCGGGACCCAGAATTACGATTCTGGAACCCTCTGTGTATACTGCACTAGTCCAGGATCACGCTAGTACACACAGGGTTAACACAGGTAAATATCGATCCACACAAGCGATAAATAAAGTAAACGATTAGTTTGAATCACAAATAAGGGTTTTGACCTTATGGTCGAGTTTACACTTATTAAGCCACGCAGGGCTAACAGGAAATAAAGCAAAGAATGAATGGAAAACTCAAGCGTAGATCCCACCAATTCACCACAGCAATCGATCGATCCGCACTTAACGAACGATCAACCTTCAACAACTCCTCCTCGAAAGCGGCGTGACTCCTCCTCTTCAGAGGTTTGGGCGCAAGTTTTACAACAAGCGTGAGTACGCAACCGTACTCGCAAATCATACCACAGAATGCAATGTATAGATGCAGGCTTATTCCAAAGAAAAAAGCTTCTTTGGTTCTTTTGCATAAAAGTAATATTTGCAATTGAATACAAATAATAGATTGAAAACATAATTCAAAACAAATAAACAATATTAATTTAACAGTTGTTTCCACAAAGACACACAACTAAACAGTTTATTTCACATAGCCATATGATTGAGGTCACACAGCTCCCATTCCCACATTTTATGAAAACTACCTCTCGTGTGAAATCCCCGAGCATGTCCATGACCGCGGACGCGGCTATTCGAGTAGATTAATTAACACTCTGCAGAGGTTGTACACTTTACCCACAAGATACAACTAGTGTAGCAAGCACCAATCGTAATAAAACAGCTCGAAACTTCATCTCAAACATTGACATTCCCAGTGTCCTTACAAACCGCTATACCACCACATAGAATTGGTATAACACACACCACCGGGATGGGGAAGACGAATCGTCCCGCGATGCAACCACCAAGTAGTCACACCTCCACCTGTCAAACAAATTCTAACCTATCCACCGAACATCAATGTCGAGAATCCATAACTTACTGTTAGGCCCGTCCCATACTGGACATGTGGTCGCACAAGAAGGCTCAGTTCAATAGCGCACAAAGTTAAGTCCTTAATTGACCAAGACAAGACTTCCATTTTCTAACTAAGTCACAAAGACCATCATTCCCATCACATAGACCACCATGTCACACGCCTCCACCACTTGCCTCAGTCTAAATCCTTTACCACCCAGTTGGTTTTAGTGCAACACATGCCATCACGAAGTAATAACACATAGCATACAGTTTTACACGAGGTTCCATAGTCACTTAGTCAGAATTAACATTTGCAACCTACATGTGATGATGACTCGTGGCATGGCTAAGCAATTGTACTCGCATCTAACCAACCCACGTTGGTGCTATAATAATACCAACTAGTAACCAATCTAGGGTGACAAGGAAATATGACATACAAGGCCAAGGTGTGATAACAATTTGGATAATAACTATGCCCAAAGTATTTAAATAAATAATTAAAGTAGAATGCAATAATTTAACACAAAGTAATGTGAAAACTGGGTTCAAGATGATCAAAGGTATGACTTGCCTTGGAAAAGGTCTATGTACTGGTCTTGATCTTGGGGTGCTCCTTCTTCCACAAAATTTTTCGACGAATCGACGTCTACTCGCAAACAAAATAAAAATAAACAAAACAAATAAATAACAGAGGCAAAACAAACTCCAAAAATTTAATAAAAATATCAGATAAATAGAGCTTGAATTTAGACAAATTTAGAAATTTGAATGGGCTGAATCGGAGTTAGGATGCAAAAGTTATGAGCTTTGGAAGATTGGAAATCTAAAGAAACCTAATTTGGATTTTCCGAATTTCCAATTACTTTTCTATTGAAAAATCGGATTATTGCGCAATCTTCAGCGCCAGTGAGGATTTCGGAAAAGAGATAATAAAGAAATCTCGACATGTGGGACCCACATGTCGAGGTTAGGTTCACTGTGGACTAGGTCCACCGAGCCTCTCGACGGATCCGTGAATCGCCCACGTAGGCGCACTGGTCGCCACGAGGCGCCACGCAAGCACAACACCGAGCCGGCAATGAGGTGGCGTATATGCAGCGGCCGTCGGCTTGTCGGCGGCGCGCCGGGACCAAGGTCCCGCGACGGCGGCTCGCCGGCGGCGACGGGGTACCGAAGGGTACAGGCGCTAAGGGAGCACGTTAGTGTACTCGCGGTCTCGGGACAACCAGAGCGCCGGCACGAGGTCGGAGCGGCGAGTCGCCACGGCCGTTGTCGGACGAGCGAACCGGTGGTGCTCCGGCGAAGTGGATGGCACCAGAGCTAGCCCAGCTATTGCGGCCGAGGTGCGACGATGAGGTCACGGCGGACCGACGGCGCGGCGGAGCTCACGAGAACTTGCGGGCGAAACCGAAAATCAAAGAACGGCGCGCGCAGGGCTCTCGTGATCTAGGGTTGGGGTTCGATGCGGGTGTTCATGCGATCCCGGGTCCTATTTATAGGAGCTCGGGGTGCAGGAGGCGGCGCAAGAAACCCTAAAAGGAGTCCGAGACGGCACGAACTCGATCTTGCGCTTAAAAGGAACTCGGATTCGATTCTAACCAAATAGGCACGGAGATTGGGGATAAGATTTGGTGAAGAAAAACTAAGGTTTTAGTTGGAGATGTCCCGTTGTCGACGGGCTCCGAGGGCTTCAATGGCGACGGACGCGGTCGGGCGTCGCGAGGCGAACCGACCGCGAGGAGGACGAGGTGGTGCGCGGCCCACTCGGCAGCGAGGGCAAGCGCCAAGGTGAGTCAATGAAGCGGCGCGGAGTGGGCGGGACCTGGCGCTTGCGCAGTAAGCAGAAATGGGCGGGAGTTTAGGCTCAAGGACTTTGAGATTTATAAATAGCTTTTCTATTTTACAAAATACCGTAAATTCAAATGGGCAATAGAAAATAGCAAATGAACTCGAAAAATTCTAGAAAAATCTAGAAAATATATCGAGCACATAGAACCCAAATAAAATAGTTTTGGCTATTGTTCATGTTGGGATTATTCACATTAAATGTTTTGATTGTAAAGTCCAATATTAAGCTTTTGAAATTAAATTCAAATAAAATCCAAATGGTGAATTTTCTCCTACTAACTATTTAAAAGATTTTTAAGCTCGTAAAATTGGGATGTTACAAACCTCCCCTTAAAGGAATCTCGACCCAGATTTAGGCTAGCTAGAGAAAAGGCTAGGAAACTCCGGCTTCGGCTCTTCTTCACGCTCCCACGTTGCTTCTCCTTCCGAGTGGTTGCTCCACCAACCTTGCAAAACGAATGCCTTGCTTCTCGTGAGGCGCTCATGACATCCAAAATCTTAATTGGTCGCTCCTTGTAGGTAAGATCCTTCTTCAAGTCAATTGATTCCAACGGGCTTGCTCTTCCGCACACGAAGGCACTTTTTAATCGCGAGACATGAAAGACATCATGTACTCGCTAACAATCGCGTAGCTCCAATCGATAAGCAACTTCTCCTCGACGCCTGAATCTTGAACGACCAACATACCTAGGGGCAAGCTTCCTTTGGCATGAAACCTTTGACACCTCGAGCGGGGTCACTCAAGATAAACGAAATCCTCGGGTTCAAAGTCGAGGTCACGACGACGATTATCGCATAGCTCTTCCGCTCGACCGAGCTATCTTCAATCTTTCTCGATCATGGCCACTTGCTCTTCTCGCTTCGAATAATGTCCGACTAAAACGATCGCTCAAATTGCTTTCGACCAATTCAACGGGTTCGGCAGCACGACCATACAAGGCTTCAAATGGTGACATTTGCGCACTAGCCCGTAACTATTGTTGTACGAAAATTCGTGCATACGATAAACTTTTATCCCAACAGTAGCATTAGCTAGAGCGCAAGCTCTCAAAGATATCCTCCAATATCTCGATTAACTCTTTCATCTGTCCATCTGTCTCAGGTGATACGCAGATCTTGAAATTCAAATGGGTGCCCAATGCTTCATGCAAACTCGCCAAAACGAGGTGAATCTGCGATCCTCGATCCGATACTATCTTCTTGGGCACACCGTGCAAACCGACACCCGGCCATGTACAACTCGCAAGGCGATCTCCCGAGTACGTGGTTTTGACCGCAGAAATGGGCGACCTTGGTCAACGATCGACTATTACCCGGATCGAATCGTAACCCGATTGAGTCTTGGGTAAACCGTAATGAAATCCATACCGATCTCTTCCCACTTCCATTCGGAATCTTCACGTTGCAAAGAACCCGCTGGTCTCTCGTGTTCGCTTTACTTTCTCGATGTGTGTCGCACAAGACAACGAACTCGCGACTTCGCTTTGATTTGGCCACCAAAATTTAGTCTTAACATTCTCGTACATCTTGGTACTTCCAGGTGAATCGAATACTTTGAGTCATGGGCCTCCTTTAAGATTAATCGTTTTAGACCATCGATATCCGTACACAGATACGACCATTAATCCGAGTATGTCTTGATCATCCTGGTGAAATCTTTGAATTTCCTTCTACCATTTTGACCTTGATGTCCGACAACACAGGATCCTTTGGTTGTCCTTCACGAATTTGCTTCTCTAGGGTAGATGTACTTCCAAATTGGCTACAAATCCTTCGACACAACTTCTAGCTTTAGCTTTTGAAATTCTTCATAAAGTTCTGGCAACTTTCCTTTACTTCCAAAGCATTGCAAAGAACTCTTACGACTTAGAGCGCTCGCAACTACGTTGGCTTTTCCAGAATGGTAGTGGATTCCAAGATTATAATCCTTGATCAATTCCAACCATCTTCTCTGCCTCATGTTCAAATCTGACTGGGTGAAGATATACTTTAGACTCTTATGATCTGTGTAGACTTCACAACGATTACCGATGAGGTAATGACGCCAAATCTTTAAAGCATGCACTACGGCAGCTAATTCAGAATCATGAGTAGGTAATTCTCTTCGTGGGGTCTCAATTGCCTTGATGCATAAGCGGCGACTCTTCCTTCTTGCATCGGACGCATCCTAATCCTTGACGCGAAGCATCACAATAGATATCGAAATCCTTGCGAATATCCGCAAAAGCAAAGACTGGTGAAGTCAAACGCTTCTTCGCTTCTTGAAAACTTTCTCACAGTCGGAGTCCAAGTGAACTTTTCTCCTTCTTCAACAATTGCGTAAGGGGCTTAGCAATCGATGAGAATCTTCATGAAATGGCGGTAATAACTGCCATTCCCAAGAAACTGCAACTGAAGTTACGCTTTGGGCTGCTCCCAATGTAATATCGCTTAACTTTACCGGGTCAATCTGCTACTCCTCATTGTCATCTCGTGACCAAGGAAATCCACTTCCTTTTCCAAAAATCACACTTCTCGAACTTGGCATACAACCGATGCTCTCTCGAGTTTTTCCAATATTATCCTTAAATGCTCGGCGTGTTCTTCCTCCGACTTGGAGTACACTAGAATATCATCAATGAACACAACTACGAACTTGTCCAAATATTCCATGAATACTTTATTCATCATGTTCATGAAGTATGCAGGGGCATTAGTCAGACCAAAGGACATGACTAAGAACTCATAATGTCCATACCGTGTTGAGAAAGCGGTTTTCGGTATATCCTTAGGACAAATCTTTAGCTGGTGGTAACCTGATCGCAGGTCGATCTTCGAGAATACTCCGGCTCCTTTCATCTGATCAAACAGATCATCTATCCGGGGTAATGGGTACTTGTTCTTGATAGTAACTTCGTTGAGAGAACGGTAATCAATACACATCCTCATACTTCCATCTCTCTTCTTGACAAACAACTCTGGCGCTCCCCATGGCGACGAACTAGGTCTCACAAAACCTTTCTCAAGATGTTCTTCTATCTGCTTCTTCATCTCTACCAATTCATCTACCGCATCCGATAAGGTCTCTTTGAGATTGGTGCTGTCCCGGCACTAGGTCGATGACAAACTCAATGTCACGATCCGTGGCATTCCCGGTAACTCCTCCGAAACACATCCGGGTATTCACCGACCACCGTACTTCTTCCAAGGAAAGGGTCTTCAAACTGCTTATTAGCAAATGTCCATCACGAACCGAGGTAGCTAGAAACTCTACCTTGTTTCCTTTGGCATCCTCGATCACACGGCTCTTCGCCACAATCTAGCACGGCTTTGTGCTTGGATAACCAATCCATGCCAAGAATGACATCTAGGGTTTGGGTATCTAGGACAATTAGGTTGGCTTGAAACTCAACTCCAACTATGAGTAACTTAGCTCCTAAACATCCCACTCTAGTACTTAGCTCGCTCCAGCGATCGACTAACAGAGTATGCTTAAGTTGCATAACTTCCAATTTATTCTTGGTTGTAAACATTCCGAAACAAACGAATGCGAAGCTCCGTAATCAAACAAAGCGATGCAGTGCGAGTTAACGAGAACTTACCCAAGATCGACGCTCGGTGACTCTGGGCTCCTTCCAGAGTGACGTGGTTGACACGCCTCGATCACGGATCGTGGTGCTCCTCGGCTTGACCGCGACTTGTGAACCTCCTTGGTTGATGTCCGTGCTGGTGTCTTGGATGGCGAGCTCCAAGGTTGAAGCGCATCGGAGTGATTGTTCCCCTTTGCGACACCGGTTGGCAAAATGTCCCGGTGACGACAGCGTAATGCACCTTTGTGCGTTCTGCGATTGCTTCTAGATTGGGGTTGACGGGTGCGGGGTTGCGAAAGTTACGGCGGTGGCGCGGTCTTGAAGTTGGTGCAGTGCTCAACGAAGTCCGGGTGGAAACTCATGAACCGTGATGGCACCGTTTCTTGCTCTCTTTGTGATTGATGGTTCCCTTGCTTTGAGCCATCCGGCGTTCTGATTATCCTCCGCCTTGCGTTTGTCCTTCAAAACAAAGGCTTTGTTGACCAGCTCTTGGAAATCAGGAAAAGTATGGGCGATCAAACTGACTTGTAGTCCAGTGTTTAGTCCCTTCAAAAAGCGACTTTGGCGAGCCTTGTCCGTGGCTACATCTTCCGCTGCATAGCGAGCTAGCTGTGAAAACTTCTTGAGGTAGTCAGACACTGACATAGCTCCTTGCTTGAGAGCGCGGAACTCATCCTTCTTCAGATCGATAATGCCTTCTGGTACGTGATACTGGCGGAATGCTGCAGAAAATTCCTCCTAGGTGATATCTGTGGCGCCTCATGGGCGCATGAAGTTCTCCCACCATTCAGCGATGGTGCCTTCCATCCGTGAGTGGCATACGTAACCTTTTCACGGTCATTGCCGGGTGATCGCAGTTTTCTTTCAATAACTCGAGCCAATCATCTGCTTCCACTGGAGAGACGTGTCCGGAAAATGTTGGTGGGCGAGTCCTCATAAATTTCGCAAGCTTGGATGGTCCGTGGTGACCATGAGCACCGGGCTCCATCTTGTTGATTGTTGTTGTTGTTGTTGGCACGTTGTTCATAGCTTGCATCCGAGTCATCGTGGTATTCATCACCGAATCTGTCCGCCATGAAAGCTCCAAAGTTCGCAAGTCAATTGGGGTGCTTGTGGCGAACCGCTCCTGCGTCTGGTTGCTCATTGCCTCTCGGTCTTTGGTACCGAACCACTAGCGTTATCGACGAGTTTGAACCATCTGCGAAGCTCCATGGGTTAGATAAGGTAGCAAACACAAGATAAGTTGAGAACTAAGCGAGGCGAGTTAAACCCAACAAAACACACTCAAGAAACTCAAATGAAATACCTTTATTACTTAGGGTCTTAGCATGGTCGCAACAAATGCCTAAGGGCCTTTGCACTCATACTGCACACAAAAGAAAACAACGACCTAAGCACACAAAACTACCGCCTAAAGGGCGACTCACTAAACTGAAACTGGCTAAGCCTGAAAACTGGAACTAAGACCAACTACTCGAGAAAGCCTCCACAACCGCGGCGACGCTCCTGACGGCTGTAGACTCGGAAGTGAGCCGGCATCTTGGCAACCGATCACGATGCCACGAATCGTGCAGCAGAGAGGCACGCGTTCGGTGCAACCGCTCCGCTGCTCCTCCGCTCTGCATCTTCTTGGGCTCAATCGGCCTTCCTCGGATCTTCTTGAAATCCTCCTCGGGGTCTTCCTCTTCTTGGGAACTTGGTCGAGGATCTCTTGCAGAGTGGCGACCTTCTCTTCAGCTCTCTGCAAGGCTTCATAGACATGATCCAGCTCCGTGATGGTTCTCTCCAAGGCTTCCTCCTGGGCGGCCACAAACTGTGCGAGGTGCACGACTGTAGCGTTGCTATCTCCTTCTGTGGACGGGTAGCGTGCTGGCAAGTCCACGGCTGCAGCTCTGGGGTGGTAACGGAAGACGGTGTCATGAAGCTCCCGTGCGTAGATGTTGCAGATACGCAGCATGGCCAAGCGCGACGACTCTGGATACCTTCCACCAAGTGATCTTCCTCACGAGACGCGTGCGAAGGTTGGCTCGCCTTGTCGCTCCTCCCGCGTAGATCGTCGAGCGACAGATCACTCCACGGTTCTCGCCCATTCACAATCCGCTTGTTGCCGACGTCACGGACGATCAAAACCTCCAAGAACCTGCGACTTCCAAAGCTCTGCGAAGATAACCTCCAGCGCGCTCACCATAGCTCAAGCGCGAGGCATCTGTCAAGACAGATTTAACAGGTAAGAGCAACTTTAAAGCGGCGGGAGAGAAAAGATCATAGCAAAAGTTGAGGCGAGAGAGATATGAGGAGAGTTAAGCAATTAATTAACTTTGCAAGTTATTTTTTTCCTTTAGAAAATAATTTGGACACTCTAAAGACGACCAATCTAACTAAGGTCAAGACCTCATACGGATAGCTCGATACCACCTGCGTCGGGACCTGCATTACGATTCGGAACCTCTGTATATCTTGCACTAGTCCAGGATCACGCTAGTGCACACAGGTTAACACGGTAAATATCGATCCACACAAGCGATAAATAAAGTAAACGATTAGTTTGAATAACAAATAAGGGTTTTGGCCTTATGGTCGAGTTTACACTTATTAAGCCACGCAGGCTAACAGAAATAAAGCAAAGCGGCGAACGGAAAACTCAGCGTAGATCCCACCAATTCACCACGAGTGCAATCGATCCGGACCTTAACGCACGATCGGCCTTGGCGAACTCCTCCTCAAAGCGGCGTAGACTCCTCCTCTTACAGTAGGTTTGGGCGCAAGTTTTACAACAAGCGTGAGTACACAACCGTACTCGCAAATCATACCACAGAATGCAATGTATAGATGCAGGCTTATTCCAAAGAAAAAGGCTTCTGTGGTTCTTTTGCATAAAAGCAACATTTGCAATTGAATACAAATAATAGATTGAAAACATAATTCAAAACAAATAAACAATATTAATTTAACAGTTGTTTCCACAAAGACACACAGCTAAACAGTTTATTTCACATAGCCATATGATTGAGGTCACACAGATCCCATTCCCACATTTTATGAAAACTACCCCTCGTGTGAAATCCCCGAGCATGTCCATGACCGCGGACGCGGCTATTCGAATAGATTAATTAACACTCTGCAGAGGTTGTACACTTTACCCACAAGATACAACTAGTGTAGCAAGCACCAATCGTAACAAAACAGTTCGGAAACTTCATCTCAAACATTGACATTCCCAGTGTGCTTACAAACCGCTATACCAGCTCACATAGAATTGGTATAACACACACCATCGACAGGGACGAATCGTCCCGCGATGCAACCACCAAGTAGTCACACCTCCACCACATCACACACCGACCTATCCACCGAACATCAATGCCGAGAATCCATAACTTACTAAGTTAGGCCCGTCCCATACCGGCATGTGGTCGCATGAAGGCTCGCTTCAATGGCGCACAAAGTTAAGTCCTTAATTGACCAAGGCAAGACTTCCATTTTCTAACTAAGTCACAAAGACCGTCATTCCCATCACATAGACCACCATGTCACACAGCCTCCACCACTTGCCTCGGTCTAAATCCTTTACCACCCAGGCTTGGTTTTAGTGCAACACATGCCATCACGTAATAACACATAGCACACGCTTTTACACGAGGTTCGATAGTCACTTAGTCGAATTAACATTTGCAACCTACATGTGATGATGACTCGTGGCATGGCTAACAATTGTACTCGATATAACCAACCCACGTTGGTGCTATAATAATACCAACTAGTAACCAATCTAGGGTGACAAGGAAATATGACATACAAGGCCAAGGTGTGATAACAATTTGGATAATAACTATGCCCAAAGTATTTAAATAAATAATTAAAATAGAATGCAATAATTTAACACAAAGTAATGTGAAAACTGGGTTCAAGATGATCAAAGGTATGACTTGCCTTGGAAAAGGTCTATGTACTGGTCTTGATCTTGGGGTGCTCCTTCTTCCACAAAATTTCCCGACGAATCGACGTCTACTCGCAAACGAAACAAAAATAAACAAAACAAATAAATAACAGAGGCAAAACAAACTCCAAAAATTTAATAAAAATCTCAGATAAATAGAGCTTGAATTTAGACAAATTTAGAAATTTGAATGGGCTGAATCGGAGTTAGGATGCAAAAGTTATGAGCTTTGGAAGATTGGAAATCTAAAGAAACCCTAATTTGGATTTTCTGGAATTTCCGAATTACTTTTCTATTGAAAAATCGGATTATTGCGCAATGCTGGCGTCAGCGAGGATTTCCGGAAAAGAGATAATAAAAAGAAATCTCTAACATGTGGGACCCACATGTCAGAGGCTAGGTTCACGGTGGACTAGTTCCACCAAGC
Source organism: Ampelocalamus luodianensis (assembly GCA_036346255.1). NCBI lineage: Eukaryota > Viridiplantae > Streptophyta > Magnoliopsida > Poales > Poaceae > Ampelocalamus > Ampelocalamus luodianensis. The sequence goes on along the minus strand of CM070621.1, from coordinate 67,264,591 downwards.
CTCTCGATCGGGGATCTGGTGAACTGCCCACGTAGGCGCACCCGTGGCTGCCACGTAGGCGCCACGCAAGCACAACACCGAGCCGGGCAATGGAGGTGGCGTATATGCAGCGGCAGTCGGCTTGTCGGCGGCGCGCCGGGACCAAGGTCCGATGAACGACGGCCGCGCCGCGGCGGCGAAGTACCAGGGGTACAGGCGCTAAGGGGAGCACGTTAGTGTACTCGTTCTCGGGACAACCAGAGCGCCGCGCAGGTCGGGCGGGCGAGTCGGGCGGCCGTTGTCGGACGAGCGAACCGGTGGTGCTCGGCGAAGTGGATGGCACCAGAGCTAGCCAGCTATTGCGGCCGAGGTGCCGACGATGAGGTCACGGCGGCGGACGGCGGCAAGGAGCTCACGAGAACTTGCGGGTGAGAAACCAAAATCGCAACGGCGCGCGCAGAGCTCTCGGTGATCTAGGGTTGGGGTTCGATGCGGTGTTCATGCGATCCCGGGGTCCTATTTATAGGAGCTCGGGGTGCGAGGAGGCGCGTGGCAAACCCTAATAAGGAGTTCGAGACGGCACGAACTCGATCTTGCGTTTAAAAGGAACTCGATTCGATTCTAACCGAAATAGGCACGGGGAGATTGGGGATAAGATTTGGTGAAAAACGGAAGGTTTTAGTTGGAGATGTCCCGTTGTCGGACGGCTCGAGGGCTTCAATGGCGGGCGCGGCCGGGCGCGCGCGAGGGCGAAACCGACCGCGAGGAGGACGACAGCGGTGCGGGGCCCACCTGGCAGTGAGGGCAAGCGCGCAGTGGTGAGCTGGTGGCCGGTGCGGGCGCGGGACGGGGCCTGGCCGCGCAGAAACAGAAATGGGCCGGGAGTTTAGGCTCAAGGACTTTGAGATTTATAAATAGCTTTTCTATTTTACAAAATACCGAAATTCAAATGGGCAATAGAAAATAGCAAATGAACTCAGAAAAATTCTAGAAAAATCTAGAAAATATATCTGAGCACATAGAACCCAAATAAAATAGTTTTGGCTATTGTTCATGTTGGGATTATTCACATTAAATGTTTTTGATTGTAAAGTCCAATATTAAGCTTTTGAAATTAAATTCAAATAAAATCCAAATGGTGAATTTTCTCCTACTAACTATTTAAAAGATTTTAAGCTCGTAAAATTGGGATGTTACACCGCGCCATCGATTGGGGTGCTTGAGGCGGATCGCTCCCGCAGTGGTCGTTTCATTTCTTCGCTCCATTGGTTCTTGATCCACTAGCAGGGATATTGCAAATTTGAACCATCTAGCTAAAGCTCGAAGGATTAGATAAGGTAGCAAGTATAAGGTAAGTTAAGAACTAAGCAGGGGGTAGGTTAAACCCAATGAACACGACACACAGAACTCAACTGAAATAAGTATATATTAATAGAGGTCCTAGCATGGCTGCAAAAATGCCTAAGGGCTTTTGCAGCTCATACTACACACAAGAAAACGAAACGAGCCTATCACACAAATCTACCGTCTAAAGGATGATACTCCTAATCTTAAGCTGACGCGGCTCTCACACACTGAGCCTCACCTAGCTAAGCCTAAACCTTAGCTGACTCAATCGCTGAGGTAACCTCCATAACCACGATGGCGCTCTTCCTTGCCGTAGACTGGTAGACATGTAGGCATCCACGCGAACCGATCCCGATGTCCTAGAATTGGCGCAACAAGAACCGGTGGCTCGAGTGAAGGCACAATTGGCTCCTTAGGCTCCTCGGGCTCCTCTAGAATGTACAAAGCTTTCTCCAGCTCTGTAATCCTTTCTTCCACAAGTTGCAGCATGTCATAGGCTCCCTGAAGCTCAGTGGCAGTAGTCTCCAAGGCTTCCTCTTGGGCGGCGATGAAGTGAGCAAGGTGAACCACGCATGGCGTCTTCCTCTCCATCGGTGGATGGGTAGTGGGTCGAAGATCCACAGCGATGTACACGGAATGAAGGCGTAAGATCGAACCCTCAACTCGTTGGTGTAGATGTTGCACACTCGTAGGATGGCAAGACGTGAAGACTCTCGGATGCCTTCCGCGAAGATGATCCTTCGAACGGTGATGTTCATGGGACGATTGGCCCTAGTATCCTGCGCGTAGATGGTTAACCGACGAGATGGTTAACTCCGCGTAGCACTCTGGTTAACTAGTGTAGCACTCCATGATTCCAACCATTGATCATCTAGTTGGTTCCTGGTAGAGTGGTCTCTCAAATCCTCCAAGTATTTGTAGAATCTTCCACAACTTAACAAATGAGACCTCCTAGATGCTCTCCATAGGTTGAAGTCGTGTCATCTATAAAAGACAAGCAAAAGGTAAGAACCAACTTAAAATCAGTGGAGAGAAGATTTTCAGCAATAGATGAGTAAAGAGAGAGAGATAAGAGAAGTTAAACAATTCATTAATCTTGTAAGTTAATTTTTGCTTTAGAAAATAGTTTTGAACTTCTTAGGGACGACCGATCTAACTATGGTCAAGACCTACAGTTTGTATGGCTCTGATACCACCTCTATCGGGAGCTAAAAATGCAATTTTAGACCCTCTATGTATAATGTATTAGTCTTGATGAACCCGGAGGTCCTTTTGTTGGCCCGATCTTTCGATGAGAACGATAAGTTCGGTAGTCATTGCTCAACTCTCACGATCCTGGCTACGAATACGCAAGGCTCGAAACCACGTAATTGCTGAACTGATTGACAAGTCGTTATCAACCGTGCATGAATACCCGAATGACCTGACCACGAAGGTCGATTCCTACATACACCGAAGAAGCACGCAAGAACAAGATAAATAAGCAATATGAAATTACGAATATGAATGAAATACTTGATAAATTGGGATTCTGAAGCGGTATTATGGTTGGTCTAATCGACACAAGCCAATACACGAAGTTGCATAGAAGCTAACTTTTAACTAAACAAAATCTAAGAAAAACTAGAGGGGTGCGACCTCTTTATATAGGGGAGGGGGAGCCGCACATATCCAAGAGCTAAGGGGATGGTACTATTCATGAACCATATGGCCATGAATAGTGCGACCCAAGGGGGTGGTTGGCCTAAATAGGTTACAAGGCCCAATTTGGCCCAAACAGGTGACACAGCACCTTTTTTCGATGATTGTGGCGTGCACAGAAGGAATTTGGAGGTGAGGCCGGATCCGTTTGAAATTGGACGAGATAAGATTTCAATCAAGTACTCGTGGACCTCAAACGGAGTTCGTATGCAAAAGTTATGTCTGTTTGAAGTTAGGGCTATCTTCGGAGGCCGAACTGGATTCCAGAACGTGTCCAATTTGAACTCTTGGTTTGGACACAAAGTGATATGGTGCTGCACAAATATACATTTTCATCATTAGGTAGCATCATATAGTTCATATAACATAAAGACACTCCTAAAAACGAGCTCACCTGATAATTTAAGCGAAGTATACGAGCTCTTATATTTGGAACAGCAAACATAGCAAATTTGATTGTATCTATAGGGGTCATGTCCTCATCATCCTCCCCTTCTTGAAAACAAAGTTGTCCTCGGCTTTTGATAGACTGAAAATAGGGTAACAAAAAAGCCAAGGTGTATGCATGGTATATGTATATGTTATCCGTTTTTAGAGTTCTTCGTTGTTGCACAATTAATGTTATAAAACAGCAGCGATCGTAAAACATCATTGTATTATTACCCCAAGAATAATTATATATGTTAATGAGCAAAACAAAAATTCTCACATAGCAATTATTGTAACTAGTTTTGTAAATATAAGTGAAGTATTTATGCAATTCAACTCTCCGAAGTTGTAACCTTGCAGTGGTAGCACATATGGGCAAATCTACAACTTTTAGAATCAAACAAAGTTTATCCATATTATCATATTTAAATCGAGCAATAGGAAATCCATCTAGCAAGGGTGAATAGATGTGTAAATTCTTCCATACTTCAATATCATGATGCAGATTGTCCATACTAGATGGTGCAATAAGAAATGAACACATGGGCATTAAATGATCACTAAATTTTAATTTTCTCTCATAATGAACAAGATTCGGCATATAAGAATTGTTGTTCAAAACAGCAAGCTTCAATTCATCCATGTAATCACAAGTTATGCATATTCGATAAACAAGAAATTAATTGTCTACACCATAATCTCCAATCAAATTAAACTTATACCTAGGGGTGTAGGCACTAGACAAGTATTTTGAATATACGATTTCAGAAACATTCTCTATTGCATGTGACAATTTTATAGGTGAATCCAACATAATGTAATACAAAGAATCAGCAAGAGAAATTCTAGTCAAAACTTCTTTATGTCTAACCAATTCCACATGATCATTATATGTGATTAACTCATCACATGAATCACTCAAAACAGCAGTCAATTCAATTATTTCATCACATGGTGCAATCAAATCAATGCAGTCTGTATTCTCTACTTGAAATACGTGTATATCGAATTGTTTTCCGCTAATTTTTGCTCTAAAATAGCATGAACAAAGTGGACAAATGTAGTTCTTCACAAGCATACTCACCTTGAGTGATAATAGCACCATGATCTTTACCTTTTGGCTCTCCTCAAATGATGTAGGTGCTTCCATCTCCTTATATTCCTTCTCAACCAATGGAGTCGGTGGTTCAATCAACTCATTTTCCTCTTCTAAGATGGCTCTCAACTTCCTACAAGTCGTTATTCACGAGAAAAGACACAAACATAGGTTTGTTCTCGTGTTTCCTATTATCATGTATTTTTAATTTCTCCTCAATCGACTTTCAACCTTACAGCAAGTATAAACAAATGAGAGAGAAATTATATTCTTTATGAACAAGAAGGTCCTAAATTTCCCGATTAAGCCCACTTAAGAATCTATTTTCTCAGAGCTTCAAAGATGTTCCTCTAAATCACAACGCAACAAACGAGTTTTCAATTCATGATAGTATTCCTCACGCTTCTACTACCTTGATTTAAACGTTGCAATCTAGCTAGTAAATAATCAGCATGATATTTAGAAACAAAATCATCTCTCAATAGTTTCTTTAATGCATTCCAAGTTTGAGGCACTCTTCCATGTCTATTTAAATACTTCCACCAAAGTATTGCATCATCAACAAAAACACTAGTGGCAGCTCTAATCTTTTGCTTACTGCATCAATCATAATATTCAAATTCTTTCTCTAATGCTATTTCCTACCAACATAGGCATCAGGATCAAATTTACCAGCAAAGGATGGGAATGCATACTTAAATTTACCTCGTTCAGGCACAGGAGATGAGTCAATGATGTTGTTGATCTCACGAAACTCCCTACTTTGTGATCTTGAACCTGTTATGGTTAGTAGAAAACAAGCATATGTCCCTAGCAACTACTAGGATGTGGTGGTTCAAAAGTCGCTCACACTCAAGCCTTCTATCGAATTCTTACCAAGCAAACAGGGGTGATTGGCAACCAGCGGTGTCAACGTATCTTCGAAGATTGGATGGAGCGATTGCTAGGAGAAGTTCAGCCTGTATGGTGTAGAAGAGGTGTAGCTGGGAAGGCTCAAGTATGGTAGCAAGGATTAGCAACAATCAATTCAGCAAATGCAAGTTGAATAAATGTTCAAAGTACTAGTCAATGTTGCTAATCCTAGCCTAATCAAAACTAGCTAATCAAAGCCTATCAAGAGAAGTGTATGCACGCACACGCAAAGATTAATGTAACTTGATGCAAGCAAAGGAAATTCTCATACCAAGTGCTAGGAGAGACGCTAGCCAACTACTCAAACCTCTGTGTAGGAGCACAAGATTGTTCACACGATGTAGAGCACAAAGATGCAATAACGTGCAATGTAAACAACCCTCTAGTTTAAGCAGTAAACAATAACTAGTTTCAAGAGATGAAAACTCACAGTTTTATATGGCTTATATATGCTTTTCTGAAAGGTTTCGACGAGATCTACAACTTTCCAGTTGAGGCGAACTCCAAATTTTGAAAGGAAGATCGAAGGAAACGGCAAAAATAGAAACCGAAAACTTGTGACGCGAATTCGAGGTTGAAGATGGCCAATTTTGGGGCACCTAGAGGGCAATTAGTGGCTTAGTTAGAAAAGATGCGCCTCGTCATTAGTTTTGAAACGAGCACAAGAACGTAAAAAACGGACACCTTATGCAGAAGTTATGCCCATTTTACTAAAGATGTCTCAGAAACGGAATCCTACTCGGACTCGAAACCAACTCGTGTTCAATCCTGAAACTACTATATCTTTTGATTCCGTAAACTACTATATCTTTTGATTCCGTAGGCCAAACTTGCTGATTTTTTTTATGGAAGCTTGTGGATATATGTAGAAGGTCTCCACTAATTTTTACGCACTTTTCTTTTCGTTTTCTTTTTCTTCTTTTTTTTTCTACCGCAGCTTTTGTTTTTGCGGTTGCCTCTTTCTCCTTCTACTATTTGGCCGACCCTAGGATTTGCCGTAAGTCATAAATAACATCAACTCTCCCAAAAGATCACAGTAATCCTCTCTCTTTTTTTTTGGATTAACAACAATACGAATTTTCTATTTTTAGTGCGGATTAGAGGAGTTCTAACCCACGAATTTCTGTTTTAGATGCAAAAACTAAGAACCCTGAAAGAGCGATCAAGCGATGTGAAGGAAAACATGAAATGCAAACTAGACAACGACGAACTAGACTCTAACTAAACTAGCAATCAACAACTTGAACACGACAATGCAACCAATGATTCAACGAACAAAAACTGAAAGAAAAATTGCAATGGCTCAGATTGGTTTGGTTTGGATGATAGATGCGAAATTTTTTGGGGTAATTTTCTGGACTCTAGGTATGAAAAACAAATCTACTACTAAGGGTACTGATTTCTCACCGAAGAACTGTAGCTCTGATACCACTTGATGAACTCGAAAGTCCTTTTGTTGGCCCGATCTTTCGATGAGAACGATAAGTTCGATAGTCGTCGCTCAACTCTCACGATCCTCACTACGAACACGCAAGGCTCAAACCACGATTCGCGAATCGATTGACAAGTCGTTATGAACCGTGCACGAATACCCGGATGACCTGACCACGAAGGTCGATTCTTGCATACACCGAAGAAGCACGCAAGAACAAGATAAATAAGCAATCTGAAATTACGAATATGAATGAAATACTTGATAAATTGGGATTTCGAAGCGGTATTATGGTTGGTCTAGTCGACACAAGCCAATACACGAAGTTGCATAGAAGCTAACTTTTAACTAAACAAAATCCAAGGAAAACTAGAGGGGTGCAGTACTATTTATAGGTACTGTTTATGTGAACAGTACGACCATAAATAGTATGGCCCAAGGGGGTGGCCAAGGAGGTGGCCGGTCCAAATAGGTTACAAGACCCAATTTGGCCCAAACAGGTGACACAACACCTTATTTCGATGATTGCGGCGTGCACATAAGGAATTTGGAGGTGAGGCTAGATCCGTTTGAAAGAGGACGATATAAGGTTTCAATCAAGTACTTGTGGACATCAAACGGAGTTCGTATGCGCAAGTTATGCCTGTTTGAAGTCAGGGCTGTCTCCGGAGGCCGAACTGGATTCTAGAACGTGTCCAATTTGAACTCTTGCTTGGCTTGGACACAAAGTGATGTGGTGCTGCACAAATATACATTTTCATCATTAGGTAGTATCATATAGTTCATATAATATAATGACACTCCTAAAAACGAGCTCACTTGATAATTTAAGTGAAGTGTATGAGCTCTTATATTTGGAACAGCAAGCATAACAAAATTGATTGTATCTATAGGGGTCATGTCCTCATCAAGTCAAGGATCAAGCTAGTACATACAGTGTTAACATAGATGAATATCATTCCACACAAGATGAATATAAGGATAAACGACTAATTTGAATAATAAATAGCAATTTTGACCTTATGGTTCAGTTTTACGATTATTAAGCCGCGTAGGGCTGACACTAAATAAGAAACAGCAGCGGAACGAAAGCAACTCTAGAGGATACCCATCGACTCACCACAGGTAACCGACTAGGATCAAGACCTAATGATCACCATCCTCGTAATGCTCCTCAAAGGCAGACGGCGATTCCTCCACTTCAGCTGAATGATTGTGCAAGAATGAGTACTCTGAGTACTCAACAAGTTGTACCACAGAATGCAATAATAGATGATGACTTATTCCAAAGGGAATGGCTTCTGTGGCTATTTTGCAATAGAGTAGCATTTGCAATTGAATACCAATAATAGATTGAAAGCATAATTCGAAACAAATAAACAATAATAATTTTAACAAGTATTTTCACAAAGCCTAATCAATTTCTTTCACACAACTGCACATGTTATCTCACACAGCTGTCCCTTCTCAATTGTTTTTATGAAAAATCTACCCTTCATGTGAAATCCCCAAGTATGTCTATGACCGCAGATGTGACTATTCAAATAGATTGATTAACACTCTGCAGAGGTAGTACACTTTTGTAACATCCCAATTTTAGGCTTGTGTTTCAAATGTAAGAAAATGAGGGGGAATTAAAACTTTTTCTTACATCCTGTATTTCCTATTGTACCAAGCGGTATTGTACAAGAAGTTATGGAAATACGGTCACAAGTCTTTTGATCCCAATCTTGAACTTTCAAAACAATCTTGTCAAACCTCTTGATCATCTCCTGAAACAATTTTCCTAAGTTCTTGAGATGGTATGTGACCCTCCGAAAAGTTTCACAATTTTTGGAAATTGTTTGAATATTTTGGAGGCCACCAAACCAATTCAAAATCTAGTCAAACCTTGGGCTGCCTTGTTAAATTTTTGGAGGAAAATCCTTAGCATCAAAGCCTCTGAAAATTTTATGTTAGGTCCTCGTTTGAGCTAGCAAGCTCCTGTAAAAATTTCATAATTTTTGGAGTTGGTTTGCTGCCTCAAACAATTCTTCAAAGAGCAGCTCCTTCAAAAAACCCGAAAGACTAAGTTTGGTTGAGTCGACTCGACTCGGACCCGAGCCCAACTCAACCGACTTGGTTGGACCATGTCGCCAGCCACACTCGGCTCGAGCTTTATGCAGCAGCCGAGCTATTGGATCTCAATCCAGCCGCTCCCGACCTCTCCACTGATCTGAGGAGCTCTTGAGCGCCTCAGCGCTTCGGGGTGGTCCAAGCCGCGGGATGTCCATCGTGTGGCTCACGACCTCCCCACTTCGGCGATTCTTGGTCGTCCAGGACCTCCCCGAGCACATCTGGGACGCCCAGACCTCTCCTCGGCTCTGTTTCTCTTCCTCTAGACCTCCTCGAGCCCTGGTCATCATGGTCTTTCCCGCACCCATGCGTGTGTCAGTGACAGAGCAGTTGGGAGCAGTGGCCTGTCACTTTTTGCCCTTCCCAACGTCTCTTTCTGCCATGCATTAAATGTGTCAGGAGCTTAGCCCTAGAAGTCTTCCCTACCTACCTGCTCTTGTCAAATCTAGCAAGTCATGGCAGGGGCATGGACTTTGCTCACAGTGGGCTTTTGCCCTAGCCTTGTCCAAGCGCCCGGCTATGTATAGCCAGTGGTTCCTTCCTCCTTCTCTTTCCCGTCACTTGGTGCCGTTTAGACTCTCTCGATTGAGAGTGTGAGCCCCAAACCCGAGCACCGAGAGCCCTTCCTTACCTCCATTGTCACCTTTGAGCTCCTCGCCAAGCTCGAGCTCCAGTGGTTCCATCAACGTTCTTGCCTGTTTTTCTTGTCATCTCGAGCACCTCGAGCATTCCCTAACTCGTTGTGTTTGACCTTCACAGAGGTTGACAATTTGGGAGCTGCTTGTCGGGGTCGAGGTCGCCTTCGTCTCCATCTCCGGCAAGCTCTTCACCGCGGGACTTCATCGACCTCCTCCAAGTCCTCCGCCTTCCTCCGACCTTCCCTACACTCGGGTGAGTCCATTTTAGTCCCTTAGGGCTTAGGGTCTAGCTAGCTCACTGTGGCGCCACCTTGGTCATTTTCGGTTTTTGCCAAACACTTATCCTCCGTCATTCTCGCCGCCGGCGTTAAGGCCGCCGCCGAGAGTGTCTCCGCTAGGTCCGCGACAATATTGCGAGTATATCGGTGCCCTTGGTGGCGCCGCGAGGTCCCCATCGCCGGCGGCAAACCGTTGAGCCCGCCGATTTTGCCGCTCAAAACCTCCGCTGCTACTTTCTTAGGACATCATCAATGCCCCATTTATTACTAATCATTGGGTGCATTAATCCTGTCTTAAGCTGTGCCATTGTGTCACTGACATGTGGGCCATGGGCTTAGAAGTTAAAATCCGGAAGTCTTTTGGTGCCCTTTTTGGTTCATTCATTGCCAATCTTCAGGAGCAATAAATTTGTCTTAGCCGCCCCCTTTTTGTCGCTGTCCGGTGGTCCCGCGCCATTAAAAGAAAACCCCGGACCTCCTGTGACTAATCTTGGCCGTTCACGACCTCTCCAAGATTAGATATGGGCCTTAGGTTCTTTTCCGCAAAAACCTCAGTGTCTAGGACCTCCCCTCGAGTTGATCCTAGCCGTCTAGGACCACCTTGGTTAAATCCTAGCCGCTAGGACCACTCTTGCGCAAAATGACCTCCTCGAGGTCATTTTTGTGAAAACCACCTTCGGGACCTCCACCGAGGTCCTCTTTGCAAAAGACCCCTTGGTCATTATGTAAAGACCACCTCAGACCACCTCGGGTCGTCTTTGTAAAAGCCACCCGTGGCCTTTTACAAAGAAAACCACCGCCAGACCTCTTAGGCTCGATCCTAGCCGCTCACGACCTCCCGGTTTAGATCCGAGCGTTAGATCTCGCTTTGTAAATCTTTAGCGCCGCACTCCTCCTCGGTTAAATCCCAACCGCTCAGACCTCCTCGCTTGATCGCGTCCCGCTAAAGACCTCCTCTCGAGATCTAGACCGTTGAGGACCTCCTCCGCTTAGATCCGTAGCTTTAGGACCTCCCCTTCAGCTCGGGACCGTTAGATCTAGATCTAACGGCTAGACCTCCTCTCGTAGGCTTAGTCTTAGGACCTTCCCTAGTGCTCGGACCGCCGATCTTGATCCGACGGTCCACGACCTCCGCTAGCGCGAGGACCTCCTCTCGTCGCGCTGCTGCATGCACCGGTCGTGATCGTTGGATCAGATCTCAACGATCCGCACTCTCCCGGCGGGAGGAGGTCTTGTGCGCCGTGCTTCGAGGCTCGTGAGTCGCGACCTTGATCTAACGGCCCACGACCTCTCCTTGTCTTCCAGTTCGTTTGGACCTCCCGAGAGCTCAAAGTTTCCTAAGTCTTTTGTTGTTTCAAATTTCAAAAGTGCATAACTTTGTCATTTTAACTCCTGTTTGAATGATTCTAGTTGTTGTAGCTTTGTTATAGTATGAACTTTAATCTGAGAATGAAATTAGGCCCTGTGTTGTAGCAGAAAATGATTTAAATAGCATGATCTTGTTTAATGAAAAATGAGGCCTAGAAATTCATGAAAAATTTGTAAACCACATAACTTCCTCTCTGTAGTTGCAAAGTAAGCAAACTCAACTTGGTAAATTTGGCCTGTAGACATGCTTTAATTTGATCTAGGCTTTGTCTTTATTCATGTCCCTAGGAAATGAGATATGCTAGTTGTAGAACTTGGAAAATCATAACTAAATCATTTTAACTCCAAATGACCTGAAATTTTATATGGGTTACCACTATACCAGTAGGTAGCTGCCATAAAATTTCAGCTCCAAAATCTTTCTAGAAAATATTTTTGCTACAGTGCTAATTATGGCCGAAAATGAGTTTTTAAGTAATATCTTTGCACCTCAAATCCAAATTAGGTTTTTCCAGTTTCTATGTCTTGGTATATTTGTATTCTACCTTGTGTATAAATTTCGTTGTATTTGGATAATTTTTGCTTGCTCTTTTGTTTAAGTGTTGCTAGTCTTATTGGTTGTTCTTGGTTCTTTTGCCTTTTCGCTTAGGATTCGACATTTGCATGTAACCCCAGAGCGACCCTCCGCAACAAATTGAGCAACAAAGCAAGAAGCAAGCGCTTGATCATGTTAATCCCAGATTTTAAGTATTTATGTTGATTACAAATTCTATGTATGCATTGCTATTTTGTTTTAATAGTTGGCCTAGTAGATGCATTTCCTTAGCAAATGATTATCCTCTACTACCATGAGCCTAGGTTACTTGCTGTGATTTAGAGTTCGTGGATGGGCTCTTGTCACTTAGTAGTTGCGAATTAATTGCTTAGCCATGCTTAGTCTCCGTAGAAATGGGCGGTTATCGACTTGTCGATAACCTTGATCACATAAAACTTATTATGATTATGATTTCAACCTTGTGCCATGTCTACTTATGAAAACTAAAACTGAAGCAAAATGATTTAGACTTGGGCACAACGGTATGATTGGTGTGATTTTCGGTGTGATCGAATGGTGCCCGGTCATTAAGGACCGAGTTACTTGCGCCACCGTGATCGAGCAATTTGCGTGCTAACCACACTAGAGGGTATGGGACCTCTCTTGACTTAGTACTTTGGCGTGTATTGGCTCCGGTCGCAGGAGTCGCAGAGGGATGGAGGTGGGAGATTGTAGTGTCCGAAGGTTTCCGTGAACGGTGGTTGTCTTTCGCTTGCAATGTAAGCGTATGGGTTTCTATCCATACGAGCTGCTCGTGGTTAATACACAAGATTGGAAATGTCTCGAGGACTTAGCCGGCCGGCATACCTTCTGTAGTGTGCTTGCGGCTTGAAGGCGGTCCAAGTGTGGGTACATTGGTACACCCCGCAGGTTAAAACTATTCGAATAGCCTCGCCCTAGGTTATGGACACGCCGCCACGCCCGTGAGAACTAGACTACAACCTTTAAACTAAAACTTGATGGGTGGTACGAATCGTGATTCGTGCTATGTTGTGGTGACTATTGGGATAGTCGCCTGTGTGGTTACTTGTATGTACCTTTACTTATCATTACTTTGATAACAAAACAGATTTGCAAACTTGCTTTTGAAATGTATTACATTATTGCAAATAAAGTTGGCTTTATGCAAAATGAGACATACAACCTCCACCTAAATAAGCTTGCATGTAGTTTATGAATAGGTCTGCTATTCCACACGTCGCCTTAATGGGTACAAAGACAATCTTTGTACTCGGTTGCCTTGCTTAAATGTTTTTGTTGCAGAGGAGGAAGGTGAGCTCAAGGGCCTCACTTTTGTGAGTCAGTGTTGTGGTAGCTATGGGCGACTAGCTTGATGCCTGGCCGGTTGCCTTGTGGGTTATGTTGGCTAACCGGTCGACTTTTGTTCTAGCCATCTTATGGCGCTTTGCTTCATTGTCATTCTTGTATATTGTTCTAGTTGGCCGGTCGGCTCTCTTTTGTAATAACTTTACTTTATGTCGTTGTTGAACTTAGTGATATATGTTGTATGGAATTGATGTGTAATTTTGTGATGATGTACATATGCTGCAATTCTGGGAAGCATATGTCCATCGAGGCTTAGAATGTTTAATTAGTAATGCTAGAGCCATTTGGAGGTTAAGTGTTACTAGTTAAATATTCCGGGTCCTCACAAAGTTGGTATCAGAGCCATACTGACCGTAGAAACCCCTAGCTTGGTCGCTTTAGGATATTTTGAAAACTTACTTTCAAATAGTTTATGAAAACTTAAGTAAGTTCTCTAATTTTATTCTTACTGCCTTAGCTTGCTCATCTCACCTTACTCTCACTTAAGTTTGAAAGTTGTTCCTTTCTCCTTTCAAAATTTAGCCTCTATCGATTAAATTGGGTTTGGGAGAACCATGAGAGGGCTTGGAGAAAGAAAATAGGACAGCTAGCTAGTGGTGAGTAATTAGGTAGGAAATGAGAGATAAATACAACTAAAACTTGTGGGAACAAAAGGGTAAGAAGTGATATGAGATTAGCTAATGCCTATACTCTATTAGGTGGGTATACCTTGAATTTTGACTGGTTGGAGCTGGAAATTAGTGCTGAAATTTTGGGTCTTCTCAAACGATTACTCGCTCTTCCATACGGTTAGTCGCTTCGAAGTGGATTCGTGACTTGTGATCTCATGTTCTTTTGTGGCTGTTCGTTGGTCGCTTTAACTAAGTTTGGATTTCGTGCTCTTGGGTCTTGAACCAGATCTAACTTGTCTTAGTAAATCGTGATGGTGGTGGGACACGAGCGCCGGAATCACCGTAGTCCCGATGAGGAGCTTCCTCCTCCTCCGACCATGGCGGAAGTCCTCATGCAAATCGAACGCAATCGCTCGGAGGACCGCAGGTGTTGGAGGTTATCGCCAGAACACCTCCACTCCTCCGTGCCTCCGGACCGAGGTGGTGGACACCGCACTCGTGGGGGCTTGCGGAGTTCCTCCGCACGCAGCCTCCTACCTTCTCCCGGCCCGAGGATCCTTGGACGCAGACGATCAAGGCGCCTCGTTGAGCGGAAGCTCAACGCTGCTCGCGCGTGAGCAGAGCGGCACTTTTCGCATCCCATCGCTTGGAGGGTGCGGCACTCTCATGGTGGGAGAACTTCTCGCCATGCAGCCGCGGACACGTGGTCTCGTGGGAGGAGTTCCGCTCAGCTTTCCGTCGGGCCCATGTTCCCGCCTACCGATGAAGTCAAGAAGAAGGAGTTCCTGCGCCAAACAGGGCGCAAATCGTGGATCGAGTACCTCCATGAGTTCAACCATTTGGCGAGGTACGCTCCGCCGAGGTGGCCATTGATGAGGCCAAGCAGAGAAGTTCATGGAGGGTTTGTCCGAGGAGCTTCAGACAAGCTCTCTATTGTGGACTTCGACTTCCGCACCTTGGTGGACAAGGCCATCATCGCCGAGCACAAGGCGAGAGCGCTGGCGAGTCCCGCAAGCGCAAGTGGGAGGCCCAATGTCCGCACAGCCGGCCTCGCTCGCCCCCGAAGTTGGGCTCGCACCGGTGGCCTGCCTTGGCTTCACCATCGCCGAGGCCTTCGCACCAGCCTCCCCGCCCTCCGCAGCCGTGACTCGCCACGCGCGCCGCGACCCAGCAGCAGGTGTTCCTCGCAACCCCGCGCCGACGCCACCGCTTCATCGCCACAACAAGGGCCACTACGCGAGTAGTTGTCCTAAGAAGATCGAGCGCCCTCGCCCTAACGGAGGACGCGGCAAGGGAGTGGTCACCCACCGACCGTAAGACCCCGGCTTGGGGAGCGCCGAGTCAACCACATCTCGGCCGAGGAGGCACAGGAGGCGCCCGACGTGGTGTTGGGTACGCCCTTGTTAATTTGCGCCCCGCTACGCTTTATTTGACTCGGGCCTCGCATTCTTTTATTTCGAGGTCTTTGTCTGTTGATTGTGGGCTTCACCGTGTTCCTCCGGGATTCCACCGCCGATTCGCTCTCCGGTTCGAAATGAGAGTCACCAAGTATGCCGGATGTTCCTATCCACATCGAAGGAGTGGATTCTTGGCGAATCTTATCCTACTCGACTCGGCGCGCTTGGATGTGATTCTTGGCATGGATTGGTTGTCCCAACACTTGGGGCAAATCGACAGCCAGAAGATTGTCTACCTCACCACCCTTCAGTGAACAGTTGGGTTTTCGCCCATGCGAGAGCCCCATCTTTATGTCCTGAAGCAAAGCCAAGATTGGAGATTCACGACGCCCCACGGTGTGTGACTTCGCGGATGTCTTTCCGAAGACTTGCTCGCATGCCACCTGCTCGAGATCCGAGTTTGTGATCGAGTTGCTGCCCTGCATCGCCCCTATTTCTAAGAGGTCGATCGTATGCCTCCTAATGAGTTGGAGGAGTCAAGAAGCAACCGGGTGAGCTGCAAGAGAAGGGTTTTATCCGTCCTAGCTCATCTCCTTGGGGTTGTCCAGCTTATCTTTGTGAAGAAGAAGGACAAGACCTTGCGCATGTGTGTTGATTACCGTCCGCTTAATGAGGTGACGGTAAAGAACGAGTATCCTTTGCCCCGATTGATGATCTCTTCGATCGCTTGACCGAGCACGAGTCTTCTCCAAGATTGACTTGAGGTCGGGCTATCATCAAGTCGATCGGGCCGAGGATATTCCTAAGACGGCTTTTGCTACTCGTTATGGCCTTTACGAGTACACCGCCATGTCTTTTGGTTTGACTAATGCTCCCGCTTATTCATGAATCTTATGAACTCGGTATTCATGGAGTATTTGGATAGGTTCGTGGTGGTATTCATCGATGATATCCTTATCTACTCCAAGAGTGAGGAAGAGCATGTCGAGCATCTTAAGCTTGTATTGGGCAAGTCGCGTGAGCACCAGCCAGTATGCCAAATTCAGCAAGTGCGAGTTCGTTGAAGGAAGTGGCATTCTTAGGCCATGTTCTTTCAAATAGAGGTGTGGTCGTGGATCCCAAAGAAGGTCGGTGATGTGCTATCTTGGGGTCACCAAGTCACCACCGATGTGCGGAGTTTTCTTGGTTTGGCAGTGCTACTATCGCCGCTTTATCGAGAATTTCTCCAAGATTGCAAAGCCTATGACTGAATCGCTCAAGAAAGACAAGAAGTTTGAGTGGTCCGCCGCTTGTGATGTGAGTTTTCAGAACTCAAGAAGCGATCGACTCACTTCAAAGGCTTGTTCTCCCGATATTCACAAGAGTTTTGATATCTATTGTGATGCTTCGCCGTGTCCAGGTTGTGTTCTTATGCAGAAGGCAAGGTTGTGGCCTATGCATCGCGGCAGCTTGAGGCCTCATGAACTCAACTATCCTACTCATGACTTGGAGTTAGTCGTGGTCCATGCACTCAAGATTTGGCGGCATTATCCGATTGGTAACCGCTGTGAGGTGTATTCACCACAAGAGCTTGAAGTACTTGTTCACCCAATGATCCGAACCTCGTGCAAAGAAGATGGTTGGAGTTGATCAAGGACTATGACATGGGTATTCAGCACCATCCGGCAAGGCCAATGTCGCTGCAGATGCACTCACTCGAAGGTGTATTGTAACATGTTGATGCTCCAAGAGCAGCAGCCTACCCTCATTTCGTAATTCCAATACCAATTTGGGTTTGATCGAGCACGGTTCTCTTGCTACCTTGGTTGTGCAAACAACCTTGGTGGACTAAATCAAGGCGCACACAGCAGTGATGCCGGTGTGAGCGATCAAGCGTAACATCAAGGATGGATAGCCAAGCGCTTTTCAGAGGATGAGCATGGCGTTGTGTGGTTTGGGCAGCGCTTGCGGTTCCTAAGGTCATGGAATTGCGGATTTGATCCTCCGCGAAGCCCATGATTCTCCTTTGTCCATTCATCCCGGCTACCAAGATGTATCAGACCTTCGCCGAGATTCCGTGGACCCGTATGAAGCGCGAGATTGCTGTGTTCGTTGTCGCGCGCGACGTGTGCCGTCGGTGAAGGCCGAGCATCGGCCAAAGAGTCTTCTTCACCCTTGCCGCGCGAGTGGAAGTGGGATTCCGCTGGCATGGACTTCATCACCGGTTGCCTCGCATTTCTTCCGAACGATGCCTTGTGGGTCATCATTGACCGCTTGACAAAGGTGGCCCATTTTCTTCCAAAGACGGCGAAGATTGATGTGAGTCGGCCATGGCGACTTGTATATATCTCGCATTGTGAGCTTGCATGGTGTACCACGAACGATTGTGTCGATCGTGGTTCTCTTTTCACCTCTCGCTTCGCATAAGTTGCAAGAGGCTATGGGTACCGCCTTACCTTCGCTCGCTTACCATCCTCGCATCGATGGTCGACGGAGCGAGTCAACCAAGTGTTGGAAGATATGCTCGTGCTTGTGTTCTTTCCTATGGGAAGAAGTGGAGAAGTGCCTACCATTTGCCGAGTTCTCCTACAACAACAGCTATCGTGCCGCCTTGGCATGGCACCATTTGAGGCTTTGTATGGGAAAAGGTGCGAACCCCGTTGAACTGGTCGAGGCGGTGAGCGCGCTTTTCGCCCGATTCGATCAATGAGGCCGAAAGTCAAGTTCGCTTGATCCGCGAGCATCCGCGCACGCCCACCCGCATAAAAGAGCTATGCGGATCGTCGTCGCCGTGAGTTGAGCTTTGAGCCCAATGCCTTTGTGTATCTCAAAGTCTCACCCTTGAAGGGCCATCGCTTTGGCATCAAGGGCAAGTTGGCTCCTCGATATGTTGGACCTACCGTATCATCGAGAGAGTTGGGGCGCTGCATACAGATTGGAGCTACCACCGCACTTGAGGGTGTGCATGATGTGTTCCATGTTTCACACCAAGAAGTGCCTCCGTGTCCCGACCGAGGAAGCTCGCTGGAAACTCGATGTGCAGTGAGAATTTGACCTACCGCGAGCATCCTGCTCGCATTCTTGAGGAATCTGAGGAGAACAAGGAACCGTGTCATCAAGTTCCTTAAGGTTCAGTGGTCAAACCATTCGAGGATGAGGCAACTTGGGAGCGAGAAGATCGCCTGCAGATTTTCCTTCTTTCTTCTCCGAGTAAACTAATCTCTGGTCGAGATTCTTGTAAGGGGGAGAGTTGTAACATCCCAATTTTAGGCTTGTGTTTCAAATGTAAGAAAATGAGGGGAATTAAAACTTTTCTTACATCCTGTATTTCCTATTGTACCAAGCGGTATTGTACAAGAAGTTATGGAAATACTAAGTCACAAGTCTTTTGATCCCAATCTTGAACTTTCAAAACAATCTTGTCAAACCTCTTGATCATCTCCTGAAACAATTTTCCTAAGTTCTTGAGATGGTATGTGACCCTCTGAAAAGTTTCACAATTTTTGGAAATTGTTTGAATATTTTTGGAGGCCACCAAACCAATTCAAAATCTAGTCAAACCTTGGGCCAGTGCCTTGTTAAATTTTTGGAGGAAAATCCTTAGCATCAAAGCCTCTGAAAATTTTATGTTAGGTCCTCGTTTGAGCTAGCAAGCTCCTGTAAAATTTCATAATTTTTGGAGTTGGTTTGCTGCCTCAAACAATTCTTCAAAGAGCAGCTCCTTCAAAAACCCGTAAAGACTAAGTTTGGTTGAGTCGACTCGACTCTGACCGAGCCCAACTCAACCGACTTGGTTGGACCATGTCGCCAGCCCACACTCGCTCGAGCTTTATGCCAAGCAGCGAGCTATTGATCTCAATCCACCGCCCCGACCTCTCCACCGATCCGAGGAGCTCTTGAGCGCCTCGGTGCCGGTGGTCCAAGCCGCGGATGTCCATCGTGTGGCTCACGACCTCCCACTTCGGCGATTCTTGGTCGCCCAGACCTCCCGAGCACATCCGGGACGCCCGTGACCTCTCCTCGCTCTGCTTCTCTTCCTCTAGACCTCCTCGAGCCCCGGTCATCATGGTCTTTCCCGCACTCCATGCGTGTGTCGATGATGAGCAGCTTGGGAGCAGTGGCCTGCCACTTTTGCCCTTCCCAACGCTCTCTTTCTCGCCATGCATTAAATGTGTCGTGAGCTTAGCCCTAGAAGTCTTCCCTACCTACCGCTCTTGTCAAATCTAGCAAGTCATGGCAGGGCATGGACTTTGCTCACAAAGTGGGCTTTTGCCCTAGCCTTGTCCAAGCGCCCGCTATGTATAGCCAGTGGTTCCTTCCTCCTTCTCTTTCCCGTCACTTGGTGCCGCTTAGACTCTCTCGATTGAGAGTGTGAGCCCCAAACCCGAGCACCCGAGAGCCCTTCCTTACCTCCATTGTCACCTTTGGAGCTCCTCGCCAAGCTCGAGCCCAGTGGTTCCATCAACGTTCTTGCCTGCTTTTTCTTGTCATCTCGAGCACCTCGAGCATTCCCTAACTCGTTGTGTTTGACCTTCACAGAGGTTGACAATTTGGGAGCCGCTTGTCGGGTCGAGGTCGCTTCGTCTCCATCTCCCAAAGCTCTTCACCGCGGGACTTCATCGACCTCCTCCAAGTCCTCCGTCTTCCTCTCGACCTTCCCTACACTCGGGTGAGTCCATTTTAGTCCCTTAGGCTTAGGGTCTAGCTAGCTCACTCGTGGCGCCGGCCTTGGTCATTTTCGGTTTTTGCCAAACACTTATCCTCCGTCATTCTCCGGCCACGGCGTTTAAAGCGTCGCCGCCGAGTGTCTCCGCTAGGTCCGCGACAATATTGCGAGTATATCGGTGCCTTTGGTCGCCGCCGCGAGGTCCCCATCGCGGCGGCAAACCGTTGAGCCCGCCGATTTTGCCGCTCAAAACCTCCGTTTTCGTCACTTTCTTAGGACATCATCAATGCCCCATTTATTACTAATCATTGGGTGCATTAATCCTGTCTTAAGCTGTGCCATTGTGTCACTGACATGTGGGCCATGGGCTTAGAAGTTAAAATCCGGAAGTCTTTTGGTGCCCTTTTTGGTTCATTCATTGCCAATCTTCAGGAGCAATAAATTTGTCTTAGCCGCCCCCTTTTTGTCGCTGTCCGGTGGTCCCGCGCCATTAAAAGAAAACCCCGGACCTCCTGTGACTAATCTTGGCCGTTCACGACCTCTCCAAGATTAGATATGGGCCTTAGGTTCTTTTCCGCAAAAACCTCAGTGTCTAGGACCCCCCCTCGAGTTGATCCTAGCCGTCTAGGACCACCTTGGTTAAATCCTAGCCGCTAGGACCACTCTTGCAAAAATGACCTCCTCGAGGTCATTTTTGTGAAAACCACCTTCGGGACCTCCACCGAGGTCCTCTTTGCAAAAGACCCCCTTGGTCATTATGTAAAGACCACCTCAGACCACCTCGGTCGTCTTTGTAAAGCCACCCGTGGCCTTTACAAAGAAAACCACCGCCAGACCTCTTAGGCTCGATCCTAGCCGCTCACGACCTCCCGGTTTAGATCCGAGCGTTAGATCTCGCTTGTAAATCTTTAGCGCTCGCACTCCTCCTGCTAAATCCCAACCGCTCAGACCTCCTCGCTTGATCGCGTCCGTTAAAGACCTCCTCCGAGATCTAGACCGCTGAGGACCTCCTCCGCTTAGATCCGTAGCTTTAGGACCTCCTTCACTCGGACCGTTAGATCTAGATCTAACGGGCTAGACCTCCTCTGTAGGCTTAGTCTTAGGACCTTCCTAGTGCTCGGGACCGCCAGATCTTGATCCGACGGCCACGACTCCGCTAGCGCGAGGACCTCCTCTCGCGCGCTGCGTGCATGCACCGGTCGTGATCGTTGGATCAGATCTCAACGATCCGCACCTCCCAAGGGAGGAGGTCTTGTGCGCATGTGCTTCGAGGCTCGTGAGTCGCCGACCTGATCTAACGCCCACGACCTCTCCTTGTCTTCCAGCCGCTTGGACCTCCCGAGCTCAAAGTTTCCTAAGTCTTTGTTGTTTCAAATTTCAAAAGTGCATAACTTTGTCATTTTAACTCTGTTTGAATGATTCTAGTTGTTGTAGCTTTGTTATAGTATGAACTTTAATCTGAGAATGAAATTAGGCCCCGTGTTGTAGCAGTAAAATGATTTAAATAGCATGATCTTGTTTAATGAAAAATGAGGCCTAGAAATTCATGAAAATTTGTAAACCACATAACTTCCTCTCTGTAGTTGCAAAGTAAGCAAACTCAACTCGTAAATTTGGCTGTAGACATGCTTTAATTTGATCTAGGCTTTGTCTTTATTCATGTCCCTAGGAAATGAGATATGCTAGTTGTAGAACTTGGAAAAATCATAACTAAATCATTTTAACTCCAAATGACCTGAAATTTTATATGGGTTACCACTATACCAGTAGGTAGCTGCCATAAAAATTTCAGCTCCAAAATCTTTCTAGAAAATATTTTTGCTACAGTGCTAATTATGGCCGAAAATGAGTTTTTAAGTAATATCTTTTGCACCTCAAATCCAAATTAGGTTTTTCCAGTTTCTATGTCTTGGTATATTTGTATTCTACCTTGTGTATAAATTTCGTTGTATTTGGATAATTTTTGCTTGCTCTTTGTTTAAGTGTTGCTAGTCTTATTGGTTGTTCTTGGTTCTTTTGCCTTTTCGCTAGGATTCGACATTTGCATGTAACCCCGAGAGCGACCCTCCGCAACAAATTGAGCAACAGCAAGCAGGCAAGCAGTTTGATCATGTTAATCCCAGTATTTTAAGTATTTATGTTGATTACAAATTCTATGTATGCATTGCTATTTTGTTTTAATAGTTGGCCTAGTAGATGCATTTCCTTAGCAAATGATTATCCTCTACTACCATGAGCCTAGGTTACTTGCTGTGATTTAGAGTTCGTGGATGGGCTCTTGTCACTTAGTAGTTGCGAATTAATTGCTTAGCCATGCTTAGTCTCCTAGAAATGGGCGGTTATCGACTTGTCGATAACCTTGATCACATAAAACTTATTATGATTATGATTTCAACCTTGTGCCATGTCTACTTATGAAAACTAAAACTGGAAGCAAAATGATTTAGACTTGGGCACAACGGTATGATTGGTGTGATTTTCGTGTGGATCGAATGGTGCCCGGTCATTAAGGACCGAGTTACTTGCGCCACCGCATCGAGCAATTTGCGTGCTAACCACACTAGAGGGTATGGGACCTCTCTTGACTTAGTACTTTGGCGTGTATTGGCTCGGTCGCAGGAGTCGCAGGAGGGATGGAGGTGGGAGCATTGTAGTGTCCGAAGGTTTCCCCGTAACGGGTGGTTGTCTTTCGCTTGCAATGTAAGCGTATGGGTTTCTATCCATACGAGCTGCTCGTGGTTAATACACAAGATTGGAAATGTCTCGTAGGACTTAGCCGGGCGGCATACCTTCTGTAGTGTGCTTGCGGCTTGAAGGCGGTCCAAGTGTGGGTACATTGGTACACCCCGCAGGTTAAAACTATTCGAATAGCCTCGCCCTAGGTTATGGACACGCCGCTACGCCCGTGAGAACTAGACTACAACCTTTAAACTAAAACTTGATGGGTGGTACGAATCGTGATTCGTGCTATGTTGTGGTGACTATTGGGATAGTCGCCTGTGTGTTACTTGTATGTACCTTTACTTCATCATTACTTTGATAACAAAACAGATTTGCAAACTTGCTTTTGAAATGTATTACATTATTGCAAATAAAGTTGGCTTTATGCAAAATGAGACATACAACCTCCACCTAAATAAGCTTGCATGTAGTTTATGAATAGGTCTGCTATTCCACACGTCAGTCTTGCGGGTACAAAGACAATCTTTGTACTCAGTTGCCTTGCTTAAATGTTTTTGTTGCAGAGGAGGAAGGTGAGCCTGAAGGGCCTCACTTTTGTGAGCTGTGTTGTGGTAGCTTGCGGGGCGACTAGCTTGGCGGCCCGGTCGGTTGCCTTGTGGGTTATGTTGGCTAACCGGTCGACTTTTGTTCTAGCCATCTTATGGCGCTTTTGCTTCCGCTGTCATTCTTGTATATTGTTCTAGTTGGCCGGTCGGCTCTCTTTTGTAATAACTTTACTTTATGTCGTTGTTGAACTTAGTGATATATGTTGTATGGAATTGATGTGTAATTTTGTGATGATGTACATATGCTGCAATTCTGGGAAGCATATGTCCATCGAGGCTTAGAATGTTTAATTAGTAATGCTAGAGCCATTTGGAGGTTAAGTGTTACTAGTTAAATATTCCGGGTCCTCACAACTTTACCCACAAGATACAATCATCTTGATCAAAGCTGATCACAATAAAACCTTTCCAAAACTTTATTTCAATAATTGACACTCCCGTTGTGCTTACTACCGGCACCAACCCCCACACAGGTGGTTAGCCCATCACACACCATTGGACTAGAAGACGACGAACCACTCATAAATGTGAATCACCACACAGGCAGAAACACACCTCTACCCTGGCTCACAACTTAAACTATCTGCTTGAGTAATCAACACCAAGACTCCATAGCTTACTAGGTTAGGCTCGTCTCATCAGGCATGTGGTTGTACCGTTATAGTCAATTCAATGACACGCAAAGTTAAGTCCTTAATTGACCAAGGCGAGACTATCAATTACTACCAACTATCACATTCATAATTTCCCAAGCGCACACAGCTCCACCATAACACATTTCCATCCACTCGCCTTAGTCTAAATCTTTTCCCACCATGTTGGTTAAGTGCAACACATGCCATCAATAAGTAACAGTATACTGCACACAGTTTTACACAAATTTCATAATCACTTAGTCAAGTTTATATTTGCAACTCAAATGATATAAATAACTCGTTGCACGGCTAAGCGCGCTATTCGTAACTAACCAACCCACGTTGGTACTATAATAATACCAACTAATAATTAACGAAGATAGGAAGACAAAAGATCACAATAATACAATAGGCAAAGTGGACATAATCAATTTGGTGTATAACTAATCCCAAAGCATTTAAATAAATACTTAAAGTAAATTCATTAATTTGAATCAAGGTAATTCTGAAAAACTAGGTTCAACATAGTGAAAGGTACAACTTGCCTTGAAACAAGTCTTGGTACTAATCTTGAGCTTGATCAACTTCTCCTCCTTCGAAATCTCCCGAAGTATCAACGTCTACTCGCAAACAAAAGCAAATAACTAAATAAATAAAAAATAGAGAGATAACAAACTCCAATAATTAAATAAAAATCTCAAGAAGGAGAACTTGAATTTAGATGAATTTACAAATTTGAATGGACTCAAACGGAGTTCATATGAGGAAGAACAGAGCTCTCAAGATCTAACCCTTAGAAAAGATAAATGGGTTCGTATGACGAATTTGCAATAGGGTCCATCAACGGGAGCTCCTGATGCGTTCCATGGTTACTACTAGAGGCACTCGCTATGTGGGCCGCAATTAGATTGGCACTAGATTGTTGGGACTCGATTGGACGATCTGTGGCGATGATGGGAGGCGGAGGCCTCACGAAAGGATGATCTGGTTGTGGGAACTCGACTTTATGGATCAGATGAGCCATTGGGACGATTTTGGTGAAGAAATTTTGAATCCCATGGGCGAGTTCGAAGAACTCACCCGACGAGAGAGATTGGGCGGAGGAGTTCAAGGTGAATTTGTTGCTAGCAGGGGTGCGTGATGTTGCATATGAGTCATTTCGCTTGCTTCGGGAGGAAAGAAAAAACACGCTAAGATCAGACGGTTGAACACCATGACGCCAGATCGAACGACAAAACGCGGCCAGCGCTCGGATCGTTTGTCCGAGCGCTAGTCATGTCCAAATGTTCATACTAAAAAGATGTTTTTAGACCGTAGACCATTGAGACCCAGCTTTAATTGAAAGCAATACGTTAAACAAACGTTGACCAACTAAAATTGAAACGACTACTCTCTCCATCCCGCAATAGAAGTTTCTATTCTTGAAAAGCATCATACCACAATATAAATACATTACGGAAATCAAAAGTGTAGTTATTATAATATTTTCATCATATACCCCTATTTTATTGCTGACAAAGTGGAAAAATGATTATAGTATACCATTTAATAGCGGAATGTATGATCCATTGATATTAATTTTTTCTTAGATTTAATGTATCTTTGATCTGTGCGTACGTTGACTTTGAACCTATATTGCGTGGCGGAGGTAGCAATAGATATCATATCAGTCCGCAGCAACGCACAGGACATTAGTTTGTACTATTTTTCCCGACTTTTCTTTGCTTAGCAGAGCTTACTACTACTGCATACCTCAACCACCCGTAATTAGTGCACACGGATGGGCAGTAGGCGTTGCTGTTTTGAGAAACTCTACAATAAATTGTCAATGAAAACAGCCCATCTCAGTCACGAGTCCTTCATTTCACAGCAACTTCTTGCTACCTTCGCCCTTAAGCAACATGGCCCTTTATAACACCTTAGCCTTGCAAGGACTCAGGACAAGTTTGTTTTCTAAAGGCTTCACATTTCACAGGGAAAATGGTGGCCGTTGA
The DNA here is from genome assembly GCA_036346255.1 of Ampelocalamus luodianensis. Classification (NCBI taxonomy): domain Eukaryota; kingdom Viridiplantae; phylum Streptophyta; class Magnoliopsida; order Poales; family Poaceae; genus Ampelocalamus; species Ampelocalamus luodianensis. The sequence continues at coordinate 67,238,806 of CM070621.1, read as the reverse complement.
CCCGAAAGCCCTTCCTCCGCTACGGCCGTCCACCACCAGTTCAACGTTGTCATCGACGGCTCCGAGACGACCATCCACGAGGGCGTGCTCCGGTGCAACGGCGGCACACTCACCGTGGTCAGCCCGGGCGTCCTCGAGGTCAGTAGGTTCCAGCACGTCGCCAGCGCGGCGGTGGCAGCGGCGACGTCCGCTTCACTCGGTGCGGCCGCGGCGGCGGAGGCCTGCGGCGTCGCGTCCTTCCACCGGTGCGACGCGGTGCGCGCGTCGACGGGCGCGGGAGGTGGTTGTGCGGAGGTGCCGTCCGCGGACGTGGAGCGCGGGCGCGCGTGGGCATCCGGCTGTTGGCATCGCCCAGGAGAACACTCACTCATGGCTCTTCCTCTCTTGATGTTTTCTCGGAAGCACGCACACACGAGATGAACTCAAACAAACACAACTCAGTTTTGGTGCTAACTCTGCCGCACCTTTTCTCCTGTCTATTATTGCTCCTTATATAGCTATGTTTTACATGCTAGCACATAACACACGCACAACCAACTTAATGACCAGTTCTCACGCCACTAAGCACTACTTCCACTCCATGCATGCCTCCATAGCTAGTGCTCCACTACTACACACTAATAACTAGCTGCATGCAAGCAACAACTAATCAACTCTATCTATGACATGTTCCTGCGGCCACACCTACAGAATGCATCATGTTTACCCACTAATTGAACAACACTAACGTGCACACATGCACATGGACACAACTCAAAATACTAATGCAAATACACAACTAGATGCATGGTCAAGATTATTTCTAACACCGGCGGTGCAGGCGCGCGCGCGCGCGCGCGCCGGGAGCTGCGCGTCGGGCGGTGCCGAGGCCGACGTGGGCAGCTGCGCGCGGACGTGGCCGTGGGGCGGTGCCGCGCAGCGCGCCCGACTGGTGCGGCGCGCTCGGCATCGATCGGTGCCGGTCTGCGGACGTCAGCCGGTGCGGCGCCGTGCGTGTCAACCGGTGCCACGCTGCGAACGTGTCGGGCTGCGGCAGCGTGGCGGTCCGCCGTGGCAAGGTGAACATGGTCGAGGCGCAGCAGCAGCCGGTATGTCAGGATCAGCCGATGTATCAGAAGGCAGAGCCAGTCTACACGGTGCCTTTGGAAATCATGAGCAAGTGAAGGACCTACGGATACGCGGTACTGTGGCTAGGGATGTTATCAGTATGATACTGTTTGTCTACTAAGTTTGATAAGAGAGCATATGAATTCTGAATTCTGGTATGGCTGGTATTATTTTGTAATCTTTATATTTCTGTTGTATATTGCAAAGTTCTGAAGATGTTTGGTTTGTGTGGAAGTATATGAAGCACTAGCATGTGTAAGAAGTGTTAATCATTTTAAAGTGGCGACGTTGTAAAGATGTTTGTAAATAAATAATGAAAATAATTTTATGTCTTGTAGAATTGCTTTTTGAGGGAGCATGTCCTATTGTCCAGGCCTCTAAGTGTATCTCCAATGTATTGAATTGCTTCAGATTTAAAGACATACTACGTAATCATCTACGAGAGGTAGCATTTTTTACTCCAAGACATTGAATTATTCCAATCTTTAGTGGTGCCCACGTGATAAATAAATAAAAGAAAAGTGATCACCTCGTTCTCTACACGCCAAAAAGAAGAAAAAAAATCCCTACCGCGATGTCGCTCCCTTCACCCAACCGAGCTCCGCCATCCCTCATTCCCGACTCCTCTCCCTCCCTCCCTCCACCTCTCGTTCCAAGGAGTGACGATGTAACCTCCGGGCTCCCATGGCGGATTGAGGCTGCTACCGGTAGATCTAGATGTGACAGTGGGCCCGATCAACGACTTGCTGCGACGACCCTGATGATGGCGTGTGGTCACGAGCGCGGTGCGTCGGCCTTGACGATGTCGCGCGCACAGCAACAACATCAAGCGTGCATCTGACAATTGGGGCAGGTTGGATTTACTTAACTTACTTGGATTCGATTCAATAAGAGGGTTCAGCCTCATGATTTTTTTCTGTTGGAATCAATAGACTAGTGTATTGAATCAGTTCGATGGACTCGCGCTCTCCTGCCTTCGAACTTTCTTAAATACACATTGTAGACGACCTAAGGTTAGTAGCATAACTAATGACCATAGGCTATTGCCATCAACTAGCTTTTAGTGCCAACACGGCGCCCCTATGTGAGGGTACCAACAAATATGACAAGGCTAATACAACGGAATTGAAAGACGAATGCTAGCCACGAATAGTTAAACCTGTCTAACTTAAGTGACAAAGTTAGGATGCCAATCAAACAACCTTAGTCCCCTAGTCTAGGAGGTTTTGTGAAACAAATCCACTTAACACAAGTTTATTAAGGGTGTGTTTAGTTGGTGCAACCAAGTTGGGGGTGGAATGGGATCATCACGAGACAGGGGCTCGTCACTGTGTTTGATTGGTGGGGAAGAGGTGGGATAGGTTCATCCTTTTTAGGGGAATATTCTCCTCAGATTCTGGATAGGATTATACCCGTTTTTTTGGCTAGACCAAGTGGGACGTGCGCGTGCGAGGCGCTCACATGACCACACGTGACTTCCTTCGGTGGGTTTGGTCACCACTCAACTATGAACGTGGACGACGCTGTGGACTGCGACGGTGTTGACGGTCGGCGGATCACTAGGCACGGGCAAAGGTAGGAGCGTGTTCCTGGGACCAAGAGGAGGTGAGGTGGTCGTGTTCACGAAGATGCACTCGGTGCCACACTAGCGTCGAGGTGGCGGGCATAGGTGGATGTGGGCAGAGGCGACGACGTTCTGGTGGGAGTTTTGGTGACGACGAGGTGATCACAAGGTAGAACGCGGCATGTTAAGGACAATGGTGGGGTATATGACGGCAAATGCTCACCAGAGATGACGAATTAGGAGACGGTGGCGCTCGGACAGAGGTGATGGAGATGGGTTCGATTCTGGCGGGTGGCTGAGACTAGAAGAAATTAAATGAGGGTAATGATTGCTAGGAATGTGGAACACATCATGTGACACGACTAGTTCACTACTACACACAGCCTCATCACAGACGGTTCGAAACCGTCATCACATAAGGTTTTCCAACCGTCTGAAAAAGTTCGTTTGTGATAACAGGCGTTATCACAGATGGTTCAAAACCGTCTGTGATACGAATATCACGACGGTTCGGAAGTAGAACCGTCTGTGATAACTATTATCATAGACGATTCTACTTCCAAACCGTCTGTGATAGTATATTTTCATAGACGGTTCTGAACAAGAACCGTCTGTGATAGTTTTTTCAACTATAAAAAAATACAAAATATATAGCTTGCAAGTGGCCACGGCGGCCTTCCCCTTGGCCGTCCGCCTCTTCGCTGCCTCCGCCGCCTTGGGCGAGCTCCTGATGTTGCGCTCCTCAATGTAGGAGATGGTGGAGTTGATGAGGAGGAGCACGATGATGCCGTCGAAGTCCTGCCAGTCCGGCGGGCGGTAGTCACCGTTGGCCATCACGATGGCCATGACGGCTGCCACTTCCATCACCCACGACAGAGGGTTCCACATGAACCCCAAGAACTTGAGAATCTCGCTCTCCTGCGTACGCACGCAAGCACCATGTCACCATTGTTACAACATTATGCAAAAGCAAAGCTCGCAGCTAATCTAATTAGTCAAAACACACGTAGATTAAAAGCTCAAAACCCAACAAAATTAAAGATGACAGAATCGAAAACTACTAACCTTCTTTTCTTCGAGCTTGTTGGGGCCGAAGACGGCAATGCGTGCCTGGGAGGAGTAGCTATATAAGGACTCCTGCTACTCCCGCGCACGCATTCAAAATTTTCGAACTCCCACGTTGTGAATCACATATCACAAACGGCTCGTATCACCAACCGTCTGTGATGAGGTACTTATCACAGACGGTTCATGATACGAACCGTCTGTAATAGTATTGCAGACGGTTCTATTAAAGAATTATTTGTGATACTGGAGATTATCACAGACGGTTTTTTTAATAGAATCGTCTGTGAATTATCACAGACGGTTCTATTCAAGAACCGTCTGTGATACTAGAGATTATCACAGACGGTTTTTGAATAGAACTGTCTGTGATATTATCACAAACCATCTGTGATAGACAGACCCAACACACACGGTTCTATTTTAACCGTCTACGATGAGATGTCTACTATTGTCTATTTTGTAGTAGTGGTTTCAACGGAAACTCACTGGACATGGAGATCGGGGTGGCGTGGCATCAGCGGCGTCGATGGCGGGCAGCTCCCATGTTTATGGCAGGCAGGAGCATGGGTGGTTCTGGCATCCTTGGCGGGCGGGAGGGCGCAGGGCGTCCATGGCTTTGGGAGACAATGAGGAAGATGATTGAGAACAGTTGGATCTTTTATCACAGGGTCAAAAAGTTGAGCACTCCTTAGGGTTCCAACCATTTTAAGACAAGATTACTGCATCCCATCCCATGCTCTCAACCAAACACCCAATTAGTATCATCTCCTCATCCCACTTGGTTCCACTAACCAAACACTAATTAAGTAATTTTCATGTTAGCAATTGTTTTTCATGCCATTAAGGGTTTATTTGGCACTACGATAGATTTTCAAATTAAAGCGCTTATATTTTCCTACTTTTAGATATAATGCTTAGTTGATAGCTTATTGTTTACCCATAGTAACAAAAAATTACTAGAATTAGTAAATATCTTCGTAACCAACTAGTTTCGATAGCATAACACATAAACTACAAACTAATCCGAAGTAGTTTGGGAATTTAATGGGAAGAAACCTCAAAATATCGTCTCCACGGCCTACGCCTTCTTGGTGCTTCTTCCCTAGCCCCCTTCGGGTCCCTGTCCAACCACCCACGTCCTCGCCAACAATTCGGATCCTATACATTACTGTCATGCACGCTGCTACTACAGTGATGTGCATTTCTTTTGTAGCCACTGGTTTCAAGGTTGAAGGTCCGGATTCCTTGGTATGGTAGCGGGGCAAATAACGCATCTACAATATTTTCTTCAGAAATTTACAACTTACTTTGATGCCCAAATCGAAAGGGCTGTTGTAATTACACATATTTTTGCACCGTAAAAAAGAGCTGTATTTTTTTGGTTAACAATTGGCAACCTGCGTAGCAATGAATACAACGGCGACATGACCATGTTACGCAAGCTCACCCATTTATTTCGACTTCAAAACTGCATCTATCCACCTTTAAAGCTCGACTTTTCCTCCTAGACAGCTTACCTACCCAAACTACCAAAAGGAAATCGCAAGCCCGCACGACATGGCAATGGCGCTCGTCGATCCCAAGGCCGGCGAATCCTCGTCCACCGTTGCCGCCCACCACATGTTCGTCGTCGTCGTCGACGGCGTCGAGACGGCCATCCACGAGGGCACGCTGCACGGCAATCTCGGCAAGGTCACCATCACCAGCCCCGGGAACCTCTCCGCTGACGGCCTCCGGAGCGTCCTCGTGCGAGGTGGAGGAGGGGGCAGCGTCGTGCTCACCCTGTGCGGTGACGCGGCAGCCGAGGGCGTCGAGTCCGCGTCCTTCGTCCGGTGCGGAGCGGCCCGCGTGGACGGCGCGCGGGCGGTGTCGGTCTCGCGGTGCCGGGCAGCAGAGGTGGAGCAGGCCGGCAGGGTGTCCCTCGAGAGGTGCCGGGAGGCGCGGCTCCGAGGCGGCGGCAGCCTCCGCGCGGCCCGGTGCAAGCGCGCCGACGTGGAGAGCTTCGGCGAGGTGCACCTGGCGCGGTGCAAGGGTGCGCGCGTCGACTGGTGCGGCAGTGTGGAGGTCGAGCTGTGTAGGGCGGTCGACGTCAGCCGGTGCGGTGCCGTGAGCGGAGACAGGTGCCGTGTTGTGAACGCCGCCGGGTGCGGCAGCGTCGCGGTGACCCACGCCGTGGTGAACATGCTGGAGGAAGAGCAGCTGCAATCGCAACAACCCGTGTCTCCGCAGTCCAGTGAATAAAATCAGCAGCAGTAAGTATGTATGAGAAATAAATTATATGAGACCTACTTATCTTTATATCTTGTTTAGACCTCTTATAAATCATGATATGTGGACATATAAAGATATGGTTGATTTATTTTGTTATGTGTCATAAGATTAAAATAATCTAAATGGGTCTAAATGTGATGTGGTGTATGTGTCTGATGTATGGAATTGGAATGCGAAAACATAGATAAATTGCTTTGGTTTTATGATGCGTGGTTAATGGCATGAAATTCTCAATTTTTGTTTCACGGCCTTCTTGACTGACACAACACATTTTGATGGAGCAAAGTAGGGGTGCAAATTCCGTAAGAAATATACCAAATATTCAATTAAGACCGAATTTGATAAATTGAAAGAGAAATAATATACAACCCTATACCATTGTCCTCCAAAAAAACGGTATAGGCCAAAACCATCCGATCAAGACCCCAAGCATACTAGCCATCTGATATTTTTCAATCCGCTTTGACTAGCCCGAAACCTTATCCCCTCTATCCACTACTCGTCTCTCTCCTGCGGTCGCTGACCTGTGGGGTGACCAGCCCTGTCCATCCACCTCTGTACTTCTGCCACCCAATTGTCCGACGAGTGGAGCTTGAGGTAGAGCTCCTTGGTGGGCACTGGGCACCTTCTCCCGGAGCAGCACCTTGTTCTGCGAGGAGAGGAAGCCCATGTCCTGCTCGAACACCTTGCAGGCATTCTGGTGGAAGTACCAGGTGGGGAACACCTTGGTGAGCGGCGACCTATGTTGGGTTGATCTCGGCTAACTGCATCCCGAGATTCCAGGGGGGCTACGCCACCACTCGCGTTTTGATCGGAGGCGCAACCAACACACGTTTGGTTTCGGTTCCGATCACCTAGTGTTATATCAATTCAGGGGACTCGGTAGGCCTTTTTCCTATGTGGTTCTTGGCTACGCTACTCCCAACAAATCCGATCTCTTTTGTGCACTAAGGTGAGCGAAGACCAAGCCCTGTCGTCACCGCGGCACCACTGTCCTCGTCCACACCACCTCTGCGATCGTCGACCGGGACTGCACTACGACCACTGACGCCTCTACATCAACCGATCGACAACCCTCATGGCGTCTTCAAGTTCGGGTAAGCATTCGCTTCCGCATCTAAGGTTTAGCCTACGTGTTCATGTTTGAGCTAGGGTTAATGTCATGAGTTCATGTTTAGCCTTAGTTTTATCCCACATTTGGTATCAGAGCCACCCCAAGACTCGATTTGAACCCTTTTAGCCCCAAACCGAACTTGTTCTTGCCTGCATCTAATGATTAAAGGTTCAGATCCAAGGATTAGAGGCTCGGATCTATTGATTAATGGCTCAGTTTAGCATTTAGAAGGAAGGGACTTAAGAAATTTTTGCAAAATCCTAACAAAATCCCCAAACCAGTACCACCCGAGTCCTCAAACCCGAATCAAAACCCAAATCGGCGGCGGATATGTAACAGCCCTAACTTAGGGTTTGTATTTCAAATGTAAATTTTGAGGGGAAATAAAAACTTTTGTTGTCTCTTCAAATCATTTGAAAGTTTCTACATTTTTCCCTAGTAATTTCCATTTTCTAGAATTAAATTCTTGTGAATGGAGGTTGTTGTCAGCAAATTCTTAGCTTTCAAACTTGTGATCATCCTCTGAAATTATTTTTCCTACCATCTTAATCATCCTATCTACCTCCCTGAATTATTTCACAATTTTTAGATTTTATTTGCTATTTCATATGGCCAAGTCAAACTAGTTGAAAACCTGGTCAAACCCTAGGTCAGCATGCTTGTGAATTTTCTGCAGAACTTTTCAGTGCATAGAAAGTTCTGGAAAATTTATGCAATGTTGTTCTCTGTCTCTAGTAGCTACCATAAAAATTTCGAAATTTTTGGAGCTTAGGAGCTACCTCTAAAAATTCCCCAAAACCTTCTCTGTCTTTTAAATCAAATTCTAAAATATCGCTCTCGCCCAACCCAACTCAGCTCGAGTCCGACTCGCACACTTGGTTCGGCCGCGTCAACTAGCTGCCGCGCGAGTCCAATCGATCAGAATCGTCCGATGAAGATCGAACGATCCACGTCGCGCATGCAACCGACTGTCCAATGCATACACTAATCTCACCGTCCGCTTTAGATCCAACGGTCGGCGCGATATTGATCGAGTCTAACTCTGCTCGCGCCGCTTTGTCTGCTTGCCGCCGACAAGGCGGACCCACTGCAGTCATCCTCGCCACGCCGCCGCCGCCTCCACACACCGCCGCTCGCCAAGGCTCGCTCGCCGGCCGCCCCGCGATGCACGCCGCCACCTAGCTTCACCGGGTCTTTTCACCGCCACCGCTCACCTCGCCGCCTCCGCCGCTCCTACAAAAGCCATCGAGGTTTTCCCTACCTCGTTTTCCTCCATTGCCTTTCTTCTCCATCGAGCTCCAGGAGCCGTAGCGCGCCGCGCCGCTTCCGAGCATTTCACCCACTCCGTGAGCTCCGGCCATTGCCGATAAGCGCCACGGTGTGCCTAGTATCCCGTGGAAGTAAACCCTCAAGGAATTTCGTGATTCATCGTCTGTGGAGCTGCGCGTGGACTTTCTTCTCCAAGTCCTACTAAACCGCCTTTTCCACCGCCGCATCTTCTCCGGTGAGCTCCACTCAATTCTTCGCTTCGGTGAGCACCACTGACTCCACCTTTCTTCTCCACTCACTCGTGTCCTCTCGCTCACCCCTGCTCCTGCCGCCGTTAATCGCCTTGCGCCGCCGTAGGCTCTCGCGCGGTCACTCGGGTGCCTCGCTGCCGCCAACACCGGTGAGTTCTCGTAACTCATCGATGCCCATGCGCGCTAAATTTCATTGTCTTCCTCTCTAGTGCGATCGCACCTTGTCACCCCACCGCCGCCACCAAGCTCAGCCGCCGCGCCACCGCAGAAGGCATCTCCACGCCTCGAGACCACCTACGATTTGATGATCCTCCGCGACCCATTTGGCCTTGGTTTCCACCTCGCCGCGCCTCCACCGCGGCGAAATCCAGTCCGTGAGCGCCGAGATCCTCTGTTCTTTTCGCTTGTGCTCCTCTGCATGCATCGACGGTGGGCCCACTCCTTCAAAACCAATTAGTTAGCCGCTAATCATGCTTATGATTGTTCTTTAGTTCACTCTCATGCATGATCAAAGTTTGTAATTGAGGTTTGAAAGTATATTAGTGCAAGTTTCCTTGTAGCTTTTCTCTGTTGTCATTTTTATCTGTTGTCGTGAATCAAAATTTGTATCATGCTTGTTATTAGGTTTTGTTAGACTTGATGCCTCCTTTTTGTTGTGGTGGTTAGCATGAAATCATTTAGTTGGTATCTTTAAGTTTCTAAGCTTCGCTGCATGCTTGATCATAGGGATAGTTAGTCGCTCATTTTATTTGCCTCTGCATTTTTGAGTTGTCGGTGTTATAAGATTTGGGTAGTGGCCAAATGTTGAAACTTGTTAGCCTTGCAAAATCTAGGTGTGATGCTTAGGGGTATGAATAGTGAGCATCCTTAGCATCCTATCTTAGGTAGAAGATTTTTGTTTAGCATTTCTTAGTTGGATACTTGGCTAGTTATACTTTCAATAGCTTCTTGTAGATTTTGTGCTCTCACCACAATAGTGGTTTTAGTATAGCTAGCTGATTTTGATGTGTTAACTTGATGATTAAATAATAGATGTGCATACAATCACCATCAAAGCTCATCCAAAGTTTAAAGCATGTTAGAAGTTTGATTTTGTGGTTAACCTAGCAAATGAGTGGATGGGTCTCTGTAGCAATTATTTGTCATTCTTTGTGATAGTCTAGCCTTGGTGTATATATTGGTGTTTGTATTTGATGTTTGAGTTTTGCTTAGTGTTATTCGTTCTTATTCATTGCTTTGTTCGATCGTTAGGCTTCGATATTTGCGCAACCCCGAGGACGATCCTCCGCACCATATCGAGCAACAAAGACCGTGCAAGCGCTTTGATCATGTTTAATCCTAGTATTTTAAAGATTAATATTTTGTTTCAATTTGTATGTATGCATTGCTTAATTTGTGTTAAATTGATTAGTTAAATCTGTATTGCATATCCTGTAGACAAAATATTGATCTCTACTACCGAGTCTAGGTTATTTGTCGTGATTAGAGGTCATTGGATGATCTCTTATCACTTAGTAGATCCGGTCAACTTGCTTAGACATGCTTAGCAATGTAGAATCAAGGCGGTTATCGACTTTAGTCGGTAACCTTGATCACACAAAATTTACTATAATCAGATGTTTTAGCATTTCGCTATGTTTAATTGCAAAATTAAAAATGAAAACAAAAATGATTTAGACTTGGGCACAATGGTAAGACTGTGTGATCTTGGGTGTGATCGAAAGGTGCCCGAGCCGCTTAAGGACCGAGTTACTTGTGCCACCGTCTCGAGCATTTTGCGTGCTAACCACACTAGAGTATATGGGACCTCTCTTGACCTAGTACTTTGGCGTGTATTGGCCCGGTCGCAGGAGGTCGCAGGAGGATGGAGGCGGGAGCATGGTAGTTGTCCAAAAGCTTTATCCCGAGCGGGTAGTTGTCTTTCGGCTTTACCATGTAAGCGTATGGGTTTCTATCCATACGAGCGCTCGTAGTTAATACACAATATTGGAAAAAGTCTCGTGAGGACTTAGCCGTACAAAGATACCTTCTAAGTGTGTTTTGGCTTAAAGGCACCAAGTGTGGGTACATTGGTACACCCTGCGCAGGTTAAAACTATTCGAATAGCCTCGCCCTAGGTTATGGACACGCTGGATACGCCCCAAGAACTAGACTACAACATTTAAATTAAAACTTGATGGGTGGTACGAATCAGATTCGTATTATTGTTGTGGTGACTATTGGGATAGTCACTTCTAAATTTGTTTATCTTTCGCTTGTTATTATTACCCCATCTGTTATTTCAATCTTAAAAATGAATTGCAAACTTGCCTTTAAACCAGATATTACCTTATTGCAAACGAAAATTGGCTTTATGCAAATAAAACATATGGCCTCCACTAAACAAGCCTCGCATGTAGCATATGAACAGTCCGCTAGTTCACACGTCGGCCTTGCGGGTACAAAGACAATCTTTGTACTCGTGTGCTTTGCTTAATGTTTTGTTGCAGAGGAAGAAGGTGAGCCTCGTGGTCCTCACTTCGTGAGTCAGTTGCCGCTTCTTGGACGACTAGTCTTGGCGGTCCCACGATGCCTTGTGGGTTGAAGGCACACCGATTGGCTTTGTTTATAGCCATTTTATGGCACTTTTTGCTTCCGCTATCTTTTTGTTGTTATTTGTGTATCTTGTACATCGGCCATTGTCTGTAATATCTTTGCTATTTGTTTATCTTCCGCTTGGAAGTGTGGTGTTTGGACTCTATGTGTGGAATGGAGTTGATGTCTAATTTGTACCTGGTGTGTATACTTGCTCGGGAAGTATACATATCTCGAGGATCGCTTTATTTGATTTGTGATGCTAGGACCGTGTGGTTGGTTAAGCATTACAAACCAAATAAACCGGGTCCTCACAAAGTTGGTATCGAGCCATTCGACCGTAGTAACCCAAGCATAGTCGTCCTTAGGATATTTTGAAAGTCTTATTTTCAAATCATAAAAGGTTTATGAAAACCTGGCGATTCTCGATTTTATTCCTTACCTATCTTAGCTTTCTACTCATCTTACTCTAATTTAAGTTTTGAAACTTGGTTTCTCTCTTCACCTTTCAAAAGATAGTTACTACCGTGGAATTAGTTTGGGGAGAACCATGAAGTTTAATCCAACTAAAACTTGTGGGGATAATAGGTAAGATGTAAAGGAGTAGTTATGTGTCCGATTTTTGCTTTGGTCGAACTTTATCCCGCCTTGTGTTTGTTTCTCGACTGCTTTCATGAATTTTGGGCTTTCTTGCTCTTAAATTTGTTGCTAACTTGTCTTAGTAAAACAGATGGCCGGAGAACGCGCGGGCGCCAACAGTTGGTCATGATGAGGAGCTTCCTCCTCCGACCATGGTCGAGGTGCTCGCCGAGACGAGCGAACCGCATGGACCGCACGCGCATCTTGGAGGTTATTGCTAGGAATACCCACTCCTCGCCGGTGGTGGCGCCACCGCACTCGCGGGGACTTGCAGAGTTCCTCCGCACGCACCGCCGACTTACTCCCGCCTCGAGGACCCTCTCGACGTGATGATTGGTCGCGCATGGTTGAGCGGAAGCTCAACATAGCTCGCCGTGCGCAGGATAAGGCACTCTTCGCGCCCCACCACCTTGAGGGCGCAAAGACTCTCATGGTGGGAGAACTATTCGCCATGCAGCGCGGGCCATGTGGTCGCGTGGGAGGAGTTCAGACGCTTTCGTCGGGCCCACATCCCGCATGGCCTGAATGAAGTCAAGAAGAAGGAGTTCCTCGCGCCAAGCAAGGGCGCAAGTCCGTGACGAGTACCATGCACGAGTTCAATCATCCGCTCGCTATGCTCCGGGGAGGTGGCCTCGCATGAGGCTAAGCAGAGAAATTTATGGATGGCTTGTCCGAGGAGCCGCAGGACAAGCTATCCATTGTGGACTTCTCGCACTTTCGTGCCTTGGTAGATAAGGCCATTGTTGCCGAAAGATAAGGCAAAGGCGCCGGTGAGTCCCACAAGCGCAAATGGAGGCGATCGCCCGCTTCACACCACCTCACTCGTCTCTGGCCGGGCGGCACACTGGCCCGCTTCTTTTGCTCCACCGGCGCCGAGGCTATCTCGCACCAGCTCGCCCACCGCAGCCGTGAGCCAGCCACGCGCGCGCGATCCAAGACAGCGGCCTCCGCAATCCGGCGGCCGAGGTGACTTGTTTTCACGCCACAACAAGGGCCATTATGCGAATGCTCGCCTCGTAGTGTTGCAGCCAGCCCTCGCCCTAATGGAGGACGCGGGCAGGGGAGCGGTCACCCGCTCGACCAAAAGATTATTCAAGACCTGTGGTGCGAGCAAATGGCTTGGTGAACCACCTTTCACCGAGGAGGCTCAGAGGCGCGGATGTCGTGATTGGTACACTTCTTGTTAATTCCCGCCCCGCCGCAGATATTTGATTCGAGCATCGCATTCTTTATTTCAAGATCATTTGCTGCTGTTAGTGGTCTTCGCCGTGTTCCTTTGGGAGTTCTTTGCTCATCCGCCTCCGGTCGGAAATGAGAGCCGATTTACAGTTGTCCGGATGTTCCTATCATAGTCAAAGGAGTGGGATTTTTGGCAAATCTTATTCTCGCCTGGGCCAATGAGCCCGGATGTGATTCTTGGCATGGATTGGTTGTCCCAACACTTGGGGCAAATCGACAGTGTGAAGATTGTCTATCTCACCAATTTCTTCAAAGTAGCAGTTGGATTTTCGCCAGCCTTCAGGGACACATCTATGTGTATTAGAAGCGAAGCCAACCTTGCGATTCAGGATGTTCCCATAGTATCTCGACTTTGGGGATGTCTTTCCGAAGACTTGCCCGATGCCTCCCGCTCGAGACTGAGTTTGTCATCGAAGTTGCTGCCCTGCATCGCCCGATTTCAAGGCGCCGATCGGATGCCTCCCAATGAGCTAGAAGAATTGAAGAAGCAACTTGGTGAGCTCCAAGCAAAGGGTTTCATCCGTCCCCGCCATCTCCTTGGGGTTGTCCGGTGATCTTTGTGAAGAAGAAGGACAAGACTTTGCGATGTGTGTTGACTACCGCCCTCTCAATGAAGTGACGGTGAAGAACAAATATCCTCTCGCCCGCATTGATGATCTTTTGACCGCTTGTCCGAGCTCGTGTTTCTCCAAGATTGATCTCGAGATCGGCTATCATCAAGTCCGATCGTACGAGGATATTCAAGACGGCCACTACTCGTTATGGCTCAGACGAGTACACCGCCATGTCTTTCGGTTTGACCAATGCTCCAAATAAGTTGTTCATGAACCTTATGAATTCGTATTCATGGAATATTTGGACAAATTTGTGGTGGTTTTTATTGATGACATTCTTATCTATTCCAAGATCAAGTAGAGCATGCCGAGCATCCAAGATTGTTTTGGGCAAGTTATGGAGCATCACCGTATGCAAAGTTCAAAGAAATGTGAGTTCGTTGAAGGAAGTGGCATTTTGGGCCATGTTCTTTCACCGAGGCATAGTGTGGATCCCAAAGAAAGTCGATGTTCTATCTTGGGGCCACCAAGTCAACATCGATGTGGAGTTTTCTTGGTTTAGTCGCTACTATCGCCGCTTTATCGAGAACTTCTCCAAGATCGCAGTCGATGACCGAATTGCTTAAGAAGGACAAGAAGTTTGTATGGTCCTCTCGCTTGTGATGAGAGCTGTGAGCTCAAACAACATTGACTTCACCTCCGCCCTTACTCTTCCCGACATCCACAAGAGCTTCGATATTTATTGCGATGCCTCTCGTCTGGGACTTGGGTGTGTTCTATGCAGAAGGCAAGGCAGCTGCCTATGCATCCAGCGCTTGAGACCTCACGAGCTCAACTATCCCACCCATGATTTAGAGCTTGTCATGTGGTTCATGCACTCAAGATTTGGCGGCATTATTTGATCGCAGAATCACGTGAGGTGTATTCCACCACAAGAGTTTGAAATACTTATTCACTCACCAGATCTCAACCTCGTGCAGGAGATGGCTAGAATTAATCAAAGATTATGACATGGGTCTTCAAGATCATCCCGGCAAAGCCAATGTGGTTGCCGATGCACTTAGCCGAAAAGTGTATTGCAATACTTTGATGATCCAAGAGCAACAACCCGCACTACTTGCGTACTTCAGCGCCTCAACTTGGGTTTGCTGAGCACGGTTCTTCATCGCCTCGACAGCAACCAACCTTGGTGGATCAAATCAAGGCAAAGACAAAGAATCGATGATGGTGTGGGTAAAATCGCGTAACATCGTGAATGGATCACCAAGTGTTTCACGTAAGATGAACACGGTGTTGTATGGTTTGGGCAGCGGCTTGTGGTCCCAAAGGTCCCCGAGTTGCGGATTTGATGTCGCAGAGGCCCATGACTCGCCTTTATCCATCCATCCCGGCCACTAAAATGTATCAAGATCCGCGCGAGATTCTCGTGGACTCGCATGAAGCGCGAGATTGCTGTGTTCGTGGCCGATGTGACATATGTTGTCGCGTCAAGGCCGAGCATCGCCCGCCGGTCTTCTTCACCCTTACCTATACCGTAATGGAAGGGATTCGAGGCATGGATTTTATCACCGGTCCGCCCTGCACTCTGGGAAGGATGCATTATGGGTTATAATTGATCGATTGACGAAGGTGGCCCATTTCCTTCCAAATGCATCGAAGATTGATGTGAATCACCAGCGGATCTTTACATATCCCGCATTGTGAGTCTCGCATGGTGTGCCACGAACGATAGTGTCGATCGTGGCTCTCTTTCACTTCCCGATTTTGGCACACCGCAGGAGGCCATGGGTACCGCTTTTCTTTCAAATCACCTATCATCCTCGATCGATGGTCGACGGAGCGAGTCAACCAAGTTCTAGAAGATATGTTCGCGGCTTGTGTTCTTTCCTATGGAAAGAATTGGGAGAAGTGCCTACCGCTTGCCGAATTCTCCTACAACAACAGCCTTCCAGCCGCCTGTGATGGCACCGCTTGAGGCTTTGTATGGGAGGCGCCGCAGAACACCGTTGAACCGGTCGAGACCGTGAAAGGCGCTTCTGGTCCGATTCCATCAATGAGGCCAAAATCATGCGCTTGATTCGTGAGCACTTGCGCCGTAGCTCACCCAGCGTAAGAGCTATGCGTGATCGCCGCCGCCGTGAGTCGAGTTTCCACCAATGACTTTGTGTATCTCAAAGTCTCGCCTCAAGGACATCGCTGCTTCGTGTCAAGGGCAATCGCTCTCGATATGCCCGCCATATCGCATCATCAAGAAAGTGGGAGCCGCTGCATACCGCTTGAAGTTGCTACCACACTTGAAGGGGTGCATGATGTTTTCCATGTGTCACAATTAAAGAAGTGCCTTCGTGTTCCCGTGGAGGAAACGCCATTGGAAAATATCGATGTGCAGAAGATCTGTCTTATCGTGAGCGCCCCGCTCAGATCCCTCGATGAAGTCGAACGCGTAACAAGGAACCGTGTGATCAAGTTCCTTAAAGTTCGTGGTCGAACCACTCCGAGGATGAAGCCACTTAGGAGCGGGAAGATCGCCCGAGCAGACACCCGCCCTTCTTCTCTCAGTTGATCGTAATCTCTGGCAGATTCCCGTAAGGGGGAGATTTGTAACAGCCTCTAACTTAGGGTTTGTATTTCAAATGTAAATTTTGAGGGAAATAAAACTTTTGTTGTCTCTTCAAATCATTTGAAAGTTTCTACATTTTTCCTAGTAATTTCCATTTTCTAGAATTAAATTCTTGTGAATGGAGGTTGTTGTCAAGAAATTCTTAGCTTTCAAACTTGTGATCATCCTCTGAAATTATTTTTCCTACCATCTTAATCATCCTATCTACCTCCTGAATTATTTCACAATTTTAGATTTTATTTGCTATTTCATATGGCCAAGTCAAACTAGTTGAAAACCTGGTCAAACCCTAGGTCAAGATGTTTGTGAATTTTCTGCAGAACTTTTCAGTGCATAGAAAGTTCTGGAAAATTTATGCAATGTTGTTCTCTGTCTCTAGTAGCTACCATAAAATTTCTGAAATTTTTGGAGCTTAGAGCTACCTCTAAAAATTCCCAAAACCTTCTCTCGTTTTTTAAATCAAATTCTAAAATATCTGCTCTGCCCGAACTCAACTCAGCTCGAGTCCGACTCGCACACTTGGTTCGGTCGCGTAACTAGCTGCACCACGAGTCCAATCGATCGAATCGTCCATGAAGATCGAACGATCCACGGCGCCGCATGCAACCGACCGTCCAATGCATACACTAATCTCACCGCCCGCTTTAGATCCAACGGCCGACGCGATATTGATCGAAGTCTAACTCGCTCGCGCTGCTTTGTCATTGCCGCCGACAAGGCTGACCCACTCGCAGGTCATCCCCGCCACGCCGCCTCGCCCCCCACAAGACCGCCGCTTCACAAGCTCGCCGGCCACGCATGCACGCCGCCACCTAGCTTCACCGGCTTTTCACCGCCCACCGCCTCACCTCGCCGCCTCCGCCGCTCCTACAAAAGCCATCGAGGGTTTTCTACTCGCTGCCTCCATTGCCTTTCTTCTCCATCGAGCTCAGAGCCGTAAGCGCCGCCGCAAGCCGCTCGAGCATTTCACCACTCCGTGAGCTCCGGCCATCGCCGAGAAGGCCACGGTGTGCCTAGTATCCCGTGGAAGTAAAACCTCAAGGAATTTCGTGATTCATCGCCTGGAGCCGCTGCGGACTTTCTTCTCCAAGTCCCCGAAACCGCTTTTTCCACCGCCGCATCTTCTCCGGTGAGCTCCACCAATTCTTCGCCGCGAGCACCACCGACTCCACCTTTCTTCTCCACTCACTCGTGTCCTCTCGCTCACCCCGTGCCTCGCCGCCGTTAATCGCCTTGCGCCGCCGCGGCTCGCCGCCGGTCACCCGGTGCTCTCTCGCCGCCGCCAGCACACCGGTGAGTTCTCGTAACTCACCGATGCCCATGCGCGCGCTTAAATTTCATTGTCTTCCTCTCAGTGCGCCGCACCTGTCACCCCACCGCCGCCGCCAAGCTCGCCGCCGCGCCACCGCAGCGTGCATCTCCTACGCTCGAGACCACCTACGCTGATCCTCCGCGACCCATTTTGGCCTTGGTTTCACTCGCCGCGCTCCACCACGGCGCATTTAATCCAGTCCAGAGCCGCCGAGATCCTCTCGTTTTTTCGCTTGTGCTCTCTCACCTGTCGACAATGGGCCCACTCTTCAAAACCAATTAGTTAGCGCTAATCATGCTTATGATTGTTCTTTAGTTCACTCATGCATGATCAAAGTTTGTAATTGAGGTTTGAAAGTATATTAGTGCAAGTTTCTTGTAGCTTTTCTCTCGTTGTCATTTTTATCTCTGTCGAATCAAAATTTGTATCATGCTTGTTATTAGGTTTTGTTAGACTTGATGCCTCCTTTTTGTTGTGGTGGTTAGCATGAAATCATTTAGTTGGTATCTTTAAGTTTCTAAGCTTCGCTACATGCTTGATCATAGGGATAGTTAGTCGCCATTTTATTTGCCTCTGCACTTTTGAGTTGTCGCATTATAAGATTTGGGTAGTGGCCAAATGTTGAAACTTGTCACCTTGCAAAATCTAGGTGTGATGCTTAGGGGTATGAATAGTCGAGCATCCTTAGCATCCTATCTTAGGTAGAAGATTTTGTTTAGCATTTCTTAGTTGGATACTTGGCTAGTTATACTTTCAATAGCTTCTTGTAGATTTTGTGCTCTCACCACAATAGTGGTTTTAGTATAGCTAGCTGATTTTGATGTGTTAACTTGATGATTAAATAATAGATGTGCATACAATCACCATCAAAGCCTCGCCCAAAGTTTAAAGCATGTTAGAAGTTTGATTTTGTGGTTAACCTAGCAAATGAGTGGATGGGTCTCTGTAGCAATTATTTGTCATTCTTTGTGATAGTCTAGCCTTGGTGTATATATTGGTGTTTGTATTTGATGTTTGAGTTTTGCCGGTGTTATTCGCTCTTATTCGCTGCTTTGTTCGATCGTTAGGCTTCGATATTTGCATGCAACCCCGAGGACGATCCTCCGCACCATATCGAGCAACAAAGAACTGTGCAAGCAGCTTGATCATGTTTAATCCTAGTATTTTAAAGATTAATATTTTGTTTCAAATTGATGTATGCATTGCTTAATTTGTGTTAAATTGATTAGTTAAATCCAGTAGTCGCATATCCTGTAGACAAAATATTGATCTCTACTACCCGAAGTCTAGGTTATTTGTCGTGATTAGAGGTCGCGGATGATCTCTTATCACTTAGTAGATCCGGTCAACTTGCTTAGACATGCTTAGCAATGTAGAATCAAGCGTTATCGACTTTAGTCAGTAACCTTGATCACACAAAATTTACTATAATCGATGTTTTAGCATTTCGCTATGTTTAATTGCAAAATTAAAAATGAAAACAAAAATGATTTAGACTTGGGCACAATGGTAAGACTGGTGTGATCTCAGTGATCGAAAGGTGCCCAGCCGCTAAGGACCGAGTTACTTGTGCCACCGTGATCGAGCATTTTGCGTATAACCACACTAGAGTATATGGGACCTCTCTTGACCTAGTACTTTGGCGGTATTGCCCGGCCGTCGCAGGAGTCGCAGGAGGGATGGAGGTGGAGCATGGTAGTTGTCCAAAAGCTTTATCCCGAGCGGTAGTTGTCTTTTCGGCTTTACCATGTAAGCGCATGGGTTTCTATCCATACGAGCGCTCGTAGTTAATACACAATATTGGAAAAGTCTCAGAGGACTTAGCCGCGCAAAGATACCTTCTGAAGTGTGTTTTGGCTTAAAGCGCCCAAGTGTGGGTACATTGGTACACCCTCAGGTTAAAACTATTCGAATAGCCTCGCCCTAGGTTATGGACACGCCTGACACGCCCAAGAACTAGACTACAACATTTAAATTAAAACTTGATGGGTGGTACGAACTGGATTCGTATTATTGTTGTGGTGACTATTGGGATAGTCACTTCTAGGTCAGTTTATCTTTCGCTTTTGTTATTATTACCCTTATCGTTATTTCAATCTTAAAATGAATTGCAAACTTGCCTTTAAACCGTATTACCTTATTGCAAACGAAAATTGGCTTTATGCAAATAAAACATATGGTCTCCACTAAACAAGCCTCGCATGTAGCATATGAACAGTCCGCTAGTTCACACGTCGGCTTTAAGGGTACAAAGACAATCTTGTACTCGTGTGCTTTGCTTAATGTTTTTGTTGCAGAGGAAGAAGGTGAGCCTGTGGTCCTCACTGTGAGTCAGGTTGCCGCTTCTGACGACTAGTCTTGGCGGTCCCACGATGCCTTGTGGTTGAAGGCACACGATTGGCTTTGTTTATAGCCATTTTATGGCACTTTGCTTCCGCCGCCTTTTGTTGTTATTTGTGTATCTTGTGGCCGCCATTGTCTGTAATATCTTTGCTATTTGTTTATCTTCCGCTTGGAAGTGTGGTGTTTGGACTCTATGTGTGGAATGGAGTTGATGTCTAATTTGTACCGGTGTGTATATCCGCTCGGGAAGTATACATATCTCGAGGATCGCTTTATTTGATTTGTGATGCTAGGACCGTGGTTGGTTAAGCATTACAAACCAAATAAACTGGGGTCCTCACAGGATACTTACATTTTTTGGTGCTCACCGGAGTTTCTCCGGTCACACGCACAAGTCGGCGACATCGTGGATGCGCGCGCTGTTAGCGATTCTCCATGCGCCCGCGCCACGCTCGCGCTCATGCCGTGGCACCGCCGCCTCTCAAGCCGCCATCGGCGTTTCCTCGCGCGCCGGCGCTCATGCCGCACGCCGCTCCTCCGAGCGCCTCGCACGCGCGACGCTGATGGCGCATCTCGCACTGGCCGCCTGATTTTTAGGATGGAGGCGGGAGAATGAGCTAGGTTTAGGTTTTGTGCCCTTTGTGTTTTCGATTTTCCATCACACCATCCGTTAGATCCAACGACCATCGTGCCATTTCGCTTGGGCCGGCTGCATGGAAATTGGGCCACACAGGTTTTTGGGCCGCGACGGAATTCGACGCCGCCGCAGGCATTTCGGGCCTACCGAGAGCGCTTGATCTTGGGTCACCGGTACGAAGCCAATGGGCCGAGGTTTTAGAAATGGGCTGATTGATTAATGTTTTGTGATTAATGTTAATTTTTATGTTGTTGTTTAATTAATGTTTATTGCCTAATAATAATGTATTATTACCTCAATTTTTATGTTTTATCTCTGATTAAAATTGAACCAACGAGATATTTTAATTAGAGATTTTATGTTTTATTTTGGCATTATGTATGTACATGATTACATTCTGACCAACGTTGATTGTAGTCGTGTGTCGCCATATTAATTGTTAGGTTCTTTTTCATTTTCTACCCAACGGTGATATGAATTAGAACTATAGTTTTGCATGTTATTAATCGCATCAACGAGGGTTAATTGCATGCAACATATTCTTATGTTATTTCTACTTTTGCCCTGTATTTTAATATTCAGTAATAAATGCTTCAAATGTTGCCGCCACAACCGACAAATATTGAGCAGCTTACGGGGAGCAATTTTTCCACTTGAAAAGAAAGAATCCATATTGTCCTTGGAGTTTTGGACCTTGATTATACTTTAAGGGTGACCGCTCCCGTTTCTCCCATCGAAGGTGAGGAAAATTATGATGACAAAAAGAAAACTTATGAAGCTAATGCTGAGAAATGGGAGCGGTCCAACCGTCTATCACTAATGATTATGAATACCTCTATCTCAGTTGGGATCAGGGGAGCAATCCCCGATTCTGAAAATGCTAAAGAGTATTTGGCTTCAGTTGAGGAGAAATTTAAAGGCTCTATTAAAGTTTATGCCAGTACTCTAATCCAGAGGCTCTTGATAACTAAGTATGATGGGTCCGGCAGCATAGGAGAACATATCATGATAATGACCGATATGGCTGGAAAGCTCAAGGGCATGGATATGGAGATATCTGATGGTTTTCTAGTCCATTTTATCATGACTTCTCTTCCTTCTGAGTACACGGCTTTTAAGATCAATTACAATACTCAGAAAGAAGAATGGAATATGAGCAATTTAATCGCTATGTGTGTCCAGGAGGAAGAAAGAATAAGGACGAAAAAGAGAGATCTTACACTTCAAGTCGATGGCTCTAACAAAAGGAAGTTCCAAGGGGACTTCAAATCTAAGAAAAAACTGCAGTTCTCCTCTAATTCAGATAAGTCGGGGCCTAAAGTGCACAATGCACCTAAGCCCCATGTTGCTCTACTGAGCACTTAAAGGGGGATGTCACTTGCAAGCACTGCATTTCCATGATTGTGTCGGATTTCTAAAGTGGCTCGCAAAAAGGGTAATGATACAACAACGCTTATTGATGAAACTCTTATGCTAATTCTCCTTTAATTCTTGGTGGATTGACTCAGTGCAACTGCACGCTACCAACTCTTACAGTGATTCCTTACAATGAGAATACTAAGAAAGGGGAGCTAAGTCTTAAAGTCGCGGATGGAAAAGAAGCCGAAGTAGAATCAGTTGGATCTATTTCATTAGTTTTAGACAACAGCTTCTTACTTCGTCTCAATAATGTAGTCTATGTTCCCTCTATCAAGAGGAATTTGATCTCGCTTTTATTGGACGATGAAGGTTTGAAGTGTATTTTGGTGACAATAAATGCATTATTACATTTAATTCAAATGATGTTGGTCTTGCTTTTAGACAAGACAAGCTCTATATGCTTTCCTTAATGAATCTCCGTATCCTTAAATGTGTGTGATGCTAGTGTAAAAGAATAATGAGACTTCTTCAAATCGTGGCACCGCTGCTTAGGCCACATTTCAAGGGGAGAATGGAACGCCTCATTAAGGAAGAAATTCTCCACCCATTAGATTTCTAACTCGCACTCACCGCATTGATTGCATTAAAGGAAAATATGTAAAGCAAATAAAGAAGGGAGCCACTCGCAGCACATGACTCTTAGAATTAATTCATACTGATATTTGTGGTCCTTTTCCTATGACATCAGTGGATGGTTTTGATTCCTTTATCACATTCACTGATGATTTCTCTCGTTATGGTTATATCTTTCCCATTAAAGACCGATCTGAGTCACTTGACAAATTTAAGATATTTAAGGCTGAAGTTAAAAATCATCACAACCTAAGAATTAAAGTGGTAAGATCGGATCGTGGGGGAGAATATTATGTAAGACATGCGTCTTATGGGAAAATTCCTGGCCCTTTCGCTAAGTTCCTTCAGAAAAATGGTATTGTTGCCCAGTATTCTACACCAGGTGAACCTCAGTAGAATGCGGTAGCTGGGAGATGCAACCGTACACTTATGGATATGGTACGGAGCATGCTTAGCCACTCTAGTTTACCAATTAGTTTGTGGATGGAAGTACTAAAGACAGCTGCACATATTCTTAATCGGGTCCCCAGTAAATCAGTGCCTAAGACACCTTATGAATTATTTATTGGGAGGAAACCGAGTATGAAATATTTAGGAGTGTGGGGTTGTCGTGCTGAAGCTAAGATATTTAATCCACATATTGGGAAATTAGACCCTAAGACAGTAAGTTGCTATTTTATTGGGGTACCCTGAGAGATCCAAAGGGTATCTTTTTTACTGTCCTGATAGGATAACTAAGTTTGTAGAAACAAGGTGACGAGGATTAAAATCTCTATATATTATTTTTAATATATATAAAAAAGACCATACGTCTTCATGGTCGAACTCTCGAGGTGCACGATTTCACCGGGTCGAGATTCCAGAGGTTACATAATGGGTACCTCGGTTCTGACGTAAGGCCTAAGCCAAGCTCCCACCAGAGAACCGCTCGTAAAAGGTATGAACCGATTCTAAGAATATTCTCTACCGTGATGATGAATGGAACACATGGAACACGCATATTCCATACCATACGATGTATCTTATCCGCACATAGCAACAATAACTCCGCGGCGTTATATGTTTCATATACATATAACCACAACGCTGGTTGTTTATCAACCATCGCTGACTCACTGCACGATCGCTTTCACATCGTGTCTTCTCGAAGTAATCGCCGCCTCTTCAAGGGCTATTTAAAGATGGAACTCGGACGGATCGGAGGAGAGGAGAAGAAGAAAGAAAGAAGGGACAGAAGACATAGACATCGACTCAGAACACAAGCCATAGTTTCGTGATAAGTCCGAGTTTGTAAGGAATAAGCGAGATTCTTAGAGGATACCTTGTAAAACCTAACCATATAAATAAAGAGCACCCCATTATTTTCTCGAGATTTCCACATCACTTTCTCCTTTATTTTCGTAAGATCGACGCCTTGATCGCCGATACCGGCGGCGGCCCGTGGGGAGCGCGCGTGGAATCTCGTAAGAATTTCTCGCTTCATCAAATCTTTGTCCATTCCCGCTTGTGACCGCCGATGCGTTATGGCGGGAAGATGGGATGAAGAAAATTGGTTCGATCGGGGACTACACCGACTCGACATGGATGCATGCATGCGCGCCATGGAGGAAAATGTATCTTCATCATCCTCCTCCGCCGACTCGCCAGGCGAAATTGGCTAAGTCAACCGATGGATGAAGACACACCGCTACAATCGGGGCGGTTTCAGAGGAAGTGCTTTCGACCGCCGAACACCCCAAAGCCTCAAGAAGCCCGGGCCTTCGACCGCAAAAAGGTGACAAAATTCAACACCGCAACCCGAGGCTCAATATACCTTTGATGCAATCATGGTTGATAGGTACTCACCGACGGCTTCTAGCAATTTCAGAGCCAATCGACACCGTGATGGTGTCAATGAAACCTCCTTGGTCATAAACCAAGCGGGATGATAAAACTCAAGATTCGACGGCGACTCACGGATCGTGTTGAGACCCTTCAAAACCTCGTGAAGTGCCGATCACCGATCGCTTCTCGTCGTGGAAGCTTCGCAAGCTCGAAGGCTCTCCATCGACACGACGGAAGCTCATCGGAGGATCGCCGCCGAAGCATGAGGTCAATGCGATCGGAGATACGGATCACAATGCCGTACGGTCCTATATACGCTGCCCCGCCACCACGCCCTAATGGAGATGGTACGCGGTCAAGCACCAAATGCGGAGGTGACAGAACCGTGGACGCTCACCAGCTTAATTCGCCGATCCTCCCCAACCAATGTAAGGGACCAGCAAGATCGACTGTATGGCCTGAGGATGTAAGCCATCAAACACCTTCTTCGCGTAAATCCTCGAGACCTTCTCAGAATAATCCAAAACTTGCAGCGAGTCGTGATATATTAAATACTTCTAATCTCGCCTGCGGCAGACTCCGTGTTTTGCCCAACTCGCAGTCAAGTATCGAGATTATTCAATGCACGATGCAACACACGTACATATCGGAACGAAGGCACCCGCAAAGTCGCACCATGACTTCATCACAACATTCTTCCCAAGTGGGCCTGCATGGTCGTGTTGAGGATCGCTGACATCGCGACCACCTCGACGATTCCACCAACAAGTCATGAGGGAAGGAGACTATTCCAGAATCCTCACCCTCACTTCCGAGAGGAGCAATCGCTGACTGTGTGATTGTAATGACCCTAACTTAGGGTTTGTATTTCAAATGTAAAATTTTGAGGAGAAATAAAACTTTTGTTGTCTCTTCAAATCATTTGAAAGTTTCTACAATTTTCCCTAGCAATTTCAATTTTAGAATTTAATTCTTGTGATTGGAAATTGTTGTTATCAGATTCTTAGCTTTCAAACTTGTGATCATCCTCCGAAATTATTTTTACTATCATCTTGATCATCCTATCTACCTCCCTGAATTATTTCACAATTTGTAGATTTTATTTGCTATTTCAAATGGCCAAGTCAAACTAGTTGAAAATCTGGTCAAATCCTAGGTCAGCATGCTTGTGAATTTTCTGCAGAACTTTTCAGTGCATAAAAGTTATGGAAAATTTATGCAATGTTGTTCTCTGTCTCAAGTAGCTACCATAAAATTTCGGAATTTTTGGAGCTCGATCTATCTCTAAAAATTCCTAAACTCTCTCACTTTTAAAATCAAAATCGAAAACATCGCTTTGTCGCTCAACCCGAGTCCGACTCAAACTGATCGCACCACTTGACTCGGTCGCACCGCCAGCTGCACTGCGCGCAGTCCAATCGATCGTGACCGTCCGATGCAAATCGAACGATCCACGCGGCGCGGCGCGAACCGACTGTCCAATGCATACACCAATCTCACCGCCCATTTCAGATCCAACGGTCGGCAAGATGCCGATCGAGTCCAACCATCGCTCGCACCGCCGTCGGCCGGGCCGATGTGTGGACCCTACCGCCAGAGATCACCTCGCTTTCTCCGCGACTCACCGAGCTCACGGCGATCGCACGCGCGCCACGCACTCGCCGCCGCCACCTTTATGCCCTCGTGTCCGGCCGAGGCATCGCTGACTTTATAAAAGCCCCGAGCTCACCCACTTCTTCTCCTTATGCTTCGTGCTATCTCCGCCCGATTTCTTGTTTCGCCGAGAGGAACGGCGTAGCGCCGCCGCTGGAGAAGCCCTTGAGCCCACAACCTCACCATCGCGGAACCACACTGCCGCGCGCCCATTTTGGCCATCCCGATCCTTGTCGCCCGCTGAATCGCCAAGGGTGGTGTCTTCGCCCCCGCTCCGTGAGCTCGCCCCACGAGCTTCTCGGCGTTCTAGTAAGTATCAAGCTTCGCGCTGGTCCTTTAGGATCGCATTGCTTCACCGAGTCTAGTGGTGATCTTATTTTGTTCTTTGGTGCATCCCCGAGGCCAGGCGGCGGTTCTTCTTCGAGCACGGTGTTCCGCCGCCGTGGCGATTCCGCCGCCTGGTCCCTCTTCATCGGCGTTATCTTGGGCTTATCCTTCCCGAGTCAAGGCGTCGCGGCGCACCTTCCCAAAGCTCCTCGGCCGCAGTAGCGCCTTCTCCTGGGAGCAGATGGCTTCTTCTCCGCCTCCGCCGTCGTGAGCTCACCTCCGACGACCATTTGGCTCGCACCGGCACCATTGTGTTCGTGGGGCCGCTGCGCAACCAGCGAGGCCACTAGCGAGCCCAGGAACCGCCTCCAGCCTGATCCTCCACTGCCGCAGCCTACGCGCTGGAGTCCGCCGAGCCGCCACACGGTAAGGTCTAATCTCGCCTTTAGCCAGTAATTAAGTTCTTTAGTTGTATCCTCGATTTGTGGGCCTCTTTGGTTAATCGCGCGAAATCCTTTAATCCAGCCCGTTATTTATTCTCCGAGTCACCGCCATGTGGGTCCATACCGCCGCTTAGGTTGTGTAGCTCGTAATGCGCTTTTCGTCCGGAGGCGATTTCTCTGTGTGTATATGTTAGAAGTACACCTTGATAAGTCAAAGGCGATATTAGAATACGCCTTCGACGTTACTACGCGGGCCGTTGTTCGTCAAGATTTTTCGCCGCCCGTCGCAAGGTGGGGCTAGTGGGTCAGGTGCTAAATGGTATTAATGCATTATAGATTTCGAAATGATTTAGTATTTTCTCGTTTGTGTTTTCGTTGATCTCATAATTCAATTAAACTTGTAAATGCATAACTAATTCAAATTTTATCCAAATTGCATGAAACCAGGTCGTTAGTTTTCATTTTAAGTGTACTACTTGATAAAATTAGCTTCATCCATGTCTCTCAGAGCGTAAACTGTTAACTAATAAAATGATGTCTTATGTATCTTCTAAATTAGAAAATGCATATCTCTTTCAATAATTGTCCAAATTCAATGAACCCAATTTCAGAAAATTCTATTTTCAGTATACTAATTGTTAGGATAGGTTTTAGATACTGGTTCTGTTCATGAAAATTTGTTAAGTAATTAACTAGTGTTTTGATGTGTTTATAACTTAGAAAATTCTTAGAAAATTCTTAATAAATTAAAAGGTTTTGTCCTCTGCTTCTAAAATTTTGTTGTATCATGCTTAGTTGTCGTGTGAGTCTTGGTTTGTTTTGGTTGTTGTTGTTGTATGTTTGAGTTTGGTCTGTTATTCGCTCTATTCATTGCTTTGTTCAATCGTTAGGCTTCGATATTTGCGCAACCCCGAGAACGATCCTCCGCAACATATTGAGCAACAAAGAGTGCAAGCGGCTTGATCATGTTTATCCCAGATTTTAAAGTCTAATATTTTGTTTCAATCTGTATGTATGCATCGCTTAATTTGTGTTATATTGATTAGTTAAATCTGTAGTCGCATATCCTGTAGACAAAATATTGATCTCTACTACCCGAGCCTAGGTTATTTGTCGTGATTAGAGGTCGCTGGATGATCTCTTGTCACTTAGTAGATCCGAGTCAAATTGATTAGACATGCTTAGTATCGGTAGAAATGGGCGTTATCGACTTAGTCCGTAACCTTGATCACACAAAACTTTCTATAACTTTATATTTCAAATTTTCGCTTTGTTTGATTGCAAAACTAAAAATGAAAACAAAAATGATTTAGACGCGCACAATGGTAAGATTGGTGGATCTGTTGGGTGTGATCGAAAGGTGCCCGGCCAATTAAGGACCGAACATCTTGTGAGTTTTTGTTATCCTGCATTTCAGCGTACTAACCACACTAGAGGGTATGGGACCTCTCTTGACCTAGTACTTTGGCGTGTATTGGCTCCGGTCGCAGGAGGATGGAGGTGGGAGCATGGTAGTTGTCCAAGAGCTTTATCCCGAGCGGTAGTTGTCTCTTCGGCTTTACCATGTAAGCGTATGGATTTCTATCCATACGAGCTGCTCGTAGTTAATACACAATATTGGAAAAGTCTCGTGAGGACTTAGTCAGGCTTGACATACCTTCTAAGTGTGCTTTGGCTTAAAGGCTGTCCGAGGTGTGGGTACAGTGGTACACCCTCGCAGGTTCAAAACTATTCGAATAGCCTCGCCCTAGGTGATGGACACGCTTGGGTAAGCTTATCGAGAGTTAGACTACAACATTTAAATTAAAACTTGATGGGTGGTACGAATCTGGATTCGTGTTATTGTTGTGGTGACTATTGGGATAGTCACTTCTAGGTTGTTTATCTTTCGCTTTTGTTATTATTATCTTTACTGTTATTTCAATCTTAAAATGAATTGCAAACTTGCCTTTAAAATCAGATACCTTATTGCAAATGAAAATTGGCTTATTGCAAATGAAACATATGGCCTCCACCAAATAAGCTCGCATGTAGCTTATGAACAGTCCGTTAGTTCACACGTCGCCTTGCGGTACAAAGACAATCTTTGTACTCGTGTGCTTTGCTTAATGTTTTTGTTGCAGAGGAAGATGGTGAGCCCCAAGGGCCTCACTACGTGAGTCAGTGTTGCCGCTTTCGTGGACGACTAGACTTGGCGGTCCTGGCCGATGCCTTGTGGGTTGAAGGCACACCGATTGGCTTTGTTTATAGCCATCTTATGGCACTTTTTGCTTCATTGTCGCTCTTGTTTATTTGTGTATCTTTGGGCCGGTCGGCACCAGTGTCGTAATAACCTCTACTATTTGTTTATCTTCCGCTTGGTAGTGTTGTGTTTGGACTCTATGTGTGGAATGAAGTTGATGTCTAATTTTGTACCGAGGTGTGTATATCGCTCGGAAGTATACATATCTCGAGGATCGCTTTATTTGATTTGTGATGCTAGGACCGTGGTTGGTTACATTACAAACCAAATAAATTGGGGTCTCACATGATCTCCGACATCACTTGAACTGTGCAAGCGGTTGAGGCGTTCTACTAACGCCCACGACCAAATCGGGACATTGAGCACCGACAACTGTTTCCTGAAATCGGTCTCCAACCGATTATAATCCGCACCTTTTCAAAGAAGGCGCCATGAAACTATCACAGATGTCGAGCCTTCTCACAGGGCTCCAGTCAGACGTTGGCCAAATAGGTTTCAATCGCCAATATGGATAAATTCAATGGGACCCAAAATCCTTAGAATTTCTCAGATATACACCACCGCTTATCGAGACTACTGGTGGTGATGAAAATGTAATGGCAAACTATCTTCCTACGGTATTAGAAGGATCACCGATCATGGTTGCTTAACCTACCTGGCCGGGTCCGTATACTTGGGAGCAACTCACCTTTGATTGCAAATTTTGGTACGATGATCGCCTTGGAAAGGAAGACGATCTCCATAGAATACAAAGAAAATCAAACGAGACTCTCCACAAGACATCAAAAGATTTAGCCAAGTTCGTAACTCAATACCGAGGTTGCGCACCTTCCGTTATCCAAGCCTTCAAAGTGGGATTGAGAAATCGAAGGTTTACGGAGGATTTAGCTATACATCCCCCACGAACAACCATTGAGCTTTTCGACATGGCTGACAAGTACGCTACGGCCAGTGAAGCGGTCGAGTGGAACGAAGCTGTTGATCAAAAGGATAAAATTTCCCAACCTGGCTTAGATAGGACGGAAAAGAAACAAAAGAAGACTCTCAAGAAAAAGAAGCATGGCAGAGCCAACGACAAAGAGGTTCTTGCTGTTCCTGAAAAATTTTCCAAAGGAAGAAAAGATTATACTGGTCGTAGCAAGGCCAGGGCTCCGACCAATGATTACAAGAAAAGTAAAAAATGGTGTCCTCTTCACCAGCAAGCAGGACACAACTTGCGCAATTGCCGCTACCGCAAAAGAAGTCAAAGATTATTATGCAGGTAAAGGTCCACTCTCGTCGATTCAAGAACTCGGGGAAACAAGCTCCAAGAAGGACAAAGATGGTGACGAAGAAATAGAGTACCAAGAACCTCAACACACCGTCGATGTGATCTTCGGTGGATCTTCTTCGTACGAGTCCAGACGTCACCTGAAAGCCATGGAGCGAGAACTCAACCTTACTAAACCTTCGATCGCCGTAAAACCTTCAAGGTGGTCGAAAATGATAATCTCCTTCAGCAAAGAAGACTGCCCTATTCCTTCGACTCGACCAGGTAGATTTCCAATTGTCGTTGAGCCTACTATTAATAACTGCAAGGTTAATCGGGTCTTGATAGATGTGGGTAGTTCTTTGAATATTTTATTTGCAAGTGCTTTGGAAGACATGCAGATTCCCAAATCCAAGGTAAAACCTGTGAAATATGCCTTTCATAGCATAGTTCCTGGGTCTACCGCTAAGCCAATTGGGCACTTGTCCCTATTGGTTACGCTCGAAAGCCCACAACTTCCTACGTAAAAATTTCATTTGATGTGGTGAACTTCGAGATCGCATACAATGCAATCCTTGGTCGCCCAGCTTTAGCAAAGTTCCCGATAGCCATGCACTACTGCACGTAATTTGAAAATGCCGACCAAAGGGTGTAATCACGGTCCGAGGCGATCGTAAGATAGCCTACGCATGCGATCGGAAGTGTTTAGAATCGTCGATGAACTCCCACTGTGGAACTAACACCGCAACATGCAGTCAAAAATTCAAGACCGAAGATGACACCAAAACCTTCCGACCGTATAAAAGAGGTACAACTCGACGGAAGTGCTTCTAGAGGGTGCCAAGATACTCGGTCTGAGCAGACTCGACCTTAAATAGGAAGAGTCACTCGCCTCCTTCCTCCGAGCTAACCAGACGTATTCGCCGGCAAAGTCCCGACATGCCCGAGTCCCTGTGAGGTGATCGAGCATAGGCTAGCTCTACACTCTAACAAAAATCGGTCAAGCGAAGCTACGGCGCCGTGATCCGATCGAAAAGAAGCAATCCAGTCGGATATTGACAAGCTTCTCAAAGCTGGGTTCATTCGTGAGGTCGACCACCCAGAGTGGCTCGCCAATCCTGTAATGGTTAGAAAAGCCAATGGAAAATTGCGAATATGTATTGACTTTACAGATCTTAATAAAGCTTGTCCGAAGGATGACTTTCCCCTTCCTCGCATTGATCAACTTGTAGACTCTACTTCCGGGTGTGAGTTGTTAAGTTTTTTAGATGCTTATTCAGGGTACCACCAGATCGATATGAGTAAATAAGATGAAGAGAAAACTTTCTTTATCACTCCATATGGTACTTACTGTTTTGTAAAAATGCCATTTGGTCTCAAGAATGCTGGTGCAACATTCCAAAGGTTGATGCAAAAGACTTTTAGCCCTCGATAGGTCGGAATCTTGAAGCCTACGCTGATGATCCGTCGTAAAAGCATCAACGCCGCGATCATATTCTAGATCTACAAGAGACTTTCAATAACTTAAGACGCCATAACCTTAAGTTAATCCGAGAAATGTGTGTTCGAGTTTCGTCGAAAGCTTCTTGGGTTCCTAGTTTCGCTAGAGGCATCAAGCAAATCCAACGAAAATCGCCGCCATCGATCGATGCGCGATCCAACCACAAAGAAGGAAGTTCGTAAATTAACCGGTTGTATGGCGCATAAGTCGTTTCATAGCACTGTTAGGCTAAAAAGGACTACCTTTCTTTAAGCCTCCAAAACATGGAGTTTCAATGGACTAAAGAAGCAAGCGCGCTTTGAAGAATTAAACGGTACCTACGAGTCCCCAATCTTAGTTTCTCCAAGATTAGGAGAAATATTGCTAATTTACGTGGCAACGCCACAAACGGTTAGTGGTGTGCTGGTCGTAGAACGAGACCATGTTCAACGACCAATATATTACGTAGTTAAGTCTTGCATGGACCAAAAGAAAGGTATCCGCAGTACAAAAGTTGCTCTATGGTCTCCTTATGGCTTCAAGGAAACTAAGGCATTATTTTCGTGCCCACAAGTGGTCGTGCCTCACGGATATCCCCTGGTCAAGTCCTAGGAAACAGGAGTCATCGGTCGAATATCAAAATAGACGGTTGAGCTTGGGGCGCTCGATCTCCATTTTGTCCCACGAACAAAGATTCAAGTCCTGCAATAGCAGCATTCATTGCCGAATGGACAAACCCCGAACCCACCCAAGGGCCCACGTCGAGCACCACGACGAGTGGACAATGTACTGATGGTTCCTTGATGTTGCATGGCTCGGGGTCGGGTCGCCTTGATTTCCTACTAGCGAACAAATAAAGCACGCTATCCGCTAAACTTTCCTACTACTAATAATATGGCGTAATATGAAGGTTTATCGCAGACTTCGAGCACCTGCTCGCCGGGATTCGCAGATTGTTAGTGAAGGCGATTCTCAACTAGTAGCGAATCAAGTAGTGGAAGAGTATCAATGCTCTAGTACCAAGATGTCATCATATCTGGCGGAAGTACGAAAACTCGAAAAGCATTTCTTCGGTTTTCAGATCCAACACATTCCTAGAAAGGAAAACTTTCTAGCAGACCAGTTGGCCCGGATGGCTTCCACAAGGGCATCCGTCCCGCTTGGAGTTTTTCTCGAGAAACTCGATTCACCCTTGGTAGTCGAGCCTTCTGAGGGTATAGATGTTCGTAAGGAGGTTGCACACCTTGATTCTGCAAACATGGATGCTCCACAGGTCGATGATGGTTGGCGCCATCACGATCACGGTAGAGATTGGATGACATCGATCTACAATTATCTTCAGCGTGACCTAATTCCAGAAGATGATGTAGAGGCTGATCGTATAGCACGAAAACCCAAATCATACACTCTAATTCAACGTACCTTGTACAAACGAGGATCTCACGGAGTGTTGATGAGATGCATATGTCGCTCGGATGGCATTAAATTGCTAGTCGAAATTCATGGAGGAGTCTGTGGAGCTCATCATTCCTCTGTAACTTTGCTGGTAAAGCCTTTAGGCAAGGATACTACTAGCCAATCGCCTTCATGATGCAAAAGAGCTCGTGACGGCGCGCATAATGTCGCTTTCATAGCCGATAAGTACATCACCCGCCTCAAGCTTTGTAAACAATTCCTCTTTCTTGGCCTTTTGCAACCTGGGACCGACATTCGGGACCTTTCCCAAGAGCACCGGGGCTTTGAGTTCTGTTCATTCATGATTGACATGTTCACTAAATGGATCGGCCGAGCTAGTTGTAAAATTACAACCGGCCGCCAAGAGGTTCCTAACAAAAAGCGTGATTACACGGTTTGTGTACCCAATGATAATCACCGATAACGGTGCTCGGGCTTCTCGAGCAAACATTTTCGTGAATTCGTGAAGAACTAGGTATCAAGATACATTTCGATCCGCTGCTCATCCACGCAGTAATAGAGCAGCTTGAGCGAGCCAATGGTATCATAATGCAAGGGATCAAACGACGAGTGTTCACCGATTACTTCAACGGTCGGGCTTGGGTTCAAGAACTTCCTTCAGATTATGGGCCGCTTGTACCACAACTAGTCGTATGACGGTGAAACACCATTCTTTATGGTGTACAGAGCTGAAGCCATGCTTCCTCCGTAACTTAAAATTGGTTCGCCGAATCGATTCCTTTGAAAATGATCGGTGAACGATTTACTTGACGACATCAATTTCTTGAAGAACGACGAAATCAAGCTTTGCTACGATCGCGCAATCTACCAAAGAAGCCATGCGTCGGCACCCACACCGTGAAGGTGCAACCTCGCAGCCTTAGCTATAGGTGATTTGGTTCTTCAAAAATTCGAACCAAGCGTCGCAACAAACTTTCACCCATGATACGTGGGGCCGCATGTCAGTGACTATGAGCCACACACGCAAGCTTTATCACACGTGCACGGCACGGGGTCCACATGGCAGCGAGATACTAGGAGGTTTTAGGACAGATAATTAATTACTAATGACCAATGATTAGTGATGATTAGCAATTAATGTGTCCTAAAGATTTTGTGCAGAGGTGATTTAAGGACCGAGGCCCACACGCCGCTGACCCAAAAGGTATTTCGGACACATTTATTGCTAACAATGATTAGCAATAAATAAACCCAAAATCAGCCCTAATGACTTCGGTTTTGCGCTAAAGCTTATGGGCCCACCGCAAAGGGCACAGGGGTTATCCCCGACAGCTAATAAATGCCTACATTTAATTAACCTAAGATTAAACATTAATGATGCCTAAACGCACTAATTAACGCCAGCGGGTGATTACAAGGGGTTGGGCCCACATGTTAGTGAGACCTTTGGCCAGATTAAGACACAATTAATACTTCTAATGATTGGCAATAATTAAGCATTAAACGTGTCCTAATAATTTGACGAAAACGGGCGCTCCCAGCTGACAAAACCCGAGTGGCTTCCACGGCTTGTCGCCGGCGACCCCGGTCGCGGCGGCGCCAACCAAATACCAAAATGGGTTCGCAATAGTGTTGCGAACCTAATGGTGGTGACCTCGCCAGCTGTAACATCCCATTATTGGACTTGTGTTTCAAATGTAAGAAAATGGCTAAGAATTAAAACTTTTTCTTACATCATGTATTTCCTGTTGTACCAAACAATTCTTGTACAAGCGATTATGGAAATACAATGTCACAAGTCTATTTGATCCAAACTATGATATCCCAAAAACAATCTTGTCAAATATTGTGATCATCATTGAAAAATATTTTTTCTAATTTTCTGTGATGGTATGTGGCCCCTTTGAAAAATTTAACAATTTTTAGAAATTGTTTGAATATTTTCAGGGGGCAGTCAAACTTGTTTGACTTTCAGTCAAACCTGAAATTAGAGCCTTGCATAATTTTTGGAGATTTATTCAAAGTATAAAAACCTCTGAAAATTTTACACAAGGTTAATATCCGAGTTAGCAAGCTCCTGTAAAAATTTCATAATTTTTGGAGTTGTTTTGCTATCTCAAATAAATCCTCCAAAGTCTCTGTTTATTGTAAGTCAAAACCTAAATTCACTGTGCTTTGGGTTCGAGTCGACTCGCTCGAGCCAATCGACTCGGTCCACCAACTAATCGCACCGAGCCTCCCTTTAAAACGCGCACCTAATCTCAACCGTTGATCCTTATCGTGCGCCCGTGTTCGCGACACGCTCGACCTTCCGCTGTAATCGTTAAATTTGAACCGCTGGATTCCCATCTAATAGCCTGATTCACGAGATGTTCGGACCCTCCGGTTGTTGGTTTGAATCGAGCCATTGATTAAAATCCAACGCCGCTTGTCCTCTCGTTGTAAACCAAGTTCGCGACGTGGGGCAATCCGAG
Organism: Ampelocalamus luodianensis; assembly: GCA_036346255.1. Lineage (NCBI taxonomy): Eukaryota > Viridiplantae > Streptophyta > Magnoliopsida > Poales > Poaceae > Ampelocalamus > Ampelocalamus luodianensis. The sequence continues at coordinate 67,203,144 of CM070621.1, read as the reverse complement.
CCATTCATTTCTAATCCTAGGGCTTGTGATCTCCTTCGTTGTGATTTAAACCTCAGAGGCATGGCGTAATCTCAGCCGTCCAATTTAGATCGTAGGGCTCAGGATCGCCCGAGCTTCTCCTCTGGTCATCTTCAACCTCTAGCCGTGCATGAACAGTAAGGGAGGGATGGCAGTGTCATTTCATGCTCCCTACAGTCGTCCTAGCCGACATTTAGGGGTATGGGAGACACTCTGAGCCGTGCCATGCCCTAATGCACCATCTACCACCTTTTTCCTTGTCGGCCGCGTCTGGTGCTTTGTGCTTTGCCGCCCGAAAAGCTTTAGGTCCAAACCCGAATGCCTTCAAAGCTTTTTAAGCACCCTTTTCACTTCTTGGTATTTCTTTAGACCACCCTCAAGCTCCAATTTCAGTATTGGAGCTTAACTCCTCAAAACCCCCAAATCGCCATTATTGACCCGAAGAGCTCCATTGGTGTTTTTGGTGTTCCAGTGCTTCTCCTTCACGTTTCTTTACCCTATTCTTATCTCCTTATTATCTTGAACATTTCCCCTCACTTTATGTTGGATTTGATTATCAGGAATTGTCCAATTTGGGGTTTGTTCAAATTCATTGAATTGGTCATCTTCTTCCTCACCAAAGTGAGTGCTCTCCATTTTCAAATTACTTGCTCATGTAGCTTCAGGACCATAATGAAGCTATATTGATGCTTTGGAATCACTCATTTGGCTCAGTGGTGCCATTTTCAACCTTTCTTCTCCAAGTCCAAATGAGCCTCCACCGTGGACCAGCCTTCTCCGCCATCTTTGAAGCTTCTCTTCATCAAGGTAGCTTCTTATTAGTCCCTAGAGGCTCGCACCCGCTTCTTTGGACCGCAATGGAGTTTTTTTGCTATTTTCGTGTTTAGCAAGAGAGCTCCATTTTCGCTTTTCCAGCTAAGCTTGGCGTTATGGTCTCTCACCGCGGTGAGAATGCCACCATTAGGTTCAGAGTGCTATTGCGATTCCATTTTAGTTCTTAGTTGGCGCCGCCACGCTGTGTCGCCGCGATAAGCCGTTGAAGTCACTCGACTTTGCCGTGAGAAGCTCCTGCCGCCATTTGGTTAAGGCACATTAATTACGGTGATTGATAATCATTAGTTCATTAAAGGTGTCTTAGTCTATGTCGCTGAGTCACCGACCTGGGCCCAACATCCTTAAATCATCCTCCGCACAACTCGTGCTATTCGACATCATTAATGACTAATTATTGGTTAATTAATGAGTCGGGTGTTCGCCGTCGGAAATTCACTTTTGGGTCTCGACATGCGGCCTCCGCCTCTTAAATCACATCTGCATGCTGCCGTTAGGACGCATTAATTGCTAGTTAATCACTAATCATTGGTTCCCGTAATTAATCGCTGTCTTAATTGTCCCTCTGTCTCTCCGACATGTGGGTCCTCTTTAAAATCCTCTCCGCAAGACTTAAACCCCGTGGCGTAGCACCTTGTTGATCGTGGACCGTCGATCCCGTGATCAACGACCCGCATCTAGAGTGCATTCGGACCCTCCGCTGCCTCAATCATTCTTGACCGCCGATCTTGTGATCAACGGTGAGATCCCGTGTGCATTCGGACCATCCGGCTGTAAGGTGTGCTCGGACCGCCCATCCGCAGACCGCGGCCGTGATTGGCCCAAGCAACCGCACCGTCCGGATGCCTTTCTCGCGTGAGCCGCTGGATCTTGATCCAACGGTGGGTTTCTTTAGGTTTCACAGGCGGCGCTTATTCCGCGCGTGAGCGTGAGGATTTTAGATCAAGGGTTGATAAGTGTCCACGTCTTATTCGGTGGATTAGGTTTGTCTGTATTTGTAAGTAATTATTTCACAATCAAAATGGTATAAAAACTTTAGAAATTCATAACAAATTCATTTTAAACCCTTTTAGGTAATTCCAACTGTAATAAATTCTGTTATCACTTAAGTTTATTATAAAAATGAAATTAGGCATATTTCAAAGAGTGAAATTTGTGCAACTAGAAATAACTTGATTTTTGTCACTTTGAATATTCCAAATAGTTTTAAACTTGAAAAATGCATATCTTTTCTCAGATAAATCCAATTTGTGCAGAATCAATTTTGTTAATTTCTCTGCTAGTGTACTTTAATATGAAATAGGTTTTTAGCATAATTAAAGTTCTCAAAGTAACTTGCATCGATTTACAACTTAGAAAATCATAAGTAAATGTGTATAACTCCAAATTTAGTAAAATCAACTTTGCTGTTATTGGGATGTCATAATCTACTTGCTATAAAAATTTCAAAGTTTAGATCATTCTAGAAAATTTCGCCATGAACAGTACCAGTAATTAATTAGGTTGATTTTAGACTGAGAGATAGTATTTTATCCATATCTTTTGCATGTTAAGTCCAAATTGTATGATTTTTGTTCCTAAAATTATCTAAAATCATTCTCTAGTCTTTGTATAAATTTCATTAGATTTGGATGTCTTTTCTCGTTGGAGTTTATTTGGTGTTCTTTGCTCTTATTGGTTTATCGCCTTTTCGTTAGGTTAGAAGACAATATTGCTATTGATTCCGAGCCACACCATCGATCCTCAGACTCAAAGAAGGCGGATGTTGCATCATTTGATCATATTTTTCCTACTATTTTGGTATGATGTATGTGTGCTGCATTTTCTGGGAAGCACATATCCATCGAGACGCGGGTTATTCTATTTGTGATACTTGAACCAGTGGAAGGTTAAGTATTACAAGTTTAATAAACCGAGGTCTCACACCGGCGGTGGAGGTCTGGAACGCCGGCGAGCCGGAAAACATAGAAGGAGGCCATTTCGGCAAAACAAGAAAACAGCAAAATGCTCCGCTGCGGTCCAAGGAAGCGAGTGTCACGACTTCTAGGGACTATTAAGAGGCTACCTTAACCGAGAGGGGCTTCAAAGATGGCCGATGGTGACTTGAACACGATGAAGTCCACCGGAGCCGAGGAAGATAAAGTGGCAAATGACAACCTGAGAAAAATGAACACCAATGGGTGATCAAAATAGCTTCATTAAGGTTCCCATAAGCTCCACAAGTAAGTAATTGCAAAAAGAACCACTTACCGGAGTTGGAGGAGAAAAGGGGTGAAATCTGCCGAAAATCTCCGAACTTAAAATTGAGCGATTCCTGTGAATATAACCCAAAATTAAGTTAGGGGAAATATAAAGGAAGTTGAGGAGCTCAAAAGGGTACAAGAAAGATTGAAGGTGAACCACTGGACACCAAGATCGCCATTGGAGCTCTCGGGTCAAAAATGGTGGTTTGAGGATTTGAGATGGTTTTGAGCTCAAACACAGAGAAGAGCTAGGGGTGGTGTAAAGGAATACCAGGAGGGGTTAAGGGGGCAATATATAGGGAAAAGGATTAGGGTTTTGAGCAAGAACATGGGTCCATGGTGGGCTCGGTTCATGCTACGGCCATGGACCAAGAATTGATGGGAGCAAGTGAGACTCGGGATGGAGGAGCCGAAAGCCTGGGGCGCATTTAATGCCCCACAAAGAGACGCTGACGAGCAAGCTCGGCGACACAACGGCCGCCCGCTCTCTCTTTTCTACCATTGCTCACCCGCACTACACGGAGGCGGAGGAGGAAGAAGAACAGAGAGGCGCCGGACCGTTGGATGCGAGATGAACGGTCACGATTAAAAGGATCCGGTGAGGTTTCTAACACTCCAAGCAATCGTATGGTCCGATCAAGAACGAACGGCTCGGATGGATGGAACGCTCATGGCGGTCCAATGTTCTCGCGAACGCGGGCCGAGCGATTAAATCCAACGGCCGATATCAATCGCGCTCTAGAAAAGGGACCGGTGCAATTAGTGGGTTCGATCGAGTCAAGTGGCTCGAGCTCGAGCCCGACTCAACCCAAGGAACAAGTGAAACCGGTTTTAGGTTTTAAATAGACAGAGGCTTTTGAGGATTTATTAGAGGTAGCAAAATAACTCCAAAAATTCTGAAATTTTTACAGGAGCTTGCTGACTTAGATATAGACCTTGTGTAAAATTTTCAGAGGTTTCTATGTATTGCATTTTTCTCCAAAAATTCTACAAGGTACTGGTTTAAGGTTTGACCGAAGTCAAACAGGTTTGACTGCCCTCTAAAATATTGAAAGAATTTCTAAAAATTGCGAATTTTTTTTAGAGGGGTCACATACCATCCCAAGAACTTAGGAAAAATATTTCCAAGAGATGATTCAAAAGATTCGACAAGATTGTTTTTGAAGGATCAAGATTTAGATCAAAAGACTTGTGACTATGTATTTCCATAACTCTTGTACAAGAATTGCTTAGCACTCACAGGAAATACATGATGTAAGAAAAAGTTTTAATTTCTACTAATTTTCTTACATTTGAAACACAAGTCTAAAACTTGGGATGTTACAAACCTCCCCCCTTACAAAAATCTCGTCCCGAGATTTGGCTCACTCGGAAAAGAAAGAGGGTAGTCCGAACACGGCACGAGCACCACCGTGCCTTGCAAGCTACGATTCTTGAGATGTACAAATTAGCCAAGCGACTCAAGTCACGAACTTTGGTTTTCACCTGGTAGAAAATGTGCCACTTTAGTTGGTACAGAGGGACTTACCAGGTCCAGATATACCAAGGATTGACAGACTGAGAGACCTTTCTAGGTTTTATGGTTGATGGTGCAAGGCCGTTGTTAGCTGGTGGAGCGGTTTGTCTGGTCAATTCCGCCAACAACGGGATCTCAGCCTGCTAGCTAGGTATGCAGAGTCATCCCTCCACAACTAGCTTCTTGGAGGAACCAAGGCCATACTCAGTTGGTGGAGCAATTTGTCTAGTTATTCCACCAACGAATGAGACCTCAGATTGATCAATAGCTATACGGAGTCATCCCTCCGCAGCTAGTTTGTTAAAGGAGCTATGGCCCCCTAGGCCACATAAATTTGAGGCAATAACATGGACATGATACCCTTGGATATAAAGGGAAGGGAATGTGCTACCAAGTCAAATAAACGACGACATCCCGAAGGGCATCTAGGGTTCGGATAGATTAGCAAGATCTTTTCGAACTGGTATCGGGCTTCAGATAAAAGATCAAAACGAAGACCACCAAGAGCAGCAAAAGATGGGGATACAAGGAAATGAGATACTCCTGAATTGACTAAAATAGTATCGGGGCAAGGGTTAACAAGAAGCTGCACCTAAACGACGCCTGCACCTCCCGAGCTTTCCCACCGAGATGGGGTTGACTTGAGTATGAACGACCTCGAGTCACGATGTTTCGCAGGTGCATGTGATTGAATCATGGGCCGCGAAAAGAAACGAGAGGTTGCTGCCAGCCTCTTAGGACAATTATTAGCATAATGACCCTTGAGTTTGCAGAGGAAACAAGTGACTTCGGCTAGATTGCGGAGGCCACTCTGCTGACTAGCAGGTGCACGAGATTGGGGCACGGCTTGCAGAGGACGAGGGGTGGCCGCACTCTCCTTAGGACAATTATGCGATAGTGACCCTTGTTGTTGCAAAAAGCAAGTGACATCGCCTATCCGCTGACGCCAGATGATCCTTAGGCTTTCTTCTCGCCCCAAAGAACAATGGGATTTTCACCACAATCGAAAGTTGGGAAGGTATAAACGGTAATTTGTCCCGCAGCTCCACGCACAAATCATCCAAGAACTTCTCTGCCGGGAAGCATTGGCAATTGCGATACTTGTAGATGACCAGAAGAAGCGATCAAGCTCTAATGACTCGCGATCACCAAGTTCATGCTACACTCTTTGGGATAGTGAGTGCTTCCTCGCAGAGAAAACAAGTGACTTTGGCGATCTGGACAGTTCCGGGTAGGTGGTCTTCATCACAATTTGGGCAGGCTGTGGTACACTCATTGCCGCAGTTGTCCTTCCTCACCACACAACGTGCACCTTAACCCGCCCCGCTGACAATCTTCGGCGACGTGGCTCTCCTCACCAAGGTCACAATAAAAGGAGGTAGTTGCCATTCCTCGGCAATGGGAATGCACTCCATCACAATCGCTCAGGTGGAGGCGCGTGAGCCTTGTCCGACAGCCAGGCTGTGGAGATTCTCATCCCTACCGGGTCACGACCTAGCCCGGCTGGACTGGGCTGTCCGGACATCCTGGTATGAAGAGATGGGTTAGCAAGAACCCAAAACTAGAAGTCAACGACGCTGAAGAAAACCGAGGACTAGGAGTCCTACCAAAGTTGGGTGGGGATAGGTACTAAGATGGACAAGGGACAAGCCCAAATCAAAGCAAGGAAAAACAATTAAAATCTCCACCCAACGAACTCCAGAAACTCAAAAACCAACATAAAACCAACGCAAGAGCTCAATTTACAAAAGCAATTCCCTGATATGACTAACTCGTATGGAAGAACAAGCAATCAGTTTAGGAAGGTAAAATTTCAGAAATCAACCTTGGCTTAAGACAGCTAAAAAGCAAGGTAAAACCACCTAAATGAGGGTCAGACACGAAGCTAACTCATATTACTCCTTACCCTTTTATTCCCACAAGTTTTAGTTGAATTATCCTCTCATTATCTACCTTCTTTAGAACCTTTGAGCTTGCTGTCCGGAAATTGACGCTTGCTGTCCAGATTTTGCATCCAAGCTCCTAGTCGAAATTCACCATTCCAGAAGCTTCAAAACCTTGTAGAAGGGCAGCCAACACTTCAATTTGCCAAACTCATTGGTTCCCAAAACCCAACTTAAACGATAACAACTATCTTTGAAGGAAGATGAGAGGGAAAACAATTTTCCAAATTTAACCAAGAATAAGGTGAGATGAGCAAGCTAAGATAGATAAGGAGTAAAATCTGAGAACTTACTTAAGTTTTCCTAAACTATTTGAAAGGAAGTTTTCAAAATATCCTACAAAGTACAAGCTAGGGTTTCTACACAAGATGGCTCGATACCAACTTTGTGAGGACCGGAATATTTAACTAGTAACACTTAACCTCCGAATGGTTCTAGCGTTACTAATTAAACATTCTAAGCCTCGATGGACATATACTTCCCAGAATTGCAGCATATGCACATCATCACAAAATTACACATCATTTCTATACAACATACATCACTAAGTTCAACAACGACATACATAAAGTAAAGTTATTACAAAAGAGAGCCGACCGGCCAAATAGAACAATATACAAGAATGACAGCGGAAGCAAAAGGTGCCATAAGATGGCTAGAACAAAAGTCGACCGGTTAGCCACACAACCCACAAGGCAACCGACCGGGCCGCCAAGCTAGACGCCTCTAAGGCTACCGCAGCACAACTCACAGAAGTGAGGCCCTTCCAGCTCACCTTCTTCCTCTGCAACAAATACATTTAAGCAAGATAACTGAGTACACAAAGGTACTCGCAAGACTGACGTGTGGAATAGCAGACCTATTCATAAACTACATGCAAGCTTATTTAGGTGGAGGTTGTATGTCTCATTTGCATAAAGCCAACTTTATTTGCAATAATGTAATACATTTCAAAAGCAAGTTTACAAATCAATTTTTAATGTTGAAAGTAACAGCGAAAATAATGATAAATACAAGTAACCACCTAGAAGTGACTATCCCAATAGCCACCACAAGATAGCACTAATCCCATTCGTACCACCCATCAAGTTTTAATTAAAAATGTTGTAGTCTAACTCTTGAAAGCTTACCAAGCGTGTCCATAACCTAGGGCGAGGCTATTCAATAGTTTTAACCCCGCAGGGGTGTACCAATGTACCCACACTTCGCATCGCTTTAAGCCACAAAGCACACTTCCGAAGGTATGTCGCACGCTAAGTCCTACGAGACGCTTTCCAATATTGTGCATTGACTATGAGCCGCTCGTATGGATAGAAACTCATACGCTTACATTGCAAGTCGAAAGACAACCACCATCACGGGAAAGCCTTTCGACACTACAATGCTCCCAAAGACCATCCCTCCCGCGACTCCTGCGACCAAGTCAATACACGCCAAAGTACTAAATCAAGAGAGATCCCATACCCTATAGTGTGGTTAGCACGCACAAATTGCCTGGATAACAGGTACTAACAAGATGTTCGGTCCTTAATTGACTCGGGCACCATTCCAGTCACACCCAGAAGCACACCAATCATACCATTGTGCCCAAGTCTAAATCCTTTTGTTTTTAGGTTTTAGTTTTCATAAATAGACATGGCACAAGGTGGAAATCAAAATCATAATAAGTTTTATGTGATCAAGGTTATCAACAAGTCGATAACCGCCCATTTCTACCGGAAGCTAAGCATGGCTAAGCAATTAATTTGCAACTACTAAGTGACAAGAGCTCATCCACGGGCTCTAATCACAGCAATAACCTAGGCTCACAGTAGTAGAGAATAATCATTTGCCTAAGGAAATGCATCTACTAGGTCAACTAACGATAATAGTTTAACACAAAGTAGCAATGCATACATAGAATTTGTAATCAACATAAATACTTAAAATACTGGGATTAACATGATCAAACTGCTTGCCTTGCTGGGATGTGTCTTGCTGCAGAGGGGAGTGCTCAGGTTCAAAGTTTTCTTCGGAACCTAACGCGAAAAGGCGATAAAAACCGATAAGAACGAAGAACACTAAAAAGGAACTCAACAGCAGAGAACATCCAAATCCCATGAAATTTCTACAACAGCTAGAGATTGATTTTAGACAATTTTAGAAACAAGAAACACTTCAATTGGGCTAAGCATGAGAAAGTTATGGCTAAACTAAGTTCTCTCAGCCTATAAATCAACTAAATTAATTATCGGTACTGTTCATGGCGAAATTTTCTAGAATGATCTAAACTCTAAAATTTTTATAGTAGGCAGGTTATAACATCCTAATTGTAGCAAAGTTGAGATTACTAAATTTGAAGTTACAATGAATTACTTATAATTTTTCTAAGTTGTAAACCTAGCACTTTACATTTTCCAGAAACATAAACATGTTCAGAACCTATTTCAGATTAAAGTATACTAACAGAGGAGTTTAACAAAATTGATTTTGCACATTTTGGAGTTATACAGAAAAAGATATGCACTTTACAAGTTTAATTCTATTTTTGGGATAATCAAAATTGGCAGAAATCACTTCATTTCAGTTACACAATTTTCTGTGACAGAAACATGCCCGAATGCATTTTTATATTAAACTACAAAGGTATAGAATTTTATTACAGTTGGAAACACCTAAAAAGGAGCTCAAATGATTTAGTTATGAATTTCTAAAGTTTTGATACCATTTACAGTTGATAAATAAATACTTACAGAAATGAAAACCAACTCAAATGGGAATAAATGACGCGGACGCACGAGAGCCCTTGATCTAACATCCTACGGCCCATGCGCGCTGGGAAACAACGCACGCGCGCGATCCCTAAAAGAAACCCACCGTTGGATCAAGATCCAACGGCTCACGAGGAAGGATGCAATCGACAAAGGCGGTTGCCTCGACAACCACGACCGCAGATCTAAAGATGAACGGCTCGATCACGCCTCTGTCGGAAGGTCCGACAGCATACACGATCGGGACGCAGATCTAGCGATGGACGGCCTAGAATGATTTAGGCAACCGGATGGTCCGAACGCATACTAAATGGGCCGCAGACGCAAAATGGACGCGGTCCAAGATCGGTGCAACTGAGTGCCGATACGTGGGGCCGCATGTCGCTGATCAGAGCCACACACGCAGCTTTATCACACGCACACGGTGCACGGGTCCACATGGCAGCGAGATACTAGGAGGTTTTAGGACAGATAATTAATTACTAATGACCAATGATTAGTGATGATTAGCAATTAATGTGTCCTAAAGATTTTGTGCAGAGGTGATTTAAGGACTGAGGGCCCACACGTCAGTGACCCAAAAAGGTAATTTGGACACATTTATTGCTAACAATGATTAGCAATAAATAAACCCAAAATCAGCCCTAATGACTTCTGGTTTTCGGCGCTAAGCTTATGGGCCCACCTGGCAGTGGCACAGGGGTTATCCCCGACAGCTAATAAATGCCGACATTTAATTAACCTAAGATTAAACATTAATGATGCCTAAACGCACTGATTAACGCCAGCGGGTGATTACAGGGGGTTGGGCCCACATGTCAGTGAGACCTTTGGCCAGATTAAGACACAATTAATACTTCTAATGATTGGCAATAATTACGCATTAAATGTGTCCTAATAATTTGAAGAAAACGGGCGCTCCCAGCTGACAAAACCCGAGTGGCTTCCACGCTTGTCGCCGGCGACCGGCTCTTGTGGCGCCAACCAACATTAAAATGGGTTCGCAATAGTGTTGCGAACCTAATGGTGGTGACATCGCCGGCGGTGGAGGTCTGGAACGCCGGCGAGCCGGAAAACATAGAAGGAGGTCATTTCAGCAAAACAAGAAAACAGCAAAATACTCCGTTGCGGTCCAAGGAAGCGAGTGCCACGACTTCTAGGGACTATTAAGAGGCTACCTTAACCGAGAGGGGCTTCAAAGATGGCCGGTGGTGACTTGAACACGATGAAGTCCACGGGAGCCGAGGAAGATAAAGTGGCAAATGACAACCTGAGCAAAATGAACACCAATGGTGATCAAAATAGCTTCATTAAGGTTCCCATAAGCTCCACAAGTAAGTAATTGCAAAAAGAACCACTTACCGGAGTTGCAGGAGAAAAGGGGTGAAATCTGCCGAAAATCTCCAAACTTAAAATTGAGCGATTCCTGTGAATACAACCCAAAATTAAGTTAGGGGAAATATAAAGGAAGTTGAGGAGCTCAAAAGGGTACAAGAAAGATTGAAGGTGAACCACTGGACACCAAGATCGCCATTGGAGCTCTCGGGTCAAAAATGGTGGTTTGAGGATTTGAGATGGTTTTGAGCTCAAACACAGAGAAGAGCTAGGGGTGGTGTAAAGGAATACCAGGAGGGGTTAAGGGGGCAATATATAGGGAAAAGGATTAGGGTTTCGAGCAAGAACATGAGTCCATGGTGGGCTCGGTTCATGCTACGGCCATGGACCAAGAATTGATGGGTGCAAGTGAGACTCGTGATGGAGGAGCCGAAAGCCTGGGGCGCATTTAATGCCCCACAAAGAGACATTGACGAGAGCAAGCTCAAAGTGACACAACGAAGCCGCCCCGCTCTCTCTCTTTCTGCCATTGCTCACCCGCACTGCACGGAGAGGCAGAGGAGGAAGAAGAACAGAAGGAGGCGCCGTGACCGTTGGATGCGAGATGAACGGTCACGATTAAAAGGATCCGGCTGAGGGTTTCTAACACTCCAAGCAATCAGGGCGGTCCGATCAAGAACGAACAGCTCAGATGGATGGAACGTTCATGGCGGTCCGAATGTTCCTGCGAACGCGGGCCGAGCGATTTAAATCCAACGGCTGATATCAATCGCGCTCTAGAAAAGGGACCCGGTGCAATTAGTGGGTTCGACCGAGTCAAGTGGCTCGAGCCCGAGCCCGACTCGAACCCAAGGAACAGTGAAACCGGTTTTAGGTTTTAAATAGACAGAGGCTTTTGAGGATTTATTAGAGGTAGCAAAATAACTCCAAAAATTCTGAAATGTTTACAGAGCTTGTCGACTTAGATATCGACCTTGTGTAAAATTTTGAGAGGTTTCTATGCATTGTATTTTTCTCCAAAATTCTACACTCTTGATCGTTTAAGGTTTGACCGAAGTCAAACAGGTTTGACTGCCCTCTAAAATATTCAAACAATTTCTAAAAATTGCGAATTGTTTTTAGAGGGGTCACATACCATCCCAAGAAGTTAGGAAAAATATTTCCAAGAGATGATTCAAAAGATTCGACAAGATTATTTTTGAAGGATCAAGATTTAGATCAAAAGACTTGTGACTATGTATTTCCATAACTCTTGTACAAGAATTGCTTAGCACTCACAGGAAATACATGATGTAAGAAAAAGTTTTAATTTCTACTAATTTTCTTACATTTGAAACACAAGTCTAAAACTTGGGATGTTACACTTTAGCAACCAATCTTGCTTTATACCTTGCTGGTTCAGTAGAAGAAATACCTTCCTTTCTTTTGAAAATCCACTTGCAACTAACAAAGCTTCTTCTCCTTTGGCAATTTTACTAATTCCCAAGTGTCATTCTTTCAAGTGACTCCATCTCATCATGTATAGCGCTTATCCACTTATTACAATCAAGGAGCTAATAGCCTCGAGTATGATGAAGGTTCAGATACCTTCAATTTCTTCTGCTACACTCAAAGCATAAGCAACAATGTTAGCTTGTTCAATTAACCTCTTGGGTGGATTAATCTCCCTCCTATGCCTATCAACTGCAATAGACTATTGTGGTGGCTGCTCAACAATGGGAGTATCCTCAACAATAGGTGCATCATGAACAATAATATTTTCTTTATCTGATGTGTCACCTGAACCAACAGAGTGCTCCACCTGAACACTCGAATTCTGCTTACTCTCAACAGGAACGTTAGTAGGCAGTTTATCAAGAAGCATAGCAGATTCATTAAAGACAACATTTCTGCTAATCACAACCTTCCTTGTTTCAGGATTCCACAACTTATATCCTTTAACACCAGATTTATAACCAAGAAAGATGCACGTAATAGCTCTAGGCTCTAATTTTCTATTATCAACATGAGTATAAGCACTACAACCAAAAACTCTCAATTCTGAGTAATTTGTCGGGGAACGGACCATACCTCAATTGGAGTCTTTTCAATTGCAATATTAGGTGACCGATTAATAAGATAGCAAGCGAGGAAGCGGCTTCACCAAAAACGCTATGCAAACCCGCATTAGACAACATGCAACGGGCCTTGGAAATGATGGTTCTGTTCATACGCTCAGCTATATCGTTTTGTTGAGGAGTACCAGGAACGGTGTAATGTCTAACAATGCCTTCAGCCTTGCAATATGATTCAAATTTATCGTAATGCAATTCCATCCCATTATCATCCAAGTTCTTTACCTTCTTTCGCTTACCTTTCAATCATAGTCTTCCACTCTTTAAATGTCAAAATGCTTCTGACTTATGCTTCAAGAAATAAGACCACACTCTTCTAGAATAATCATCAATAGTTGTTAACATATAACGAGCACCTCCTAGAGATGTCTTACGAGATGGCCCCCATAAATCAGAATGCACATAATCCAAAATACCTTCTGTAGTATGAACTGAGGTATTAAATCTCACCCTTTTGTGTTTGCCAAACACACAATGCTCACAAAATTTTAGCTTGCCGATGCTATGTCTATCAAGAAGTCCTCTCTTACTCAATTCTGCCAAACCAAGTTCACTTATATGCCCAAGACGCATATGCCAAAGATTAGTAGCATCAGAATCAGATAATGAACTTGAAATTACAGCAACATTACCTGATATTGTAGTACCTCACAGATGGTACAAATTGACAGTTTTAATATTAGCTTTCATCACAATAAGAGAGCCTTTTCATACCTTTAAAACTCCACCTTCACCAGAATACTTGTACCCTTTAGTATCAAGAGTACTCAAAGAGATGAGGTTTCTTTTCAAATCTGAATGTGCCTCACATCCACAAAGTTCGACAATACCAACAAATATCTTGATCTGAATTGAACCAATTCCTGCAACCTTACAAGATGAGTTATTACCCATCAACACAGTACCACCTTGAACAGGTTCATAGGTGGCAAACCAATCCTTATTATGACACATATGAAAGGTACAGGCGTAATCAAGAATCCATTCATCATTGGTCTTAGCACATCCAAAGAAAGGCAACAAGGATTTCTCCATTAGGACTATCATCAAGACAAGAGAGGCTTTACCTTCATCATCCGTTTACCTTTGGCTTATAATGGTGGTTCTCTTTTCTTTATTTTGAGCTTCCAAAGATTCAGAGATGTCATGCCCACTTTTCTTGCAATATTTGCACGACTTGTACTTGCCTCTAGATTTCGACCGGTTCTTGTAGTCGTTCGAACTTTTGCCCCGTGGTCCATTATTTGAGTTCTTCTCCTTTTGCCTGCCACGAATAAACAAGTCTTCTCCTTTCGAGCTTGAATTTTCAGAAGTTACCATCTGTTTCATCTTTTCCTTAGCATGCAAAGCTTCATAAACTTCATTAAGAGTGAGAGTATCTCTACTATATAATATAGTATCTCTGAAATTTGAAAATGAACTAGGCAGGGAACACAAAGAATAAGACCCAAATCCACATCCTCATATTTTATCTCCATCGACTCTAGGTCGACAACGATCTCCTTAAACGCCGAAAGATGATCAAGCACAGATTCTCCTTCTTGCAATTTGTGAGAGTACAACTTCTACTTGAGATGCATCTTGCTGGTGAGATCCTTTGTCATGCAAATTTTTTCTAGCTTCAGCCATAATGCAGTAGCTGTCTTCTCCTTCAAAACATCCTGCAAAATATTATTTGATAGATGAAGGTGAATCTGAGATAAAGCCTTACAGTCTTTACGCTTGTCATCTGCGGTCCATGCAGTAGGTTGTTTCGCAAATTCTTCTAATGCATCATCCAAATCCATCTGTGCCAACACAGCCCTCATCTTAACTTGCCATCGCGAAAATCTTATGTCTCGATCCAGAAGTGTAAGATCATACTTCAAAGTCGACATGAGGAATAAAATCTGAAAATTGCTGGTACTGATATATGTAAACCTAGTAAAAATCACGACCTGTATGGTACACCTTCTGTGTACGCGAATCAAAGACTTCGAAACTCCTGGTACAAGCCTTGGGTGGATGAAGCAAAGGTGGCCAAAAAATGTCTTCTCCACGTGATGCAATAGATAGCTTGCTGTTCCAAGAAACTTGATTGGAGATTAATAAAATAATAGAAGAAACTTGGAACCTATGCCGCTGGAGAAACAGCTTGTTTGATCTACTACAGATGAATCGTGCGGCTGCTGCATTCGGAACTTCCTTGGTCGGCCGAAAGGCCACGGCGCGACGATCGAGGTGGACGTGGCGCCTTCGGCTTGCGCGTTGGAGTCTACGACCGAAGGACGATTCCTGTCGCCGCTTCCTTTTCCGCGTGACCGAGGCGATTGCTGGCTTGACGCATGGACCGAAGCGGAAGGACGACGCGCGGCGATGATGCGGGAGTGAAGCGGAACTGCGTAGACGCGCTGCTGGAAGATCGACCGAGGCCGACGCGAGACGACGCGCGACGAAGACTCACCCACGAGACGGCGGCGGCGACACGATTGATCTGCTATTTTTTTTCTTGTCTCTTTCTAAAACCCTAATCTCCTGTGCTCTGATACCACTTGTTAGAAATAATGCACGGATCAATAGGGACAAGAGACACGAATTTTATGTGAAAAACCTGTTGGAAATATGCCCTAGAGGCAATCATAGACATGATTATATTACATTATGTTCATAACATTGGATAATGTGTTATCTTGTTCCTAGAATTATATCGTTAATATTTGTCATCAAGTATGTGACTTGATTGTGAAACTCTGTATTTATACGATAATTCTTAAACGTTCCCTGGTCGGAAACATATGAGGACACATATGAATAGACTAGCATACGTATTGGTTGATGACCATGTTTCACAGGTCATAGATATGGAGATATCAAACCAATAATATGGACACATGTTAGAGAATATGGTGTTGGATAAGACCCACCTTGAGACACTATTGAGATTGTTATGATTCTATGTGTCGTTAGTTGGTCTCAAGCAATGATGATGTATAATCCTTAGACCTGAGATCAGCATGGTTTCCTACATGTGTAATGGCACTCTTAGGGGTTACCAAACGCTACTCCGTAACTAGGTAGTTATAAAGGTAGTTTTCGCATGCTATGAAACATGCGAGGAATGTGACTGCCTGATATGGATTTGCCCTCCTAGCATAACAGAGAGATGTCTCGGGCCCTCGTTGTGGTCTAATAAAGAAAGTGCATGGCCATGCCACTAGCGGTCGAAGTGTCGACCACATGAAGTTATTCGACACTTGATCGAGAAAGTATTGAACAGTCCATAGTTGACACCACATCTCACCTGGAGTTCAACCAGATGTCGTGAGGCAAAGGGAGAATACACAAGCAGGTCGTTCAGTTCCCGTAGTCGTTGACTGGTCGAAGTTGTATGGAGATGCGAACTAGTCGTAGACTAGCTGAAGTCGTAGACTGGTCGAAGTCGTATGGAGATGCGAACTAGTCGTAGACTAGCTGAAGTTGTAGACTGGTCGAAGTCGTATGGAGATGCGATCTAGTCATGGACTACTCGAACATAATCACCAACTGGTCGTAAGGAGTTACAAACTAGTCATAGTTAGATACTAACTGGTCGTAAGGAGTTACGAACTAGTTGTAACTAATTATGGGTTGGTCGTGACTAAGTACGAGCTGATCGTAAGTGATAAGGACCTGGTCGTAGATCATATTTCATTAAGATGATATATTCTATGTGTGTTCGGGAATCGTTATGTGCTGTTAGGTACCGCTGACGACTCGTGATCGGGAAAGAGTTTCCGAGTCACAACCGATTACACACGAACCTATAGGGTCACACACTTAAAGGGCTAGGATTTGATTTGGATGGAGATCCGAATTCTTATAGGCCACGAGTTCCTAATGGGCCTCAGGTTGAGGACCCAATATGGATGCCTATATATAGAGGGGCGGTGGCATAGGGTATGATTGATCAATCTTTTCTGGAAGAAATCTCGAAACCCTAATAACCACGCTCTCCTCAACCACGTCGCCGGCGCTAGCACTCCTGCGCGTGGTGTCCCTGCCCCGTGCGTGTGGATACCTTGGAGGTATTGTTGCGAAGCATCGCGACTAGATCGATCCGCGACTCACGGCGTTCATCCGAGTAGGAGGAGAAGGCGCACGCAAGTACGACTACGATCGCTTCAACTCGCTACATTGACTCTACTTCCGCTACGAGTCGGCGCGTCTAGTGGTAATCTCGTGATCTATTACTAGCTGAGGTTCATTGGTTGCGCAGTAAAAAATTTTTGTTCGTGCTATCGTAGCCTTCCCGCGATCCTTCAAAACCCTTGCGGGAAAAAACCACGGGCGCCAACCAGCGATGATCACTAAATGAGGAGCGATTACAAAACGCAGGGGATTACAATGAGGCTTGAGGCGTCAAGGCGTCAACCCTCCTCGTACGGCTTACAAGAGGTATATATAGGGGTAAAAGGACTTAGAGTCCAAGTAAAAAACTAATCCGCTAATATGGCAACTAATCCGGATACTTTCATATTAGAAATTCGAATCACACATATCCCATATTCAACAGAAATTGCAGTTAAACTTGTCCATGAAGGTAAAAAGCGACCCCGCAGGAGGTTAAGACGCTGGGACTGAGACCGTGCTAGGAGCCGTGGAAGGTGCCAAAGACACCGCCAACGCCAAAGGCGAGCGGAGGAACCGACATCTTAAAAGGGCAGCGGAGTTGATATTTGATCATGAGAGAGTTGAGTGTCAAAAGCCTTCTGAAGATTTTTCGTCGGATCTTCACCGTCTGAGGCTGAAATCCTGAGAGTAGAAGCCAGCAAAGACTGAGTTTTCTGAGCAACGGAACCTCTTCGCTAAGCTTTAATTGCTAGCCGAGCGCTACGATGAGGCGAGGAATTAGCAGTGAGGGATTTCTGGTGTGGTTGCTGAACATCTAGCAGCGGCAAAAGAGGAGCCAGAAGCACTCGCTTAACCCTACGCGAGAAAGCAAGCAGGTCAATCTCAGCACCGACCTCGCAAGACACTGACCTCACTGGTGTGCAAACAAACACCAAGGGGCTCAACACACTAGGAGTGGGGAGATGCTGAGATGAGGTGGCGCGAGTAACTTCTTCCGTTGGACTGGAAAGAAGGTCCTTTTCCCTTTCCGTTTGGAGTGGACGGGAAGCGGCCAGGGGGGTGCTAGGGTTTGAAATAGAATGGCATGGCGAGAGGACATGCACATGCAATATAGAATCAGTTTGGCAACCCACGTGCCTCCGCGCTGCAAGTTGAAGTGGAGACAAAGGCTGAGGCGCTTATTGGGGCATCGACAGGGCAGGCAGTGAGGTACAGTTGGCCTTTTGTCGAGAAGCCACCAAATTGCTGCCGAGACTGAAAGGCTGCGCAGAAGGATTCAAAACCTGAACTGACGCACTAACCTCCCATTCTTTGGTCCTTGACCGCTCGCTGTGTGTGATGGTCCCGGCGCTGTCGTCGCGGCAGCTTTGGCAACCTTGGCAGACTACCCCCCTACAGCTTGTCCAGAACCTAGCGCTAGAAGGCCCACCCCCCGACAACCGCACTTCCTCCAACAAGGACGAAAGGTGCGAGGGGCAAGAACGAGATCAACCTTGGGGACCACCGCCGTCACCACGACCGGATGGGGGAACAGCGCCATCCACCTGACCGGAGATGATGGGGTAGACGTGCCGGCGGGGACCAGACATGTCTGAATCCGACTCAGGGAGACCTTTGTTGCTGGAGGGGGCAAAGGGTAGCAGCGAATCCGATGCCGCGGTGAAATCCTCTACGCTGTGTATATGGATAATCACATTGTAGCAGAGAGCTTCGCGAGTAACTCTGGCGGGGTCTGTAGAAGAGAACACTTGTGACCCCTGGTCTAACGTCGAATCGTCTAGCAATAACACCGGCTCAGCGATCACCAACGATTTGGACTTAGGAATCACAAAAGGGTTAAGGGACCGCGACCGCACGGAAGCGTAAATATCAAGACGGACGTCGAAGACTCATGAAATGACTCAATCCAGCAAGTGGGGGAGAGGATAGCCGAGAGCGTTGTAAGGCTCCAAGCGTGGATTAGAATACCTTCCAGACTAGGATCCACCCGAAAACGCAGTGGACGAGCAATAGCACCACAAAGCCTCGACCATTGCTGGAGAAGGAGAAGAAAATCCAGAGTTGCAATGGAGCACGCTTGCAGCATGCGGTCTTCGGAAGAAATGGAATAAAAAACTACCAAAAAATTCTCAGGAAAATAGGGGTGAATGGAGAATGATGAAGCTGGTAGGTGACGCCGAGACTAACGCTGAGAAATCGGCACAGACCGACACGCCCAACCGGTTTCCCCACCCAAACGATGAGCGCCCGCTCTGACAAAGATTCCATATCCCGCATAGCAGGCGTCATGGGAACAATGCAGACTTCGGACACTGGCCGATGCATAGGAGTGCCCGGAGGACCAACAGAGTCCACATCGGTGTAACCCGGCGCCGTGGCCCGATTTGGCGCCCTGCCAAGCGCAGAGGGGAGAAACCAGTGCAGTGCGGAGCTGATCATACTCCCGAGCCTCTTCCGAAGGGCACGAACCAATTGGTGACTCGGTGCGAGGAAGTTCAACCCGTCGGCGTTGGGCAGGCCGGGTTGAGAACGGGCCGCCCTAATCAAAGGGCTTAGAGTGGGGAAGGGGCCTAGACAGCGACCGAGTCTCCGGCAGGCTATCACTCGAAGGGGATAGCGGCCTCTTACAGAGAAGAGAGGTGTGACCGACATCCTTGCAGCGGAAGCAACGAATGGGGTCGCAACAAGCCGCCGTGGCATGATCAAGTGCGAAACAATTGAAACAGCGACTGACCAGATATTTGGGAACTAGGCATCGAGCCGAAAATGAGCGACGAGGGGTCTTCGACCTTCTGCACCGAGAGCGCTTGGGCCAAACCTCCTACCAGTCTTCCTTCGTGACTTCCCTGGAGACGAAGGTCCGATCAGGCGAGAAAACCTGGTGACCCTCTTGCAGAAGGCCACCATCCAAGACAAGACTCCTTTCCCCATCGCAACCCTGGGGGAGGTTACGGCTACCGACGGAAGGGTAGAAGGGGAGGGAAGCCGGGGAGGAGGGGACGGAAGCTGAGGAGAAGCACAGTGCCTAGACTGGACAGAGTCCCGGACTAGAGATGGAAGACTCACACCAGCGGTGCTCTTTCTCAGTCAGCTTGCCAAGAACGGCTGCGCGAAAATCCATCGAGGACGACGACGAGTCCATCCAACGTAGCACAGATTGAGACGCTTCTGGCGAGTTTCAGTGGCGCCCACAGCCGGAGTGGCTTGCGGTGTGAAAGGAAAGGGAAGGGCGAGCATGCTCGGCGAGATTGAGTGGTCGCCGCAGCTGGAACAGCTGGCGGCGCGGAAGAGAGGAGCGCGGAAGAGAAGTTAGAACTTAGCCTTGGTAACCAAAATCCAATATCTCAAGATGAACTTTTAGAAGCAACTGTTTCAAATGGGTGATCTACTTTTGCAGGAAGGAATGACATTGTAAGGCTTGCTGAAAAATTTGAAGTTGTCCAATTCAGAGAAAAAAAAGAATAAGGATCGATTGGAAGAACCATGGGATGGTGGGTGTAGCGGAGTCACAGGCGATTGGCAAACTCATCTCTGATAAACCGACATATGCGGAAAGCCTCATCCAAACTTTGGGTATCTGATCAAAGGGATTGCTTGCAAGGAGTTGGGTGAGAATCACTTCCTGTTTACCTTCCATTAGCCTAGTGGGAAGAAAAAGGCCTTGGAGGATGGTCCCTGGATGTTCAACCATGATCTGCTAATAGTGGCCGAATATGATGCTTCAAAAACCCTAGGAGAGGTGGAGTTCAAATATATACCAATCTAGATTCGAATCACAAAGATGCCGCTGGGCATGATGACCAGGGAGGTAGGGGAGGTCATTGGCAGTCAGGTTGGGGAGGTAGTGGATGTTGATGTTGATGGAGATGGAGATGGGATGGCAATTGAGTAGTTCCTCCGTGTTAAGGTGAGGATCAGTATTGTGTTGGAATTAATCTCGGTGGCCCTAACTCCAAAGCGCTTGTGATGGCAACAATGAGGGGCGTGTCTTCCGCTTGCATCCAGGCGTGATTAGTTCATGCCCGAGTTGTCCAGAATGTGTGATTGCATGATTCAAATTTTGTATGCTTTCCATAAGTAGCTAGAACCTACCATATTTCCTGTAATTGCTTGCTCTATATTCAGAGAGAATAGAGAAAGAAAATTGCCCCAAATCGGTTTGTTTCTTTTTCATTATCCGAAACTTGCCGTATGTGCAACGTTGTTTCAATCGGCCCGAAACGAACATCCGTATCGTGAGCTCGCGCACGCCAATGTCGATCGTTGCTCATGGTGAAGCGGCGCAGAGAGTGGCGTGGTCGCTCCACTACCCGCACCGACGGCGACAAACTACACGAGCCGGGTGATTCGGTGCAAGCGATGATGGAGGATCAAGACGCCCGCAGGAAGCGGCCGAGTCGGCGGCGGCGCGCCGCCGATGCGAAGAAGGACAAGAAGGCGAGGTCGCATCTTCTCCAAGCGCTCCGAGGACCTCCTCATGCAGTGGCAAGGAAGAAAACGCGAAGGAGGTTTGGGATCGCCAAGACAAGGTTCATTAGCGCGATCGCGCCAAGAATGCGCCTTCTACGACGTTGAAGAATGACTCACGCCATGCGCATGAAGGAGGGAGAAACCTCGACCAAGATGCCGAAGACTCAACGGCATGTCCGCCGTGCACGCCACCGGGGCGACGCCGACGATGCCGCATTGGTGAAGAAGCTATTCGACACCGCGCGGATCGATTCTCGAATGTGATCGCTGCATCGAGCGCTTCTACGACTTCGACACCATTCCTTTCGAGAAGCCGTGGACGATCAAGACTTATGAAGAGCTTACACGCCC
Source organism: Ampelocalamus luodianensis (assembly GCA_036346255.1). Taxonomy (NCBI): domain Eukaryota; kingdom Viridiplantae; phylum Streptophyta; class Magnoliopsida; order Poales; family Poaceae; genus Ampelocalamus; species Ampelocalamus luodianensis. The sequence continues at coordinate 67,181,484 of CM070621.1, read as the reverse complement.
GCGCACATCCGCGGAAACAAAGAATGCGACGGTCGCCTCCTGCCACTCAGCCGAGTGGCGCGCGATGAAGAAGGATGGCGCGACTCGCCGAACAACAAGGGCAAATCTTATGCTCTTGCAGATAGCAGCAACCGCGGCCGGAGTGGACGTGGTCGCAGCAGATGGCGCGGCAAGGGCGGTCGCGCCGGGGCGTCGAGCAAAGACGGCGCGAGTGGTTCTAGCGGCGGTGGCCGTGACAAGAGCCACATCCGCTGTTTTAATCAGAAAAGATGGGCCACTATGCATCCGAATGCAGGCCCCAAGAAGGAGGAGGAGGCGCACCTCGCGCGCGATGACACCGAGCCGCCCCGATGCTCGCGGTGTCGGAGGAGTTGGCACCAAACAGCGGAGCGGCAGATGCCGTCTCGCGAGCGAGGAGAAGACGAGGTCGTTGGTGATATGCCTAGAGGCAATCATGGAGATGATTGTATCACGCCTATGTTTATGAGTTCTTGAATAAATGTTATTCATTTCCTTGAATGAATCATTAGTTCAAGATCAACGAGTATGTGACTTGTTGGTGAAACACTTCGACTTATATGATGTCGTTCTAAAGTATCACCGGTCGAATGTCATTGATTGGAACACCAAAGGACTTACGACCAAGACATGTATTGATTGATGATCATGTTTCACCGATCATGGATATGGGGATATCAAATCAATAATGTAAACACATGTTAGAGAACATGGGGTTGGAATGACCCACCTTGAGACACTATAGAGATTGTTATGATTCTATGTGTCATTAGTTGGTCTCAAGCAATGATGATGTATAATCCTTAGACACGAGATCAAAGATGGTTCTCTACATGTGTAATAGCACTTAGGGGTTGCCAAACGCTACTCAATGAATCGGTAGTTATAAAGGTAGCTTTCATGCTATGAAACATGCGAGGGATGTGACCGGTCTGATATGGGATTTGCCCTCCTAACATAACGGAGAGATGTCTCGCCCTCAAGTAGTCGGATAAAGAAAGTGCATGGTCGTGCCACTAGTGGTCGAAGAGTTCGACCACGTAAGGTTATCCGACAACTCGATCGAAAGTATTGAATACCATGGATGACACACTATCTCACTGGAGTTCAAACAAGATATCGTGAGGCAAAAGGAGAATACCGAGTAAGTCGCTTAGTTCGATCGGATCCGCACAATTCGTATGGTGATACGAGCAAGTCGTAGATCGATCGAACGAAATCATAGAGTGGTCGAAACTCGTCGTAAGGGTTTACGAACTGTCGTGACCGAGCACGAATCGGTCGTATAAAGATAAGACTCGGTCGTAAGTGATGAGGACCTAGTCATAGATCATATTGCATTAAGGTTCGTCCGATATAATTTGTGTGTATTCGGAATCGTTATGTCCCGCTAGGGACCGCTACGACTCGTGATCGGAAGGTTTTCCGAGTCACAACCGATTACACATAAACCTAACGGGTCACACACTTAATGGGATGGAACAAACCGTAACGAATACGATTCGTTAAAAGTGTTCTGATAGGATCCGACACGTGGCACTATATAAGGAGATGCTTGAGGCTAGTTTTGGGGACAAGAGAGACACGTGAGTTGTTTCCACCAAAACCCTAAACCGCCATCTTCTTGAGAGAGCCTTCCGCGCGACTTGGTGCTAGCACACCGCTGCATCGCTCTTCCTTCTCTAGACGGTGGATACCGTAGAGGCACTATCGGTCGCCGCTGCGCTGAGGACGATCCGTGATCTTCACAAGGAACCGTGGAAGTCGCCGGAGGAGACGATCGACTACGAGAACGTTGGACGATCATCTACGACCACTACATCGGCGCGCTCATCGCCGGACTAGGCTACTCCGACTTCTACTTCCGCATCGCGCCTAGTGGTAATGATCCGTGATCATATATCTTGCTTGGCATCCCGGTTTACATGGTAGAAATTTTGTTTTATGGCTAGCGAGCCTCACCCGTATCCCTACAAATGGTATCGAGCCATCTTGCATAGTTTTTGATCTAGATCGGTCGATATATCAGTATATGTGGCGGTAGTAGATTGGATCTATTATGGTTTGGTCCGATAACCTAGATTGGTTCATATGTATGAAACGATCTAGGCAATCGGTCGATAGGATCGATCGTTGTTCGCGATAGAATATGGGTTTTTCGAGGAGGCACATATTAAGAGCACCATATGATTCGCCGACTTGTTTTTCGACTATCTTGCGTGATACTCCTACGGCCGGAGTTCCGCCATCGAGTACGCCTCAAGGTGTTGTCGTATCAAGGCGTGGATCGATTGGTTCGGACAGGTTAATATGATTAATCCGATGATTTCCAAGGCTCGGATATATGAATGAGATTCATGTCTCGAAATTTTTCCGAGAGTGCCGCCGACAATGAGAGGGCGCTGCCTTCGAGCCCAACCGCTAATCGGCTAGCGGACCGCCGTCTTGGTTTTTCGCATCGTGTTATAGATAGTATGTGTTCATGTCGCCGATAGAATTGGATTCCTTGCATAACTTGTTTTGCGGGTTTGATGTGAATAGTATGGCCCATTGTGTATGTGATGCATGAATGGATTTTCATGGCTGCGTGTCATGCTTTGAGATAGCCATCATATTATTGTATAACGGCTCGTCTGATCGACTTGTGATGCTTGAAATTATCCTATGTAATTCTTTACTAGTTTTTAGGAGTAAATGCTTAGTAGATGAATGCGATCGGAAACTTCAAGCATGGTGGTCTGAGAACAGGAGCATGATGATGGAGATCGACATGTTAAGGGCCATACTATTTCACAGCTTTAATTTGATTATCTCGTGAATATTTATGTTTATTCTGTTATGCTATTTTATCATTAGATGTTTTTGACATGATAGAATAGTCTCCTCGAGAAAATTAAGTAAAATTGATGCCTTCCCAATTGTCGCACCTATCACGATTTTGATCGTTAATTGGCGTGTCTACCAAAGTAGGGTGTCATTAACTATCTTAATAAGATGGGGAGGGTGTCGGACACCCACATGCATAGTGTTGGTTTGACTTGACAAGGCTATCAAAATAGTTTTGGGCCTTGAGGCATGGTGTTGAAGCGGGGCATCATGATGCCATCCAACAAACAAGAGTCATATACGATATGATTGGCAAGAGGTTGCCTACCATAAATCACTAGGTTTCTAGCAAAGATGCCAAAGCTCACTAGAACTTAATGACTTATGGATCTTGGACTCACTATATGTTGTTTGAGGGAAACATGGTTTATAGTGGGAGTATCTTCTGTTATCTATTGTTAAGTTAAAAATTCGACCACTGGTCGTATAGTGATACGACCAGGTCCAGACATGTCGTATGGTGATACGAGCAGTCGTAGACTGGTCGAACATAACCACCGATATATATGATTAATAGAAGATCTTTCATAAACATAGTGCTGAATCTTTGCATATATTTTCTGTTGTAGATCATGACACCTACTACTTCTTCTGCACCTACCTTTAATTTGCGATCTATTCTTGAAAAGGAAAAGTTGAATGGTTCAAATTTTATTGACTGGTTTCAGAATCGAGAATTGTTCTCAAACAAGAAAAGAAGGAATATGTTCTAGAGAATCCTATCTCGAGGAACCGAAGCCGATGCTACTCGAATCGAAAAGAATGCTTATGAGAAGCATTGCAACGACGCATCGATGTACATCGCCTCTAATGCTTGCAACCATGAACTCGAGCTCGTAAGCAATATGAGACCACGGATGCTTACAATATGACCGTGAGTCCAAGGGTATGTTTCGAGGATCAAGCAAGGGCGAGAGAGGTTCAACACCTCTAAGGCATTGTTTTCTTGCGAGCTATCGAAGGTAACCCGGTCAGTCCTCATGTGATCAAAATGATTGGTCTCATTGAGAGCCCGAAAAGCTTGGTTTTCCCTTAGTCAAGAGTTGGCTCACGATGTGATTCTCCAATCGCTCCTCGCGAGCTTTGAGCCCATCATACTGAATTTTCATATGAATGGCATGGAGAAATCAATGACCGAGTTACATGGTATGCTTAAGGGTGCCGAGAAAGCATCAAGAAAAGTTCCAATCATGTGATGATGGTTCAAAAGACTACAGTCTTCAAGAAGAAGGGTAAGTCGGAAAGGGAAAAGGCAAAGGAAAGACTAAAGATGAGATCGAGAGTCTCAAGGCTAAGCTTAATAAGCTTAAACTGGGTCCTAAGCGACACTGCAATGTTACCATTGTCATGAGACTGGGCATTGGAAGAGAAATTGCAAGAAGTACTTGGCGAAAAGAACAAAGGAAGTACGACTTCGATTCTGTATAAATGTTATACAAATTAATCTTGCCACTTCTCAGACCAGTTCTTGGGTATTAGATACCGGATCGGTTGCTCATATTTGCAATTCGATGCAGGACTAATAAGGAGTAGAATTTTGACAAGAGGAGATGTTGATCTTCACGTAGGCAATGGAGCAAGAGTTGCTGATTAGCTATTGGAACTTTACCATTAGCTTTACCTTCGTGATTAGTTATCGAACTAAATAATTGTTATTATGTTCCAAATTTTAAGCAAAACATTATTTACGCTTCATGTTTAGGAGCGTAAGGTTATGAATTCAGAATAAAGAACAATTGTTGTTCAATCTATTTTGAAGATATGCTTTATGGCCATGCTCCATTGATGAATGGATTGTATGTTTTGAATCTTGAGGACATGCCTATCTATAACGTTAATGCTAAGAGACTTCGACCTAATGAAATGAATCCCACTTTTATCTGTCATTGTCGACTTGGTCATATAAATCAGAAGTGCATGATGAAGCTCCATAAAGATGGTCTTCTAACCTCATTTGATTTTGAATCATTTGAAACATGTGAATCTTGTTTACTTGGCAAGATGACAAAGACACCTTTCACGACCCGAGGTGAAAGGGCGAGTGACTTGTTGGCCCTTGTACATTCGGATGTATGTGGACCTATGAGCACTTCGGCGAGGTGGTTTTCAGATTTCATAACTTTTCTCGATGATTTCAGAGATATGGCTATGTCTACTTGATGAGACATAAGTCGGAATCCTTTGAAATGTTCAAGGAATTTCAAAATGAGGTACAAAATCAACTTGGCAAGACAATCAAATGTCTACGATCGATCGTGGAGGTGAATATTTGAGCCATGAGTTTGGTGATCATCTAAAGAAATGTGGAATTGTTCCACAACTCACTCCGCGGAACGCCTCAATGGAATGGGGTGTCGAACGACGAACCAACATTGTTGGACATGGTTCGGTCAATGATGAGCCAATCTGATCTTCCATTGCAATTGGGATACGCTCTAGAAACCACACTTTCACATTAAATAGGGTTCCATCAAAACCAGAGAGAAGACACCATATGAGATATGGACCGAAGTGTCCCGCTTGTCTTTCTCAAGGTATGGGGTTGTGAGGCGATGTCAAACGCTTGACGTCGACAAACTCACACCCAAGTCCGATAAGTGCTTCTTTGTGGGGTATCCTAAGGAAACTAAAGGATATTACTTTTACAAGCGGAAGAAAACAAAGTGTTTGTTGCCCGTAATGGTGTCTTCTTGGAGAAAGAGTTTCTTTCCAAAGGAGTCAGTGGGAGTAAGGTGCAACTCGAAGAAATTCGGGAAACATCCGAAAATGTGTGAGGACCCCGATTTATTTGGCTTGTAATGCTTAACCAACCACCTGGTCCTAGCATCACGAATCAAATAAACCAAGCCTCGAGATATGTATACTTCCTAATCTGCAGATACACACCTCTTCACAAAATTATGCATCAATTCCATACACGAGAGGTTACAAAATCAAAACTACAATTATACAACAGATTGAAATTACAAGATAAATAACAAACTACACAGCGGAAGCAAAAGCCATAAGATGGCGATAAATAAAAGAGCCAATTAGTGTGCCTTTACCCACAAGGCAACCAACCGGGCCGCCAAGCTAGTCGTCAAACCCGAAGCGCATCTCACAAAAGGGAAGCCCTTGGGGCTCACCTTCTTCCTCTGCAACAAAAACATTAAGCAAAGCAACTGAGTACAAAAATTGTTTTTGTACTGCAAGACCGACGTGTGAGGGTATGTAACTATAATTTAACTACATGCAAGCTTTATTTAAGTGGAGGGGGCTCGACTCACTTTTAGCATAAGCAAGTTTTCTTTTGCAATAATGTAATAGTTTGAAGGCAGTTTTAACAATTCAATTTTTATTTGCAGAAATAACAGCGATACAGTAAGTAGTAACATAAAAGACATCCTGGAGATGACCAACCCAATGGCCATCACAACAATAGTATGAACACCCGTTCATACCAACCCATCAAGTTTTAATTAAAAGGTTGTAGTCTAACTCTTGAAAGACCTCCCAAGCGTGTCCATAACCTAGACGAGGCTATTCGAATAGTTTTAACCCTGCAGGGGTGTACCAATGTACCCACACTTTAGACCGCCTTTCCACTAGCCACGGTTAGCACACTTCCTTTGGTATGCAGGCACGGCTAAGTCTAACAAGACATTTCCAATATTGTGTATTAACTACGAGCCGCTCGTATGGATAGAAATCCATACGCTATATGGTAAAGCCGAAAAGACAACTACCCACTCAGATAAAACTTTTGGACAACTACCATGCTCCCAACACCATCCTCCTGCGACCTCCTGCGACCGGAGCCAATACACGCCAAAGTACTAAGTCAAGAGAGGTCCCATATACTCTAGTGTGGTTAGCACGCAAAATGCTTGGTTTAGTGTAACAAGATGTTCGATCCTTGTTGACTCGGCACCATTCCAGCCACACCCAAAAGCACACCAATCTTACCATTGTGCCCAAGTCCAAATCATTTTGTTTTCATTTTTAGTTTTCACAGATAACATAGCAAAAATGCTAAAATATAAAGTTATAATAATTTTGTGTGATCAAGGTTACCGACTAAGTCGATAACCGCCCAATTCTACCGGTAACTAAGCATGGCTAAGCATCATAGCGTAAATACAAATAAAAGGCCCTAAATCATTCACTGGCTCTAATTCACCAAAGGAGAATAATATTCCTAAGGTGGTGGCGGGGTGAACAATTTTCGGCAACAATGCAATGGGATTAACTACCTCTAATCGACAAAATTACTTTGACACAAAAGCATGCATACATACAAGTTTAAACAAAATATTAGACTTGAAAATAATGGGAATGAACTGGATATGATCAAACTGCTTGCCTTTGTTTTGCTTGAGGTAATTGACTTGCTGCAGAGGATCACTCTCGATAATCAACGCCATCTAACGACAAAAACTGCCAAAGCGAAAACAACGAATAAACACCAGAACGCCAACAGACCCAAAAATCAAACACACATAAGATAGAAAGTGAATTTAGGAACAACAAAATAGATGATACGGAAATTATTTAAATTAGATAGAATTTCTTCTGATTGCTCTCTCCAAACTCTCTCATTTTCCACGATAATCATACAGTCAAAATCAATCCTCTTATATTTTCTATTCTTTCGGCAGACTTTGATGGTGATTGTGTGCACATCTATTAGCTATAGCATATAATCACAATTTAATTAACTAACTATTCTATGCAACTATTACTGCTATAAGTTCATTTAGACCTACAAATTTGTTATCGGAGTACTGACTAGCATAGCCCGACAATACAACTTATCAAAGTGCAACTTTAATTGTAAATTAATCAAGATGACTAGTATTGATTCATCGACTACTAGAATTAGCCTTACCGCCAAAGAGCCTAAAAAGACACAGATAGAAAGAGCAAGGGTGGGAGCTTATGCTAGATGAGGTCCACAATACCGCCCCTCTGATCTATAACCGAGATTAGCTAATTACTTAATTAATTACCCTCTCTACTCAGTATTTTTATCAAAAAGGACTTGGCTGTTTTGGGGTGTTGTTAAATATCCTTGTCACTAGTCCAGCTACCCATTTGCTAAATCCATTTGACTGATCTAGTACTTAGTCATAAGGCCTACTAGCAATTGCATCTAGCTTTGCCTCACTGCTCATGATCAGCACTCAAAGTTGAGATGAATTGCACTTGATGTATTGTTTAATTGATCTCCTTACTAGTTAAATTTCTTTCAAAAAGGCTAATTGAATCAACAAACCTCTTTAGGTACTAGCATCAGTAATGTCCTAAGTTCACTATTAATTCAAATCTTCATGTAGTCAGGACATTTTCTAAGTACTTGTATTAGAAAGTCACTAGTCTATTGCCATCGTCTAAGCTTCTTACTAATCCCATTATTCATTTGTTAAGCAATTTGGGGAATTCAACAACCATTACAAAGGTTTATTAGCCAATTGAAATTTCAGATTTTTAACTACCACTTCTCTGTTTATTTGGCTGTTAATGGCTACCTAAGCATCAACAGACATCTGGATACAAGACTTAACTATTATCATGTGGTTGCAAATATGAAACTTCCATCAATTGGTTACTTACTGTTCTTTTCAGATTTTATGTCTAGTACAACCCTGCTCATTCAACTGACAATAGAATAACTTCTGCACCAAAGTGCTAATGGCTAACTTCCCACAAACAACAATTTTCAGATTTGGTTAAGTTATTAGAGTGATAAAATCAGTCATAAACAGGATTGTTAGCCTAATGCCATTCCAAACTTCCATCTAATACTTCTCTGCCTACTCAACTGATAATACAAACTTTTACCTAAACACCATAAACTGATAACTAAACACAGTCCTTAGCAATGATTTCACTAGCTATACAAAGGATTCAAATGTATTTCACCTAGTTCACAAAATTGTCAGTTCAAATGCCAACACAGAGATAAATTTCAGAGATGAACCTTGCCCAAATTATTTCAAACTCAACTTCCAATTATGTTAATACATTTGAGTGAACTAATGGACAATCACATGGTTGATTAACAGCCTAGTGTTTGGTTTAAGGCAAGGGCCCCATCACATAGAGAGAGAGAGAGAGAACAGAGAGGAAGAAGCTCCTCCTGAAGAAAACAGGGAGCTGTGGCATGGCGCGGGCGGCGGTTCACGGCGGCGAGCTGAGGTCGGAGGGTGGCGAAGGCCGGTGAAATGGGTTGTCAGTGAGGAGAAGAAGCCGAGGAGGCAGCGCTGGGTCTGAGCGGCACCGAGCAGGCGGCGGCGGCGGCGGAACAAACGGCGCGGCGGCTCGCAGAGGCGACGCGACCGGAGGAGGAGAGGGAAGGGAGGCGAGCACGAGCACGAGCACTAGGGAGGTGCGAGGATGCTCACCGTCGGCGGTCGGAGGCGGGAGCTATGGAGCGAGCCGACGACGGAGCTAAGGGCGCGCCGAGGTGGCTCTGTGGCGGCGGCCTAGGCGGCGGGAGGCTCGGCGCGGCTGGGGAAGCTCCGGCGTCGGGCGGAGCTCCAGGCGGGAGGAATTGGAGGCGGAAGGTTCGAAGGCGACTCGAGGTGGTGCGGCCGGAATTGGGGAAGGAGGTGGCGACGGCACCATGGACCGTGGGAGGCGCGGCAGCAGAAGAAGGGAGAAAGGAGCCGAGCACCGGCGCCAGAGGAGGGGGGCACCAGGGCGGTCGGTGGAGCAGCCGGAGAGGGAAGAGGACCGACGGCGCCTGCTTTCGGTGGAAGGGAAGAGCTCGGTGGGGAGAGCTGGGAGGCAGGGGAAAAGCAAAGGGGACTTCGGTTTCTTGATGTTGCCCCTATGTAGGCAGTGGGCGGAGGAGTTGATGGCGATGCCCTGCCACGCTCTCACGGAAAATGGGACGGAGTAGGCGGCAGCGGCGAGCGGTGAGGCTGCACTGGCGCGCATGCGATCTCACTCTACAGAGAAGAAGAGGCACGTGGAGAGAATGAGTCGACAACGGGGCCCACATGCAAGTGAGAGGGAAGAGGGCGACTCGGGCGAGCAGTCCGGTCGACCCGTGACTAAGGGGTCCCATCGGACTCGGGCTCTACGGAGGAACAAAGCTAGGCTAGGGTTTGGATTTAATTTTTGACCGAAACGAATGAGTTTGACAGCGATCTCAACTAGAAATAAAATTCGAAAAATTCTAAAAATTTTTGTGGGCACTCTGAGGTTCACAAGGGACTTAGGAAAATAATTTTAAACATTTTGTATATTAAAATTTGTTGAATTAAATCATATTCAAATCTGCATTTGGGATTTGTTTTGAATTTTGGGAAGGCAATGACTTCTAAAAATTTCGTAAAAATAATTAAAATTCAATATAAATAATCTAGTATTTGAATAAATTATTTTTAGAAATTTTTGTTCTTACAATTTTCTGGAATTTAAAAGAATCGAATGATCAACTTTGAAAATTGAATTTTCAACACAAAGATTAAATACAAATAGCAAGAATTTGAAATTGTGCACAAATTTTTGGAGCACCAGAGCATGATCAAGAGACACAACCAAAAGTTTTCAAATTTTAATACTTTTATATATATAAAATACAAACTCTAATTTGGGGCTGTTACAAATCTACCCTCCTTAAACAGAATCTCGTCCCGAGATTCCGGTAGTTCGGAAGTCGGAACGAAAGGCTGTGGCAACCCAGGTGGGTTTGGTTACGGGGTCACTTTTCGGATTCTGGCGCAAACCGAACTCAAATCCGAAACCAGAGGGGTTCTTCGAACGTTTTAGGTGCTAAAGTGGGAAGCTTTGTTGAAGGATTCCTAATGTCTTTCTGATAAGTGTTTTCTAAGGGGTTCTTTTCAACTCTAAACGAAATGGACCATCCGTTGTCTTGATTTCCTTCAGAGATAGTGCTGGAAGATCATGACGCAGTATCCTGACGTTGCTGCTACATTTTCCTTTCCATTGCTTTGTTTAACCTTTCCTTTCTTGATTCGAAGATAATTTGACATCATGCTTCACGTCGTCTTCTGGTAGTATGAAAGACTCGGCTCCAATCAGTCGACCGAAAAGGGGCATCGATCGATAGAACGGAAAGACTAGTTAGATGGTAACCTAGTATCAACACCAGGATTCAATGTAGAGAAGAGAAGTCAAGCAAGGTTTAAGGTGGTCTCGCTTAACCTCACTTCTCCAGTTCTATGTGCTTGGCTGGTAAAGGAAATGCACATGACGAATGCATGAGGGGATACATGTGTGCAAATTAGTCCTAGGGCAAATTTTAAATTTTGGTTAATGAGAGTGCAAATGCTTACATGCATGCTTACATGCTTCTTGTTTTATGCAACTTGAGTAACATGACATGCTTGACTTAATTTAGAACTATATGCATGATCAAAGTATGAGAATCAAGATGTCTACCAAGTATTTTGAGGTATCTGCTACCCCCCTTAAATATTTCGGTACATGAAAGATAAGTTGAGGAAAGAATGGGCATAAGGTGAGGGAATGGCAATGGGTATGCAATTTAATTCTAACATGTACTAACTACTCCAAAAAGTTCCGACATAGTTGCCATACATGCCGTCCGTAGGCGATGTGCAACTACTTGGAACAAGGAGAGCAAACGATTACAAAACTCAGCGTCTATAAGCTAAGTAATACCATTAGGGTGTATATATTCTAATAATAAGCCCTAATTTAACCCTAATATCGCAGCAAGGCATCGATTAGGAGACATTACCCTAACCCGATTGCAAACTCATAACAAGCGAGAAATGAACTCCAAATGTTTGTATGATGCATAAGACCAGCGCAAAATCACAAAGCAAAAGATTTGCTTCCCGGTACGACTAACTCGTATTGAATGAACGAGCAATCGTTTGAGACGAAAAATTTCAGAGCACAAATCAAGTTCTATCGCATCTAACGTGCATGGTAAAAACCATATAAGGGTAGATTGGGCACTAGCCTTCTAATATCACATCTTACCCTTTTAATTCCATGAGTTTTAGTTCATTTATCATCTCATTTTTAATCCTAACGACGAACTATGTGCTCGCAGTCCGAAACTTGTGCTTGTTGTCCAGATCTTGTATCCGAGCTCTGAGATGAGTGCTTCAACTCCGAGTGCTTCAAATCTTCACTAAATAACAACTAACACTTTATATTTTCAATTCTCATTATTCCCCAACTGAATTTAACCGATAACCAACTAACTTTGAAATGAGAAGAGAGGGGAACAACCTTTTCGAAAACTCAACATGAATAAGGCAAGATGAGCAAGCTAAGATAGATAAGAAGTAAAATCTGAGAACTTACTTAAGTTTTCATAACCTATTTGACACTTTGAAAATAAGTTTTTCAAAATATCCTAATGACGACCAAGCTAGGGGTTTCTACGGTCAGCACAGCTCTGATACCAACTTTGTGAGGACCCCGATTTATTTGGCTTGTAATGCTTAACCAACCACCTGGTCCTAGCATCACGAATCAAATAAACCAAGCCTCGAGATATGTATACTTCCCAGAACTGCAGTATACACACCTCTTCACAAAATTATGCATCAATTCCATACACGAGAGGTTACAAAATCAAAACTACAATTATACAACAGATTGAAATTACAAGATAAATAACAAACTACACAGCGGAAGCAAAAGCCATAAGATGGCGATAAATAAAAGAGCCAATTAGTGTGCCTTTACCCACAAGGCAACCAACCGGGCCGCCAAGCTAGTCGTCAAACCCGAAGCGCATCTCACAAAAGGGAAGCCCTTGGGGCTCACCTTCTTCCTCTGCAACAAAAACATTAAGCAAAGCAACTGAGTACAAAAATTGTTTTTGTACTCGCAAGACTGACGTATGAGGGTAACAGAACTATAATTTAACTACATGCAAGCTTTATTTAAGTGGAGGGGGCTCTGGACTCACTTTTAGCAGTAAGCAAGTTTTCTTTTGCAATAATGTAATAGTTTGAAGGCAGTTTTAACAATTCAATTTTTATTTGCAGAAATAACAGCGATACAGTAAGTAGTAACATAAAAGACATCCTGGAGATGACCAACCCAATGGCCATCACAACAATAGTATGAACACCCATTCATACCAACCCATCAAGTTTTAATTAAAAGGTTGTAGTCTAACTCTTGAAAGACCTCCCAAGCGTGTCCATAACCTAGGACGAGGCTATTCGAATAGTTTTAACCCTGCAGGGGTGTACCAATGTACCCACACTTTAGACCGCCTTTCCACTAGCCACGGTTAGCACACTTCCTTTGGTATGCAGGCACGGCTAAGTCTAACAAGACATTTCCAATATTGTGTATTAACTACGAGCCGCTCGTATGGATAGAAATCCATACGCTTACATGGTAAAGCCGAAAAGACAACTACCCACTCAGATAAAACTTTTCGACAACTACCATGCTCCCAACACCATCCCTCCTGCGACCTCCTGCGACCCGGAGCCAATACACGCCAAAGTACTAAGTCAAGAGAGGTCCCATATACTCTAGTGTGGTTAGCACGCAAAATGCTTGGTTTAGTGTAACAAGATGTTCGGTCCTTGTTGACTCGGGCACCATTCCATCACACCCAAAAGCACACCAATCTTACCATTGTGCCCAAGTCCAAATCATTTTGTTTTCATTTTTAGTTTTCACAGATAACATAGCAAAATGCTAAAATATAAAGTTATAATAATTTTGTGTGATCAAGGTTACCGACTAAGTCGATAACCGCCTAATTCTACCTGTAAACTAAGCATGGCTAAGCATCATAGCGTAAATACAAATAAAAGGCCCTAAATCATTCACCGGCTCTAATTCACCAAAGGAGAATAATATTCCTAAGGTGGTGGCAGGGGTGAACAATTTTCGTGGCAACAATGCAATGGGATTAACTACCTCTAATCGACAAAATTACTTTGACACAAAAGCATGCATACATACAAGTTTAAACAAAATATTAGACTTGAAAATAATGGGAATGAACTGATATGATCAAATCGCTTGCCTTTGTTTTGCTTGAGGTAATTGACTTGCTGCAGAGGATCACTCTCGATAATCAACGCCATCTAACGACAAAAACTGCCAAAGCGAAAACAACGAATAAACACCAGAACGCCAACAGACCCAAAAATCAAACACACAGAAGATAGAAAGTGAATTTAGGAACAACAAAATAGATGATACGGAAATTATTTAAATTAGATAGAATTTCTTCTGATTGCTCTCTCCAAACTCTCTCATTTTCCACGATAATCATACAGTCAAAATCAATCCTCTTATATTTTCTATTCTTTCGGCAGACTTTGATGGTGATTGTGTGCACATCTATTAGCTACAGCATATAATCACAATTTAATTAACTAACTATTCTATGCAACTATTACTGCTATAAGTTCATTTAGACCTACAAATTTGTTATCGGAGTACTGACTAGCATAGCCCGACAATACAACTTATCAAAGTGCAACTTTAATTGTAAATTAATCAGCATGACTAGTATTGATTCATCGACTACTAGAATTAGCCTTACCGCCAAAGAGCCTAAAAAGACACAGATAGAAAGAGCAAGGGTGGGAGCTTATGCTAGATGAGGTCCACAATACCGCCCCTCTGATCTATAACCGAGATTAGCTAATTACTTAATTAATTACCCTCTCTACTCAGTATTTTTATCAAAAAGGACTTGGCTGTTTTGGGGTGTTGTTAAATATCCTTGTCACTAGTCCAGCTACCCATTTGCTAAATCCATTTGACTGATCTAGTACTTAGTCATAAGGCCTACTAGCAATTGCATCTAGCCTGCCTCACTGTTCATGATCAGGCACTCTGAAAGTTGAGATGAATTCATTACTTGATGTATTGTTTAATTGATCTCCTTACTAGTTAAATTTCTTTCAAAAAGGCTAATTGAATCAATAAACCTCTTTAGGTACTAGCATCAGTAATGTCCTAAGTTCACTGTTAATTCAAATCTTCATGTAGTCAGGACATTTTCTAAGTACTTGTATTAGAAAGTCACTAGTCTATTGCCATCGTCTAAGCTTCTTACTAATCCCATTATTCATTTGTTAAGCAATTTGGGAATTCAACAACCATTACAAAGGTTTATTAGCCAATTGAAATTTCAGATTTTTAACTACCACTTCTCTGTTTATTTGGTCATAATGGCTACCTAAGCATCAATGACATATCCGGATACAAGACTTAACTATTATCATGTGGTTGCAAATATGAAACTTCCATCAATTGGTTACTTACTGTTCTTTTCAGATTTTATGTCTAGTACAACCCTGCTCATTCAACTGACAATAGAATAACTTCTGCACCAAAGTGCTAATGGCTAACTTCCCACAAACAACAATTTTCAGATTTGGTTAAGTTATTAGAGTGATAAAATCAGTCATAAACAAGATTGTTAGCCTAATGCCATTCCAAACTTCCATCTAATACTTCTCTGCCTACTCAACTGATAATACAAACTTTTACCTAAACACCATAAACTGATAACTAAACACAGTCCTTAGCAATGATTTCACTAGCTATACAAAGGATTCAAATGTATTTCACCTAGTTCACAAAATTGTCAGTTCAAATGCCAACACAGAGATAAATTTCAGAGATGAACCTTGCCCAAATTATTTCAAACTCAACTTCCAATTATGTTAATACATTTGAGTGAACTAATGGACAATCACATGGTTGATTAACAGTCTAGTGTTTGGTTTAAGGCAGTGGGCCCCATCACATAGAGAGTGAGAGAGAAACAGAGAGGGAAGAAGCTCCTCTCGAAGAAAACAGGGAGCCAGGCATGGCGCGGCGGCGGTTCTGCGGCGCAGCGAGGCCGGAGGGGTGGCGGGCCGGTGAAATGGGTTGTTGGTGAGAGAAGAAGCCGAGGAGGCAGCGCTGGGTCTGAGCGGCACCGAGTAGGCGGCGGCGGCGGAACAAACGGCGCGGCGGCTCTGCAGAGGCGACGCGACCGAGGGGAGGAGAGGGGAAGGGAGGCGAGCACGAGCACGAGCACTAGGGAGGTGCGAGGATGCTCACCGTCTTGTCGGTGGAGGCGGGAGCTATGGAGCGAGCCGGCGACGGAGCAAAGCGGCGCCGAGGTGGCTCGGTGGCGGCAGCCTAGGGCGGCGGGAGGCTCGGCCACGGTTGGGAAGCTTCCGGCGTCGGGCGAGCTCAGCGGGAGGAATTGGAGGCGGAAGGTTCAAGGCGACTCGAGGTGGTGCGGCGGAGTGGGGAAGGAGGTGGCGACGGCACCATGGACCGAGGAGGCGCCGCGCAAAGAAGAAGGGAGAAAGGAGCCGGAGCAGCTGGGCGCCAGAGGAGGGGGGCACCAGGGCGGTCGGTGGAGCAGCCGGAGAGGGAAGAGGACCGACGCTACCGCTTTGGTGGAAGGAAGAGCTCGGTGGGAGAGGCGGGAGGCGAGGAAAAGCAAAGGGACTTGGCTTGATGTTGCCCTATGTAGGCGATGGGCGGAGGAGTTGATGGCGATGCCCTGGCGCGCTCTCACGGGAAAATGGGACGGAGTAGGCGGCAGCGGCGAGCGGTGAGGCTGCACTGGCGCGCATGCGATCTCACTCTACAGAGAAGAAGAGGCACGTGGAGAGAATGAGTCGACAACGGGGCCCACATGCAAGTGAGAGGAAGAGGGCGACTTCGGGCGAGCAGGTCCGGTCGGACCGGTGACGAAGGGGTCCGTCGGACTCGGGCTCGTCGGAGGAACACAGTGCTAGGGCTAGGTTTGGATTTAATTTTTGACCGAAACGAATGAGTTTGACCTGGCAATCTGAACTAGAAATAAAATTCAAAAATTCTAAAAATTTTTGTGGGCACTCTGAGGTTCACAAGGGACTTAGGAAAAATAATTTTAAACATTTTGTATATTAAAATTTGTTGAATTAAATCATATTCAAATCTGCATTTGGGATTTGTTTTGAATTTTGGGGAAGGCAAAATGACTTCTAAAAATTTGGTAAAATAATTAAAATTCAATATAAATAATCTAGTATTTGAATAAATTATTTTTAGAAATTTTTGTTCTTACAATTTTCTGGAATTTAAAAGAATCAAAATGATCAACTTTGAAAATTGAATTTTCAACACAACATTAAATACAAATAGCAAGAATTTGAAATTGTGCACAAATTTTTGGAGCACCAGGAGCATGATCAAGAGACACAACCAAAAGTTTTCAAATTATAATACTTTTATATATATAAAATACAAACTCTAATTTGGGGCTGTTACAAAATTTTTCAACTCCTACTGAGTCTCTACAGGATGAACAAAATGTTGTTAAACCTGTAGATGAAGCATCAGCCCCACGTAGATCTAAAAGGCCACGTCAATTGCCTATAAGGTATGGGCATGACGTTTTATTAATGAATAATGATGAGCCTAATACTTATTCGGAAGCGATGGTAGACCCAGACTCTGAGTCATGGCTTGAGGCCGTTGAGATCCGAAATAAAGTCCATGCATGACAATCAAGTTTGGAACTTGGTTGATGCACTGATGATGTTAAAACCATTGAGTGCAAGTGGATTTTAAGAAAAGATAGATATGGATGGAAAGGTTCACATTCATAAGGCACGATCAGTTGCGAAGGGTTTCAAACAAATTCAAGGTGTTGATTATGATGAAACCTTCTCTCCTGTCGCTATGCTTAAGTCTATCCGGATCATTCTAGTCGCTTCGCATATTTCGATTATGAGATATGGCGGATGGATGTCAAAACGGCTTTCCTAAATGGAAACCTAAGTGAGGATGTGTACATGACACAGCCTGAGGGTTTTGTCGATCCAAAGGAAGCTAGAAAGGTATGCAAACTTAAGAAGTCCATCTATGGATTAAAGCAAGCATCTCGGAGTTGGAACATTCGTTTTGATGAGGTGGTCAAAGGGTTTGACTTCACAAGAATGAAGAAGAACCTTGTGTTTACAAGAAGGTTAGTGGAGCAAGCTTGTGTTTCGATCTTGTATGTGGATGACATACTACTGGTCGGAAATGATATTCCAATGCTTGAATCTGCTAAAACTTCATTAAGAAATAGTTTCTCAATGAAAGATTTAGGAGATGCAACATATATTCTTGGTATAAGAATCTATAGAGATAGATCTAAGAGGCTAATTGGATTAAGCCAAGACATGTACATTGACAAGGTGTTGAAACGGTTCAACTTGCAAGATTCCAAAAGGGGTTTCTTGCCCATGTCACATGGTATTAATCTTAGCAAGACTCAGTGCCCTTCGACCACTGATGAGCAAGACAAAATGAGTAGAATTCCATATGCTTCGGCTATAGGATCTATCATGTATGCCATGCTGCACACGACTAGATGTGTCGTATGCTCTACGTGTTACGAGCAGATATCAGTCAGATCCAGGTGAATGTCACTGGATAGCAGTCAAGAATATCCTTAAGTACTTAAGAAGGACTAAGGATGCATTCCTTGTATATGGTGGTGAGGAAGAGCTGGTCGTAAATGGTTACACCGATGCTAGTTTCCAAACCGACAAGGATGATTTCAGATCGCAATCAGGGTTTGTGTTTTGTTTAAATGGAGGAGCAATAAGCTGGAAAAGTTCCAAGCAGGGAACGGTTGCTGATTCCACGACAGAGGCTGAATACATTGCGGCTTCGGAAGCTGCGAAAGAGGCCGTATGGATTAAAAAGTTCATTAGTGAGCTGGGTGTGGTTTCGAGTGCTTCCTGTCCAATGGATCTCTATTGTGATAATAGTGGAGCCATTGCACAAGCTAAGGAGCCTAGATCGCATCAAAAGTCCAAGCACATACTTCGGCGATACCACATTATTTGTGAGATCGTTGAGAGAGGTGATGTGAAAATATGCAAAGTGCACACGGATTTGAATATTGCTGATCCGTTGACAAAGCCTCTCCCGCAACCTAAGCATGAGGCGCACACAAGAGCTATGGGAATTCGATACCTATACGATTGACTCTAGTGCAAGTGGGAGATTGTTGGTGATATGCCCTAGAGGCAATCATGGAGATGATTGTATCACGTCTATGTTTATGAGTTCTTGAATAAATGTTATTCTGTTCCTTGAATGAATCATTAGTTCAAGATCAACGAGTATGTGACTTGTTGGTGAAACACTTCGACTTATATGATGTCGTTCTAAAAGTATCCCTGGTCGAATGTCATTGATCGGAACACCAGTGACTCTACGACCAGTACATGTATTGATTGATGATCATGTTTCACCGATCATGGATATGGGGATATCAAATCAATAATGTAAACACATGTTAGAGAACATGGGGTTGGAATGACCCACCTTGAGACACTATAGAGATTGTTATGATTCTATGTGTCATTAGTTGGTCTCAAGCAATGATGATGTATAATCCTTAGACCGAGATCAGCATGGTTCCCTACATGTGTAATAGCACTCTTAGGGGTTGCCAAACGCTACTCAGAATCGGGTAGTTATAAAGGTAGCTTTCGGGTATGCTATGAAACATGCGGAGGATGTGACTGGTCGATATGGGATTTGCCCTCCTAACATAACGGAGAGATGTCTCGGCCCTCAAGTAGTCGGATAAAGAAAGTGCATGGTCAGCCACTAGTGGTCAAGAGTTCGACCACGTAAGGTTATCCGACAACTCGATCGAGAAAGTATTGAATAGTCCATGGATGACACACTATCTCACCGGAGTTCAAACCGGATATCGTGAGGCAAAAGGAGAATCATCGAGTAAGTCGCTTAGTTCGATCGGATCCGGACAAGTCGTATGGTGATACGAGGAAGTCGTAGACCGATCGAACGAAATCACAGAGTGGTGAAACCGGTCGTAAGGGTTTACGAACTGGTCGTGACCGAGTACGAACTGGTCGTATAAAGATAAGACCTGGTCGTAAGTGATGAGGACCTAGTCATAGATCATATTGCATTAAGGTTCGTCCGATATAATTTGTGTGTATTCGGGAATCGTTATGTCCTGCTAGGGACCGCTACGACTCGTGATCGGAAAGGTTTTCCAGTCACAACCGACACACATAAACCTAACGGTCACACACTTAATGGGATGGAACAAACCAGAACGAATACGATTCGTTAAAAGTGTTCGGATAGGATCCGACACAGGGCACTATATAAGGAGATGCTTGAGGCTAGTTTTGGGGACAAGAGAGACACGTGAGTTGTTTCCACCAAAACCCTAAACCGCCATCTTCTTGAGAGAGCCTTCCCGTGCGACTTGGTGCTAGCACACCGGCGTACGGTTGTTCCTTCTCTGGACATGTGGATACCGTAGAGGCGCTACTGCGGTCGCTGTTGCGCTGAGGATGATCCGTGATCTTCACAAGGAACTGTGGAAGCTCTTTGGAGACGATCGACTACAAGAACGTTGGACGATCATCTCGACCACTACATCGGCGCGTTCATCGCCGGACTAGGCTACTCGACTCTACTTCGCGATCGCGCGCTAGTGGTAATGATCTGCGATCATATATCTTGCTTGGCATCCCGGTTTACGTGGTAGAAATTTTGTTTTATAGCTAGCGTAGCCTACCCGTATCCCCTACAGGCGGAGGCGAAGGCCGCCGTCATGTCCGTACCGGACAACGGGCGAGCAACCACATGACCGGCGACAGGGCGAAGTTCCGCGAGCTAGACGAAAATGTCACCGGCAAAGTCAAATTTGGCGACGGCTCGACGGTGCAAATCATGGGCAAGGGATCAATCATGTTCGGCTGCAGGAACGGGGATCAGTGGCTGCTCCAGGAGGTATATTATATCCCGAGGCTTCGAAGCAACATCGTGAGCCTCGGACAACTAACCGAGACCGGCCACAAAGTGATCATGGACGAGGACGCCCTGCATGTGCTCGACAAAAGTCATGCAAGGTTGCTCATGAAGGTGAGGCGCACTGCAAATCGCCTTTACCAAATTGAGTTGCATCAGGCGGAGGCGGTGTGCCTCCTGGTGAACCTTGAAGATC
Source organism: Ampelocalamus luodianensis (assembly GCA_036346255.1). Lineage (NCBI taxonomy): Eukaryota > Viridiplantae > Streptophyta > Magnoliopsida > Poales > Poaceae > Ampelocalamus > Ampelocalamus luodianensis. The sequence continues at coordinate 67,160,624 of CM070621.1, read as the reverse complement.
TAGCGTGGCTATGGCATGCCAGGCTTGGCCATGTCAACTTCCACGCTATGAAGCTCCTCGTTGACAAGGAGATGGTGGCGGGCGTGCCGTCAATCACGCACCCGAACCAGTTGTGTCAAGGGTGTTTGGTGGCGAAGCAGGCGAGGCAACCATTCCCGCGCGGCAACATACGGGCGGGAAGCCGCCGAGTGCTACATGTCGATCTCGTGGGCGATCACACCTTCAACCCTCGCCCGGTAATAGCTTATTTCATGTTAATTGTTGATGATTACTCAAGGTGGATGTGGCTGTACGTGATCAAGACGAAGGACCAAGCCTGCTCTGTGTTCCAAAGATTCAAGTTGCAGGTCGAGAACACGAGCGAGCGGCGCATTAAGACACTGAGGACTGATCGCGGTGGGGAGTTTCTCTCCGCTGAGTTCAACCGGCTCTGCGAGGAGGCCGGGATCGAGCGGCACCTCACCGCGCCATACACGCCACAGCAAAACGGCGTGGTGGAGCGGAGAAACAGACCGTGATGGCGATGGCAAGGTCCTTCTCAAGAGCATGAACGCGCGTGAAGATTTTGGGAGGCGCGCGGCGGCGGTACCTGCCAACCGCTGCCGACGGCGTTGGCGAACGCACCGCTCGAGGCTTGGAACGGAAGGAAGCCACATCCGCACACCTTCGTGTGTTCGGTTGCATGGCACACGCGAAGGTGACAATGCCACACCTAAAGAAACTTGATGATCGAAGCCAGCCGATGGTGTACCTTGGCGCCGAGGACGAAAGCAAGGCGCACCGCTGCTTGATCCACTGCGGGAAAATTCATAAGTCGTGATGTAAAATTTGAAGAAAATCTAGAGTGGTGCTGGAGTACATGTGCAGGCGGCGGAGATCCATCGGGTTTCGTCGTCGAGGAGGAATGCAAGATCGAGCCGACAGAGGGCGACTTTGTGCCGCGCGGGTGGCCCAAGAAGTAGTCGGCGCCGCGCACAAGTTCACCACTCCTTCATCGACTACTACGCTGGCGCGAGGTGACGGAGGGCGAAGAACCGGGACGTGTGCTACGACACACACGGCATCATCCTCCCCGACATCCCCCACCAGTCCGATGGTGACGACGCCCACTGGATCGCTGGCAGATGGTCTTGCCACACCGATGCCGGGTGGGAGCGACAGCTCCGATGATGGGCCTGTTCGTTACAGGCACATCGACAACATCATGAGAGATGCTCGGCGTGCGGCTTGATGAAGACATGGAAGAAGAGGCCATGCTCGTGGAGACGGAGGAGCCGCCTGCTACCACGAGGCGAGCCGGGCGCAAAGCCTAGTAGGACGCCATGGCCAAGGAGATTGAGTCCATTGAGAAGAATGAGACTTGGACTCTCACGGCGCTACGGGCCGGACACAAGCCAATTGGGCTCAAATGGGTCTACAAACTGAAGAAAAACTCAGATGGCGACGTGATCAAGCACAAGGCAAGGCTAGTCGCGAAAGGATATGTACAGCGACAAGGAATTGATTTCGAGGAGGTGTTCGCACCGGTGGCGAACTCGACACCGCGCGCGCCATCCTGCCATCGCCGCCAATCGTGGTCGCAAGTTCACCACCTCGATGTCAAGTCCGCTTCCCGAATGGAGAACTCGAGGAAGAAGTGTATGTTGCCCACCGAGGATTCACATGAAGAACAAGGAGCACTTGGTGCTTGTTGACCAAGGCGCTCTGAGCTCCGGCAGGCGCCACGGGCCTGGAACATACGACTTGATAGAAGCTTGAAGCAGCTCGGTCTTGTGAAGTGTGCTCAAGAACAGGTTGTGTACACAAGAGGAACAGGCCGGGCAGGAATCATTGTCGGTGTATATGTTGATGACCTCATTGTGACAGGTGAAGATCCAGGTGCGATCGCGGCGTTCAAGCGGCAGATGATGTCTGAATTCGAGATGAGTGATCTCGGATTACTCAATTACTATCTCGGAATTGAAGTCAAGCAAGAAGAAGACCGTATCACAGTTAAGCAGGAAGCTTACGCCAAGAAGGTGCTGACTCAATTCGGGATGATTGAATGCAATCCCACCAAGTTCCCTATGGAGCCGAGATCACAGCTGTACAAGGACCACGATGGACAAACGGTGGATGCAACGAGTATCGCCGTGCTATTGGTTGCCTTAGGTACTTACTTCACACACGCGGATCTCTCATTTGCCGCCGGGTGGCGGCGATTCATGGAGAGGCCTACGGTGATGCATCACAAGCGCTTAGCATCCTCGGTATGTGAAAGGGACGTGGGTTATGGTCTTGTGTATACCAGAGGAGGAGATGCTGAGGTGATCACAGGGTACACGGACAGTGACCTGGCTGGCGACAACGATGACAGGAAGAGTACCGGGGGCATGGCGTTCTATGTCAATGAATGCTTAGTGTCATGGAACTCGCAGAAGTAGAAAACGGTTGCCCTGTCATCATGTGAAGCCGAGTTCATGGCGGCAACAGTGGCGGCATGCCAGGCGTTGTGGCTCAGAAGCTTGTTGGGCGAGCTGACCGGGAAGGAGAATGATGCGGTGAAGCTGTTTGTTGACAATAAGTCCGCAATCGCATTAATGAAGAATCTCATATTCCATGGACGCAGCAAGCACATCGACATGAGGTTTCACTTCATTCGTGAATGTGTCGAGGAGGACGATCGTTGTGGAGTTTGTTCACACGGATGAGCAACGAGCGGATTCGTTGACGGCGTTGCGGCAAAGCAAAGCTAGCAACAATGCGGCACTGCTAGGTGTTCGCAATCTTGGACCACATCGAGATTAGGGAGTATGTTGGAATTAATCACGGGTGGCCCCTAACTCGAGCGTTTTGCGATGTCAGCGATAGGGAGCGTCTTCCGCTTGCATCCGTGCGTGATTAGTTCATGCCCGAGTTGTCCGAATGTGTGATTGCATGATTCAAATTTTGTATGCTTTCCATAAGTAGCTAGAACCTACCATATTTCTGTAATTGCTTGCTCTATATTCAGAGAGAATAGAGAAAGAAAATTGCCCCAAATCAGTTTGTTTCTTTCCTGTTATCTGAAACTTGCCGTATGTGCAACGTTGCTCTGAATCTGGCCTGAGAACGAACATATTGAGGACCCATTGATGAGGGGTGTTTTGCTGCAAGTAGGGGATAGTGTGCAGGAAATTTGGTGTCCTCTTGTGTATGAGTTCCTCCCTGATTTTTGCTATAGATGCGAAAGAATCGGTCATGACGATAAAGAATGTCTGCAGGGCTACAAGGTGGGTGAGGCACAATAGTGCGGGGTTGGATCGTGTGATTCCTTCTTCCGTAGGGAGGAGGAGAAAGTTTCGCAGTTGGGGAGATCGCAGTGTGGGATCGTGGAAGAAAGGAAGCTCGGGGAGCCAGGGGAGTAAGGAGAAAGGTGGTAGTGACTCATTCTCATGGAGAAGGGATGACAGGGGAAAGAAGCTGGAAGACAATGGCAAACACAATAGGGAAAAAGAAGCTACCAGCTCACTAATTGTGCACAGGATGCCAGGAAGGAAGCTAACCCTGCAACAAGCGAAGGAGGGAGAGGGGAGGGCTGCATCGCAGACGACGCTACAACACCATGTGAATGAAGTGGCCGACACTGCTACTGATGGTAACAGGGCCATGCATGCTAAGGAAGTGCAGGAGGAGGGAGATAAAAATACGGGTGAGGAGTTGAACTCGGTGCCGGAGAATTGCAAAAATTCTAAACTGGGTACCTATAAAAGGAGGCCTCGTATGTCAGGGGGAAGAAGCCTAGCTGTTGTCGGTGATGATGGAAGGGAAAAAAGGTTGTTAGTAGGCGATGGCGAGGACGATATGGGAGATGTACTGAAGAGGGCAAGAATGGAGGTGGACGATGGAGAGCAGAACACGTCGAAGAAGAACCGGTCTTCTATGCTAGCGGGGCTATCAGAACAGCCCTGCGAGTCCCAATGAATCGGGGGTTGGGAAATGGCCCGGCAGTTTGTGGTCTTCTGGAGTTCCAAAAGAAGGAAGATCCCGATATTCTCTTTTTGTCTGAGACAAAAATGGACGAACGGAGGATGCAACGTTTCCGATGGAGATTGGGCTTGGTAAACATGGTTGTGAAAAATTGTGATGGAAAAGGGGGAGGCCTTGCACTCTTTTGGCGGAGGGGTGTGGAGGTGAATGTGTGTGCTATTTCTTGGTTGTATATTGATGCTGAGGTGGTGGAGAAAGATGAGTTCATACGGAGATTCACTAGAATCTATGGGGAACCAAAATCCGAGCTAAAGTACCGTACGTGGGATGCCTTACGCATTTTAAGCAATCATATGGATAGACCTTGGTTATGCATGGGGGATTTTTTTCATGAGGTGCTATTGGCTTGTGAGAAGGATGGAGGTCAGCCTAAGACGCAAACGTGCATGGATATGTTTAAAGAGGCTTTGGAAGTTTGTGAGATTCATGACTTGGGGTTGAAGGGGACTTGTACAAGTGGTGGAACCACAACCATGATAGTGTCGGTATATCACGGAGTGCTTGGACCATCTTTGTGGCCACGCAATCATGGCGGAATCGCTCCCACTTCACGTGTCATCAACGGTGACCCTTTTCACTCTGATCATCGGGCGGTAATAGTTCAAAGAGAGGAGCAGCATCGGTGTCATAGGGGAATAGGTGGAGGCGACACATTCTGTTTTGAGTCCAGATGGTTTCAGGAGGAGGGTTGTAAAATAATTGTGGAGGAGACATGGATTTCAGCATACACTAATGGCGTTACGCATGTCACTGAATCTATTAATGATGTTGCAAGGGAGTTGAGGAAATGGAACATGAACGTGTTAGGTGATCTGGAGAAATGAATTAGAAGGGCAAAAAAGAAGCTGGAGGAGTGTAGGAAGGGGAGTATTAATACTGGCAATGTGGCTAGGGAGAGCATCCTTAGATACAAGCTTCAGAAGCTGGAGGATCAGTGGGACATGTATTAGCGTCAGCGTGCACATGCGAATTGGCTTGAAAATGGTGATAGAAATACCAAATTCTTTCACTCATATGCCACGGAGAGGAAGAGAAGAAATAAAATAAAGAAGCTGAGAAGGGAGGATGGAGTAGTGGTGGAGGCGGAGGATCAAAAGAAGGATCTTATTACTAATTATTTTGCTTCCCTTTTTGCCTCACGAACAGGTGATCGTATGGAGGAGCTCATGCAGTCCATTCAGCCGAGAATTATTGAGGCTATGAATGAGCTCCTCACAAAGGAGTTCACGGCGGGGGAGGTTAAAGTAGCGCTTGAAAGTATTGGCGATTTAAAGGCCCCGGGTCCGGACGGCGTGCCGGCAATATTCTATAAGAAGTGTTGGGATATTGTAGGTGATCGAGTTGTACAAGAGGTGCTTCATGTGCTGAATGGAGGAAGTATGTGGACGGGGTGGAATAAAACAAATGTTGTTCTCATCCCGAAGGTGCCCAACCCAGAAAGGATCAAGTATCTACGACCCATAATTCTGTGTAACGTCTTGTACAAGCTCATATCAAAGGTCCTAGCAAATTGGTTGAAGGCAGTGCCCCCTGATATTGTTGCTCCTAATCAGAGTGCTTTTGTTCCTAGAAGACTCATTACAGATAATGTTCTTTTGGCTTATGAATTGACCCATTTTCTGCGTAACAAAAGATCGGGGAGGTTGGCTATGCAGCTCTAAAACTTGACATGAGTAAAGCATATGACCGGGTGGAGTGGACCTTCTTAGAGAATACGATGAACAAGATGGGATTCAGTCCTTTATTTGTGACAAATGTTATGAAATGTGTGACAATAGTGGCGTATAGATTTATGGTAAATGGTGACTTATCAGATGAAATTTTCGTGGAGAGAGGATTAAGACATGGCTGTCCTTTGTCTCCTTATTTGTTCCTTTTATGTGCGGATGCCTTTTCTGCCTTGTTGCTAGAGGCAGAGGAGTCAGGAAAGATAGAAGGAATCCATATATGTCGAGATGCACCAACCATAAACCATCTTTTGTTTGTAGATGATTCGCTGCTACTTATGAAAGCCAATGGCGAGAGTGCACAACATCTGCAATATGTTCTTTCGTTATATGAGGAATGCTCGGGAGAAACAATAAATAAGGAGAAATCTTCGGTGATGTTCAGTAAGAATACCAAGCAGCCTGCTCGGATAGCAATGATGAATGAGTTGCAGCTATCTTCTACCGCCCAAAATGATAAGTATCTAGGACTGCCAGTGCATGTGGGCACATCCAAAACAAGAACCTTTGCGTATCTGAAGGATAAGGTATGGAAGAGGATACAAGGGTGGAAGGAGAAACTTTTGTCAAGGGCAAGAAAAGAGATTCTAATCAAAGCTATCGCTCAAGCTATACTGACATATGCCATGTCGTGCTTCGATCTCACAAAGACCTTTTGCAGCCAACTAAGCACTATGGTGTGCAGATATTGGTGGAGTCAGCAGGACAATGAAAACAAGCTACACTAGTTGGGGTGGAAGACGCTGATCTTACCAAAGGAAGATGGAGGCCTAGGGTTTCGTGAGCTGCATGCTTTCAACTTGGCGATGCTTGCACGCCAGGGGTGGTGGCTCCTACAAGCCCCTGAATCTTTGTGTGCAAGAGTTTTATGGGGCTAAATATTACCTGATGGAGACTTCTTTGCATGCTAGAGGTGGCGGAGGTATGTCATATACATGGAGGAGCATTTTGGAGGGCATACAAATTTTAATTCAAGGGGCTATTTGACACGTTGGCAACGTTGAATCAATACGGGTCTGGTTTGACCCATGGATGCCGAGAGGATGGTTGAGGCGTCCAGCTACACCACGGGGAAACATCTGATTACTAGAGTCTCAGAGTTGATTGATCCGATCACTGGGCAATGGGATCGGGTATTAGTTAACCAAACTTTCTGCCGAGAAGATGTAAAGGTAATTCTAGCAATTCCGGTAAAAGAGGATGTGGAGGATGTGTTGGCATGGGATTTTGACATAAAGGGCATGTTCACTGTAAAATTGGCGTACAAAGTCTGTTCAGAGGCTAATCGGCGGAGAGCACTAGATAGTCGGGCTCATCTTCGGCCGAAACAGATGCGCATGGGAGTTTTGATTGGTCGGCAATCTGGTCTCTGTTGATTCCAGGGAAGATCAAGCACTTTATTTGGAGATTGGCTCATAACAGTCTAGCCCTGAAGATGAATATTAAAAGGAAGAGAGTGGAGCTAGATACTAGATGCCCTTTATGTTTCAGGCTAGATGAGGATGGTGGTCACTTATTCCTTAAATGCAAGCTCAGCAGGAAATGTTGGAGTCTCATGTGTATGGAGGATGCATGGATAAACCTGATGGAAGGAAGAACATCAAAGGAAATGATAGGAAGGTGCATTGTTGTTGAGGAGGAGCACAAAATCCGTGCAACATTCCTTCGTGGTCCATCTAGGATGCCGAAATGGCCTAAATGCGATACAAAGGGGAAGAGGCCGAGAGGACATAGTGCACAACACTAAAGCACTATCTTTTGATGTTCTCATGAAGCATGCTATGAAGCAAGTAAGAGGGCTCTGAGCAGACAAAAAATGGGAGGTACCGCAGTGTGTATGCTCAAAATTAACGCTCTCGTGCGTTCAGAATGAACAACAGGACTAGTGGTTGGGGTTTTGCAATCGAGAATGACACGGGAGAAATAGTGTTAGCAGGAGCTGGTAAGCTTGAGTTTGTGCACAATGTCCTTCAGGCTGAAGCGAAGGCTGTCTTGTAAGGCCTACAAGCTGCAACTGACCTTGGTATGGTGAATATTCAAGTTGAAACAGATGCTATGAATCTGGTGTCTGCCTTGAGGGGAAGACTATGACCTCGCACCAGTCGGTGCTCTTTTCAAAGAAATAAGGTTAATTAGTGTAGGATCGTTAATGACAATCAGAGGGGGGGTGAATGATTGTAATCCGCAGCGGTAGCTTTTTCCTCTCATCAACTGTCCCTTAATTGTCCAACCTGCCAACACAGTACGAACATGAGAACAAAAATACATCAAAAAGGAAAAAGGTATTTTTTCTTAGTGCATGCCTGTAGTAACTTGCATGTCCACTGTAACAACGAAGATGATGTCAGTAATACACCGTAATAGAATTCGGAAGAAAACAAATATTCAAAGAGAAGGATTAATTAGAGTTTGATTCGGAGAAGAATCTAACGGAGATTAGTAAATTTAACAATCGTGTAATACCCCAAATGGATTCTAAGAAAGTTTGATGAAGAATAATAAAAATTAGGGAAGGACTAATTAGCAAAATATTTTAACAGAAAGAGAGGGGATTTATGCAAAATCTCGACAACTGGGCCTTGGGCCTCTGCCCATGAGGCCTTGTGGTGGCCGGCCAAAAGGGGAGGCACCACTCTCCCCAAAACCCTAGCCGCCTCACCCTTTCCCCTCTTCCCTCGTGTGGCGCCACCTCCTTCTCCTCCCTTGGCTGCCCTCTTGCGCCTCCTCCTCCACTGTGCTCCCTCCTCCGGTGAGATCATCCGCTGCCGAGGATCACCCTTGGTACCGCTGCCGGCCTCGCGAAGGAAGAAGGAGGATCCACCAAGTGGTGCTTGGCCAAGAAGAAGAAGGAGGAGAAGTAGTGGAGAGGGGGAAAGGAGAGATCATGACCTGGGGTAGGTGTTTCACATGTCCAGCAATGGTTCTTCAAGGGTATGTCTCTTTCCCCCTTCCGATTAGTCGCGAATTTGATTTTTAAGCCGAGTTGGGTTTAGATCGCATTCTGTCCAGAAACTTGTGTGGCTGTTTTCGTGTTCTTAGAAGCAGAATCTGGGAAGCTCGTATCCTAGAGAATTGTGGATAATGTTCTTAGCTTTCAGTGGCCGCCAAGAAAATCTGATTCCGACATTCGAGTCAAAAGTTATGTTATTTTTAGTGTTTACTGTCCAGAATCCTGACGAGAATCTGCAGTCATCTTGTTTAATAAATAAGAAATTGTTAAGTGCCGAATTAGAACTTGGGATCTCCTAGAGAGTTGTAGGTTATCTCGTTACCTTTCATTGACGACAAGAATCACATCATTTGGACCTTTGTAGCAAAAGTTATGATTTTTTCTTAGGGAGTCTGTGCTGTGGAATGGTGGTTGGTCTGACAGGTTTTAGTGTTTCGACTTAAGCGTGTGTTTAGAGGAAAAATCAGAGGGTCTCACCATAATGAAAAATGTAGATAATCCTTCCAGCTTTCAGGAAAACTAAAGATCATGAAATTCGCACGAACGTAGAAAAAGTTATGATAATTTCATTGTTGTTGTCTAGAGACCCGACGCGAGAATTGATACTCTGTTGTTTGGTTTGGTAGGGCTAGTAAAGGACCAAATCAGAGAACCTCACCAACTAGGTTTAGAAGGCGATTCAATAACCCTTTTCAGATTGTCCAAGATCAATCCATTTGGATTTCTGTACATTTAGTTATGAGTTTTCGAAGGGGGCTGTTCTCTGGAAAAGAAAACGACACTAGCAATAGAGTTGGGGATCGCGTTTAGTGGACGATGTGCTCATTTTGTGTTTATGGTTTTGATTTATATGGTAGCCTTAGCATGTCTCAATTGTATGTCCAAGTGTGGGTTTGGCTCCGGGAGCAGTACCTTATCCTCGACATCCACCTTCGCACGGTTGAGGCAAGTGCATTGTTTGATTCGTGGTTGTGTTTGATTGGTCATGATTGTGTGCTTCTCGATATGTGGTAGCATAGTGAGATTGTTGGCTTGATGTTGATTTAAGATTGGTGGATGCGTCATATATGTCCATGCTCTATTGTTATATGTTGTTACTGTCTTGTGGTAATTTGATGATGATTAAATGATGAGCATGTGCATATTGAGATCATATTGAGGCTTGGTCATGTGGTGACCAAGTATGTTTCCTTTGAGATTCCCGTCATGAAGGTGACGGGCCCGAGATCCTCACACTCGTGTAGTGTGGGCTTGAGGTCCCCGTTACTTGCGGAGTAACGGGCAATTGGTCCCTGTGCGTGCGCGCACAGGCATGGGTATGCGGCGACGGTTGCATACTCGCATTACGGTGTAATGCACACAGAAAGTTAAAGATAAAGGATCCTTGAGCATTGCATTTGCATATGAGATGTTCTATTGTTGATCTCCTTTACGTTGATGCTGTTGTTATAGTTTCTTTATGTACATGCTGAGTCTATGGACTCACTCTTGCTTTTATTGTTGTTTTAGGTACCCGAGCCAAGGACGACATGCATGGGGGGAAGTAGACTGCTAGTCACACACATGCCACACGAACTAAATAAAGATGAATGATCTTCAGAACGTGATTGATTTTAGTAAATGCAAAGATTATTATGTTTTGTCTCATGCAATGGATTAAATATGATAATGATGAGTAGTGGAACTTCATATCTCTCTAGTTATATTAAATACTTAGCATGTCTTTGATTATCTTTTGATGTCTTTGGATGAAAGTTTTAGTTAATATTTGATTAGTCTGTGTGTTGGAACCTTCGTGTAATTAACTTTACAATGGAGGTTCTGCCGAAATTTATTAAGATTGTCTAATTAGTAGCATTCTGGGTCCCTTCTGGACTGGGGTGTTACAGTTGGTATCAGAGCGGGCTTTAGGTCCGTGGTAGTTGAAATATTAAATTGACACACTGTGCACAGTAGGTGGGTTGGGTTTTTGCATTGCATATACGCTCCTGTTATGTTGTATTGTTGATCTCTGTCATGATCTAATATATCTATAATATAATACTATTGTTATCTTGTGTGGGGTTAACCCACGTTTGAGAGGTTGAGGTCGTGGTTGTGACCTTGGGCTTTACCAGGCTACACCACCATTCACGGTATAAGAATAGTGAAGTGCTACCTCGGATATCTTAGTACAAGTGTGGTTAGCGAGAATCTTCAGAAGAGTTGTTCTCTCTCTTGGGTTTAAATTTGGTTACTCTTGTCCAGTTGTGATTGATGTTTTTCTCCTGGGTTATTAGTTTATTGCGGTTGACGGGTTATCTTGAAAAATGTTGGTGTGTTTCCATTTGCTTAATTGTCCCGTAAAGTAATCGTTGTTCTTCCGATCGATGGGTTCTTCTTGCGGTTGGTGAACTTGGTTGATTGTCAAGGTTGATCTTTACATTGGAATTGTGTCTTTCTCATTAGAAATCTTGACCCATTTATTTGCTTGATGATTTGGGCTATGAACATTTACTATTGCAAGACCTTTAGTACGTGGAGGATTTGACTTTATGTAGCTCTTTTGGGTATGATGAGTGTTGAAGTTTATTGGTTCGATTTTATGAAACAACATGTTCAACCCTTTAGCGATGTTTTGCTATTGTTAAGTGAGAGGCTATAACCAAGGCAATTAATTGGTATGGTATGAGTTATCAACTTATAGTGTGGAACATAATTGGTTTTAACCCAGTTCCTTGGAATTGAAGTTGTTTAAGTCGAGGTTGTCTTCTAGTAGTTCTGATGAAACTGTGAGTAAAGGTATGCTTATACCTACTAGAAATCCGAGATTTATTAAGAAGTGTGAGATATTGATGACTTGGTCTAATCATTAAGATTGTGAAAATTGGTAGATTTGTTGGGTAATACTGAGTAATGTGTTTCAATGGATTAGTCTACCCATTCGAGATGGTTATGTTAAGGATGTGTTGGAACGATGCCTTAGAGAATATCCATCCGAAATTTTCTTAAACTAGTTACTTGTTGAGCATACATAAATTTGTAGATTGAAACATGTATAACAGATTAGATGAATGTTGAGGTGGCATCTTGTGAGACCTGTTTACAGAGATGATATTATTGAATGTCTAATTATATTTTGCCCTAAAACTCTGAGCATAAAGTGGAAGGTTGACTCGGTGTTTATTGATGGTTAGGTGAATACAAATAGATATAGGACCCTGTGTGCATGCGTGATAAAGATAGATGTCAATTGTCAATGATAGTTGAAGTGTACGTTGAGCAACACTAATGGTTGCATGGATGAATGAATAAGTGAAATCGAAAGCGTGCATGGCGAAGATGTTATTTGATAGGTATGATTTTGTTGCAAGGGTTTGTTTTAACCTTGTGGGTTATGTTTCTTTTGGTGAGATTTAGGATGGGATGAGAAGCGATGATGATTCTCTCTGGGAGTATTACTTTGGTGTTAGCAAGATTGCCGATGAGGGATTATAATAATATTATGGAATGTATTGTATAAAGGGATTGGATCGCTTGATATGGATTAAGTGAAAATATTTCTAGCTTGCGTCTGTGATCTTCGGACCTCTTGTCGATGTGGTAGCTGAATTTGTTTTACGCCTGCTTGTGGTTTTTATTCTCTCCTTGTGGGACGTGTGCCTAATCTTGATCTTATCTTTTTGTTTTTGATATCATTATTATTTGATTGTCTCTCTTGAACTTGTAACCACTGTTTGTGGTATTGTTTTCCTTCGTGTTGAATTTTATTTCTTTATGCCTCTCCTTCTAAGAAGGGTTTAACCGAACTGCATTGCAAAGCTCCTTCAGATGTGTTTTGGCAGCTAGTTAGTGGTGATCTAGTAGATGACTTTGTGAGCCCTTGGGAGTTGTTTGAGAGGCATTGAGTAATAAATAGATTTATTAGAATAGTCCTTGGAGAGGAATTAAGTTAAATAGAATGTTGTCTTTTGAGCCATCAGATTACGATATCACAACTAGTAGAACCTATAGCAAGAGGTGGCCCGAGATCTTGTGATCATTTTCACATAACATTAGAATTAGAAAGTTTGGAAGTCGTGATCAATTCATTGAAGTATCGCAATTGGATACTTGATAAAATTGTGTAGAGAAATTATAATGATATAGTTCATGACAGTAGTAGTGTGGAGAAAATTAATCGTTGCGTTAATTAATGGGATAGTAGGAATTATTGAGTTACTGTCAAGTATGACTCGGCCTCAGTGAGTAACCCCATAGGAGTTAGATTATCTTGAAGAATGACTTGGTCAAGAATATAATTATCTTTTGACGTTAATGATTGAGTATGTTTGAATCTTGGTCAATCAGTTTGGGTATTGCGAAGAGGTATATTGCAATTGTGTAATTAGATTGGATTGGTGTGGATTAGAGAAGGTCTAAGATTGGTGAAATAAATCGCCTTTGGCGATTACTTGATTAATAAGGAATGATGATATTAATGAATACGGTTATTGTCGAATCTGTGAAATATTAGTAAACGAATGTGAGGATTTCTTATCCACTAAACCAGAAACTCATGGTAGGAGACTTAGAGATTAAATTTGGGGCTCTGCATGTTATGCTAGGACCGTGGAGACCCAATAATATGTGTAGAGGCGAATGAAACAGAAGCGAATTTTGAATAGTGTGTTGTTTTGGATAGAATACTTTGGGTAAAGTGAATAAATGTGATTGCGGATGAAATTTATATTGAGGAATGTTGAGAATTATTTGTCAAAATAATTCCTTTGATAGAGAAGTTGATCCGAGTATGTTATTGTGAGATGAAAGAGTCTCTCTACATAGGTGTGGATTTTGTAATCGGTTTGAGCATAGCATTGAAGTTGTCAATTTAAGAGAAATGCATTAGTGTGATATGTGATGATTTGAAATCTTTTGGTTTAAGAAAAAAAAATTGAATTCTTACAAGAAAGGTTGAGGAAAAGGTGGTATTCTCGGATAATGAAATGTTCTCCTGGTTTTTCTTGGTTTGCTTGATTCTTTTTGGTTAAGAAAAAGAAAGGAAATGGTTATTTTGGATAATCGAGTGATTTTCGTTTTTAGCTTATGTGGTGTTCTTTGGCATGCTGCCTACTTCGAAAGTGGAAGAGTTTCATGATGAATCTTTTGGTTTTGAATTTAACTCTTTTGGTGGGGAGTTGGTGATGTGTGTTTGTGATGAGAATCCTTGATTTTCAATCGAGTTCTATTGTGCATTCCTAGTGAAAGGAGGTGTCTATTGTTAAAGTGAAGAGATCAATTGAAACAAGGAACAAGAGTTTTGTGTGTTTTGTGCAGGTTGTGTGGTTTGGTACTAAAGGAAAATGTTGGCCTTTGGTACATTGGTTGTTTCTGAATTAGGCGAAGTTTCGGGAGAAAGCTGGAGCGTGAAGTTTCGTTAGGGCCGCTGGCCCACGAGTAAGATCGTGCCTTCGAAACGTGTCCGTTGAGTGACTCTTGAGAGGTTGAGATGAGTATTAAGGCGTAAAATGTTAGTTACGTCAAGGGACGGTGGTCTCATGAGTTCGAGGGGGAACCGACTTGGGAATTGGAGTCTCGTATGTGGAGCTTTATCTAGTAATGTTCACAGCAGGTACGCCGTAATGAATGGTAAATTTTAACTGGAATTGTTCTTTGGTGCTAAGCGTGATTAGAATTCGAGGTTGAATTCTGTTTAAGGGGGGAAGAATGTAATACACCAGAATAGAATTCGGAAGAAAACAAATATTCAAAGAGAAGGATTAATTAGAGTTTGATTCGGGAGAAGAATCTAACGGAGATTAGTAAATTTAACAGTCAGCGTGTAATACCCCAAATGGATTCGGAAGAAAGTTTGATGAAGAATAATAAAAAATTAGGGGAATGACTAATTAGCAAAATATTTTAATAGAAAAGAGAGGGGGATTTATGCAAAATCCTGACAACCTGGGCCTTGGGCCTCTGCCCATGAGGCCTTGTGGTGGCCGGCCAAAAAGGGGGGAGGCACCACTCTCCCCCCAAAACCCTAGCCGCCTCACCCCTTTCCCCTCTTCCCTCGTGTGGCCGCCACCTCCTTCTCCTCCCTTGGCTGCCCTCTTGCACCTCCTCCCTCCACCTGTGCTCCCTCCTCCAGTGAGATCATCCGCTGCCGGCGAGGATCACCCTTGGTACTGCCCGGCCTCGCGAAGGAAGAAGGAGGGATCCACCAAGTGGTGCTCGGCCAAGAAGAAGAAGGAGGAGAAGTAGTGGAGAGGGGGAAAGGAGAGATCATGACCTGGGGTAGGTGTTTCACATGTCCAGCAATGGTTCTTCAAGGGTATGTCTCTTTCCCCCTTCCGATTAGTCGCGAATTTGATTTTTAAGCTGACTCGGGTTTAGATCGCATTCTGTCCAGAAAGTTGTGTGGCTGTTTTCGTGTTCTTAGAAGCAGAATCTGGGACGCTCGTCTCCTAGAGAATTGTGGATAATGTTCTTAGCTTTCAGTGGCCTCCAAGAACATCTGATTCCGACATTCGAGTCAAAAGTTATGTTATTTTTTAGTGTTTACTGTCCAGAATCCTGACGAGAATCTGCAGTCATCTTGTTTAATAAATAATAAATTGTTAAGTGCCGAATTAGAACTTGGGATATCCTAGAGAGTTGTAGGTTATCTCGTTACCTTTCATTGCCGACAAGAATCACATCATTTGGACCTTTGTAGCAAAAGTTATGATTTTTTCTTAGGGAGTCTGTGCTGTGGAATGGTGGTTGGTCTGACAGGTTTTAGTGTTTCGACTTAAGCGTGTGTTTAGAGGAAAAATCAGAGGGGCTCACCATAATGAAAAATGTAGATAATCCTTCCATCTTTCAGGAAAACTAAAGATCATGAAATTCGGACGAACGTAGAAAAAGTTATGATAATTTCATTGTTGCTGTCCAGAAACCCGACGCGAGAATTGATACTCTGTTGTTTGGTTTGGTAGGGCTAGTAAAGGACCGAATCAGAGAACCTCACCAACTAGGTTTAGAAGGGGAATTCAATAACCCTTTTCAGATTGTCCAAGATCAATCCATTTGGATTTCTGTACATTTAGTTATGAGTTTTGAAGGGGCTGTTCTGGAAAAGAAAACTGACAGCTAGCAATAGAGTTGGGGATCGCGTTTAGTGGACGATGTGCTCATTTTGTGTTTATGGTTTTGATTTATATGGTAGCCTTAGCATGTCTCAATTGTATGTCCAGGTGTGGGTTTGGCTCCGGGAGCAGTACCTTATCCTCGACATCCACCTTCGCACAGTTGAGGTAAGTGCATTGTTTGATTCGTGGTTGTGTTTGATTGGTCATGATTGTGTGCTTCTCGATATGTGGTAGCATAGTGAGATTGTTGGCTTGATGTTGATTTAAGATTGGTGGATGCGTCATATATGTCCATGCTCTATTGTTATATGTTGTTACTGTCTTGTGGTAATTTGATGATGATTAAATGATGAGCATGTGCATATTGAGATCATATTGAGGCTTGGTCATGTGGTGACCAAGTATGTTTCCTTTGAGATTCCCTTCATGAAGGTGACGGGCCCGAGATCCCCCACACTCATGTAGTGTGGGCTTGAGGTCCCCGTTACTTGCGGAGTAACGGGCAATTGGTCCCTGTGCGTGCGAGCACAGGCATGGGTATCGGCGACGGTTGCATACTCAGCATTCACGTGTAATGCACACAGAAAGTTAAAGATAAAGGATCCTTGAGCATTGCATTTGCATATGAGATGTTCTATTGTTGATCTCCTTTACGTTGATGCTGTTGTTATAGTTTCTTTATGTACTTGCTGAGTCTATGGACTCACTCTTGCTTTTATTGTTGTTTTAGGTACCGGAGCTAAGAACGACATGCATGGGGGGAAGTAGACTGCTAGTCACACGCATGCCACACGAACTAAATAAAGATGAATGATCTTCAGAACGTGATTGATTTTAGTAAATGCAAAGATTATTATGTTTTGTCTCATGCAATGGATTAAATATGATAATGATGAGTAGTGGAACTTCATATCTCTCTAGTTATATTAAATACTTACCATGTCTTTGATTATCTTTTGATGTCTTTGGATGAAAGTTTTAGTTAATATTTGATTAGTCTGTGTGTTGGAACCTTCGTGTAATTAACTTTACAATGGAGGTTCTGCCGAAATTTATTAAGATTGTCTAGTTAGTAGCATTCTGGGTCCCTTCTGGACTGGGGTGTTTCAGATGCACTGCTCATGTGGTACAAGTTACTGTAGCGATTATTAAAAAACAGAGATGATGCTTTCGGTCTCTTCTCTCACGAGTAACTGTAGCACATTAAAAAAAAGAACATCGCTCTCATCTAAGACCAATGCGGCTACTTTTTCTCACGTACCTTTCTCTGGAGATCAAACTTCAAAATATGTTTCTCTTAATCACCCAAGCAAAAGCATGCGTCACATGCAATCTCTTGATTAACACCAAGAACTGTCTTTTGTTGCGCACAGCCGCATGTCACCTCATGCCAAGAATCCTTCCAGCGTCTACTCCTTTTCTCACACCAAGCCGCTAGCACAAAATCTCCCTCCTGCCGAGAGTCCTCTCCTTACGTCTAAAAGCGTCAGCCCTAATCACCTTGCCCCTCCGTACAGCCCCCACCACGTATATATATAGTAGTACCAGGACCCCACACCTAAAACATTCTAGCGTTGCACATAGTCACCCACGTATGGCCCACTAAAGTTCTAGGGCCCAATACGTGGGCTTTTACACCAGATTACAAAACTAATTTTGGACACTCCAAAATCGTCACATGTCGTAACCTCTGGACCGCACCCCCGTAGCTCCAACATGTATCATCCAATTTTTATCTCCACGCGCTCCAACTCGAGCCCGATCATCTCCTCCAGCATCTTCGATCATCTGGATCATGACTTGCACCAAGCCATCTCCTGGTCACCACCGTAGACCACGATCGCCTCTGAGTTACCCTACATATGCAAAGACCAAAACAACATATTTTCCCGCCACAAGTTCTTCCCAACTTCACCGACATTAGTTCACATACACGCCACACGCCTCAAATAACATCAACAAGCAACATAGTCAATTATTTATCAACAAAAATATTATAGACCTAGCCACATGGTCTAACAATCTCTCCCTTGATGAATACATTGACAACACCTCAAGATAGTATGATGAATTAGCTTCAAATAGATATAAGTGAAGAACTGAAGTCGAAAAAACATTTTAAGCAACAAGTCTCAAATCTCTTCTAAATATCTCCCCCTGTCTCAATTCTCTCCCCCTTTGGCAATGTAATCATTAGAAAGCATCAAATAAAGAATAATTCTAAGAATGAGCAATGAGAGTAAAAATCAAGAAGCTTTGTAGATTATCCAAGTCACTTCGCATTGATTTAATAAAGTAACCAAGCCATCTTTTTAGTAGAGCTATTAGGATCATATAAAGTCATATACCATATAACAATGTCAAAACAAGTCTTTAGAATGATTAAGCAATTTAAATTAATGACAGGCATCTCAACAATGACCAAACCGATTATAAAGAGCACAATGAGATATCACAATGAAAAGTTAAAGTCTAAAAGTGAAACAAACTTTAAATCTAGATGAGCTAGCAGTCTCATGTAACAACCTATTATTCCATACTCAATTCTTAAGCATGTGGCATGCTTGTAGCATACTTCTTTTCACTGATGATATGCTTGAAGCATATTTCTTTTCATTGATGGCATGTTTAAAGCATACTTCTTTTTATTTGAGCACTTTCTTTTTATTATATAGACACATATATATGTATGGCATGCTTGAAGTGTACATCTTTTCATTTAAGCACTTTCTTTTTTTTATAGAGATACATATATATGTATGGCATACTTGAAGCATACATCTTTTCATTTGAGCATTTTTTTCATTGTTTTTTTATATAACATACCAAATTGAGTGAGCACAAAAAGATTGCAATAAGAAACAAACGAGCCTCAGCCATGATTTAAAATAACTCACAATCAAGCTAATCCTTTTCATTGAACATTGCAAAGTAACAACTATAATCAATCTAGTCAAAGTATTCCACCATGTCATGCTTTATTTCAAAAGTGGCAAATTAATTAAAACCGGTTATGATCAAAGCTACACAGTACATGAGTAAATATGATAATGAGAGCTTTACAACTCATTTGATTTCAATGGCTTGGACTTGATGAATTGTTTGACAAGTATAATAAACAAAGCTTCTGAAATTTTAAACAAGCTCCCCCTCAAAATAAGCCTATAGGATGCAACACACCCAACTCACTTCGAAAAAGAGCAAATCCTGCAGAAACAAATGGTTTTATGAAAAAAAAAAACAATCTATAATTCAAACTCAACAAGGTGTAGAGCAACATCACCCTTCCACATGGTCTCTCAGAAAGTAAAATCTTTTGGAAACCATCAAAAAAAGTGAAGAACCATCAAGTGCTCCAATCAAACAATGACGTAAAAGACTGGAACCAAATCAAGCTCATATTCTCCAATCTCGTCAGCTGTTCTTACATCACAGGAAACATTGGTCTCACAGTACTGAGGTTAGTGAAATAAGATTTAGAAATCCAGTACTGAGATACACGATGAACAGGAGCAACAAAACTAGAACCAGAAACATGTGTGTGAGCGATCAGAACGCCAAAAGGAAGCATGTTTAACTGCCCCCTTGAAATGCAGGCAATGCTGAATAAACATTATTTGAATTATAACCCAAGCCAGCACGTGAAACAGATTTAAAATTATCAGAAAAGTTCTCTAAAAACCTAGTTTTCGCATTAGTTCTAGGAACAACAAAAGAAGATGCACGTTTTTGTCTTAAAGCATTCAATCTTTCCCTTTTCTCTTTCTTAACACGCCTAAAGCAAAATTCATGCAAGTGCCCATATCTACCACAATAGGTGCAATGAAATTTAACATAATTAGAATTTTTTTGAGATGATGAGCTAGCACGTACAACATTAGTAGAAGAGCTTTGCACAAAACCAGCAGATTTAAACACAGTTTGTTTTGGTTCAGATTTTACTTCAAAATTTTCAAGTTCAAGAAACTTTACAACTGTAGGAGGATTATTCTTGGCATGCTCAACAAAATTAAATCATAGACCATGATTTTTAACACTCACTCTTGACTTGTCTAGAATTATATTCAAAATTTTCTTCCCAAAAGAAAATCTTTCTAAAGTGTCCTTAAGATACTCAATTTCTTTAGCTCGAGTAGGACAAACAGTGCATGTGACAGATTCATTCACAATCTTCTTAGAAGCACTAGACTGAGCCAACCTTTCTTTTTCAGCAAAATCATTAAATTGTCTAGTCAAAGCTTCTATTTCTATAGTGAGTTTAGAACAGTTAGAGCAAGAAACTATCTCATGATAGAGTATATGTTGAATTGTTTTCTGAGATGAATTAAGTCTAGCTTCTAACAATCCACAATTAGAGCAAGTTTTAATTTGAGCATTTGAAGTACTTGACTCTAGACATGTAGGAGAGATAAACTTGAGCTTTTCAATTTCATCATTTGCATGTTTTAACTTTTCCTCACAAGAATCATATGTCAATCTTAGTTTATCAAGTTTAGCAATAACATCCTCAAGTTGAACCAAGGTTGATGCATAAATTGTTCTAGTAGTCTCTAGCTCAGAGTGTAAAACTTGACAAGACTCACAAGATTCATCATCAGGAATAGAAGCTCTAAGTCTATTAATTTCGGAAGTTAAACTTTCAACAAGACAATTGTTTTCTTTCAATTTCTTTTTAGTCTTTTTCAATTCAATAGCAAATTTAACCAAACCATCTTCAAGCTCATCATATGATGGTCTTACCTCATCGGGATCACTGTCATCGTTGTCGTTTCTTGCCATGAAGCACATGCCCGTGAAGTCGTCGTTGTTCTTCTTCTTACCTTTAGTATCATTATTATCATGGTCATCGTCATCGCAACTCTCATATTCCACATTACTCGGATCAAGATGC